>CAMZMU010000080.1:19532131-20132131 GCA_947311845.1 Poa pratensis
CTGCCCGCTGGACAGGCTCGGCTAGCAGGAATATCTGCCATGCCACGGCGAGACCACAGGCGGTCGGGCCGCGGTCGCAAGCAGCGTCGCGTCCAGCTCGGCTGGTCGCAGGAGGGGGCTTGCTCAGCAGCTCACGCGCGGCCGGCGCGTGGTACGGCGGCCGGGACGCAGCGCAGCAAATGAGCAGAACTCACAGCTCGATGGCGTCCACCACCAGGACAACGCGCTCTAGCTGTTTGTGGAAATGCTGCACCCAATGTCGTGAGCTACACCATCGTGATCCATCTCAGGTAAGCAGCCCGTAAGTTCATCACAAAAGATAAATCCGTTCAATCGGTAACGTATTATCTTGAATGAAACTGTTGGCCGATCTTTAATTGAGCTGTGCTAATCTACTACTTTCCTACAGTCTGTTCGAAGCTGCTTTGCTATAGATAACTTAAATTCAGTGTATGCTGTGTGTCAGTCGAACTGCACCGAGTCAAGTAACAGGAAGCATTTGCAAGTTCAGACGCAGTGTAGAACCTCTCTTTTTAAGCAAAAATCAGGTTAAAAAAATATAAAATGGTAGCTCTGAATTGAAGAAGCACTTGCCCGCACCAGCATGTTCATGAATTAGAAAGATGACTAGCTACTATGTGGATATATTGTTCTCTCTTTTTTCAAACACAAAGATGTTGGTCTATTGTATTATTGATTAGAATCAACATTGCAGGCTATGGATATATGTGAAAAGATCTATTTTCTTACTCCTGATTGGTGACATGTTTAGTATTCTGATAGACTAGAGTCACTTATCACCGGCTTTCCATTTTTTGCATGTCAATATTGTAGCGAGTTTATTTGACGGAATCATACACATGAATTTGCATATGCTGGATTCTCTATGCCATAAAAATTTCCATACATTTTGTGCAGGTGGACTGACTGGCCCTTATTTGGAACTATTTCTCCTGATATCGTTTTTCTAACTTTATACACTAAAGCTAGCATATTTCTTTTTCTTACCTATGTATTTTTAACCATTCATGTCTGTCATGATCACTAATATTTTTCCTGGTTTTGTAACTAGGGATTGCTATGGTGAATGATATCAAGAGTATTGAGAGGGATAGAAGTCATACAACTAAGACATTAGGTGTTTGCATATGATCCTGCCACAAGCAGACCTTAGTTTTTGCATATATATGATCTGCCCACAAGCAGACGTTCAATTCCACAACAGTCATAGGTGTGGCCATTTCCCTGCGAACACATTACGTGAGGTAGTGCTTCTGTTCTTCGACACCTCCATTTTCCCTTCATAGTTCATATTTTTTCTTGATTAAATCTGTAGCATAAGTGCTAATTACTTAGACAGTCTCATTCTGTTTTGGTTTCCCTTCATTTTGCAGGGGTATATTTCTGAATGTGTTGCTACTGGATTCGCTCTGGAACATCAATGCTGGGTCATGCATGCATTCCATCCCCAGAAGGGAAGTGAAGGTCATGAGAGGCAGGGATGAGATGCTCATCCATGGTGATGTAGGGAAAGCAACAGTGGGAAAATTATGAATTTCACCTGCTGATCATATGCCCTTCTTTCTTCTTTAGTAGCTTATGCCAACATCGTAGACTACATTTCTATATGCTGGATGAATAGCTCGCTTCTTCAGTAGTTTGTGAAAGAGAGCAAGTAAGACAGAGAAAATGGTTCACGGTTTCTACCTTGACCAATCAGCTCCGCCAACACAATTACATGGAAGCAAGGTAAGATGATTTTTCCAATGGTATCATGATTCCAATCCAACAGTCAGAACCCCCTGTTTGTGTGAATGAGAAAAATAATGGATTAGCTCACTTTCGTGAAAATTTAGGTAGTTGGGATAAGTTGGAACGCATGTTCTCTATTCTATCTTTTTTGCTTTGCTAAAGTCATGCTACAAATGGTTGCTCACAGATTTGTTATGTCTATTGTTGCACCGGGCTAGCGTGGACGACGAGGTGACATCTTCCAACGCACCACTCTGCAAATCATCAAGCGTACACTCAAAAGAAACTAAAGCCAACTATACATGCTTTGATGTTAACGAACTCTGCCTAATACTTATATTAAATGGTCTGAGACTTCTTTGTGTAGCCAAGTTATTATTCAAAATTGCATAAATTCTATGATCTCATGAACTTAGGGTTATTGTATTTTCAGTTAGTTGAAAATAAGCTTTATTTCTGTTACATTTATAGTTGTCTAATATACTGGGTGCTTACACAAGTTTTTTCTTACTATCTACAACCATATAATCAAAAGGCTAGCTCTGTGATCTACATATGGCATCCCGAAAACTTATGAAAAGGAAATACTTTGAAACAATAGATTCTTAAATTTGCTCCGTCCCATACAAAGATAAACTTTGCTTGCATTTTACTCACCTGCAAGAGCTTCAAGCTTTTTATTTAAATGAGAAGAAGGAAAAGTGTATCCACAATGAGAGATGGAAACTTTCATATGTGTACAAAATTGTCAGCTATATTCGCAGTAATTGATGTTCTCCCCCTTTTTATCTACACCGGACCTCATCATTCTTTTAACCAAGCAGAGCCTGTTTTTCTACTTGGATTTTCTTATTTCGTACTCTATCCGCAGTGAGCAGCACATAACTGGATTGTCTAACATCGAGTCTATATATCTGAATAAGTCAGCTCTGTTGGGGTGGTATATTACATAGCTACTTTGCCTCCGTATGGTGTTACACTTCCTATCATTTTTTTATATGTATGAATACTTCCTGTATTCCATATCATCCTATCCTACTATTATAAAAGTTGGTGCATTCCACACCCCGTTCCAGCCTCCACGTCGCCCACTAACGGAGACCGTCCGATCGCGGCAGTCGATGGTTCGGATCACTACCTGCTACAGTATTACTGTATCAGACGAATATCTACCAATAGCGTCGCGCCACGTCGCACTGCTGCGCCCCTTTTGCAAAAACCCGCCCGCAAAGGACCGATTGGTAATTTCGAACAAACTGAAGGACCTCCATGCAAAAAACATCAGCGCAGCTCCCCCTTCCCTTTTTTCTCTCGCGCGCGCGGCCGAACCTCTCCGCCGCCGCTGACGCACGCCCGCGCCGCTACGCGCCTCCCCTGGCAAATCGAAGCTACGAGCGCCTCGCCGCCTCTTCCTCTCTGTCCTCGCCCACTTTCACTTGCTGGAACGCCGCGCACAGCTCGGAATCGCCGTCGCCGCTCTCGCGCTCGCCGCCGCAGATTGGCTCGCCGCGGGCGGCTCCGGCGACCATTTGGTCCGCCGCGCCGCCCGTTCGCCTCGCCTGCCTCACCTCTCGCAGATCCGTGCGCTCCCAGGCTCACACGCGCGCGCAGCTGCTCGAGCGTGAGCTCGGCAGCGCCGCCGTGTTCGCCATCAGAAAATGACGTCAGCGCTTGATAACCCACAAGTATAGGGGATCGCGTGTAGCCTTTTCGATAAGTAAGAGTGTCGAACCCAACGAGGAGCTAAAGGTAGGATAAGTATTCTCTCAAGTTCTATCAACCACTGATACAACTCTACGCACACTAAACGTTTGCATTATCTAGAAATAAAACTACGGTAGCAATACGGGTATGAGAGGTAGTTTTGCAAGATAATAAATACAAGAAAGTAAATGTTAGTGCTGCAGCAATAAAATACACTAAGTAACCATATACTAACAGTACCATGAGTGTGGAAAAGTGGTGGTAATTGTGGTGGCTTTGTCCAAGATTAATTAGTGAAGGTACTTGGTTCATTGTCTTCGATGCAGTTTTCTATGTGGGAGAGGCTAAATATACATGCACTCCACTACTTGGGATTACAAGTACTATATGATTGGATTGTTAGAAAGCATCCGCAAATACTAACAATGCATTAAGGTTTCCCCAACCATAGCCTTAAGTTCAAGGTCCTCTTACTCCCATACGTGCAACTAATCGGTTCGCGTTCTCAGGTTTCTGTCACTCCGGCAGAACTTCCCCCGCTTCGTTACAAATACTACCAACCCTAGGGTGTTTGATCCATGCGCGCACAATATAATGGACACCAAAGGACAGCACCATATAGACATACAACTCTAATGAACCTCATGCATTCAATTAAGCAATCAAAAGACAAATAAACTACGGAAACATGATGTAAATCATAGGATAAATATTATAGCATCAAACACCATGTTTACATAGGACGGTACAGAGGTTTGTGGGAGGATGAACCACTGAATACAAGGAGGAGATGGTGATGGAGATGGCGGTGAAGACGGCGGAGAGGGCAGCGCGCGGCGGCGCCGGCGGTGCGGGGAACTCCTTTCCCCGCCGCCGGCAAGCTTGGGGAGCGCCGCCCCTTAGCCTCCCTCCTTCATGGCTTCTTGGGAGCCCTCCCCCATGGAGATGGGATCCATGGGGGAGGCAAAAACGTGGCTTTTGGTGGCTGAAATTCGTGGGTGGAGGAGTCCTCCACGAATTAGGTTTCCTCCCTTTATATATCTTCTCGGATTTCCGTCACCCCTTTTAGGGTTCCACCAAAACGGGCCTACAGGCCGCGTCCGAACTCCGATTGGGCTGATCTCGGGCTTAAAATCTTCGTATGGAAAATTGTGACAACTTTCGTAACAGCCAGGTCTCCATTAACGTCATCTTCGAGGGTCAAACTGGCAATCTTCGTAAAAAGTTCTCAGACAGATTTCAGGAAAGTCCCAATTCGACTCCAACAAGGTTTCCTCTTGTATTCTTGATAATTTCTACACATCAAAGAGTAAAACAAGAACATTGTGCACTTTTGCAACTATTAGTAGGTTAGTCCAAATAAATAATAAACTTAATATAAAACAAGTGCTAAAAGCATAAAAATGGCATGAAACAATCAAAAATTATAGATACGTTTTGGACGTATCAACATCCCCAAGCTTAATTCCTGCTCGTCCTCGAGTAGGTAAATGATAACAAAATAATTTTTGATTGTAAATGCTATGATCAGGTCTTTAACAATTGCATGATGTATGGATAATAAAACTTAGCAATCATGTTTCCTAATGAAAAGTATCAACGAACTAAGAGCTTATAACATGAAATTTATAAACATCAACAAGATTGTAATGACCATAATAAAGCATGATAGAGTGGTATCTCGCTTGCCCTTAATTGTGGAGCAAAACATAAATGCCAAGGCACCTCTGAAGTTCAAGTGAAGACTAGATATAGAGATATCAAAGATAAAAGCATCATGGTTATACCTCAATTAATCGTATTCTGGGACAAGCACATTACACTAAGAACGACAGCTATGCTCTCGAAGAAGTGCTCAAAGAAAGGATGGTGACTCAACATAAAAATAAAAGATTGGCCCTTCGCAGAGGGAAGCAGGGATTAACACGTGCTAGAGCTTTTTGTTTTAAAAACAGAGGTAAAAATGTTTTGAGAGGTGTTTGTTAATTGTCAACGAATGGTAGCGGGTGAGAACAGTATTCTACCTGTCAAACGGACTTTTAAGAGCGGCTCCCATGAAGGACGTTATTTCTACCAGCAAGGCAGATCATCCCTCTTTCTCTTTGGTTTACACACATTCAGGTATTTCACTGTTTGTCATTGCTTACTGATGAATCAGGGCAAAAGTGTGAAGAGAATTAATTGGTTAAAGTTGTAATTAATTGGGACTGGGCACCCCGTTGCCAGCTCTTTTTGCAAGTTATTGGATAAGCGGATGTATATGCCACTAGTCCAGGTGTAAAAGTCCATTTGACAAATAGAATAAAGAATAACCACACTAATTCCTCATGAGCTAGTAAACATTGACACAAAAAGAGAAATATTTTGAAGGTTTTAAAGGTAGCACATGCAAATTTACTTGGAATGGCTTGAAATACCATGCATAGGAATTTTTTGGTGGACTCTTTGGGATAACTTGGTTTTAAGGATTTGGATGCACGAGCAGCATTCCCGCTCAGTACAAGTGAAGGCTAGCAATAGACTGGGAAGCGACAACCACGAGAGCGATAACGGTCATAATCATGCTTGCGACAAAATAAAATTAACGGAGGCATAAAAACGATACTAAAACTCTGAGGCAAAATAGATCATCAAGGCTTAATTGACTTTTATTTTTCAGTCATAACATGTGTGAGCATGTGCCAAGTCGATTCAAGTGAATTATTCAGAGGAGGATACCACAATACCATACCATCTTATGAACAGGACAATGCATGTTGATATCAAAATAACATAATATGCACTATTAGCTAGTTGAGACTAACCATAAGAAAACATAAACTACTAAACAGTATTATTCACACATCATTTTTAAGTTTCAACAAGTAATCCATTAACCAAGTAAACATTGAAAACAGAGGATAAATAAAATATGTGACGATCCACTTATTAATGTAACTGGTGTTTGATGCTAAGATAAATAGATAATAAAATACAGCCGCTTCAAGTTTAGTTAAGTTCCTATGTTGCTCAAAAAACAAAGTTTAAAGGTTTGCAAACCGTGGGGTTATTGATGAAGAGGGATGCGGGGACATCCCCAAGCTTATGACTTTGGTAATTCTTCAATATTCCATAGTTTGGTGTTCCTTCATTCTCTGTGAAAAAACTTCAACACAAAAACTTTCCCATTCTTTTCTGCGGTTAGACATTAGTACAATAGATAATATTTCCCAAGTGCTACTATTAAACCAAATAAAATTTTGTTTTTAAGTTACAGAAAGGTTGCTTAAATGGCCAACTTATAAATGAAAGGTAAGAACCATTAAAAATCAAATGAAAACGAAAAGAGGCCACTCTTGCAACAAAAGTCAGAATCTGTCCAGAAAAACAGCAGCTGGAAAACGCAATTTTTAGGTGCACTTAAACATGCCCGAAATTTTAGCCAATTTTTGTACATGCAGAGGATTAGGTGCTACAACATCAGTAATTTTTTCGTGATTTTTAGAGCTTCCAGTAAAATATGAAAAATCGCGCAATAAGCAGTAGATACCGAAAACAGAAAATCACTTTTTACATATGTATCAACTAAGCTAAATGGATAAAACTTGGTACTTTATTTTTGATAAACTAAGAAACCAGAGGCTAAGCAAGACCTAAACATGCTAGCTACAGCAAGGAAAACTCTAAATAAAAATCAAAAGTAAAACCCAAATAAAATTAAAATAAAGAACCAAACAAAGAAGCAAAACAAAAGAAAATATTTTTGTTATTTTGAATTTATAAGTGAAAGTAAAGAAGCAATCGAAACCAAATAAGGAGCCTAATAAAACTAAAGAAGGTAAAACCAAGACATATAAAAGCAATTATAATACAAGTTAAGACAATACATATCATGTGGACGGGTAATATAGAGTATGAACGAGACAACCTCATGTTAGTTGATGAATAGGGGGATGACTCGGGCATCCCCAAGCTTAGATGATTGTATCTTCTTGAATATGTTCTTGGGATGCACCTACACATCCCCAAGCTTGAGCTCTTGCGTCTTCTTATTCATCTCATATCACCATATTGATTAGATCTTATAAGCTACATCCACATAAAACTTCACAAAACTCATTAGTAGGGTTAGTACTCATTAAATAAAATCCACTCATGTTCAAGCATTGACAAGTTTTATAATTTTTACTCAACATTAGCCACTGTATATACTAAGGTGTTCATGATTTCCGTTGTCCGTCGAAAAACTAATGAAACTAACAACACCAAGTACAATATTGAATAAACAAAGAAATCTGTCAAAACTGAACAGTCCGTAAAGATGGCATTCAACGAGATAGTTAAGTAGCTCAAATCGAAAAACTTTAGTCTAATGAAAGAAAGATAATAATCTCAGGTTTATGCACAAAAATTTTCAAGTCAAAATACTATTCTGAGATTTATCACGATTTTATTTACAGAGAAGCACAAAATCTGTCTAAACAGAACAGTCAGTAAAGATCGAATTTTTCGACCTATCTACGTACCTTAAATCAGAAAAAGTTAGTCTAATGAAAGAAAGCTAATAAGCATCACTTTGCACTCAAGAAATTTCAGATCAAGATCACGTTCTGGTGATTTTAAACATTTAATACGGTGGAGCACAGAAAATCTGTTTCTGGACAGCAAAGTAAAACTATCAACTTTCAATTAACTAAAGACTATAATTAGCATTTTATTTTTATGTACAGAGGTATATACACAATATTTACAATATTTACATGTTTTTAATGAAAAGCTTCCATGGAAAGATTTGTTTTGGTTTCATAGGCATGAACACAAGTGTTCAAGGTCGACCCCCATTTAACCATTACTCATCTTTCCAATCACTTTTCTTTTTGAAAACGTTTTTAGATAACAACTACACCTAATTTTTTTTGTAATTCGCATTCCCTATCCATAGTAAGATAAAGAACAACTTAATACTGAAAATAAAAACTACTTAGAGATAAAGCAAACAAGTGCACACAAGAACATTAACCTACGCTATGGCTCCCCGGCAACGGCGCCAGAAAAGGTCTTGATAACCCACAAGTATAGGGGATCGCGTGTAGCCTTTTCGATAAGTAAGAGTGTCGAACCCAACGAGGAGCTAAAGGTAGGATAAGTATTCTCTCAAGTTCTATCAACCACTGATACAACTCTACGCACACTAAACGTTTGCATTATCTAGAAATAAAACTACGGTAGCAATACGGGTATGAGAGGTAGTTTTGCAAGATAATAAATACAAGAAAGTAAATGTTAGTGCTGCAGCAATAAATACACTAAGTAACCATATACTAACAGTACCATGAGTGTGGAAAAGTGGTGGTAATTGTGGTGGCTTTGTCCAAGATTAATTAGTGAAGGTACTTGGTTCATTGTCTTCGATGCAGTTTTCTATGTGGGAGAGGCTAAATATACATGCACTCCACTACTTGGGATTACAAGTACTATATGATTGGATTGTTAGAAAGCATCCGCAAATACTAACAATGCATTAAGGTTTCCCCAACCATAGCCTTAAGTTCAAGGTCCTCTTACTCCCATACGTGCAACTAATCGGTTCGCGTTCTCAGGTTTCTGTCACTCCGGCAGAACTTCCCCCGCTTCGTTACAAATACTACCAACCCTAGGGTGTTTGATCCATGCGCGCACAAATATAATGGACACCAAAGGACAGCACCATATAGACATACAACTCTAATGAACCTCATGCATTCAATTAAGCAATCAAAAGACAAATAAACTACGGAAACATGATGTAAATCATAGGATAAATATTATAGCATCAAACACCATGTTTACATAGGACGGTACAGAGGTTTGTGGGAGGATGAACCACTGAATACAAGGAGGAGATGGTGATGGAGATGGCGGTGAAGACGGCGGAGAGGGGCAGCGCGGCGGCGCAGGGCGGCGGCGGCGCCGGCGGTGCGGGGAACTCCTTTCCCCGCCGCCGGCAAGCTTGGGGAGCGCCGCCCCTTAGCCTCCCTCCTTCATGGCTTCTTGGGAGCCCTCCCCCATGGAGATGGGATCCATGGGGGAGGCAAAAACGTGGCTTTTGGTGGCTGAAATTCGTGGGTGGAGGAGTCCTCCACGAATTAGGTTTCCTCCCTTTATATATCTTCTCGGATTTCCGTCACCCCCTTTTAGGGTTCCACCAAAACGGGCCTACAGGCCGCGTCCGAACTCCGATTGGGCTGATCTCGGGCTTAAAATCTTCGTATGGAAAATTGTGACAACTTTCGTAACAGCCAGGTCTCCATATAACGTCATCTTCGAGGGTCAAACTGGCAATCTTCGTAAAAAGTTCTCAGACAGATTTCAGGAAAGTCCCAATTCGACTCCAACAAGGTTTCCTCTTGTATTCTTGATAATTTCTACACATCAAAGAGTAAAACAAGAACATTGTGCACTTTTGCAACTATTAGTAGGTTAGTCCAAATAAATAATAAACTTAATATAAAACAAGTGCTAAAAGCATAAAAATGGCATGAAACAATCAAAAATTATAGATACGTTTTGGACGTATCAGCGCTGACGTCATGGGTGTCCCCACCTGTCAATTTCTTTTGCTTTTAAAATGATTTTCAAAATAAAAAAAATCCTGCCATGCGGGCCCCACCTGCCAGAAATTTCTCAATTACAAAAAATGTTAAAAATTCAAAAAAATCATATCTTCCAATCGACAATTCAAACAAACACACACAATATATCAAAAAATTCTACTTTAACAAATTTAAAAGCTGCACCAAAAATAAATAAATTGGGTATGACATAATACAAATAAAATTTCATTAACTACCACAAAATTCATGACTTTTAACAAAAAAATTCAAACAATAATAAAAATTCAAAAAAATAAATAAAAAAACATATCTTTCAAACTACAATTCGAAGTAATAACTATACAAAAAAAACTAAAATCCAAAAAAATTATATCTTATAATCGACAAATCAAAATGATACAAACAAAACATTAAGGTTTTCTAAATTAACCAAATTTTGGACCTCTCCACAATTATCAAAATTTCCCAAATTTCAACTACAGAAAAAATACTAAAATTAAAAAAAAAATGTCTCTCAGTCTGCACTGCAAAATAACAACTATAAAAACATATTAAAATTCTATAAATTCATATCTCGCAACCTACAATTCAAAATATCTATTGCAAAAAAAAATTTGTTTACATTAAAAAAAAACATCACTTCATATCTTTCAATCTATAATTCGAAAAAATAATTGTAAAAAAATTAAAATTACAAAAAAACATATCTTTCAGTATACAATTCAAAATACCAATTATACAACAGAAATGCTAAAATTCAATAAATTTATACCTTCCAATCTACAAATCTAAATAGTACAAAGAAAACATTAATTTTTTTCTAAATTTAGCAAATTTCCAAATTTTTCACAGTTATCAAAATTTCCCAAATTTCAGTTACACAAAAAATACTAAAATTCAATAACTTCATATCTTTCAGTCTACACTCCGAAATAACAATTATACAAAAATGTTAAAATTTAAAAAAAAACATATCTTCCACTTTACAATCCAAAATAATACAAACAACATACCAACAATTATAGGAAAATGCTCAAAATCACCAAATTCATATCTTCCAACGTATAATTCACAATATATATTACAAAAAAATGCTTAAATTCAAAAAAAAAACATATCTTCCGACCTACATATGAAAATAATAAAACCAATATGTCAAAACTTTCTAAATTTACCGAACTTTTAAACTACCCGCGCATCAAATGTACCAAAAAATAAATTGTACACACCATAATACAAATAACATATCAACACAAATTCAATTTCCCTTAATTATAGAATAAATTTATAAAATGCCCACATAATATATTCCCTCTGATTATAGTGCTAAATAGAAAAATTATGACAACATAGAACCATATTTCATCAACTCAATTTATTTAACATATTCAAAAAATAACAAAACTTAACTCTCTCTAACTATGTAGCTAAATTTTAAAATACTTTATTACATGAATATTTGAAGAAAATACAAATTAATTTCCTCTGCTTACGAATTCAACTTAAATTAAAACTAATAAATGCTCACAAAATGTATTCCTCCAATTATAAAGTTAAATTAATTCCAACAAAACACAATAAATTGTTAAATAAAAATTTTATGACAACATGGAACCATATTTCATCAATTCAATTTATTTAACATATTCAAAAAATAACAAAACTTAACTCTCTCTAACTACGTAGCTAAATTTTAAAGTACTTTATTACATGAATATTTGGAAAAAAATAATTTCCTTTGCTTATGAATTCAACTTAAATTGAATCTAATAAATGCTCACAAAATGTATTTCCTCTGATTATAAAGTTAAATTAATTCCAACGAAACACAATAAATTCAAACAGATTTCATCATTACACAACATCTTTCAATTTCACTACTTTTCAAACCTACACAATTTTTCAATATATACAGTACCAAATTTAGATTTTATTTATACTACACACGCGCGGCATTGCCGCGCTCATTTCCCTAGTTTTTATTATGATCTATCGCTAGGTTGTGAAGTTACAAGATTTTGGGCAAGTTAGGAGTTAGACCAGTCCTTTTTAAGGACCACTTGGCAAGTTTGGTTATCTATCTAACAATCGAGTATATAAATAAATGCATCCTTAACCAGAAAGAAATCAACCCTGAAGAGGGCATTCTCCGTTGGCAAACATAATGTTGTAGAAAGATGAAAAATAAAATAACACTTGTTGTAGGAAAAATAAGCAACGCTAGTTCAACAACATTTGTATCCACCCAAGTCTGTTGCAAATGTATTTGGCAACTGGCTACATGGGATAGATAAAAAGTTTAGAACTGTTATTACGGTGGGAGCGGTAGCCGTTATATGGTCGCTTTGGCTGTGTAGAAATGACAAGGTTTTCAATGATAAAGATTTTTCTCGTTTGCAGGTACTCTACCGGTGTACAAGTATTCTCTGTTCGTCGTCCACATTACAACGGGCGAGGCATCGAAGCCTCTTTACGGAGGCATGTACACGACTGGAAGAGGTGGCGAGGGATATATTTATCCGACATGGATGGTCGATTGATCGCCGGATTGGTCCTCCATAGGCATTGGCATTCGTCACATGCACTGGCGTTTTACTTACTCATGATTGAAATTCGTCTAGTGCTACATTTCATTATTTTTTTCGTTCTGTTGGACTGCGGTTGTGTGCATGTCTATGCAGAGGTCGGGTGTAATGCTTAAAACTCTTTAAGTAATAAAGCCCTTTATCAAAAAAAAAAGTTCAACAACATTTTTTTGCAGAAAAGCATTACATAATCATACAAATTGTGTTAATTTGGTCTTTCGTGGAAGTTAAACTACTCTTCTTTCAAACCAAACACATAAATTTCTGTGGGTGGTCACATGAAGAAAAATATCTGCTTCAGTTAGTTGCATGTAAACCTAGAAAGATGAATGGGTTCACTAATTGTTTTTCAATAAATACCATGATATATTTATGGTAGCGAATAGTACGTGGTAGAGATACATGAGCAGACAAAACGGAGTAAAAATAGTCTAAAAGAAACGAGAAAATATTTGAAATCTTCAAACTCTTTCTTCTTCGATGATACTAACTTGTACTTTTCTAAAGGCAGTCATAGAAAAATGAATATCAAAGTACATACTTGTAAATATCAACAGGGATTCTCCCATAATTTTAATTTTGAGCCGTAATGTCAAGGCTATTTGCATGCTCACAGCCATTAAACCAAACAACCAACATCGGCAAGAGTACCAACACCAGTATTTCAGGGAAAAGCAATCGAGCAACCTGATCGACGTCGTTGGGAGGTGAGAGTATGAATCACCATTGTCGATGACATACCAACCGGGATAAATATTACGAGGACAATCCTCCTCGTGTTAACCATGAGAAAAAATCCAAAATAATCTAGCGAAGCAAATCTACAGGACCATACCTAGACAAATTTAATCTTCAAAAACCACCATTAATTGACTTGAAGGAGAAGATATCGTCGTCGAACAAAGGCCCGAAGATTACTTATTATAGACGATGCAATCTCTATTGATGAAGAAGACGCTATCAAAACCCTAACCAATCTATGAAAATACTGCTTTTATTAGATTTGGCAAGGCCGGTCAAAGGAGGGGGAACCGATCAATGGCGGAGGAGGAGGGCGGCGGCTAGGTCTCGTACGTACGTCCGGCGAAAGAATAGTTCGCTCCTGGTTTACTAATTTGTATAAACTTAATGCATTAAAAAATCCATCTATCATGAAAAAAGGGAGATAACATGAACCGATCGATTAACCGTTTTACGCACCAGGATTATTTTTTTGGTGTGCATCTAGCGATACAAGAAAGATTTTCCACACACTAAGTGGGAATCTCTAACTCTCCATTTGTTCTGGGAGAAGAGATATTAAGGGCAAAAGAATCTCCACAGTATCAAAAACATGATGCCAGAACTGGAAAAAAATGACATGTAACATGTCCCATGCTCAACCATTTATCGTGAGTGGCTGAGTTATGGTCGATGCTCCATTTACTCTCCTTTTTCTATTCTTTTCTTTTCATCGCTTTTGTGTTTTCCCCATCTTCCTCATACCTATGCTGGACGTCACGAAGATAGACAACGATCATCTTCGTTTGTTCTGTTGCTGGCAAATTCTCGATCCCTCGGCGGCTATCTGTCTTTTCTTCACCAAGACCGTTCAATGCCTACCTTGTCCTTCGCAAGACCGTTCAGCCACTGCCCCAGAACTCTCTCAGGTCTGTACGTACTGGTTACAATCTCATTTCATAGATGCCTGTATAATCTTAATAAAATTTGCAGCGGTGCGAGGACACTAATTTTGTCCTCGATTAAAAAAAAGCCATTTCATGGTAAAAGAAGACATATTACTTGGTCATAAAGTTTTTGGTAAAAGAATAGAGATAGATAAGGACAAATTTGATGCTATTGAGAAACTACCTCACCCTAGAGATGTGAAGGGAATAAGAAGTTTTCTTAGGCACACAAGTTTTTACAGGCGCTTCACTAATTTTTCTAAGGTGTCTAAGCCATTAACTAGCCTATTGTTTTTTATTCCATGGACCATATGTAGTTGGTTTGTTTTTCTTAATTCTGGATGGTCTTAATGAAGAAAGTATGGTCGAAAACAGTATGCATGTGTATGTGTGGTGTAAGAGCGTAGTACATATGCAGATTAATGTGTGGAATTAGTGTCGATTACTGGCCTGAAAACACTACACGAGGTCTACTACAGCTTGGTCTTCTGAATAAGTTGCTAATCCTGCATTTTGTTGATAGTCTCCACCTCCTAGTTGCTTCTATTTCCTAAGATATACCTGCTATTCTAGTTGTTGTTCTTACTTGTTCTGGCCGCTCTATCTGGTAGATGATCCAATGGCTGTTGTTTGGGCACTTTCTGATGTATAGAGTTGTTTATACGGTTGGATGCTTTATATATATGGTTAGTTGCTGTTTGTGAGGCTGGGTCCCACTTATTTTATGGAATTCTCCATAATGTCGACAACACATAGTATGCAGGTGGTGAGTGTGTTGCTTGTGTGTGGCCCTTTGCTGGTGCTGTGGTGCAAGTTTCCATTTACAGATGTATTCTCCCTTGTGCAATACTTGACTAGTACGGATAATCATTGATGATATTATCAACTTTAGCCTGTCAAGTGGCTTTTGCCCTAGTTGGGCTTGTGGGCCTTATACTTTCACGTGGGCTGCTAAATATGGGTGGTGATCATGTCGAATTTGTAGTTGGGTGTGATCTGATTATCTAATTGTGTTGAACATTGAGAACGGGGCAGAGGCCTGGTGCCAAAGGTAGCAGTGGCTAAACCTGATAACCAGAGCTCAACTCCCGTCGGAAGCAACTTTCTGGAATTCTCACGAAAGAGCAAATCTTCTATAAAATTAAACCACCAAGGGCTAGTCCTGGTTGGTCTCATTTTTTTATTGTGTTGAACACAAATGAATGTGCGTAGAGGTTCAGAGTGACCCCTTAAACCTCATACGTGGCATCCAGCTGGCAACTCTTTATTATCTCAAACACAAAAAACATTGATTCACTTCATTTATAACCAGAAAAAACAAACATTGATACGAAGTTACACACATGTACAACCTCATATGCACAAACAATAGATTCGTAGCTTGGCGATAATTGAACTAATGAATAAATAACCAAAGCAAACACAACAATGTTAAAAGAAAGTGTGCGATGAAAGAATCAATCAGATCGAGTGCCGAGTGCACCGAGGCCCGTACGTGCGCTGCTAGTAGTAGTTGATTGCGCGGCAGTTCTTCCTGATCTGTCCCTCCTTGTAGCCGGTCTTAACCTCGACGCTGGCTAGCTTCACCATGGACTTGGCGAACTTGCCCTCCCACCACCCGGGGATGTTGGCGTTGTCCGCCACCATGCTCGCCGTCTCCTCCGACGTGAGGAGCGCCGCGTCGGAGGTGAAGAGCACCGTGTGCGACAACACATTCTTGTAGTACTGCATGTCGAGCTTGTTGGGCGTCACCACATCGAGCATCACAACCGGGTCGTTGCCCCCGGGCGTGGCGTCGGTGGGGCACTGGCTGCGCAGGAACCGGGCGAAGCCGGAGTTGATGTCAGAGGGGGTCTCGAGACGGTCGGACACGAAGGAGGAGCAGTGGGAGCGCCCGATGGTGTGCGCGCCGGACAGGATGACCAGATCCTCCACGTCGAGCCCCTTGACGACGAAGCTGTCGACGAGGTCACGGAGGTTGGACGTTGGCGGGACCAGGAACTTGAGTGGCTCCGAGGCGTTGGAGAAGGTTCCGTCGCGGCGGCCGGACGGCATGTCGAAGCTCACCTTGCCCTTGCTGAGGATGCAGGACGCGTCGCGGGCCGCGAAGGCGAGGATGTCAGCGCAGGAGACGAAGCCCGGGCAGGCCGCCTCCACGGCCTCCTTGATCGCGTCGATCAGCTCGAAGCCACGCACGGATGGGTCGTTCGGCGGGCTGAGCTTCTCCGGCGTCGGGCTGAACGGGGTCGGGTCCAGGAAGATGGAAGCATCGCAACCCTAATCATCATTGATCAACAGTTTAATCAAGTCCTGCTAAAGTTGCTAAGCCATTATGCATATAGTACGTGTTTGCAAATTCACTTCTTGCACTAACTTAGGCAGCTAATTACATTTCTAAAACCCACGATCGATCACAAGAATATGGAAAAGGTTATATATAGCTAGTTTGTACCTCGACGAAGCAGTCGTGGAAGAGCATGCGGATCATGGCGGCGCCATTGCCGGGGTTCTGGGAAATGGCATACTCCATTACGCCCTTGACGACGGCCTCTACCTGGGGGCACTTGTCGTGGTAGAACCCAACCTGCAGCGGCCAGTAAGGGCTGGCCTGGCACCCCACAGCGAGGAGCAGCAAGGCACAGGCCACCAAGGCGTGTAGCTTTGCAGCACCAGCCGCCATTTTTGAAGCTAACGCGCTAGTCTAAGATAGGAATTAAGTAGGGAGAAGTGTCAAGTGATCGATCGGTGGAGAATGGCTGTTGTTGTAGCTTGAACAGGAAACTGTTTATATAGGTGTGAATTAGAAGACCTAGCCTTCGCCAAGAATACAATATATATGTTGACAATGTTTCTATGTGATAAATATTAAGTTATTGACAATGTTATGAGTTTGGATTGTTTAGCTTCGTTGGAACGTTAACGTTACTATGCCGGGTAGTAACTAGTAAGGTTGTTGCCAACAATCTCCAGGAAGCGTCAAGTAGAGATCATACACTTTAATAGG
Source organism: Poa pratensis (assembly GCA_947311845.1). NCBI lineage: Eukaryota > Viridiplantae > Streptophyta > Magnoliopsida > Poales > Poaceae > Poa > Poa pratensis. The sequence continues at coordinate 19,549,416 of CAMZMU010000080.1, forward strand.
CCCCAACACACCGGGTGGCACTAATCAAAAGGCTTAGGTAATTAAAAAATAGTGCAGACGTGTAGTAACAACACAGTTGTTCGCTAACCCTGATGGTTACACGCGGTTGACCTGACATATACAGGAATGGGTCATGTCTATGCTTGAGCTGATTGATGTAGCCAGCTCCGTGTTTCCTTCGTTTAAGCTTTCTAAAATGAAATGTACCAGTTTGCAGATTGGGACGCATCCTTTTCCGGTCGTTGGGATGTCAGGTTACTTGAGAATATCTTTGTTCGATGGTGTGTCACCGTACGTGTGTGTTCTTCTTGTGTTCTTCAAATCCGTTTAGATAGGGATTCTGGCTTGTAAACGGATTAATGCAATTAGACGTGTTATATATTTTCTGCGAGCTACGGCAACTTTTGTAAGAGCACTAGGGCATTTAACTAACAAATCTTTGGCAAAAGGCCCTGTACAAACTTTTAGCAGGTGAGGCGTACACTCCAGGAAGCGTCACAAGCAGAGAGCAAACACTTTATTTGCGTCGTCTCTTTGACCAAATTCATTTATCACTTCTGATCACTAGCTAGATTTGCGTGGTCTCATGGATACAGAATGTACTCGAATGATGATGGTTGTACGGGCTATCTTCTGCCAGGGTGGGTGGCAACATCATAAGAGATTAGATGGATAGAGCTTGTTTCCTGTGGTTGATTTTTGTATCCACGATGAGTGATCCTTGAATTGTAAACCAAATGATATTTTAATAATTGCGGTGGCTGTGTGCATCATTTTGATGCAGAGGCCGGGGATCCGCACCCTATTTTCTAAAAAAAAGCTAGATTTGCGTTAGCTGATGATGTTAAAGTTAACCTGACTTGCATCCTTTCATAGTATTTACGAGGGCCACGGTTACAGTTAAGTAGTGTGTGGAGTGCGAGTTTAGGATAACATACCGTGAGTCTGTCATATACTACGTTTTATCGTCTTATGTTTTCATTATACAGCCGACAACAACCGGAACAAACAAATGATCTACCTCTGCTATCAATAATGTTTAAACCACTTGTACATATTACTAGTAAGTTCACGTGGCGGCACACGCGTATCAAGCGTGTTGTCATATCTTACGCAACCCTAATTTCGAGTTTGTTGAGAACTAGCGTATGGACATTTTACTTTCTTATGATTTGTACTAGCAAACATGCCCTTGCGTTGCAACGGAAAAAAAAAAATTACACAACCTAACCCAATAAACATGGTTCAAGACAAACCCTCCTAGCTCAACGTCACCTATTTAAACACTGCACCCCACCCATGTCGTCACTTATCATCCTTATCGGCATCGATGATGTTGTTCTTGGTGCGCACCCGATGAAAATGGCAATGCGTGCGAACGTGGTTAATCCTAAGGCGATGAAGTTGACCACCGCACAACACACCTGTCATTGAACCGCGCCAATGATGGAATGCTTGAAACGTAAAAATTAATCTCATCGAGTTAGACGTGACTACAATTAATAAATCAATATCTATCTTCCATTTTAGCTCTCAGGAAATTTGCACTCAAATTGACAACTAAATAAAAACATATATGTCTGAATTAACATCAGGTGAAGCGAGCGATTTTTATGCACTTGATAAAGCATCCATCATTTGCACTTGTATACTATCATTAGCTTAGTACCAGTTGGGACAAGTGACGGAAATTGTACCAAACGCTCAACCCAGAGAACCACCAATCATTTGCTTATTAGGAAAGACAGCTTCTCCGCAAAAAGAAAATAGAAAATAGGAAAGGCAAGGCAGCGCTGAATGCTCGTGGGAGCTCTTTTTTCTGAGAGGCTAAGGCTATGGTGCTGCACGCCTGCGCTCCATACGACACGGAGACTAATCGATCGGGACTTTTTTTTTTTTTTTTGAGACTAATCGATCGGGACTGGACTCGGTGGATGGAGCTGGGCCCGTTCTTTCTGGCGCACGTCATGTAGTACACTGCTGGACCTGGGCCAACCGGCATGATCACGCGAGCCAGTTCGTTTGGGCTGCCATCGGCTGAGTTCTCCAGCGATCGGACCAACGACGGGCCCATCAAAATAGCCACCCCGCAACGCACACAGGTTTAGTACCACCTTGACTAATTACGGAGCTGTTAGGAGCGCGGGATTACACGATATAAGAAACGTTTAAGCGACGACCAAACCAAGAAAGTCTTAGTGCCTTTATTATTAGACTAGTTGGCATGTACGTGCAACGCACGTCTTCACGATTAAACGGACAATTTACAAGTAGGAAATATACTCCTTCTGTTTTTTAATATAAGATATTTTAGGTGTTGTACATGTTGTCTAGATGCATACTAAAATGAGTGATATACTTATGTCTAGATGCATTTGTATACATGTAAATGTCGACAAAGGCTAAACATCTTATATTTAAAAACAAAGGGAGTATATTGCAAAGACAACGATACTTATTTAAACATCATGGAGCATATGTAAACGTCGACCTCAAAGCTTCCATGAAGGTGACCAATGCGGTGAAGCAACAATCACATGTCACAACCAAAATCAATAGCAACATTGCATCGCTTTCGGGCGGCGCGTCCGACCGAGAGGGAATCATGTACGTGAAGACGCCAGCTCCTCCGGTCGTCCATGACGGTTGCGATATCACTCATTGGATGTCAGATGCATGAATCCAGCTCATCGGAACCCCATCGGCCCTCAAGAAGGTGACCCCAGCCCCGTTACCAGCGCTTCCCGGCTCGGCATGGAATAGATGCAAAAAAATCCAAATAATTCAATTTCATATTTAGCACATCGCCAGAAAATCCATGAGGTCGCCACACCATTGACCACGTTGTAGATGAATGAGGAATTATGCCAATAAAAGAGCTTCCAGTTTTGAGCAGTGATGATACGTTATGAATGCTAGCTTCTTTGCGTGCTCCTCTCTTCAAAAGCAAAACTATCTTTTAACATGGATAAATTTTGAGGATTAGCAAAGCTTAATATTACGTATTCTAGAGTGAAGAAAAACCAACTTGCCTCTAAATTGTTCATGCAGCAAACTGTATCTGGTTGGATGCCATTTTCTTGCAATTGAGGTACGTAGCTATTTCTACGGCACACACCATGCATGGACTCTGCAGCCTGCACTGAACGCATCCCTGGATTCCGTCTGCTTTGCCTGCACTTGCAAAGTTGCAAGAACCACCCACCGTGATGGTCTCTGAACGAATTTCGAAAGAATTATCGCCAGATCTCGTACCCAGCAGCACATGATTTTTTTATAGCGGCAGGACATAGCAGAAGCAACGACGTCGATCCGCCGGATCCCTCGCCCTCCGGCGGCCGCTCCGGCGGCGGAGGTGGGGGATCCCCGTTTCACGTGTGTAGATAGGGTAGGTTCTTGTGGGGCTTCAGCCGACGGCGCCGTGGAGACGGCGGAGTCGCCGGTGTCGTTTTTGGTGCAGGTGCGCGTCCTCTCCGGCGGCGGCGCTCGGCAGAGCTCCGTGGCGGCGCGTCTGCGGCCCTGGCACCCGCGGATCGACGGATCCGTGCCGTGCTTCGATCCCCTGCCAGATCCAGCGTGGCGGTTTCCGTGCTGGCGGGGGATCCGGTGGAGCTTCAAGGCGGCTGCTGCGCGGAAGGGTGGAGTGGTGGTGGCCGATTCGTGGCGTTGGCCATGGATCTGGAGCGGGTGGTGCTCGGGGCCCTGCCCCGGCCGATGCGGCTTCTTCGTCGTCTGTGCCAGCTCGGTGGAGCTGGCCTCTCCTGCGGCTCAACAACGCCTCCAGGCTAGGAGTACTCCCGTCCCTGGGGTGGCGGATTCCGGCGGGTCCTGCGTCGTCGTCTTCGACAGTGGTGCTCGTGCTCGCGGTTCGTCTCGAGGTTGAAGAAGGTGGTGCGCAGCAGCGGCGCTCCTTGTTGCTTTCCCGATCCTCTCCTTACTTGTTGTTCTTCTTTGTTTCGATCTATGTACTCTGTATGTGGTTCGATTGGTGAATAGATGTGGGAGTTTGGATCTGTCAAAAAAAAAAAAAAGCAGGTTGAGGAAGACGTTATGGGGAATACGACAATTCCACATGGATGACGGTGCTTGCTAGGCCTAGGACGGCGGCGCGGCGCCTGCACATGAACGAATTCCTATGCTTTGTGTGAAGTCCTCGCCGTCCTCAAGCGTCGTCGCCGCACATCCTCCCGGCGGCGGCGCGCGAGGAGGCGGTCGGCCTAACTCAGGGAAAGACAAAAATAACGATTCAGAGATGAGTGGTAATTTAGTAGTATTTTGTGATTTGGTGGAGGATAAAACGGAAAAATTGGACATTGTTGAGTTGTTAAACATTGGGACGATCTGGGCTGTTTGATCGGATATTGAACGGTCTAGATTTAAAGTATCACAACAAAGTTTGCTCTTTTAATAGTAGTATGGATAAAGATTTTTGCGGTGACCTTATGATTTGTACTTAGTTTGCGCCAATATGAAAGTATGACATAGTTGTGGTTGTTTGTTTAATAGGCTTATATATACAATCCGTTTAGCTTGGTATTTCGTGGACTGCATCGTTGGAGTTGAGAGAGTTGAGTTTCGAGAGAGTTTCTGCACTACCGGAAAATGCAATTCTGCTGGGTATACCTCTGTTTGCCGAGTGTATTTATCTTGGAACTCGGCAAACATAGCGGTTTGCTGAGTTAGGAAAATAACACTCGGCAAATAGCCAACACTCGGTAAAGTTGGCAGAATATATATACTCAGCAAACATTTGACACTCGGTAAACCCAATGTGACACATGTCCATTCCGTTAGGGACGCCTCCCCATCTAGCCGCTTTTTTTACCAGTAAATAAACACTTGGCAAACTCTTTGCCGAGTAACACTCGGCAAAGAGGCTTTGACCGCGGGATTTCTGCCGTGTGTATTTGCCGAGTGTAACACTCAGGCAAAAATGTTTTGTTGAGTTGTTTTTCCTGTTTGACGAGTACTCTTCCCACTCGGCAAAGTTCGTTTTTCCTGTAGCGATGCAGCGTCTAATGCAGACTGGCCTTACCTAGAGCTTGTAACTTAAGGACAACCACATTCTTTGTTCCAATCCATAATGTGTTGTAAAAATTGCCTCCTCTGGAAGCACATTAGATGAGCAAAAGACGCAACAGTGGTTTGGTGCCGAGAAGACCCATGTGCCATTTGACGCAGAGGAGGCAGCAATCAAGGGCGGTGGTGCAATGATCAACAAGGGACATTACTTGCCGTCAAAGAAGCATCAAGCTCAGAAGACCTATTTGTTCGCTGATGCAGAGTAGCCCCATTTGTCGGGTGGCGCTGAACATACCCATTTGTTAGCAATTACGTACAGAGGAAGAGGATGTCTCGAAATTTCGTAGTTGAAGAAATAGGAAAAGGAGGGACCTTGAGTAGATCAAGAAAGATAATCAGCTGGGTGGTGACGAGAAGTCGCATGTGCCTGTTGACGCAGAGGAGCCAAGAAGCAAGGGCGGCATTGCAATGATCAACAATCCAGAGGTAGACGACCCATTTATGTGTTGATGCAGTGGAGCTCACATGTCGGGTGACCTGAAGAGGTCTTTTATACTAATTAAAATGCAGTTACCAGTACAATATATAGTAACTATAGATGCACTTACTGTTGTAACAATTTTTTTCAAAGATTGACTGGTTTAGATGAAAACCTGGTATGTCATTGGGTTTATTAGTCATACCCATAAAATATCGTATTTTCTCCTCCATTGTCGTCGGGCGACACCGTATAAGGGCTTGATACTTTTACTGACCCGGGGTGAAACACGTCCTCCTCCTCAACACCGACAAAATTGTCATTGAAGCCTGTTACGTGAAGAAAATGCAATCGATTCATACAAGGTTGGTGTTTGAGTTATCTTGTCATAGTTGTGTCTCATGCGGACAGGTCGCGGGCCTGTCTTCCTCCATTCTGAACCACTGGTCCAACTAATTTTATCTATACTACTATTAAAAGAGCAAACATGTTGCGAATACATTAAATTTCGCCCGTTCAATATCTGATCAACGGTCCAGATCGTTCCAATGTTTGACAACTCAACACATCTTTTCGTTTTCGTGTAAATTACATAGATTGCCACTCCTTAATACTCCGCCCAAAAGGCTAGCGAGCCTGCCTACCCAGTGCCGCCCCCGTCGGCGACCTTCCCTTGTCCAACGCCGCTAAGACGTTGCCGCCGCTAGTTACTCCACCCGTCGGCCGCTTCCCCGCCGATCCATTCCGTGCACGTAAGCCACAGACCGCAAGCCGCCGCCGCTCGACATCACACAAAAATCAGGTACGATCTCACTCCCCGCCCACTAGGGGTGGGCGTTCGGTCATGACTGAAAATTCGGTCTTTGCAATTCGGTCTATTTCAAATTCGGTCTCCAAATAATGAAGACCGGAATTTACTTTGGGAATGTGCTATCCGAAGATTTCTTTTTTTTTTTTGCGGATGAAGATTACATCAACCAAGCACCTTACAGATAAGGCCAGAAACAAAGAAAAATACAACTAGGTCCTTCTGAGCTCCAGCGCCTTCATCGTCGCGCAGCATGTTCCGCCGGCGGAACCCGCCGCCTTCTCCTCCATTAGACCTTGGACTGGGAGGAGCCCTCCGGCGGCCAGGAAGTCGACGGCACTCGGCACCGAAGCGCCTCCATCCCGCACCACGACCAGCGCCAACTCGGTCAACACCATCTTCATGAAGATCTTCAGGTTCCAGGTCCGCCATCACGAACGCCGGCCCGAGGGAAAGCACGCCGCGGCTCCGAGAAGCGGCGAACGCGCTGGGGACGGCAGATCTGCCATGAGCCTCCACCGGAGAACCCAGAGCAGAGGAGAGGACCGCCATCGACAAAAGCCTCTCCGACCACGCCGCCACCTCCACAGCGCCGCCGGCAAGCACCCCACGCACACCTAGGCTATGTACACGCCGGGATCCGTTGATTACCCGTCCTCCTGCCACCGGAGCGGCCACCGGAGGGCGAGGAATCCGACGAATCGCCGGCGGCGAGCTGGTTCGCACGGGTTCGCCCAAAAATCGCCTCCTTTTCACTATAGATGAGGAAAGGAGGAGAGGTTCAAGCTCTCTTCATCTATCCGAAGATTTCGAGTACCCGACAATTCGGGTTCGGGTTCGGTCATGACCAAATAGACCATATAATACTAGAACAGGTCACGATTAGTTTAGTGAGGCGGTGATCCATTGGCTCACGTTCGAGGAGAGGGCGTAACTTGACGCTGTTGTCGATTTCTCGATGTTGCAGCGCCCTCGCCGGCTCGTCGTGGCTTTGTGCCGGTGTTGCCGCAATCTTCCCGTAACCTCGAGTGTGTATAGCAGCAGATTGCGACCGGGCGGAGAGGCGGGCGAGCGGCGCCGCCGTGGCCCATGGCGGAAGGTGGCGGCTGGTGCGAAAAGGCGCGTTGGCAGACGAAAGGGAGGAGCAGACTGGCGGCGGCCGGTGGCCTGGCAGCTAGGGCGTCACCGAGTTGGGGTGCCGGGGATGAGGGGAAGAGGAATCGGGAGACAGGTGTGGTACTGGGCACTGGAAACCGTCCAGATCGTGGCTCTTTAGAAGATCTACATTGCGCTGGCCCATGGGGCGCTGTGAGCCTAGGCTGGGCTGCTCCTTTCTTTGGCCAATGGGCCTATAGACTAGGTGGGACGACGCTCTGTAGCACCTAAATCGGTTCTTCGGTGTCTTCGGGTTTGGAAGATGTGTTGCCCGAATATCTTAACTAATTTCGGTCTTTTTTAATCTGCTACCTAAATTTTTATCAGTTCTTTCGATCTCGGTCATTTCGGTTTCAGTCTCGGTTTTTTCGGTTTTCGGTCATCGGTTTTTATGCCCACCCCTACCGCCCACACCGTCGTTGCTCGCTACCCAGCGTTGCCGCTCCTAGCATTGATACCGTGCCCCACTCCCTTCCTTGGCAGCGACACCCTCCTGGCGGACGCAGGTGAACAGGTTGTCGTCGTCGTCTTCTTCTCCACGCGCCGTGGTGCCTTTGTTCTCTGGCACGCCGGCGCGCGGCCCCGAGGTGTGCTGCCGCCGGCCCAATCCCCCAGACACCTCTCACATTTCCTTCGTCCCAATTTCCTATCGTGGACTGTACTGTGGACTGGACTGCGAGATGGGCGTGGTGGCCTTTGGACCGGCCTATGGCCCAAGCTGGCATGCGTGCAGCTACAAAGGGCAAGCGTCGAGACAGAGAGCAGGATGAACAGAGGCTGAACTCTGCTTCCATGATCCCCTTCATCTACCTCCCGAACCGTTATATCTCTGGGTGAGGCTAGCTATCGCACGTTCGATGGATAGTTAACGCTCGAACGATTTCGGACAACCTCAAAAAGGAAAGTTTCGACCCACGTGCACAACCTTGTAAATTTGCTGGCTAATTTTAGCTTAATCATGCATGCATGACATTCTCCTTCCTAATTTTCTCTCTCGCATGGATGAAATGAATGATCGGTGCATGCATGCACTACGAGACGAAAAATGCTGATGTCATCTAGATTCTCTCCGGATTCGAAATTTTAAAATGTTTTATCTTTCAAACGACAAATCAAACTGAAAATCTGTTTTCACCATAAATCGGTCGCGACGAGATCTTCAAACTAGATCCCATGTTGCTATGTTTTGACAACTTTTTTTGGGCTAAAAATTACCAACCCCACTGTACGTGAGTTATCAAGGGTAAAAAATAAGATTTACCAACCTCAAAATTTATAGTGACTTTTCTTTCGACATCTTTGTTGGATTAGAATCACTCGCATGATTTTCGACACTTTTGGTAGCTATTGAATGTCCTGGTGATCTATTTGCGAAAATTGTTGCATGCATGCGCTAGAGCATGCATTCAAAAAGTTTTGTTTCTCAAACAATACGCGTGATTTAAAATTCTATTTCACCAATAAAACCGGTCACGACGAGATCTTAGAACTAACTGAAGTATTACCAGGCATGTAATGCATGAATTACCAACATAAAATTGGTAGATGATGATACCAAGCACATAGCATTGTGTGATACCTATCCTAGAACTAAATAAAGTGTTACTAAGCATTCAGAGCACGAGTTACCAACCTAAAATAAGTACATGATGATACCAATTATATATCAAGCAAGTTACCGATCCTAATACTAACTAAAGTGTTACCAAGCATTTGGTGCAAAAATTACCAATCTAAAAACTAGTAGATGATGGTACCAATCACATAGCAAGCAAGTTACCAATCCTAGAGCTAAACTGAAAGTGTTACCAAGCATATAGTGTACGAATTATCAACTTTAAAAACTAGTACACGATGATACCATGCATATAGCCAGCGAGTTACCGATCTTAGGACTAACTAAAGTGTTACCAAGCATCTAGCGCACGAATTAACAACCTGAAAATTTGTACATGATGATACCAAGCACATAGCAAACGAATTACCGATCCTAGGACTAGCTAAAGTGTTACCAAGTACCAACCATCTAGCCCACGAATTACCAACCTAAAAACTAGTACATGATGATACCAAGTATCTACCAAGCAAGTTATCGATCCTAGAACAAACTAAATTGTTACCAAGCATCTAGAGCACGTGTTACCAATCTAAATACGTATACATGATGATAACAAGTACCTAGCAAGAAAGTTACCGATCATAGCACTAACTAAAATGTTACCGAGTATCTAGAGCACGAGTTACCAATCTAAAAACTAGTACATAAATGAGACCATGTACATAGCAAACAAGTTACCGATCCTAAAACTAGCTAAAGTGTTACCAAGCATCTAGAGCACGAACTGCCAACCTAAAAACTAGTACATGATGATACCAAGTACATAACAAACAAGTTGCCGATCCTAAAACAAACTAAAGTGTTACCAAGCATCTAGAGCACGCGTTACCAACCTAAATACTAATACATGATGATACCAAGTACCTAGCAAGCAAGTTACCGATCCTAGGACTAACTAAAGTGTTACCGAGCATCTAGAGCACGCGTTACCAATCTAAAAACTAGTACATAAATGAGACCAAGTAAATAGCAAGCAAGTTACCGATCCTATAACTAGCTAAAGTGTTACCAAGCATCTAGAGCACGAATTGCCAACCTAAAACTAGTACATGATGATACCAAGTACATAACAAGCAAGTTACCAATCGTAGAACTAATTTATACTAGTAAAAAGTGGTAGTTCTTTTCTATTACTCCCTCCGTCCCAAAATATAGGGCGCGCTATTTTTGCGCCGGTCAACGACGTACAACTTTGACCAGTAATATATACAAAATTATATGGATTCAAAATGTACAAATGATACTGTTGGATTCGTCTTGCAAAATTCTTGTGTTTATATATCTTTATGCTAATTTTGTAAATATTGTATAAGTACAAATCATGGTCAAACTTATACGTCGTTGACCAGCAAATTTTAAGGACGCCTTATATTTTGGAACGGAGTGAGTATAATTTATTGTACTAGTAGAAAGTGCACTTTTCCTATTCCCCACCCATTTTTATTTACCCTAACAAACCACTGTCCCAAAAAGGGAATTAAAAAATTATACTTGGTGTTCTTTTGCAGGCAAAAAACTAGTTCATCTTTTTATTTATTTTTTTGGTATTATAAGAGGCTCTAAATCAATCTGTGTCGACCTGTTTGGGGTTTATTAAACCAGTTTTAGAAGAAACTACTGTTTTTGCTATAGTAATAAAGTATATAACTAGTAGGAAGTGACAGTTCAATTTTCTTCCAATTTTTTGAACTAGTAGGAAGTGGGCTTTCTATCTCCCACCCATTTTTTTAACCCTAAAATTTCACTACCTAAAAAGGGAATTGAAGAAAATTTGCCTTTTTTTATTCTTGTAATTGCCAAAAAAAAGGGAATAGCGAAATATAAATATTCTACCGCGTAAAGGGAATAGAAAAATTATACTAGGTATTTTTTAAACAAAAGTCAAATATTTTTTTTCAAAAATATTATACTAGATTTTTTTGCATGCGCTAGATGAAAAAAGAGAGAAAAAGGGGAAAATGAGACAGCTACAAAGCTACGGGCATGCTTGGATTAGGCATAGCTAAGCACATGCATAGATTAGGCGGCAAGATTACGAAATAATCTAGTGCATGCATAGATTAGATATAGCTAAGCGCATGCATGGAATGGAGGACGGAGGGGGACCATGCTACATGGTGCATGCACTGAGTAAAACGACCGAGTCGTAGGAAAAAGGGAATAGGAGGATGGAGGGACCACGACGCATCGCGCGCATAGACAGATCGTGCGAGCGCTTCGCACGTTCGAGAAAGAGCGCTTTCGTGTATCTCTGGATCCTGCCATGAGATTGCTTCTATCTACTCCTGAACCCTAGCTTCCCTCTCGAATCCCTCTTCCCGTGTATCCCAGCGATCTAGGATCGTGACATTTCCCAGCGGTCACTAGCCCAATATGTACAGATGAGATGATGCACCGCACGTGTCCTCCAACCGCGCCACCAGGAGACATGCAGACGAATGCCGAACTCTCGCGCCGGAAGACCAGCGCTAGGTTCGAACCGCGTCGGCTAGCGTCGGTCGCCTTCCGGCATACTGTCTTGCAGCTCCATGAGTTGGCACCGATTCCGGGTACGCACTGCATGCCGCTGTGTTCACGCCCCGCCGTCGGGACTCGGGAGGCTCCAGCCTTGCCGTCTTGCTTCCTGGTGGTGCGTTGCGTCTTGGCTCCCTAGTCCCAACCACCTCCCTGCTTGTCCCAGGGTCGCCCCGGTGCCAAAAGTCTGGATGATTTTTCTCGTCGTCGACCAAGTGGTCCCAGGCTGCACGTCAGCTCTCCTCTCTCCGTTTCTCTCACTACAGAAAACGAGTGGGCCAGTGCATATGTGTATCAAACTATTAACTATCAAGTACTTAGTACTGTATCAATTTGCAAGGAGGGTCGATTTTTTTTTTTTGAAACGAGGCAAAAGCTTTCTTTTTATATTGATATAGGAGGTCGATGCTTTTACCTCTTGCACTTTTGGATGCTGAATTGTGTTATGCATTAATATTTTCATACTGAAGTTTCTACAGAGAGTTGTCTTTCACTTTGTTGATTGCAACGTGCATAGTAATGCTGAATTCCGTTTCCACTTTATACAGAATTCAGGATTCAAATGGTCCACCTCCTAGAGCTATGATGTGATTATTGTCCTATCATTACAGGCGTGGTATGCAAGGTATTTTCTAAACGTGTGTAATTCCTATCATTCAGGATTCAAAATCTCATGGCATACAAGATTGTAATTCCTGTAATAACGTGTGTTGAGTTGTTCAACATTGGAATGATCTAGACCATTGATTGGATATTAAACGGCTACAATTTAATGTGTCCCAACATGTATACTCTTTTATAAATAGTTGAGATACGTGCTTGCACGTGCACGTTTAGTATGTACTTAAAACAAGAAAACAATAATCATTTTTCACTTTTTTATACTAAACATTTTTTACTTTACCATAGCTTATTTTATCACTAAATGTATGTTGTGTTTTGTTGATGTTACATTTGAATATTATTTAAATACTATGTACAGTTATATATCAACATTTGAATATTATTTAAATACTATGTACAGTTATATGTAGCATCATTAAAAGTTAAATCATGTTAACTTATTTTAATATTTAAACAAATTTCCAATTGCTAAATGGAATCTGTAGCTTTTTTGCTAGAAATAATCTTTTTTTAGATTGAGTTTATCGTGCACAAACCTTTCTTCAATCTAAAATATTAGAAAGAAAATTTCTGGTTTATTTATTGCTATACTGAGTTTATGGATCTTTTGTTATCATGGATTCACCACAAATGTAAACAAACCCAAATCATCACATTACGCAAAACTAATATTGGATGCCACTCAAGGCATTGTGATGTGTTTATGTACCATATGTTCATGCTATAATAAAATATCTGGTAAACTTGTTACAAATGTATGGGTCTTAACAAATAAATCAATAGAGGTTTCTAGGGTACACTATTAAGTTTAGATGACTAGATAGAGAACTGGAGTGTACAATTTTCAATAATTTGTACTGAAAAATGAAAAATCTAACCTCTTACCGAAAGTTCAGCACTGCATGACCAGTTCTAAAATTTATTTCCCGACATAACACTTTTGCTAAACGCCTTCATCCAAGGTACTAAGAGCATCTCCATTCGCGCCCCCCATAGAACGCCCGGAAATAGCGCCGGACGGGCACTATTGGGACCGCCCGGGCGAGCCCTAGCGCCTATGGGGGCGTCACTTCCTACTCGCGGCCCAATAGTTATTTTTTAAATCGAAATTTAACGGTTTTAATTCAGACTAAATCAAATATTTGAATGTTCCATAGTTTCAACACATAAATATAGTTCCACAATAATAATAAAAAAGATAAAATTATTCATACAATCCAAATAAACCGAAGTTCAACTAGACCGCGGCGGCCAATCCTTGGCGCACCACAAGTGCTACACTATATTCATTTTGAAGTTGATTATGAACAACTTCATCATTGATCTCCATACGCATGGTGAGAAAATCAGCAAAATCCACCGGCACCTGGTGATCAACGGCGGCAAGTGGACCCTAGTGATCATACGAAAAGAACTAGCCCAAAGTTGTGTTGAGTTGGGTTAGTGTTGAGTCGGATGTAGAGACTGATGTCTACTACACACTTCTAATCTTATAGATTTGGTTGGGCCTCCAAGTGTAGAGGTTTGTAGGACAACAACAACTTTCCCTTAAGTGAGTGACTAAAGGTTTATCGAACACAGTGAAGTGTAGGTTGAACGTATCCCTTTCAAGCAACCCTGCAATTAAGATACAAGAAGTCTCTTGTGTCCCCAACACACCCAATACAATGGCTAGTTGTATAGGTGCACTAGTTCGGCGAAGAGATGGTAAAATGCAAGTAATATGGATGGCAAAAGGTGGTTTTTATAATCTGAAATAAAAATGGCAGCAAGGTAACAAGTTACAATACTGAAAGTAAATGGTGTTTCAATTGTTGAAAACAAGACCTAGGAATCATACTTTCACTAGTGGTAACTCTCAACTTCGTTAATATAATTAATCGCATGATATTTCCTCCGAAAGCACTCATTGTAATTGTTACTCTGAATTTGTTCCTAGGGATCAAAGTAGGATGAGATTGCGTAGGATTACAAAAGCACACCTTAAAGTCGGTCTTCCAAATCTAGGAACACCCTTTGAGCGTCCAAAGATAGTACTAAACAAACACCACAACATATCTCTTGAATAGTACCTTTCTAATACATCCACGGCACCCGCACTGTCACCTTGGCACCATGGAGATCATACTAAATACAAGCATCAAGAAACCTCATGATTCCATTATTGGATCCAACACATAAGAACAAGTTGATGATCATCTCCCTCTAATCTATTATCCATAGTCACACACGGCACCCGCACTGTCACCTTGGCACTGTGATTACAATGGTGACTCCGGAAATTATACTAGATACAACATCATATCCATTACATAAAGGGGGAAACATCATATGATCAATGTATATTAACAAAGCTCATGATCACAATCATGATCACACCATGGGAGAGAGAGAGAGAGATAACCGCATAGCTACAGGTACGAGCCCTCAGCCCCGACGAGGGACTACTCCCGCATCATCTTGGGAGGCAGCAACGTCGATGAAGATGGCTCCGGAGGTGAATCCCCGTCCCGGCAGGGTGCCGGGACAGGAACTTCTGTCCCCCGAATTACAGTTTTTGTGGTGGCGGAGGAGCTCGGAATCATATTTGAAAAAATCCTTCGGGGCTCATAACTTTTAGGTCAAGGGGGTCTTTATAGGCGAAGAGGCGGTGCAAGGAGGGCACCAGGGCGGCCAGGCGGCCTATGGGCACGGCCCCACCCTAGGCCATACCTGGAGATCGCCTACTCCACCTGGTGGGCCCCTCCGGCTCTCTTTTTGTTACATGATGAAAATGACTCCTGTAAATTTTCAGGTCTTTTCGTGAACATTTCCTTAACAACTTTTCTGAACAAAAAGACAGCAGAAAACATAAACCGGCATTGGACATCTTGTTAATAGATTAGTCCGGGAAAATGCCCTAAAATGATATAAAACTATAGTAGAAACATGTAGCAATGATATAAAAAACATGGAATAATCAAAAATTATAGATATATTTAAGACATATCAGAGGCCATCTCAATCGACGATGATATCGGTCCAAAAATATAGGGTTTTTTTATTTTGGTGCCACACTTCGCTAAGTTTTGCTCGGTTGTGCCCTACTCGCTTAGCTTTCCTCAGTTACACCCCCACTTGGCTCTTTCAAGGCTCACAGACGGCCGGCGCATTTCCGTCTGGTCAAGCTCGTTGACCGCTAGTGCGACTCTCACTGCTAAGTCACGCTATGTGGGACTGTCACTGCGCTGACATGTGGCACCCTAGCCGTGGTTTCTCTCACCCGCCGCCCACCGCCCCTAAAATAAAAGGGGGCCTAAACAACTGATGATTTACCCAAGGTTGTGACACCGGATATGCACAACACCACAGGTTCTAAAACCGTTTCCGGTGCCCCCGCTGTTCTAAATTAATTTGTGATGTTCTCGTTTTTGTGTGCGGTTTATTCAGATGATGACAGTGCTGATGCTACAGAGAAATATGTTGGTACCGGGATTCAAACTGTCAAAATGAAGACTAGATTCAAGAGGGCAGCTAAGGAGGATGTGACACCACCAAAATGAAAAAGATTAAGGTCTCTCAAGATGTAATCCACACATATGACAAGTTCGTCATACATGGTCGGTAATTCAAGGACCGTTCAAATAGAAAGATGCCATCTCGTGAGTATTTTTCCTTTGCCCTCCTATGCCATGCTTAATAAGTACATGATTTGTTGCTACAATAATGCTTATTAATAGATACATTTACATTAGATTAAATTACTTGCTTCATCATCTATAGCTTTTTCTACATTCTTTTTCCATCCTATAGGTTCTTGCATTAGTGGTGTACATACTCTGCGCTAGGCTACAATACTACTACAACATTGTTGATATTTTGCTGCATAGTACTCTTTTTCTGTTAGCTGAGTTTCATACCTACATTTTTCTACCCCTCTTTGCAGCACCTCCTTCATTGGCGTACTCATTGCTCATACAAGAGTTTCCATGCATCTCTACGCTTCCACCAATTTCTCGGCTCTCGGGTCATGGGTGTCTGCGTGTGTGAACCGAGAATGTCAATAAGGTATCAAAAAGCTTATCTGACAAGCACTTTCACCTGTTCAATTCTTTCAAGACCACCGGTTGCCCTCGCCTAAGAGGCTCAATACAACATCCAACGCATTTTGCCAATATATAGTCTTTTAGAAATAGATTGTCAATCCTACTCCGTATAAGAGCATTACCACTAGCGTTCCCAACAACTCTCCCAATAAGACTATTCAAATGCCAAACATGGAATCGACACCCAACCATCCTCCCAATAGTGTGTTGTTATCTGTCGTCTCTCATTCAACTGTCCAACATTCCCACTCTAACCCCAATGATTAGAAACCCTGTTGGAGTGCCAGACAGCATAGACAAAAAGCACCACGTCAGACCACATGTCATGGACTATAGTTGGTAGCACGCGCAGCGAGCCATCCATTGGGAGGATTTTCAGTGGCTAGGCCGCTC
Organism: Poa pratensis; assembly: GCA_947311845.1. Classification (NCBI taxonomy): domain Eukaryota; kingdom Viridiplantae; phylum Streptophyta; class Magnoliopsida; order Poales; family Poaceae; genus Poa; species Poa pratensis. The sequence goes on from CAMZMU010000080.1 coordinate 19,566,113, forward strand.
ATGCGCCGTGTATGTCCCTGTTTGCACACACATGGATGGGCACACAGGCCATTTAGCCACACAAGATGATAGCAATAGATTGATTGCTGCAGGCTAATCATACGCGGTTACAACAATATAAATTGCATAACGAGAGATTTTCTTAAAGTAAAGCAGACAACTCGACACTTGGCCGGTCCGTATTACACCGGTGGGGGCAGCGAGCCCCAATATGTGTCTAGAGACTCCCAATAACGGCCATCCGGTGATCGGCGATGTTACCTGACTCTATTTTGTTTATTGGGAGCGCAGTTGGTGATATAAACGATAGCAACGAAAACGACGAAGTAGCGGAAAGATCAACCAACGGGGACACGAGATTTAACGTGGAAAATCCCTCCAACAATGGAGGAGAAAAAACCACGGGCGCCAGCCAGCAATACTTCACTATATCGGGTGAGGTTACAAACGCCGGGGATTTACAACGTGCGACTTATCCCAGCCGGCGGCTTACAAGATGTATATATGGTGGTAAAACCCTAGGTCGGCTGCAGTTCGACCCGGAAAAGACGTGTACCGTACCGCGGGGGCTGCCGGCTTGGGCTCAAGCCTCCGGCGACGAGCCTCCGCTTCGCTCCGAAGTTAGCCTCTCACTTTATATCTTCATATGAATTTGGAACACATCAAAACAACACTCCACCTTGAGACAAATTCCATCTTGAAGCATGAACGAGAACCTTCACCCTGAAACAACAAAGGAAAAACACCTTCGGCGCCTGATGTCTACGCACGCTTCTATTCTTGTAGACAGTGTTGGGCCTCCAAGTGCAGAGGTTTGTAGAACAGCAGCAAGTTTCCCTCAAATGAATCACCCAAGGTTTATCGAACTCAGGGAGGTAGAGGTCAAAGATATCCCTCTCAAGCAACCCTGCAATTAAGATACAAGAAGTCTCTTGTGTCCCCAACACACCTTAAAGTCGCATTCCACATCTAGGGAACCCCGCACTGTCAACTTGAGCACCCTAAATAGTACTAGACAAACACCGCAATTTCATAGAGACATCCAACGCAAATAATAACTCATGATAAGTATTCCTGTTATCTTTAGCCCAAGAGCCACACACGGGGCGCACACTGTCAACTTCGCACCGTGGGACAAAGTTCACTCCGGAGATTACATTAATAAAACCACTTGAGTAGCATATAAGATAATGAAGAGTACATCTATGGATTCAACTAGATTACAAAGCTCATGATCACATAAAGATCACACCATGGGAGAGAGATAAACCACATAGCTACCGGTAGAGCCCTCAGCCTCGGGGGAGAACTACTCCCTCCTCATCATGGGAGGCAGCAACGGCGATGAAGATGGCGGTGGAGTCGATGGAGATGGCTCCGGGGAAAATTCCCCGTCCCGGCAAGGTGCCGAAACAGAGACTTCTGTCCCCCGAATTAGGGTTTCGGATGGCGGCGGAGCTCTGGAACTTTTCTGGGGAAATCGTCCAGGCACTTAGGGTTTTCGCGTCGGGGGGAATAAGTAGGCGAAAGGGTGTCGGCTGGAGAGCCCCGAGGAGACGACACCACCCCTGGGGGCGGCCAAGGCCCAACCGCGCCCAGGGTGCGTGTGGTGGCTGTGGGCCTCCCCTGGACTTGTCCTTCTGGCTCCCGGAGTCTTCTGGCGAAATAGAATTTCTGTAATTTTTTCAGATTTTTCTGAGCACTTTCATGTTTGGACATTTTCTGCAATGCACAGACATAATAAACAGAAACTAGCACTGTGGCATCTTGTTAATAGGTTAGTCACAAAAAATGTATAAAAGTGATATAAAGTAGATGCAAAACATGTAGCAATTGGTATAAAACAAGCATGGAACATCAAAAATTATAGATACGTTTGAGACGTATCAACATCCCCAAGCTTAGTTCCTACTCGTCCTCGAGTAGGTAAACGATAAAACAATATAATTTTTTAGGTGACATGCTACCATCATAATTTCGATCTAATAGTGATGTAATGGCAAGTGAGCTGAGATCAAATCATTCAAAGCAAATGTCTATAATTGATATTAAATAACAGATAATAAAGCAAGATAGTTAAACAAGCTAAAAGTTTTCATGAACGACGGCCTTTAAGACATGAAACCATACAAGGTTCATTATAGATGTTTTAAGTATCCAGTGTAGGAGTTCTATCCTTCAATTCCAAGCATCAAGCAATTTTTCATAACATAGAGAACGGATCCAGTCAAGTAAAAGTAAACATGAACGTCATGAATCCACTGTTTCGAGATCTACTCAACCGGTGAGCGTAAGCATTTAGTATTGGCACCAGGATGTTATGGCAAAGAGAACGTTAATGGGGGTTTGGAAGGCCAATGGAAGAAAGTCTCACAAAGCTATAAGTGATCATTAGACAAGAGGAAGTCTTATAATCGAAGCTACGCAAGGAGTAGTGATTGCCATGCAACGGATGCACATAGAGCTATATGTGTATGAAAGCTCTCCAATGGAACTAGTGGGGGTGCATCCAACTCGGTTGCTCACGAAGACCTAGAGCACTTTTGAGGAAGCTCATCATTGGAATATACAACCCAAGTTCTATAACGTAATATTCTCCACATAGTTATACTAGTAAAGCATGAAAACTCTCTCAAATGGAGCATAGGTGCTAAACATGAGCACAAATGATGACTATGAATACTGCAAGTGCTAAACATGAGCACAACTTTGATAAAGGATAGTAGTGTTGCCCCCCTTTTCTTTATTCTTTTTTTTTTCTTTTATTTTTTTTCTTTTTCTGTTTCTCTTTTCAATGGCCTCCATGACTCTTTTCTAGCAGGGGCAACACTCTAATATGATTACAAACTTTTTGGTACAAATAACTCATAATGAACAAAACATGATGTATAAAACTGTATGCCTCTGCCAGCGTAGCAGGATGTGCAATGATCTAGCGTAACATGGGTAAACCACACATCAGCTGTATAGAATCATGCAAAGCAATATATAAATGATAAATGACAACAAGTCATGTAATGTAAAATGGAAGTTGCATGGCAATATATCTCGGAACAGCTATGAAAATGCTATGGTAGGTAGGTATGGTGGCTGTTTTGAGGAAGATGTATAGGTTTATGTGTAGGAGAACAAGAGGAAGTCCTCCCACGGGTTTTGGATGTACTGGCGAAGTATGCACAACTCTCAATGTGAGAAAAGGGCAATGCACAGCACCAAAGAGGCTAGCAAATTTGGATGGTGGAAGTGCCAAAACCGTAGCTTAACATTAGTCAAAAAGAACTCACAAGTTTATTGCAAACAACTAGCAGGTTCAACATTAAGCGCATGGTTAACATTTACCCCAAGGAGGGCCGTTCACGGCGGCACAAGTACCCTGTTAGATCCCTCGACCTTCACACACAACCTAGTTATTACGAACCACGTTTCAGACATGGAAAGCTATCAAGTCCAACTACACCTTCAACAATTTTAGTAGAGTTTGTAGTACGGTACAAGCTTAAAGACAATAATCCACTAATGATTTTAACTTAATTAACCAGCAAGCTTTACCATCTATTACTTAATACCTCAAAACGTTTGCAAGAAATCAGGTTATCAAGGTTCAATGATCTACAAGATTATGCAAGTTTTCATTATACCACTACCACACGCAACATTTTCTGAACCAACATATTAACCAAGCAACTCTCCAAACAAATATAAGTGAAGCAAGAGAGTACTTTCTACAAAAGAACTAATAGCTCTGACGAGAGGTACATGAAAACCAAGAGCTAGAAGCTAAACAGCGCGAAAATTGAATACTCAACAGATATAAGTGAAGAATAGGAGTATTCCCATGAAAAAGCGGAGCGTGTCTCTCTCCCAATCAAGAATGCTAGGGTCCAGTCAAGCTTTATTGAAAATAAAAGTACAATACTGAAAATAAAAGCACACAGACGCTCCAAGAAAAGCACACATGATGTGAAAGAATTAAAATATAGTTTCACTAGAAATGACCTGATAATTTTGCCGATGAAGAAGGGGATGCCCAGGCATCCCCAAGCTTAGATGCTTGAGTCTTCTTGAAATATGCTGGGGAGATCCATGGGAGCCTCCCCAAGCTTGAGCTCTTCACTCTTCTCCATCCTATTATATCACTCTTCCCTCTTGACCCTTGAAAACTTCCGTCACACCAAACTCAAAACAAATCTCATTAGAGGGTTAGTGCACAATCAAAAACTCACATGTTCTATAAAGACGCAATATGACTTGTGATACGTCCATTTCGCATCACTATTTTATAGCATAATTTACTGTTATTCAATGATATATTTCATATTAAGAGGAGTTACTTATGTTATTTTGCATGTTTGATGATCATTGGATAATTAACTGCCGGAGTCAGATTTCAGCTGGAAAAAGCAACGTCAAGGCACTATATTTCTAGAGCACTAAAAATATTTCCGAGAAGACAGATGTTCCTATTTTATTAGAAGATGGACTAAGCCAAAAGGGGAGGCTGAGATGGGCCAGGAGGGGCCCACACCACCCCTGGGCGCGGGGCCCACCTTGGCCGCGCCCTGGCCAGGTGTGGCGCCCCTGGCCCACCTCAGGCGCTCCCCCTTCGCGTACTTCATCCCCTAGAAACCCTAAGACACGGGGAGTCCGTGAGAAAATATTCCGCCGCCTCCACGAGGCGGAAACCACAGAGAGAGAAAAAGCTCTCCGGCAGGGAGAAATCTGCCGGGGAAATTCCTTCCCGGAGAGGGGAGATCATCGCCATCCTCATCGTCATCGCGCTGGACTTCATCGGGATCATCATCATCATCATCTCCACCGCCATCACCACCATCACCGCTGCACCATCTCATTCCGCTGTAACATCTAGGGCTATACTTTGTTTAGTTCATAGGGGAAACTCTCCCGGTGTTAATTACTCCTTGTGGTTGATGCTATTGAGTTTTATCGGTGAATTAAATTATATGTTCAGATCGTTATCCATCATTATATCACCTCTGATCATGATCCGAGTAATATTTAATGGTTTGATATTTAAGTTGTGGTGTTATTCTTCTAGTGGTGTCGTGTGAACGTCGACTACATGACACTTCACCTTTATGGGCCTAGAGGAGTGCATTGTGTATTTGGTTGCTAATTGTGGGGTTGCCGGAGTGACAGAAACCTAAACCCCCGTTAGTATACCGGTGCACAAGGGAGCGTAGGATCTCAGAGTTTAAGGCTGTGGTTAGATTTATCTTAATTACTTTCTTGTAACTGCGGATGCTTGCAAGAGGTATAATCACAAGTATGTATTAGTCCAAGTAAGGGCGGTGCATTAGCATAGGTTCACCCACACAACACTTATCAAAACAATAAAGATTAATCAACTATGTGAAGCGAAAGCACTTGACTAGAATCCCGTGTGTCCTCAAGAACATTTTGTCATCATAAGTAAACCAACCGGCTTGTCCTTTGCTCTAAAAAGGATTGGGCCACTTGCTGCAATTATTATTACTGTCTTTTACTTACTCGCATTTTATTTACCTGCTATATCAAAAACCCCTAAAAACTTGTCTGCTAGCATTTACAGTGAAACCTTTACCGAAACTCCTTGTCAGCACCTTCTGCTCCTCGTTGGGTTCGACACTCTTATTTATCGAAAGTACTACGATACACCCCCTATACTTGTGGGTCATCAAGACTATTTTCTGGCGCCGTTGCCGGGGAGTGAAGCGCTATTGGTAAGTGGAATTGGTAAGGGAAACTTTTACTGTAGGTGCTATTTTTATTTCTGCTTGCTACTTTATTTTATCATGGAGAGATCTCCATTTGAATCCCTGTTTGGAAATACTACTACCACTGCTAAGGTAGTAGAAGAGGAACCACCTGATCAAGTAATTCCATTTAAAATACCTATGAAAATTGTTGAACGAGTTACGAATAACCGCTATGCAGGAGATGGAACTGTCCCTCCTGGGGATCATTTGCTATTTATTCATGAATTATGCGAGTTGTTCAAGTGTGCAGGTATTTCAATGGAAGAGGTCAAGAAGAAATTGTTTTCTATATCGTTGACTGGTAAAGCTGCAAAATGGTATAGGATGCTGAAAAATGGGCGTTCTATTGGCTGGGAGGAGATTGTGCCTCTCTTTTATTCTAAATTTTATCCTCCTAGTGAAATTCATCAAGATCGGAATCATATATATAATTTTTGGCCTCATGATGGAGAAAGTATTGCCCAAGCGTGGGGGAGATTGAAATCATTAATGCTCAAATGCCCCATTCATGAGCTTCCTGGTAATGTTGTTATTGATAACTTCTATGCAAGGCTTTCTCTTCAAGATAAAACTCTATTGGATACCTCTTGTGCTGGATCATTTACGCGTAATAAAGAGGAAGTTAAATGGGACCTTCTTGATCGGATTGAGGAAAATACTGAAGGATGGGAGAACGACAAAGGTAGAGAATCAGGTATAAAGCATGATTACGAATGCATTAAAACTTTTATGAATACTGATAATTTTCGTAATCTCTATGATATGTATGGTCTTGATTCTCAAGTTATTGCAAACTGTTACAAGGCTTTTGCCTCTTATCTTGATGTTCCTAAAGAAAGTTGCAATAAGTATCATTTGCCTTACAAAGATAATACTAATTCTGCCAATATTAAAAACATTGAAGTTCATACAGTTGATCGTATCTTGCCAGAACCTTATATTGAGAAACCACCTTTTCCTGTTAAAATTAGGGAACATTCTATCATAGCTAGTGTGGTTAATAAAAGTGCAAAGAAAGCTTTAGAACCTGCTGAACAAATAGCGGTAGAACCCACAATAGCAATAGTAAAGGATTTGGTAACTGAAAATGTAGAAGGAGGACATATTATCTTTTGTGAAGATGCCTCTAATATTGTTTCACATCCCGTAGAGCTAGGAAAACAAGTGTTCCTGTGCTTTCAGTCAAAATAGGAGAACATTGCTATTATGGTTTATGTGATATTGGTGCAAGTTCTAGCGCTATTCCTTTTGATCTTTATAAAGAAATTATGCATGAAATTGGTCCTTGCGAACTTGAGGAGATTGATGTGGTTATTCAGCTTGCTAATAGAGAAACTATCTCCCAATTGGTATTGTGAGAGAAGTTTTATGTGGTAAGACTAAATACCCTGCTGATTTTCTAGTACTTGGTTCTGTTGCTAGTAAAGCGTGTCCCATTATTTTTGGTAGGCCTTTCTTGAATACATGTGGTGCCATTATAGATTGTAAGAAAGAGAAAATTTACACTAAATTTAATGGAGAATCTTATGAGTTTAATTTCTCTAAGTTTGGTAAACAACTTTATGAAACTGAATTGCCTAATGAGAATTTTCAAGTTGAACAACTTGCTTCTATTGCTGTTGCTCCTAACAATGCCTTGCAGCAATTCATGGAGGAACACGAAAGTGAAGTATTTATGGAGGAGAGGAATGAGATTGACAATGCCTTTCTTCGTCAACCACCAATACTTAAGCATAATTTGCCTGTGGAAGATTTGGGTACCTCAGCGCCTCCTAAGGAAGATCCTGTCTTCGATTTAAAACCGTTACCTGATAATCTTAAGTATGTTTATCTTGATGAAAGGAAAGTATATCCTGCTATTATTAGTTCTAAACTTTCAGGTAATGAAGAAGCAAGGTTATTAGAAGTACTAAAGAAACATCGAGGAGCTATGGGATACACTTTGGATGATTTAAAGGGGATTTCTCCTACTATATGTCAACATGCCATCAACATTGAACCCGATGCAAAACCTGTTGTTGAGCATCAGCGTCGCTTGATCCCTAAGATGAAAGAAGTGGTAAGAAATGAGGTATTAAAACTTCTTGATGCTGGTATAATTTATCCTATTGCTGATAGTAGATGGGTAAGTCCTGTGCATTGTGTCCCTAAGAAAGGAGGAGTTACTGTTGTACCAAATGAAAATGATGAACTTATTCCTCAAAGAGTAGTAGTGGGATATAGGATGTGCATTGATTTTAGAAAGGTCAATAAAGTAACTAAGAAAGATCATTATCCTTTGCCTTTTATTGATCAAATGTTAGAAAGGTTGTCTAAGAAAACCCATTTTTGTTTCCTTGATGGTTATTCTGGATTCTCACAAATTGCTGTTAAAGCACAAGATCAAGAGAAAACAACTTTTACTTGTCCTTATGGAACTTATGCTTATAGACGTATGCCTTTTGGTTTGTGTAATGCTCCTGCTACGTTCCAAAGATGCATGTCTGCTATTTTTCATGGTTTTTGTGAGAAATTGTGGAAGTATTCATGGACGATTTTTCCGTCTACGGAACTTCCTTTGATAATTGCTTGCACAATCTTGATAAAGTTTTGCAGAGATGTGAGGAGACAAATCTTGTTCTTAATTGGGAGAAATGTCATTTCATGGTTAATGAAGGAATTGTCCTAGGGCACAAAATTTCTGAAAGAGGTATTGAAGTGGACAGAGCTAAGTTGAAGCAATCGAGAAAATGCCCTGTCCAAGGGATGTGAAAGGTATCCGTAGTATTCTCGGTCATGCCGGTTTTTATAGGAGGTTTATTAAAGATTTTCTAAAATTTCAAAACCCCTCACTAATCTTCTTCAAAAAGATGTACCTTTTGTTTTTGATGATGATTGCAAGGAAGCTTTTGAAACTCTAAAAAAGGCTTTAATCACAGCTCCTGTTGTTCAACCTCCTGATTGGACTTTACCTTTTGAAATAATGTGTGATGCTAGTGATTTTGCTGTAGGAGCTGTTCTTGGACAGCGGGTAGACAAGAAGTTAAATGTTATTCATTATGCTAGTAAAACACTTGATGCCGCTCAAAAGAATTATGCTACTACTGAAAAGGAATTTTTAGCAGTTGTTTTTGCTTGTGATAAATTTAGACCTTATATTGTTGATTCAAAAGTTACTATTCACACTGATCATGCTGCTATTAGATACCTTATGGAAAAGAAAGATGCTAAGCCTAGGTTCATAAGATGGGTACTTTACTGCAAGAATTTGATTTACATATCGTAGATAGGAAAGGTGCTGAAAATCCTGTTGCTGATAATTTGTCTAGATTAGAAAACATTTCAGATGATCCTATACCTGTTAATGATAGTTTTCCAAATGAACAATTGGCTGCGATAAAGGTAAGCTCACGCGAAAGTCCTTGGTATGCTGATTATGCTAATTTTATTGTTGCCAAGTATTTGCCTCCGACCTTTACAGCTCAGCAAAGAAGAAAGTTCTTTTATGATTTGAGGCATTATTTTTGGGATGACCCACATTTGTATAAAGAAGGAGTAGATGGCATTATGCGAAGATGTGTTCCTGAGTATGAACAGAAAGAAATATTGAGCAAATGCCATGGAAGTGCTTATGGAGGACATCACGCTGGAGATAGAACTGCGCAAAAGGTTCTACAATCAGGTTTTTATTGGCCTACCCTTTTTAGAGATGCTAGAAAATTTGTTTTATCATGTGATGAATGTCAAAGAGTAGGTAACATTAGTAGACGTAATGAAATGCCTATGAATTATTCTCTTGTTATTGAACCTTTCGACTGTTGGGGATTTGACTTTATGGGTCCTTTTCCTTCCTCAAATGGTTATACTCACATACTTGTTGCTGTTGATTATGTTACTAAATGGGTAGAAGCTATACCAACTTCTAGTGCTGATGGTGAGACATCATTAAAAATGCTTAAAGATATTATCTTCCCTAGGTTTGGTGTGCCTAGATATCTCATGACTGATGGGGTTCTCATTTTATTCATGGTGCTTTTAGAAAAACTTAGCTAAGTATGATGTTAATCATAGAATTGCTTCACCATATCATCCCAAACAAGTGGTCAAGTAGAATTGTCAAATAGAGAGATTAAGTCTATTTTGCAAAAGACTGTTAATAAATCTAGAAAAAATTGGTCTAAAAAGCTTAACGATGCTTTGTGGGCTTATAGAACTGCTTATAAAAATCCTATGGGAATGTCTCCTTACAAAATGGTTTATGGAAAAGCTTGTCATTTGCCTTTAGAATTAGAACATAAAGCCTATTGGGCGGTGAAAGAACTTAATAGAGACTTTAAACTTGCCGGTAAAAAGAGATTGCTTAATTTGAATTCTTTAGATGAATGGAGAAATGCAGCTTATGAAAATGCTAGGCTCTTTAAAGAGAAAGTTAAGCAATGGCATGATAGAAGAATTCTTAAGAGAGAATTTAACGTAGGTGAAAAAGTTTTATTGTATAGGTCTCGTCTCAGATTTTTTGCAGGAAAATTACTTTCAAAATGGGAAGGACCTTATATCATTGAGGAGGTCTATCGCTCAGGTGCGATTAAAATCAATTCACTAGATGGGGACAGACCACAAGTGGTTAATGGTCAAAGACTCAAGCATTACATTTCTGGAGATTCTTATAATGAAGATGTTGATCTTATCAAAGTGGTAACTCCAGAGGATTTTATAAAAAGTCAAATTCAGACAACTGCAAAAGCTGATTTGGAATAGGTAACAGTTTCGGTAAGAAAAAGTTCGCGATTTACTTTTCAACCTAAATATTTTTGTTTTTACATAATATGGAAAATTATGAGTCGGAAAAGGGTAGGAAACGGTGCCCGAGGGCACCACACCACCCCTGGGCGCGGGCCCCACCCTGGCCGCGCCGTGGGTGCGTGTGGGCACCTCGGAGCCCGTCTCCGACCCCGTTTCGTCCTGTACCTTCCTTTTGTCGTAAAACTTTTTGCTATATAATCACCCGGATCTCCCGAGGTCCGTATATCGTGTTTTCGTCGAGTTTTGTTTCGAGCTGTTTTCTGCCAGGAACTATTTCGGATTTAGAGCGCCATGGTCTTCTCCAACGACAACGAGAGCAAGGAGGGCGTGGAGGACATCATGGACCAGAGGATCGAGGAGGAGGTCAAGAGCGAAACCGATGATGAAGTAGAGGAAGACTCAACTCCACGTCCTCGCGCTACTATTGCAAGCATCGGGGTGACTGCCAACCCTTTCAATCCTGTGAAGAACCTGAACATGGGTGGTGAGGCATCGCGTCATGCCTTTGCACCCAAGACACTCGCCTCAAACTCCAGTAACCCTTTCCATACCCTCATCCATAAGTATCAATTTGAGAGAGTTCCGGAGATGGAGTTGCCTACTTGTTGGGATATAGATCGATCTAACAATGCAGGAAAAGAAAGCCCTAAGTCCAGTGAGAAGTGGGGAAACAATTCCAAGAGCTGGGACTCACCTTCTGACCAGTTCATGAACCGCATCGAACACAATTCGGAGATGATCCGCATCCTCACATACAAGATAGATGAATTGAAGGATTTGGTCGAGAAGCTCATTAGGGCGTCGCCACCAAGAGATCAAGCCTAAATCGTCAAGGGGTAATGGCACTCCCTTGGCTTGTTCCAAGCTTGGGGGAGTGCCCAGTATCATCTTTATCCTTTCGTTTTTATAATTTCGTGGTCATATCATGAGTAGAGAAGTTATCTTATAAGATGGTTTGCGATGTGGAGTGTCAATCCTTTAGTTATCCATGTATCCGTTGGTTTGAGTGTGTCTTGTTCAGAATATTAATGAGAAGTTCCACCTTTACTTTCGGTACATTTTATTTTAGCCTGCAATCTTCTTTATGTGCTGATCTTGCCATTAGTATTGACGCCACTTTTGGGTACATTAAGTAAATTATATTAGTTGTGGCAAACTTAGTATTGGTCATTAGTAGCAATACCATGAAAACTTAAGTAGAAGGAGGGAATTACATGCAAAAATATTATCCCTTTATCTTTCTTTCTTGCTAGCCAATAAGATTAGTATTCTTTGAGTTAAAACATTTGTGCTTACAGGGAAGATAGCATGGTTGCTTCTATTATATATATATTTGTGTGTATCCCCCAACTTTTATGCTTGCTACATGACCTTGCTAGCCTTAACCACCGTACTGAGAGGGAATGCTTCTCGTGCATCCAAATCCTTGAACCAAACCCATGCCATTTGTGTCCACCATAACTTCCTATATGTGGTATTTCTTTGCCACTCCAAGTAAATTTTTCATGTGCTACCTTTAAATTATTCAAAATGTTATTATTCCCTTTTGTGTCAATGTTTACTAGCTCATGAGGAAGTAGTGTGGTTATCCTTTATTCTACTTGTCAAACAGACTTTACACCTGGACTAGTGGCATATACATCCGCTTATCCAATAACTTGCAAAAAGAGCTGGCAACGGGTGCCCAGTCCCAATTAATTACAACTTTAACCTTAATTCTCTTCACACTTTTGCCCTGATTATCAGTAAGCATGACAAACAGTGAAATATCTGTGTGTGTAAACCAAAGAGAAAGAGGGATGATCTGCCTTGCTGGTAGAAATAACGTCCTTCATGGGAGCCGCTCTTAAAAGTCTGTTTGACAGGGAGAATACTGTTTTCACCCGCTACCATTCGTTGACAATTAACAAACACCCTTAAAACTTAATTTTTGCTCTCTATATGATTTCAAAAACTTAAAAGCTCTAGCACATGACTTAATCCCTGCTTCCCTCTGCGAAGGGCCTTTCTTTTACTTTTCATGTTGAGTCAGTACACCTATTTCCTTCTTCCTTGAGCAAGCATTTGAGTTGTTGTGATTCAACCATATATATCATTAATATTGTCAATCATGTCTTTATCCTTTCTTGTCTTAGCACAAAGACTTTTGCCTCTAAGAATATAGCTTTGCAAGTTATCAATGACTGTAAAGAAGGTGTGATAATTGAGTGTGGAAGTTCTGCAATATAAGCTCTAATATAAAGACTCCTTTCGAAAGATAAGTATTGATTGCTTATTGTTCTATGACCAAGAATGAAGTGTGCCATTACTAATCTATAATTTCCTTCGTGTATTTTTATTGTGGTTGTTTCACTACTCATGTTCAAGTTAGGTTATATGAAGAGTAGTTGCTGTTTAAAATGAGTGTGTTGTTTAGTAATTACTGATGCTTCTTGTCCGTATTCTTTATTATCGACGCTTCACTCCATAAACTTTTGTTCTAGTTTACTGAGCTCAGCTTTCGCTTGGGGACAAGCGAGGTCTAAGCTTGGGGGGGTTGATACGTCCATTTTGCATCACTATTTTATAGCATAATTTACTGTTATTCAATGATATATTTCATATTAAGAGGAGTTACTTATGTTATTTTGTCTTATTTTGCATGTTTGATGATCATTGGATAATTAACTGCCGGAGTCAGATTTCAGCTGGAAAAAGCAACGTCAAGGCACTATATTTCTGGAGCACTAAAAATATTTCCGAGAAGACAGATGTTCCTATTTTATCAGAAGATGGACTAAGCCAAAAGGGGAGGCTGAGATGGGCCAGGAGGGGCCCACACCACCCCTGGGCGCGGGGCCCACCTTGGCCGCGCCCTGGCCAGGTGTGGTGCCCCTGGCCCACCTCAGGCGCTCCCCCTTCGCGTACTTCATCCCCCAGAAACCCTAAGACACGGGGAGTCCGTGAGAAAATATTCCGCCGCCTCCACGAGGCGGAAACCACAGAGAGAGAAAAAGCTCTCCGGCAGGGAGAAATCTGCCGGGGAAATTCCTTCCCGGAGGGGGAGATCATCGCCATCCTCATCGTCATCGCGCTGGACTTCATCGGGATCATCATCATCATCATCTCCACCGCCATCACCACCATCACCGCTGCACCATCTCGTTCCGCTGTAACATCTAGGGCTATACTTTGTTTAGTTCATAGGGGAAACTCTCCCGGTGTTAATTACTCCTTGTGGTTGATGCTATTGAGTTTTATCGGTGAATTAAAGTATATGTTCAGATCGTTATCCATCATTATATCACCTCTGATCATGATCCATATGATGTCTCGTGAGTAGTTCGTTTAGTTCTTGAGGACATGGGAGAAGTCACGCTGTTAGTAGTGGAATTATGTTGAGTAATATTTAATGGTTTGATATTTAAGTTGTGGTGTTATTCTTCTAGTGGTGTCGTGTGAACGTCGACTACATGACACTTCACCTTTATGGGCCTAGAGGAGTGCATTGTGTATTTGGTTGCTAATTGTGGGGTTGCCGGAGTGACAGAAACCTAAACCCCCGTTAGTATACCGGTGCACAAGGGAGCGTAGGATCTCAGAGTTTAAGGCTGTGGTTAGATTTATCTTAATTACTTTCTTGTAACTGCGGATGCTTGCAAGAGGTATAATCACAAGTATGTATTAGTCCAAGTAAGGGCGGTGCATTAGCATAGGTTCACCCACACAACACTTATCAAAACAATAAAGATTAATCAACTATGTGAAGCGAAAGCACTTGACTAGAATCCCGTGTGTCCTCAAGAACATTTTGTCATCATAAGTAAACCAACCGGCTTGTCCTTTGCTCTAAAAAGGATTGGGCCACTTGCTGCAATTATTATTACTGTCTTTTACTTACTCGCATTTTATTTACCTGCTATATCAAAAACCCCTAAAAACTTGTCTGCTAGCATTTACAGTGAAACCCTAGCAATTATTATTACTGTCTTTTACTTACTCGCATTTTATTTACCTGCTATATCAAAAACCCCTAAAAACTTGTCTGCTAGCATTTACAGTGAAACCTTTACCGAAACTCCTTGTTAGCACCTTCTGCTCCTCGTTAGGTTCAACACTCTTATTTATCGAAATTACTACGATACACCCCCTATACTTGTGGGTCATCAACTTGTTACTTTAAACATTAGCTACTGCCACTGATGTTTTGTGAAGCTCTTCCACCCAAAAAAGAATTTCACTCAACACTAGTAAAAGAGAGAATGCAAAATAAGAAAGCATAATCTGTCTAAAACAGAACAGTCCGCAAAGACGAATTTTTTCGAGGCACTTACGACGCTCAGATCGAAAAACTTTGAACTAAGGAAAGATGCATACATATCTGAGGATCACGCACAAAACTTTTCAGATTTAAATAATTTTTCTGTGATTTTACAGAAGCAAAACGGTGAACAGCAGAAATCTGTTCCTGCGCAGAAATCCAAATCTAGCATCATCTTCCTATTAGAGGCCTTACTTGGCACAACAATGCAAGAAAATAAAGATACAAAGTCATTGATACATAAGTAAACAGCACCTTGATTCACATAAAATAAAAATAGCAGAAAATAAAAATAATGGGTTGTCTCCCACAAGCGCTTTTCTTTAAAACCTTTTAGCTAGGCACAGTGATTTTGAAGATGCTCTCATATGTATAAGAGGTGAATATGAAAGAGCATCAAGAAGCAAATATCAAACACATTTAAGTCTAACCCACTTCCTATGCAAAGGAATCTTGTAAGAAAATAAATCAATAAAGCACAAAGTGACTATCATAGGAAGGCAAAACAAGTGCAACATCAAAACCTTCAACATAAAGAGAGGAGACTTAATATTATTGTGATATGTGAAGCCATGTCTCCCTCTCTCATAATGACCAGTAGGTTTTAAAGTAACCATCAAATAAAAGAAAATCAAGAGAAAGCTCAAAACCTTCGTCATAAAGAGAGGTGTTTTAGTAACATGAAAATTTCTACAACCATATTTTCCTCTCTCATAATAATTTTCAGTAGCATCATGAACAAAATTAACAATATGGCTATCACAAAAAGCATTCTTACCATGATCCACATGCACAAAAGTATCATTACTCTCCACATAAGCATAATCAATTTCATTAGTAATAGTGGGAGTAAAACTAGCACATCCATCATTGTAATCATCATAAATTGGAGGCATAGAATAATCATAATGAATTTTATCCTCAATAGTAGATGGACTGAAAATATCATATTCATCATTGTAAACATCATATATAGGAGGCATATCATAATCAACATAAACTTTCTCCTCAATACCCGGGGGACTAAAGCGATCATTTTCATCAAAACCGACCTCCCCAAGATTAAATTCTTCCATAGCATTAGCAATAATGGTGTTCAAAGAATTTATAGTAATAGCATTGCTACCATCATGCAAATAATTTTCCATAGGTTTTTAAATTTTCTCTTCAAAAGCATCATGTCCTAACTCAAGATAAATTTCATAGAGCTCTCTAATTTTTTTGTTGTTTTCCATTAAGCCTAACTAGTGAAATAAAAACAAGAAACAAAAAGATATAATTGCAGAATCTAAAGGAAATACCTTCGAGCACTCACACGTCAGCAACAGTGCTAGAAAATAGCTAAGTAGCTGGAGGATGTGAGTACCTTTTACCTTACCTCCCCGGCAACGGCGCCAGAAAATAGCTTGATGTCTACGCACGCTTCTATTCTTGTAGACCGTGTTGGGCCTCCAAGTGCAGAGGTTTGTAGAACAGCAGCAAGTTTCCCTCAAATGAATCACCCAAGGTTTATCGAACTCAGGGAGGTAGAGGTCAAAGATATCCCTCTCAAGCAACCCTGCAATTAAGATACAAGAAGTCTCTTGTGTCCCCAACACACCTAATACACTTGTCAGATGTATAGGTGCACTAGTTCGGCGAAGAGATATTAAAATACAAGTGATATGGATGATGATAAGTGGTAATTGCAATCTGAAATAAAAATGGCAGCAAGCAAACATGTAGCAGAACTTGTTGTAAACGGTGTTTCAATGCTTGGAAATAAGGCCTAGGGATCATACTTTCACTAGTGGACACTCTCAACAATAATAATATAATTGAATACATAGATATTTCCTCTTCACTATGCTACTCTGAATTATTCTCTCGTTGGATAACGAATACCAATCCACTGCGTAGGGCTATAAAAGCACACCTTAAAGTCGCATTCCACATCTAGGGAACCCCACACTGTCAACTTGAGCGCCCTAAATAGTACTAGACAAACACCGCAATTTCATAGAGACATCCAACGCAAATAATAACTCATGATAAGTATTCCTGTTATCTTTAGCCTAAGAGCCACACACGGGGCGCACACTGTCAACTTCGCACCGTGGGACAAAGGTGACTCCGGAGATTACATTAATAAAACCACTTGAGTAGCATATAAGATAATGAAGAGTACATCTATGGATTCAACTAGATTACAAAGCTCATGATCACATAAAGATCACACCATGGGAGAGAGAGAGATAAACCACATAGCTACCGGTAGAGCCCTCAGCCTCGGGGGAGAACTACTCCCTCCTCATCATGGGAGGCAGCAACGGCGATGATGGCTCCGGGGGAAATTCCCCGTCCCGGCAAGGTGCCGAAACAGAGACTTCTGTCCCCCGAATTAGGGTTTCGGATGGCGGCGGAGCTCTGGAACTTTTCTGGGGAAATCGTCCAGGCACTTAGGGTTTTCGCGTCGGGGGAATAAGTAGGCGAAAGGGCGGCGGCTGGAGAGCCCCGAGGAGACGACACCACCCCTGGGGGCGGCCAAGGTCCAACCGCGCCCAGGGTGCGTGTGGTGGCTGTGGGCCTCCCCTGGACTTGTCCTTCTGGCTCCCGGAGTCTTCTGGCGAAATAGAATTTCTGTAATTTTTTCAGATTTTTCTGAGCACTTTCATGTTTGGACATTTTCTGCAATGCACAGACATAATAAACAGAAACTGGCACTGTGGCATCTTGTTAATAGGTTAGTCCTAAAAAATGTATAAAAGTGATATAAAGTAGATGCAAAACATGTAGCAATTGGTATAAAACAAGCATGGAACATCAAAAATTATAGATACGTTTGAGACGTATCAGCGCCAAATAGCCTCTTGGGCTAGACAGTGATACCAACAAAGGCTAAGCAAAGCTCAAACTTAGCAACAGGAACTGGCTTTGTCATCATATCAGCAGGATTATCATGAGCACTTATTTTGCATACCTTCAGCTTACCTTTTACAACAACATCACGCACATAATGGTATTTGACGTCAATGTGCTTTGTTCTCTCATGCAACATCTGATCCTTAGTAAGGTAAATAGCGCTCTGACTGTCACAAAACAGGTTGATGCAAGTATCATCTCCACAAAGCTCAGCAAACAAACCTTTCAGCCAAACCGATTTTTTACATGCTTCAGCAATAGCCATGTACTCAGCTTCAGTGGTAGACTGGGCAACAACGGATTGCAACGTTGCCCTCCAACTCACGGCACAACCACCAAGCGTGAACACATAACTTGTGAGGGATCTCCTCTTATCCAAATCGGCAGCAAAATCTGAATCCACATAACCTACGAGTCCCCCATCAGTCTTGCCAAACTTCAGGCAAGCATTGGATGTGCCGCGAAGGTACCTGAAAATCCACTGAACAGCCTTCCAATGTTCTTTACCAGGATTAGCCATATATCTACTAACCAAACTCATAGCATATGATAAATCTGGACGTGAGCAAACCATGGCATACATTAAAGAACCAACAGCACTAGAATATGGAACTCTAGACATGTATTCAAAATCCTCATCCATACTAGGACATTGTTCAGCTGACAATTTAAAATGAGGAGCAATAGGAGTACTACCAGACTTTGCATCATGCATATTAAAACGAGGAAGAACTTTCTTAATGTAATTTTGCTGACTAAGAAACAACAAACCAGAACTTCTATCACGGGTAATCTCTATACCTAGAATTTTCTTAGCAGCACCAGGATCCTTCATCTCAAACTCGCTACTCAACTGTGACTTGAGAGCAGCGATATCTTTCTTGCTCTTGGCAGCAATCAACATATCATCAACATATAATAGCAGGTATATAGGCGATCCATTAACAAACTTAATGTACACACAGCTATCAAATTCAGACCTCTTAAAGCCATGTGACAACATAAAAGAATCAAACCTTTTATACCACAGACGAGGAGACTGTTTCAAACCGTATAAGGACCTTTTCAACTTACAAACAAGATCCTCCTTACCAGGCACTATGAACCCTTCTGGCTGGTCCATGTATATCTCCTCCTCCAACTCTCCATGCAGAAACGCAGTCTTTACATCTAACTGCTCAAGCTCAAGATCACGCATAGCAACAATACCGAAAAATGTACGAATTGAACTATGCTTTACAACTGGAGAGACAACATTATTATAATCAACACCTGGAATTTGACTGAAACCTTTTGCAACTAACCTTGCCTTAAATCTCGGAGGCTCGCTAGGAGATAAACCCTACTTTGTCTTGAAGATCCACTTACAGCGGACAGCCTTGTTTTTATTAGGCAAGCGCACAACATCCCATGTGCCATTCTTCTCAAGTGACTGCATTTCTTCTTGCATAGCAGCAATCCACTTCTCGCGGTCACCCGAGTCAACAGCTTCAGTATACGTGGACGGCTCATGTCCGTGCTCCACCTGTTCTGCACAACTCAGAGCATAATCAACAATGTTACACTCTTCAATTAAACGTGGTCGAGGACCACAATTCCTCCTTTGTCTACGAGCAGATAGACTGATTTTGTGGCTGCAAAACAGGAGGTGAGTTCTGAACATTATTATTATCAGAATCAGGATCAGAATCATCTGTAGCAGCACCATCATTGTTAACAGTGACATTTTCCTTTTCAACAGAGTGCTCCACCTCGACACGAACCTGCTGTTCTTCCTCATCAGAACTATCTGGCAAAACATCTGAGGACAACTTATCAAAGTACATAACAGATTCATTGAAAACAACACTCCTACTCATAAATGTCTTGTTAGTTTCGGGATTCCATAACTTATATCCTTTTACACCCGAACCATAACCAATGAACACACACTTAATAGCTCTCGGTTCTAACTTCCCATTATCAACATGAGCATACGCAGTGCAACCAAAAACTTTAAGCTGTGAATAATCAGCAGGAGTAACAGACAATAACTCGATCGAAGTTTTCTTGTCAAGGGGAATAGATGGTGACCTGTTTATCAAGTAACATGCGGTGGCAGCCGCCTCAGCCCAAAAACGCTTACCCATGCGAGCGTTGGAGATCATGCAGCGAGCCTTGGAGATGATGGTCCTGTTCATCCGCTCCGCTACACCATTCTGTTGAGGCGTGTACGGTGTACGGGATGGTGAGGTGCCTGACAATACCTTCTTTCCTGCAATAATCATTAAAGGCATTCGAACAAAACTCGCCACCATTGTCAGTACGAAGCAATTTCACCTTCCTTTCTGTTTGCCTTTCTATCATAGCTTTCCACTCTTTAAAAGCAGCAAACGTATCATCCTTATTTTTCATGAAATAAGGCCAAACTCTCCTAGAGTAATCATCAATAATGGTAAGCATATAACGAGCACCACCATAAGAGGGCTTACGAGACGGCCCCCAAACATCAGCATGTACATAATCAAGTGTACCTTTGGTGGTGTGAACGGAAGCATTAAACTTAACTCTTGTGTGCTTACCGAAAACGCAATGTTCACAGAATTGCATCTTACCCAAACTGCAGCCTTGCAGCAAGTCTCTCTTCATCTATTCTGCCATACCAAGTTCACTCATATGTCCAAGTCGCTTATGCCAAAGGTTAGTTTTACTTGGATCATCATTAGAAAAAGCAGCAACAATACCAGGCAAAGTGCTAACTCTAAGAACATATAACTTAGCAGAATTCATGTCACCTATCATGGTAATGAGAGAACATTTTGATACCTTCAGGAGTCTATTCCCGCCGGCATACTTGTACCCGTCACAATCAAGGGTACTAAGCGAGATCAAATTTCTCGCCATGGCTGGTATGTGTTTTACTCCCGTCAGCGTGCGTGTCATACCATCATGCGTCTTGATCTGAACAGAACCGACGCCAGCAAAGTGACATTGTTGGTCATTCCCCACACGCACGAAATCTTCAGTCTGCACTAACTCATAAGAACTGAACCAATCTTTATTACAGCAAATATGAAACGAACATGCAGTATCAAGAATCCATTCATCATGACGAGAAACACATGCAGCAAAAACAGTTAGGCAATCGCCATCAGAACTACCATCAACAACAGCAGCCTCATCGGTATCATTACCTTCATCTTTATTTTTCGGTTGGTAAGTACCTTTTCTTTTCTCCTTGTTCTGCAATTTCCAACAGTCATCAATGACATGATTAGATTTCTTACAATACCTGCAGAACGTGTCTCGTCCTTTGGACTTTGAGCGACCTCTGTCACCCTTACTCTTATCTCTGTTGTTGTTGTAGTGGTTATCTCGCTGCTCAGGCCTGCCTCGGACCTGCAAAGTATCGCCCTTGGAGGACGATGACTCCTCTTTCTGTATCATACCTTTCATCTTTTCCCAGGCAAGCAGGGCCTCATATACTTCCGCGGTGGTTAGTTCATCACGGCTTAACAGTATGGTATCACGGAAATTTGCAAAGGAATTTGGCAGCGAACATAGAAGTAAAAGTGCTAGATCTTCATCATCGTACTTTACCTCCATCGACACTAGGTCAGAAACGATCTCCTTAAAGATCGATAAGTGATTCATTACCGAACCACCTTCTTGCAACTTGTGCGTGAACAACTTCATCTTCACGTGCATCTTGTTGGTTAGATCCTTGGACATGCAGATCGCCTCCAGCTTAGCTCACAGCTTCTCTGCGGTTTTCTCCTGCAGTACTTCTTGCAGAATATCATTAGACAGATGAAGTTGAATAAGCGATAAAGCCTTACGGTCTTTCTGCTTCTCATCGGCGGTCCACGTGTCCGCCTCCTTGTCGCCGAATTTATCCAGCGCATCGTCAAGATCATTGGACTGTGCGAGGATCGCACGCATCTTGACCTGCCACAACGAAAATCTCGTCTTGTAGTCCAGCCACGGTAGATCAAACTTCATCGATGCCATGGCGAAACCCTAATGTGAAACAGATCTGAAAAACAGGGCTCTGATACCACTTGATATAAACGATAGCAACGAAAACGACGAAGTAGCGGAAAGATCAACCAACGGGGACACGAGATTTAACGTGGAAAACCACTCCAACAATGGAGGAGAAAAAACCACGGGCGCCAGCCAGCAATACTTCACTATATCGGGTGAGGTTACAAACACCGGGGATTTACAACGTGCGACTTATCCAGCCGGCGGCTTACAAGATGTATATATGGTGGTAAAACCCTAAGTCGGCTGCAGTCCGACCCGGAAACGACGTGTACCGTACCAAGCCTCCGGCGACGGGCCTCCGCTTCGCTCCGAAGTTAGCCTCTCACTTTATATCTTCATATGAAGAATTTGGAACATATCAAAAATAACAGTTGGAGATGCTCTAAGAGGTAAATTATTTCAGCAGTGGAAAACCAAGGAAATCTTGATGATGTTCACATACTATATCCACATTTCGTCTCCCAGTTTGCAAAATTTGCAGACGTTGACAAGCTACATGTATATTTCAGCTCTCAGTTTGCAAGCGTGTTTCCGAGAGGAGTGGCTAGGGTACATCACATAAACAGCGTGCAGCGCCACTACCAGCTCTGTCCCATTTTCTCATTCAGAACTGCAAAAAGAAATCAAAGAAAGGCCAAATTACACCGATACAGCCATGCAACCGAGGTAATTGACTGCTTTGCAATTATATGTTGCACAAGTGGAAAATTTGGTCCTACCAAGCATTACTGCTTTCTGGATTCGGATGCAAAGTTATATCAGGCATGTCATTGGCTGTTCCAAGCTACTTCTTGGTTGTACTGGGCTGTTCTGGACGATAAAACAGCTGTATCGGTTAATGTAGCAAACCTCATACTGGCAGCGTACATATTGTTCTCAGTTACTGCACTGCAGTCAGTAAAGCAGCTTCATGAACTGATGAAGTCTCCCTAGGTTACTCTTTTAGCCTTAACAGAAAGATGTCTCTAAAATATTATTCTAGGTGAAGATGGAGTCCTAAATTATTTATTTTCAACCAGCTGAACAACATTAGAACTGAGAGGACAGCAGAAAGATCTATGAACAAACGGGAATTGACCCTTCAAACATTTCCATGATAATACAGAAAATTGGCTTACTGCTAGTAGTACTAATAATATCCACATCACAACAGATCGCAAATGAGAACTGGGCCCACAACAAATAATTAGCAGAACATCGAACCAAATGACATGACCAAGAATGCAGCAGCTGGAGACATTGAGACAGTAGCACAATCCCATGCTGTTGCTATAGGCCAGGCCACCTTCCCCAATCATGCAATCATGCCCATCTCACGGTCCCCTACTCTTCTTTGCCTTTCTAGCTACAAATTTTATGGCACTGCTCGATGACTTTACGAGTTTAGGACAAGAAAATTCAGAGTCATCCTTATTTGGTTACTTCAGCGGTACAATACATATCATTCCAGCATGAGGCAAGTAACATCCAGTTTATTCAGCTAGTGAGCTTTATGAATTAACTTATCGATCCAACAGAAATAGGGTTAAGAACAGTGTCATTTATACTTTGTTGTGGCACAATGAATAGAGAAAGTTGAGAAAGTTGCAAGTTTATCTGTTTCAGAAATACATCTCAGAAACAAGGCTATTATCAACTTGGAGCGTGAATGGACAATGAATATGACCGAACTGTAAGACAATGAAATTTACACGGATGAGATGTCTATACAAAATTCTCACCTTAGCAGATTAACAATAGAATGGCAGCGTTACACATTCTGCCATTTCGTTGTGGTTGCCAGCTTCACTTTCTTCGCATCTTTGCCAATTCGGAAGTTATTTGTTAGGCTGGTAACATCAGGGATGCCCTTGCCATGCTCCATAGGTGTGGCCAATAGCAATACTGTACACCAAGATTAGTTCTCCGATGGTCATGCCACATTCACACTCGCACATTACCAATGGCTTTCTTCTCGAATTCCCGCACATCGTTGGCCATGCGCTTCATACTGTCATCATAGTACCAGGGCGTCTTCTCGGACCATGTCTGGCCACCTTTGGGTGGTACTGGCACAAACTCACGGCATACCTCACCGAGAACGTTGATGGTGTTGTGGTAGTGGTAGTACCGGATAAGATGCTCCGTCTTGTGGGTGGTGTTACCGATAACATTCTCCGACATATGCACGCCTGTGGCGTAAGCGTTCTTGGCCTGGATAGCGTATTTTCTGTCGCGTCTCACTCCAGTGATTGAATTCCGGAAAACCAGCTTCTCAAACCCCCATTGACTGCAAAAGGTGTTCAGTAAGAATAGCTGATCTTTCAGATATACCATTGACAAATGTAACAGAAGGAATACAACTAGTGCAAGAAGAGTATGGTAAGATTTGTTCATTGCATTACAAGAATTAACTTGGATGACTAAATTGGAGAATCTAATTTTCCAACTACCACATAAGAAGTCTTAATGCAACTGAAAATACAAACAAGACACGAAAATGAAACTGCATTGGAAAAGTATGGCTCAAATTCTTTCAGATTATAGGGTGGCATTGTAAGAATACAGCAACTTCTGTAATTCCAGGAAGGTAGATTGAGATCCTGATTCCTAATTCGGTAACTGCAGTTCAAATAGTAACCACATGCAAAATTCAGACAATGCACTAACTGTGGGTGTGAAACAATCAATATCTCAACAAAACGATCATATTTTGGGCAAGAAAACAGTCACCTACCTGGAGTAATTTCGGGTATCGCCAGTAGTGTCCCGTGCGCACAACCTGCTCGACATGGGGTTCTGCTCGATGGTGAACTGCGTGTATGGCTCGAGCTCGGCGAGCACGCCCTCGAGCGTCCACCCGTCCGGCAGGAAGATGTACTCGTCGACGTCGAAGAAGAAGGTCCACTTCGCGGCGTGCCGGTACCGGTGCAGGCAGTCGTTGACGACGAGGAACTGGTTGTGGTACCAGCCGTCGTACCCGGCCTGGCGCGCACATCCTGCAGCGTGGCGCGGCCGGCGCGCACCCAGGGCAGGAGCGCGGCGCGCACGGCGGGGCTGACGCCGCCGGCGTCGTGGAACACGAAGTGCGAGCGGGCGCCGAAGAAGCGCGCGTGGTAGGCCATCCACTCCCGCACCCGCGCCGCGCTGATGCCGCCGTACAGGGACGAGCCGCAGTAGAGGTAGTCGTACCTGTGCGGCGGCCGGAAGGCCGCCTCGTCGTACGCCCCCGGCGCCTCCTCCAGCGCCACGATCCGCTCGTACCGCGCCGGGGAGGCGCCGTAGTAGGCGTTGAGCATGAGGGAACCGCCAGCGTTGTCGGCGTTGGGGGGTGTCGAGAAGGTGCAGTTGACCACCACGACGGTGTACACCCGGCCGTAGCCCCAGTCCGGGAGCATGTGGTACGTGCTCGCCGCGCGCATCGGGGAGGCGGAGGCGTTGGCGCCGGCCCTGCTGTTGGGCACCCACTCGCAGCGGAACCAGGGCTTGCCGTAGACGTGGGTGGGCTTGGACGCGAGCCCGACGACGGCGAAGGTGTACGGCCCGCCGCGGTACGCGCCCATCTGCACGAACAGCGCCGCGGCGCTGCCCACCTTGCGGAACTCCCGCCGGTTGGGGTCGGGCTCGGAGGCGTTGGGGTTGGAGCTGGAGGCCTTGCCCTGGACGGCGAGCAGGCGAGGCGGCGACGAGGTGGATGAGTTGGTGGCGGTCGTGTCGGGGCAGATGGAGAATGGGGAAGCGAGGAGGGAGTGGTAGGGGCGGAGCTGCCAGGCGGCGGTGAGGAGCGTGAGCACGGTGAGCGCGGCGAGGAAGGGCTTGAGGTCGAAGCAGAGTAGCGCGGGGGGCGGAGCAGCCGTAATGGCGCCGCCGCCGGCCGCCGCTTCGCTCCGCATTGTCCTATCTGTTGCAGATGGGGAGCAGAGTGAGCAGAGCGCCGAGTGGGAGTGTCAAGTGTGGGACTGGGAACAGTGTGGAGGATTACGCGAGCCTAGACTAGAGGGCGACCTTTCCATTGGTGGTGGATTAATTAGCATAGTACGGTAGTACCGGAAAGTTATCCGGACGGAGGCGGGAGTTATTTACGATGAAAACGGAAGCGAAATTTTCCGAATTTTCTCCGGAAAAACGAAAACGGAACAGAAATAGAAACATAAATTTTCAAAACAGAAATAGAAAACGAAACGGAGAGGTGTGTTTTGGCGGAACGACCATGAAAAACAGAAATTTTGTTTCTGTTGGAAGTACTTGTATATAATACAGTAGGAGGTCAAGGGTGTCTATGTAATATTACATGTACTGTAAAGATAAAGAGTGAAGAGTCGAGAGATGAGTTGAGTAGCCGTTGAAAGAAAGGAACCCTAGAAAAAATCCCCTGTTCGTCCCTCTTGTCCAGTTCAATAAATCTGTGGATTCATTCCCGTTTTACTACATGGTATCAGAGCATCAGGTCAATTCAAGTGTCGTCGGTCGCCAGTGAGCTCCCGGAGTCGGCGCCGTGAGTGGCGGAAGCAGGTGCGGTGGTGTGTCGGTGGCTTGGGCCGTCCACGAGTGGAGCAGGGTGGAAGACGTATAACCTGCAGATTCAAGTCACCCGGCGAATCAGGAATCAAGGGAATCGCCTTCAAGCTCGTGTGGTGAATCAGCCTGCAGTAGTGGTGAGTTCACTGTATCTTGGCTCACGTGAAAGGCTGATTGTAGTCAGAAGCAGCGATAGAGTTTAAATTGTTCTGGGAAAGGAAAGAGTCTGCTAGACTTTGTGTGGAGGATGACTGGAACAGAGAGCAGTCAGTCCATGGTCACAGCGAGTGAACTTGCATCTGTCCTGCAAGCCATGGATGAAAAATACAAATCATTGTTTGATGCACTTAGCAAACAGGGGGAGAGCTCAAAGTCTGAAGGTGAAAATAAAGAGGAAATACACCCATTACAAATGCCCCATGTTAAATTGGATGGGTCTGATAGTTATGGAAGCTGGGCCGAGCATGCAGAAACTATACTTGTGTCCAGAAAGCTTGAGGGATATGTGCTTGGAACGATTGAGAAGCCAGCTGAGGAAAACACCAAGGAAGGACAGAAGTGGAAGACAACCAATGCTCTTATACGAGCCTGGTTGCTAAGTTCAGTTTCACCTCAAATAGCGAAGCAAGTAGAGAGAATCAAAGATGTCTCAGAGATTTGGAGGTTACTGAAAGGTACGTTCTCAGGTGTTGGGAATGAGATGCTTGCATGCAAGTTACAAAAGGAACTGCAAGAGGTGAGACAAGGTGACAAATCGGTGGTTGATTATGTGTCTCAGCTGAAGCGTCTGTGGAGCGACATGGA
The DNA here is from genome assembly GCA_947311845.1 of Poa pratensis. Lineage (NCBI taxonomy): Eukaryota > Viridiplantae > Streptophyta > Magnoliopsida > Poales > Poaceae > Poa > Poa pratensis. The sequence goes on from CAMZMU010000080.1 coordinate 19,593,182, forward strand.
TTATTACGACCCTCTCAATCTGGACTGCAGCAAGTGTGCAGAAGCATACAACAAATGGATGGAGAAGAGGCGTGTAAGGGATTTTTTGAACAGTCTGAACCCCAAGTTTGAAAATCGTAGAGCGGCAATTTATGGCAGTGATAAATCACCAAGCTTGGAGCAGGCAATCTCAGCCATCGTTAGTGAGGAAACGAGACTGAAGTTGGAAGCAGGGGAAACTTCAACACATACCATAGCACAAGGAAGATCTGTGATGTTTGCTGCTGGTGTAGGGAATCAACAGAGGGCGGTAGTACCTATAAGTGATAGAACTTGCTTTGAATGTGGTCTGGTGGGACACATGCGTTCATCATGTCATCAACTAATTGGGACTGGTCGAGGACGTGCACAAGACTGGTCAGGAAAGGGCCGTGGTCGTGGTAATTTTGTTCGAGGAGGAGGACGTGGACGAGGCGGCAGATTTATGGGTCGAGCGAACAGCTCAATGTTGAGTGAAGATACATCTCATACTGTTAACATACAAATGAGTACCGAGGAGCTGGAAAAGTGGCACAAGTTTAGAGAAACTGTAGCGAAGGAAAAAGTAGAGCTTGTTGAAGCCTCGACAACATCTGCAACTCCAAGTGGTAATAATTCTAATCCAGAAATGTTGAAATATACTGGTGCAGCCTGGTTAATCGATTCAGGTGCCTCCACTCACATGGCTGGTTCACACAAACCCTTTATAAACTATGATCCTCGTCCTAATAAACTCTGTGTTAAATTAGCTGATGGGTCAACACAAGAGATCAGAGGATCTGGCACGGTTTCATGTGGCCCTAACATGATTCTATCATCAGTGTTGCACGTCCCATCTTTTCCAATTAATTTATTGTCTGTGAGCAAGATTACCAATGAACTTAATTGTGTTGCTATATTCTTCCCAACATGGTGTTTCTTTCAGGATCTTGGGACTGGAAGAAGGATTGGGAAGGGGACAATGCGTGATGGCCTATATTACCTAGATGAAGAAGCATCACGGTTGGTAGCAGCCAGTGTATCATACTCTTCCTTGGATGAAGTCATGATGCTACACCGACGTTTGGGGCATATTCCTTTTGGAAGTTTAAGTAAACTCTATCCAGACTTGTGTAACAAGGTTAGTAAGGAGGGATTATTGTGTGATGCTTGCGAGTATGGGAAACATACTAGGAGCACATATGTACCACGTAATATTAGAAGTGAAAATCCTTTCTGGATCATACACTCTGATGTATGGGGTCCTAGTGGAGTCAGTTCCTTTTTGGGGTACCGTTACTTTGTGACTTTTATAGACTGCTGCACTAGGACCACATGGGTATATGTATTGAAGAACAAAAATGATGTTTATGAATGTTTTAAGGATTTCTATAATCTGGTCAGAAATCAGTATAATGCTTGTGTCAAAATTCTCCGCACGGATAATGGCACTGAATATGTGAATAATGAGTTTGATGGGTATTTATCTAGCTTGGGTATTATCCATCAGACCACATGTCCTGGTACTTCAGAGCAAAATGGGCTTGCAGAGCGGAAAAACAGGCATCTGCTTGAGGTAACAAGATGTTTAATGATGACTATGAAGGTGCCCAAATTCTTGTGGAGTGAGGCTCTCTTAACAGCAGCGTACCTAATAAACCGAATGCCAATGAGGGTGCTTGGTTATAAAACTCCAATTGAGTGTTTAACAGGTCAAAATACATATGTTGTCCCTCCAAAGGTATTTGGGTGTGTGTGTTTCGTGCGGGATCATAGACCTTCCGTGGGGAAGCTTGATCCAAGGGCTTTAAAATGTGTATTTGTTGGGTACTCAGGGAAGCAAAAGGGGTACAAGTGTTGGTGCCCATATGAAAGAAAATTCTTTGTGAGCATGGATGTGACATTTAGAGAACATGAATCGTATTATGGTGAAGCTCCAGATCTAACTGATGTTTTTCCTGAGTTATTTGATACCAGTGACTCAGGTTCGCCCAACGACTTAGGGGAGGAAGAGCATGATGGTAAAGAAAGAATGGTGACTGGAATACTTCAATCAAATGGCCAAGATGACATGGAGGAAAGGAACTCTAGGGAAGGAGAGCAACATTCGGAGCAGGGGGAGGAGAATGCCAGACATGACGTTGATCAAGATACTCACGAGACTGAAGAAGAGCAACAGCCTAACAAGGCTTCAGATTCCTCATCAGGAGTTGCTGAATCTACATCACCTCCAAAGTCACCAAATAGCGGTAATCCTCCTCCTACTTATGATGACCTTGATATTCCCATTGCTCTTAGAAGATCAGTACGCACTACAGCTGGAGAGTTACCCTCAAAATTTAAGGAATTTGATATTTCCGGCTACGTGTCTTATTCACAAATTGGGCCGGGCTATAAATCTTTTATTGATACAATGGAATCTGCTATTCCTATACCCAAAGATTGGGAAGAGGCAAAGTTATACCCTGAGTGGAGGGCAGCAATGATAGAGGAGATGGAAGCACTTGATAAAAATGGAACCTGGGAACTAGCTGTACTTCCTGATAACAAAAAGGTAGTGGGGTGCAAGTGGGTTTTTACTATTAAACATACACCAAATGGCAAAGTGCAGAGATATAAAGCGAGGCTAGTTGCTAAGGGTTACAGCCAGACTTATGGTGTAGACTACGATGAGACTTTTGCACCGGTTGCAAAAATGAACACCATAAGAACGTTGATTTCTGCAGCCACAAATTTAAAGTGGGAACTATTTCAGTTAGACGTAAAAAATGCTTTTCTTCATGGTGATTTGGAAGAGGAAGTCTATATGGAGATACCTCCGGGATTCCATACTCAGGATACTAAAGGAAAAGTATGTAAGCTGAGAAAATCCTTATATGGCTTAAAACAGTCACCTAGGGCCTGGTTTGGGCGGTTTAGGACAGAAATCTGCTCTAGGGGTTATCTCCAAAGCAATGCAGACCACACCTTGTTCTATAAGCATGTTCAAGGAAAGATTGCCATACTTGTTGTATATGTTGATGATATAATAATTACAGGAAATGCCAAGGAAGAGATACAACAACTAAAGAAGAATTTGGCGAAGTCATTCGAGGTGAAAGACCTGGGACACTTACACTACTTTCTCGGCATTGAAGTAGCATACGGTGTGCAAGGTACCTTTCTATCACAAAGGAAGTACGTGCTAGATTTACTTGCAGAAACAGGATGTTAAATTGTAAACCTGCATCCACACCTATTGAGCAAAATCATCACATACAAGCTGATTCAGGCGAATCAGTTGATAAATATAAATATCAAAGGCTAGTTGGGCGCCTGATTTATTTATCCCACACAAGACCTGACATTGCCTATGCTGTAAGTGTGGTTAGTAGGTACATGCACAATCCTTGCACTAGTCATATGGATGCAGTATGGAGAATACTCAAATATTTGAAAGGGTGTCCTGGCAAGGGTTTACTATTCTCTAGATGTGGTAATCTGGAAGTAGAAGGCTACTCAGATGCTGATTGGGGTGGTGACATAGATGATAGGAAATCCACATCCGGATATTGTGTGTTTGTTGGTGGAAACATTGTGAGTTGGAGGAGTAAGAAACAAAGTGTGGTTGCAAGGTCAACGGCGGAAGCTGAATTTAGAGCAATGGCATCTGGTCTATGTGAATTGATGTGGGTAAAAATATTATTGTCTGAACTTCGCCTTTTTAAAGGCGTGCCTCTTCGGTTATACTGCGATAATCGGGCTACTATCAACATTGTTCACAATCCAGTGCATCATGATAGAACCAAACATATTGAAATAGATAGGCACTTCATAAAAGAGAATCTAGATAAAGGGATGCTACATATATTATATGTAAGATCTGGTGATCAACTTGCTGATGTTCTAACCAAGGGTGTCAATGTTGTAGCCTTTCAGAATGTATGTGACAAGATGAGCCTTGTTGACATTTTCAGCTCATCTTGAGGGGGAGTGTTGGAAGTACTTGTATATAATACAGTAGGAGGTCAAGGGTGTCTATGTAATATTACATGTACTGTAAAGATAAAGAGTGAAGAGTCGAGAGATGAGTTGAGTAGCTGTTGAAAGAAAGGAACCCTAGAAAAAATCCCCTGTTCGTCCCTCTTGTCCAGTTCAATAAATCTGTGGATTCATTCCCGTTTTACTACAGTTTCCAGCAGAACAGAACTTTCTGTTTTTGCAAGGCGGTGCTTTCCAAGCTAGGCAATAATTTTATTGGGACATATAGTCACAGCTCAAGATCTTAATAAAAAATATAATAATATGAAACGATCATATTTAGACTATATGTACTTACATATCATCTCCCTCCTCGCTCCCCGTTCGTTATTTCAATGTTGACAAAGTTGATAACTTACGCAACTATATTTTATAATCATGGTATATATTTTTTTTTTATTAGAAACTTGACAAGTTTGTTGGTTTGTTCGAATTTTCTTGCATTATTTAAGTTGTCTCTTGGTTCTGTCAAGCATTTTTTTTTGTTCCCGTCCGCATCGTATTTGTCTGTATCTATTTACAACAATATTTTTTTTTTTATTTATTTCCGTGGTTTCCGTATTCGTTTCCATTTCCGTAAAAAATGAAACAAATGTGACATCACTTAGCGCTCCGTCCTGACCATTTGCAAAACAAAAAAATCCCATCCTTATCCGCTACGTTTCCATCTCTAATCCAGGTATCATCCAATAAACTCTCGAGTATGACCCTGATTCGCCTCATTTTGGAAATGTTTTTGGGTGGTCTCGTTTACTAATACTAGAGGGTAGAAGCAACCAGACGAGACACCTGAACAGCGTCTACCCCAGCGTGTTTGGGTGCGTCCTTCACCGTCACACTCCGTCAGCTTTCAGTTAGCACCGTCCATGGAAGAGAAATCGAGCGGCAAAAGTACCGCTTCAAACAAGGCCTTAAGTAAGATCCGGCCTTAATGCGGCAGAGATCAGCATTAAACTATGCTGCTAGCACTTTCTTGTGCTCGCCGAACCTACCACCTTTTCCCCAAATTAAAACGACGGACGACACGAACGGAAAATGAACCAACGGTCATTTCCCATCTGCTCAGAGCAAGCGAACCTGACAAACTCCGGCGAGGACGCCCATGCCGATGATTGCTGCCACGGGCGCCTACAGTACAGGTGTCACGAGGAGGGACCTGAACGGGCCACGCGTGCTGCTGACTAGCCGGATTCATGGATGAGCTCTTCGGATCGAGCGTACGGCGCCGGTCAGCCGGTGCCCGGTGGTCACCGTCTCTCAGATCCACGCCACGCACACGTCGCTCATGTCACTGAACGGCGGGGACGGCTATGGATAAAGCGATGACGAGCGAGCAGTTGCGCAATGAATCAAAAGACGAGGGAGTTAAGGAGTGAGGCTTAGCATTAGGCCTAGAAATTTTCAGCTAATATGCGGGTTTAAGCCATTTTGATGACCGAAAGAATTTCGGGTAACCACTAAATTATACTTACTTTCCCAGCAATTTCACTATATCTTGTGAACTGGGAGCGATTTAGGGTTAGCAGTCCCCTTCCCCAAATCCCCTGTTGAGATCGCCGACGAAGACGAGCTGATTGCGCGTCAAGTCCTTGCACTCCAAGCGGCGCCGTGCGAACGTCCGGTTGCTCCACGCGTTGAACGCAGACAGAGCGCGGCTCCGGCAGGATGTCAGGCATGCCCCGCGCGCACGGTAGTGTGACGAGGAGCGTCGCCGCCGGCGCCTACTCCAGCTCTACTCCTCAAATAGAGAGTAGCGCGGGGGCGGCCCGGCATAAGGCCTAGTGAAGATCTCTAGTTATCTCTTTGGTTAGTTTTATGGTTCAATTAGATTTATGTTAAAATCTAGCTCTAATTGTTTTATGTATAAACTATTGAACTGTTATGTACTCCCTCCGTTCAGATTTATCCAAATTTGAAGTTAGTTGAGACATCCTTTTGTGAACAGAGGGAGTATTATGTAAGAACAGACGTTTGCCGTCATGATCTAAACCAAGATCTAGCGCGAAGTTTTTTCTAAAATTTCCAGTATGAATATAATATGTTTGTTCTGTAAGATGCAATTACAAACCATAAAGCCATTTTCAACACTTCAAGTGTTCATGGGTCAAAAGAGAGGAATCAAGTCGCCTGACCGGCGCATGGCGCCAAGGCCATGGGCCAGCGGCATGGCCTTTGAGCCTTTCTATCGTCTCGCCGATCACATGCCATGATTGCAAAAGGAAAGAAAAATGGCCTTCTTCCACGCTTTGGCTTTGTGTCTTTGCTCGTTCTTTCTAGTCGTTTCAGTTAGCGACCAAGAGCGTTTTCCTTCCGGATACCGTCAAGTTTTGTCCGGCGTAGCTTCAGACAAAGAATTCTGCAGAAGAACTCGCGGTGCGCGCGTGATAATTCTTCTCACACGCCGGAAACGACGTGACTGCCCAACGACTGTGTCTTGGTCGGGCCGTTGGACGGAACATAGACGGCAGGATGCCAAAGCCCCTAAAGTTGGCGATCTGCTCGTTTTTATGATGTTGCGAATCGCCATTGAAAATCAGCAGCTTAATTGGGTTCAGTTCAGTAAACCTACTTCCTACAATGGCGGCAGATTGTTTTATGGCCATCCTCTTTTCTAACCGTAGGGTCATCCTTTAATGTAAAGATAAAGCGTGATGTTGTTAGGAACATATCACAAAAGAGAAGTACTACTGAATATACTGAATAGTACAGAGTACATTTTTGCGCACACTTAACCGTAGATGCTCATCTATACGTGCTCCCCATTCAAAGCGAAAACTGGGTAGGTGATGAATCATTTCGGTGGCCCTCTTTGCAGTCAGACGAACGAGAGACAAAGAGCCGACTGGCTTGCAGGGACCAGCCCTTGTTTCTGAGTGACACGGTATCGCGCATTTTGGCTGGACACAATACTGTTATTCCTATTCTCGGCTCAAGACGGTATCTCTTTTCATACATGGCTCTTAAGCAAACTTGGCCCCATGCACCGTAGGTCAAGAATTGACTCTTAAAACGGAGTTGCCGGAAGTCGATCCGGAACCGCACGATTTTTGATACCGGAGTTCAACGTCAGCCCGTCGATGCGTCGAGGACATTGTTTCTCCATGTCACCTGAAATCTGGACTTGATGAATTTTTTCTTAAAGTTGGTGAAGTTTACGGTCAGGCATCAAGTATGAAAAGGTGACGGAGTAAGAACAGGTGACGAGCTCTAGTCAGTGAAGTTTACGGACAGTCACCAGTCTCCCGTGACCTGAGAAGCCAACGGGGCGAGTTCCTCGACCGGCAGGCCGCCGCAAGGGCGCACGACGGCGACGCCACATCGGCCATCGGAAGACACAGGGGACAAAGGCAGGTGCCCCTGCCTGCCGCCGTGCACCTCCAGTCTTAGATAAAACATGCCCCGCATCGGCACCACGTCCGATTCACTGAATTTTGGTTCGTCAGCACGGCCCGGACACGAGTTCCGCAGAGTCTGTGCCAAAGGAAGAAGCTGCGGCAGGAGAGGACGAGCCTTTCGCCGTCGCGTCGCTGCGGCTGCCCCCCCCCCCCCCCCCCCCCCCCCCCCCCCCCCCCCCCCCCCACCCCCCAAGTAAACTCTCAGTTTGTCCCGGTTCTAGCCGGGTCCCTTGCATGATTGGGAGTTTGGAGGGCAGCTGTGCAGTAGTTCACAGTCACACGAGCTCTTACAACCGTGAACAGAGGATGCCAAGAATTAGTTTGCTTTTCTTATTCTTGTATTTTAGGGTTGGTGTATGCTAGATTCCATCCCCGATCTGATTTGGTGCTATGCTAGCTAGATATTGCACCCTGCTGCGTAGCTCGTTCGGCAGGCGTCGATTTCATAGAAAATCGACGTAGTAGGATTTTGGTGAACATCACATGTTAAACAACAGAGCTTAGGGAAGTAGCATTTAAACAACAGGCCCTAAACCCTAAAACCTCACAAGTAGTATAATCAAATAGTCGGCCAAGTGTATAGTATAGCCTACACTTTTCCAAATAAGGCCAAACTAAAATGGTGACCATTCTACTGGTTATCCCTAAAAAAACTGAAAAACGGTGACGCAAAACCTGGGTCTACATGATGTTTACGCCCGACCCGCCAGGGTGCACCTCCTGGCCTACCACAACTCGTCGTAGTTTTCTACTCCAACACTAGCCTACAGCAGTGGAGAAATGTCGCTGCATATAAGCAATACGGTTAGTTCACCATACCCTCATTGGGCATTGATACAAGCAGCAGAAAGAAACAATCATGTTTATCCACCGTACGAGCTTCAGCAAGGCCAGCCGGCGAGGGCGAGGGCGCCGGCGCGTGCGCGGCGGCGGTATCCGGTTGGGCTTGCTGCTCCGGCTGCGAGTGCGGCTGTCCGGCCTCGTCGGCCTGATCGCCAGGACCGTGGAAGAGCTCAGGTGCTGTCCCGCCCGCGGCAGGATCAGCTGCTCAACGTCGAGAGTGCGCATTCCGGCGATGTCACGAGGCGCTCACTGCCGGCACCGTCCAGCGTCAGCAGAAAGGAACCAGAGCTCCTTCTACGCCGAGGCCATCGCCGACTGCCTGGAGTTCATCAAGACTAGATCCTCCTACCTGCCTGGGAAGGATGGTAAAATCGTCAGTGTGAATTAGCTTAAGCAGTATAGTCTTCCTTTATGTGGTGTTCTATATCTATTAGGGTTATTTGCATTCGAAAGATATATAATGTTGTTAGCACTTCTCGTATTTTATTTTTGAATGGAACTCATTGGATATATATGGGAGTGTCTATCCAGCAGCTAGCTGTTTTGATTTTCAGGATTTTCGAACCAATAGGATAGAGACAGCTGTAATTTCAAAACTGAGTCATGTTTTTGTCTGTTTTATTTACTTTCCCAGCAAACAGACACATAATTTAGTCCCTTTTGAGTCGCTGCACAAAATGGGCTAAACAGACTCAGTTTTCAGTTCTGAACATTTTTTCCCACCTAATGCTAGAAAAAAGCCTGAAAAACCCAACAACAATACATGTGGGCAACCGAAAACAAAAGGACAACCCAGAACTACTCTTCTTCTCCAGCAAGGAAGAGAGGTACGGGATCAACTACTCCACCCCCTGCCCCTTCGTGTCCACTGCCACTTTGTCGCTCGAGATCCCCATGAACTCTCAAGAAAAAGAAACAGAAAACCAATAGGAGGGACATCAGATAAGGGCAGATGGAAGAACAACCAAATGAGAAGAGCCAACAAGCTGAGCCGGTTGGCATACCTAGATCTAAAGAAACTCAGGAATCACAGGTGCGTTATCTAGAACCTTTTTTTGGTTAATTATTCGATTCCTGAACCGCATGCTCAACTCGTACGCTGCACACACTCAAAAAGACCAAAGTTTGCATCATCAAATTGCTTTTGTGGTGTAATACGATGTGTTCCCAACAGAAAACAAAACATACTGAATTCTTAAATGATCAGTTGCAATTCTTACCCTAACAGTAGCTTCCAGTGATGACCTCGATCCTTGTTCTCCTGATCCTCATATATTGTTGTGTTCTCATATATTGAAAGTGATGCTGCACCTTGAAGTTGATAAGATACCAGAAAAATACTTCATTGACAGCCTCGAAAGCTTCAAAAAAGCAAGGAAAAACTCAGGTACTTGCTAACAGAAATATAAAGTGTGGAGGAACACACAGAGGCAATGGACAAATTTCCAGAAAACACTGGTGAGACACAAACTTCAGCTGAGACTACTGCAACAAGGACAGTTTCAAACTTGTTTAATACGTCACAAGAGGGGACAAGCCCAACAATTGAAATTCTTGAGCATGATCATGCCAATACCAAAGGACGTCCGAGGATGCTCACAATCAAGGAGAAGATCAAGAAACAAATCTTTTGCAAATGCAGCCATTGTGGTGAGTTAGGTCATACAAAGAGAAAACATCCAAGCAAAACATTTGGTCTTCTACTTACCAAAGCCTAAAAGAATTAGGAAGTCAAAACCTAAGGGAGCAGGTAACAACAAAAAAATTAAAACTTCGTTCAGTGAAAAGGATTCATGATGTGCATGAAAATTGAGCTTCATTTGGTCATCAATTTATCTTTCTCTTGCAGGAACTGACTCTCCAGCCAAGAAACCAGCAAAAAAGGGAAAGAAGAACAAGGATGCAGCTCAAGCAGATCAAGTAATTGAAGAGGGAAGCCCACAAATACCAATCAGTGAAGGAGCACCTACATCGAACAATGCAAGCTGATGAGAAAACTTAGATCAGAAAAGACGACTTGTGTACAAGTTCTGAACCTGCAGATTATTGCTAAATTATTGTAATATTTTGGAAAAATGAACTTTTCGATGAGACTTGGATATCAAGACGTGCAGTCTTTACTGAGGCTTGGAAAACCAGCTATCCAACTTAAAAGAACCCATCTAAAAGGTTGTATATATGCAGAGTAGGCGGTGTTTTTAACTAGCCTAAACAAGAAAGAAAACTCATAGTGTAAAAAGACGCAAAATAGCTCGAAGAATCACACATGCAAAATGATTAAGCAGTCAAAAAAGGACTCTGAAAAAATGAGCAACACATATGAGCAACTCTCAAACTCTGTAAAATGAACATTGTCAAATAAAAACTATGAATATGGATCCTCCTCCTTTACCCGGGCTTGGTGGAACCGGCTACCAACTGAAATAGATGGTGGGCGGAGTTACCCCACCCAAATACCCCAGGAAAAGAATGGAAAATGTAAATTTTGAGATACTCAAGAAACTTGGGAAAATGAAAATGCAAATTATGAATGATGAAATAATATAATGAAATAACTTCCACAAATGACAATGCAAATAATGAGAGACTGAAGGAATGAAGAACTAAAATTGCAAATTATGAAAAACTGAGGGCCTGAGAAAACAGAGGGAAAGAAGAAATGAAAATCTGAAATTGCAAATTATGAGAAAATGAAGTAATGAAGAAATGAAAGTCAAATTATGAGTGAATTAAGTAATGAAATAATCAAGTAAATTAGGAGAGTGAAAATGAAAATTATGATACACTGAAGTAATGAAATAATCAAGAAAATAATGAAACCAAATGCCATGAAGGAATGAAAGACTGAAAATGCAAAGTATGAGGAAATGAAGGAATGAATGACTGAAAGAAATACTCAAGAAAATCATGATGTACCGAAGGAATGAAGGACTGGCGATCTAAATTAAGAGAGACAGAAGTAATGAAATACTCAAGATACTTAGCCAAGTGATAAATGAAATTATGAGGGACTGAAGAATTACTCAAAAAAAAAATGATGTACTGAAGGAATGCTCGAGAAAATGAACAGATGAAGTAATCAAAAACTCAAGTAATGAAAATCCACAGTTTGAGTGACTGAAATAATGAAAGACTAAAGATACTTAGCCAAAAGAAATTGCAAATTATGAGAGACTAAAGGAATGAATGACTGAACGAATTAATGAATCAGAAACTCAATTAAGACTAAGAAAATGAGAAACTGAAGATTCTTAGTGAAATAAAATTAGTCAAAACTGAGAAAACACGACTAACAAAAGTAATGAGATAATCAAGTAATAAAAGACTGAATGAAATATAAAGAGAGACTTAGTGAAATGATAAACTAAGTAAATGAAGAAAAATGAGAGTATCAACAAATGCCCTGAACTACAAAATTATATAACATTTAACCAAACGATAGTTCATACACTAAAGGCAGAAAAAAAGAGTAAAACCATAACTAAGCCATGATATACGCACACCATCGGCTTAACCTACGGTTCATCTAGAGCATAGCGCAAACATCACCCCCCGGACTGAAAATCCTGAACCTAAAAGACATGCTCAATGCAGCAAAAAAGCAATGAGCAAGACTACAGTGACTGACAAACAAACTCAGCTGTTTGTAGTTCTCTGATTTGAACCCACAAACAAAATCCTGCAACTACCAACGACATGCACGAGCTATCGCAAACACAAAAAATGGTCTCAAATACAGATATCGACAAGCCCGATACGACGAATTTAGAAAAAGGAAATTTCCTTTGTCAGGGTTCAAAACATTGGCAGTGTTAGACTGAAAATTCTCTTTGGCACAGTTCAGAACAACATTACCCACAAAACCATGTAATTGCCTGTGTAATGATTCAGATTCAAATCAATAGTATAGATACTACAGAGGACTGTCAATAAATTACCATTTAACCCAACAAGATCATACATTGAAGGCAGGAAAAAAAGAGTAACCCCTAACAGAACCATAATATAACCACACCGTAAGCCTATTAACAGTTCATCTAGAGCCTAAATAAAACATCTCCGAAATTGAAATCTAACCCTAAAAGTAAGCTCAACGCAAACAAATCATGAGCTTAACTGAACCATAATATCAGCACACTGTCAGCTAAACCTACAGTTCATCTAGAGCCGAAAGCAACAACCCCCGAAAACTGAAAACTAATCCTAAAAACAAGCTCAAACGCAAACAAATCATGAGCGAGACTGCCGTAAACTGGCGACGAACTACGAACACCAAGGCCCCAACAGCATATAGACGAGATGAACATCAGCCACAGATCGTGAAATCAACAACGTATGCGGGCTTCCCCACCTCGGACACAGACTCCCGCGAGTATCAACGACATAGCACGAGCAACGCGTCAGCGCAAATCGACATCAGATCTAGCGGCCGACTAGCTCGATGCAACGACAATCAGAGAACAAATCAAAAATCAGAGGAAGGGAGATAGAGGAGGCCGAGGAGTGATACCCATCTCGACGGCAGCGAACAATCCTTTCCCGCTCGCAATTCGCCGGTCTCTTTGACGACTGACGGGGATGGTCGCGAGCCGCACCTGTCTCCAACGAAGCTGAGCCCTCACCGATGCCTAGATCCGCGGAAGCGGCTCTCTCTATCGGCTGGCGCGCCAGTCCGCCCCGACCGACACCGGCGCAGCTTTCGGCGACGACACCGCCATGGCTTCCGCCTCGCTGTCTCTCCCTCTCTCGAACATGGCAAGGGAACTGGACGAAATGACACGGGGAGGAAGAAAGCCAAAATGAAAAATTAAAAAAAAGGACTCAAAAGGTTGACTCAGCCAGGGAAAAGAAAAAAGAAAAAAAAATGAGGGGGGGGGGGGGGGGGGGTGGGGGGGGGGGGACAGAGAGACGCGTGGAGATTCGCGACAGACGAATCGGACGGTTGGAAGAAAAGTGTATGTTTGTGAATTTGTAAACAGCTGGCTGTTAAATAGGAAAAGTGTATATATTACATATGTCAAGGTTAATCAAGTTTATATGCCTCGGTCCAAAAAATACAAGGTGTCGGTGTGTCAATCATCATTGTTTTTTGGCGTGTTTATAAACAACGGGGGCATACAGCTCGTGAGGAAATTGACTAGGTGAAACTATATATAATACTTGTGGCCCTTGCTCCCGAAAATTGCCATTAGCTCCCGAGCTCCCTAGAGCTTAAAAAAAACACCTTTTCAAATCTCAAATAATTTTGAAACAATCATATAAGTAAATCAACACACCTTGTATGCACGACACAAGTTTCGTCGAAATATTTTATCATTCGTTATCTACACAAAAAAGACAAATGTGGGATAATTTTTTTTTCTGAAACCTCTAAATATCTGGGAGCCCGGGATTCGAAACAACGCAATTACAATGGCATGTGTGTTATTAGACATCATGTACGTAACGCGCACACTTACACATAACAATAATTGCATCAACGAGTTTCAAAATTAGCATAATCACCACATATGTTTTGCAATCGGCAGAAATTTCGTCTTCCAAAGAAACAATAATCTGTTTCAACGAGGCACACATGGTTATAGGTTGAACCCAGTTTACATGTCTATAAATGATCCAAACTCTAAAGCTTTGTCATGTCACAGCAGAGTAGTAGCCAAGGGGTTGTGTGGTCTGGTTGTCCCACGACATTCACCAATGACCACCTAGATCATTTGCAAAAAAGTTTTGGAGCAATCTTTCAAGTAAAAGTAGTTGGAAGCAAGGGCCCAATAAATTTAGCTAAAGTCCATAAAGAAAATAAAACTTGTGTCGTGTCTCGGATCACGGACACCGGGAGTAAAGGATACCCCTTTTTAGGTTTGGCACGGGGCACGAAGGAGGCTGGGAGACGCCTTACCCGGGAGTAAGACCGCCGAGTTCTTCGTCCGGAGAAGCAAGCGAGCTAGGTTCAGGCCACCCGGAGGCTAAAAGCCCTACTCCTGCATGTCTGGATTGAGGTGTTCATCACGGTGTGGTTTACAAGGGTGTTCGTGGATGAACCCGGCAGAGTTCCGGCCGGAGGTAGACGAAGAGCATATCCTGCCCTGGGGAGATCACCTCTCTCTCTACGCTCCGAACCCTAGTCTAGTCTTCAGCTTCGATCTAACTTGTCCCCCTCTCTCGGTGCCTTGGTCCTCCTTTTATAAACTAAGGGGATCCGACATGGGCACGCGAGGAGCGTGAGGGGTTTTTGGCGGGAGAACCCCTCGGTGGTCTTTGGAGGAGACGTGGCTTCTTCTCCTCCAAGTATCTTCTGGGGGGTGGCGCGGTCGTCCGCCCTTGGGGAAAAGTGGGACGGACAAAGCCTGCCCGCCCCACCAACCACGCTCGTGGCGACGTCACTGGGGCGCCTCCTTTGTCTTGGCGCCCAAGTCTTCTACCAGCTTCCGGCACGAGATGGCATTCTTATCCTCTCTGCGGTATAGATGGAGGACCCGGGGGTACGCCTGGCCTCCTGCCGGGCGCACGGACCCGCGGGTACTCCGCCTTGTTCTCCAGGCGACGGGTGACCCGGAAGTTCGCCTGGTCCTTAGCCGCAGCGTGTCGATGTCGAACTTGTCGGGTTTCATTGGGGCAGATGGGCTGACCCATCCTCCAGTCTTGACTCTTTGCCTTATCCATCTTCTCGGTGGGCCCAAGTGGTGGACCCACTTTGGCAGCATCAGGGGAACCCCATGTTCCACTGCTGCGACAGTAGCCCCGGGCATGGTCCCGGTGGCTTTTGCTTCAGCTGCTGCCGGGGCTATGGCCAAAGAGTTGGCCAAAGTGGGTCCCCGCGACTTGTCTTGACTGAAACGTCCCATCTGCCAGAGGGTGGGACTTGGAGTTATTCCGCTCGGGGGAATAATTGCACCTGTCCCCTCGATTCCCGCTGCGGAGAAGCCGAGGAGACCGCTGGAGAGAGAAGACGCCGCGCGCTATAAAAGCGGAAGGGGCGCCTCGCGAATCTCCATTCTTCTTCTCCATTGCTACATTGCTCCATCCCAGACATGGCGAAAGGGAAGAGGGGCGTTGGGTGTCCACGTGCTTCGGCTCCGGTGGAGAAGAGTACCAGCAGCCGCGGAAAGAGCCGCCCCAAGAGGGCGAGCGAAGCGCGGCAGCGGTGGTCGAGGGACCGTAAGACGCGAGAGATCTCCTTCTCCGCCTCCACGGATTGCGGTCCACACAAGCTTCGCGCCTTTCGAGTTCATCCTGGATCTGCGCCGCAAGATCCACAGCCGGATTGACCTTCCGGACTCCTTCGCGATGGCGATGGGGGACGACAAGCCTCCCGGCTTGTGGCTGCAGGTGGAGGGCTGTCCCAATGGCCCTACCTGGATCTCTGTGGAGTACACGTCGACGACTCCATGCTCCTGGGACAGGGATGGAATTCTTTCGCCCGTTCCCGCCGCCTGACCCGGGGGCAGTATCTTGCCTGCAAGTATGACGGAGACGCCACACTCGCCGTGAAGATCTTCCGTGCTGCAGGAGGGCGCGTGGAATGCTGCGCGAGAGTGAGAGCAGCAGCGGCTCCGGCTCCGACGACGAGGATGAAGATGAGGAAAACTCATCTAGCATCAAGGCTGAGGAGAGCTCGTCTTCCCGAGGGCGAGGAGCTTCAAGACGACGGCCCCGAAGATCTCCTTGACCTCCTTCTTGGCCGCCGCATCGACGTACTTCTGGAAGTAGCGTCTTCCATTGTACGGTGGTGCTCCTCGTTCGCCGGGAGCCTATCTTTTTGTTGTAAAATTATCCCCCACTGTAGATCTAGAAATTAAGAAAACTTGTTCTCCCTTTTGGTCTCTTGGTCTTCGTGTCGCACTTGGTGTAAATGGGAACGGTTTTTCACCAAACGCGCCCCCATTATTGCGGTAGCTGTACCGTCAAGGGGTAGGTGGAGCGTGAAGGGTCTATAAAAGGCCCCTCAAACCCCCATTCCCTCGACGCATCTTCTCGTCTTACTCCCTTCCCCTCCCCTCATAGATCGCAGAGCAATGTCTGGTGAGGAGGAGATGTCCTTGTCCGACGTGTCGACGGCGGAATCCATCTTCCGAGGCATGGTGGAAACGCCCAAGGGAGCTGAGGCTCGAGCCACTGGAGGGAAAGAGGTCGCTCCTCGACCTCGGGTCTCTGTGGTTTTCCCAGCGGTGGGGAACATCGCTGGTTCCGCTGCCATGGAAGCGTCGGTGGCGCTGGCGACCCGGAAGGACATCATCAAGATGGACTTGTGGAGAGAGGCAGCGGGCAATCCGAGATTGATCCGCCTCCTCTGCGACCTTGACGATGTCTTCAAGGTAAAGTTTCCTTGGCCTTGGTGATATGATCTTGGGAAGAGTCTGCATCTTGACTCGATCTCTTTTCTTCATACAGGATGAAGAGGACATCATGGACAAGTTCGTGGACCACGTGCACCTCCTCTGCAGCCAGCATGTGCCGAGGTTCGCCCAGAAGTTCCCGGCCCGTGGGATCCCTGAAGATCCTGCGCGAATGCCCTCCTTCGTCCCAGGCGTCCCGGGAATCCGGAGTTCACCCAGCAGGCGAGAATAACAGCAATTCTGCACAGCTAGGAACCCTGAGCTGGCCTTAGTAGCACAGGTTTAATATGTAATCAGGAAGTTGCACAACTGAATGTAATTCAGAATTGTAATTCAGAATTTTAAGTTCAGATGAATGCAACCTAGCCTCAACTCCCGGGGTCATTTCGTAAATCTTCCTTTGCACTA
Source organism: Poa pratensis (assembly GCA_947311845.1). NCBI lineage: Eukaryota > Viridiplantae > Streptophyta > Magnoliopsida > Poales > Poaceae > Poa > Poa pratensis. The sequence goes on from CAMZMU010000080.1 coordinate 19,610,181, forward strand.
ACGCGCTGTCAAGTTTTCAGAGCGGATCTATTAGGTGCCAAGTACTCTGACTGCGTGCACGCAGTAGCAGTACCCCTAAGAACACTATACCTTCCGGGCGCCTTGTCGTGGGGTAGATAACACGGCAGATGCTACCTTGGGGTAGCTTGAGATGATGGGCAAGGCGACTCTGGTGTCTGGGAGATTGTTTAGCACTGTAGGGACAAAGGGTTTACCCAGGTTCGGCCTCTCCATTGGAGATAAAGACCTACTTCCTGCTATCTTATTATTGATCTCGGTCTCGATAACCCGGCTAAGACAACAGAGCCGGATCTCGATCTAGGTTACAAGGTTCGCTTGGTAGCTTGGGTTTCTCTCGATGATTCTCTCGCCTAAGCTTGGATCGTAAAAGTTCTCCTCAACTAGGGCTCAGGGACCGGTTTATATAGATGACCGGGTCTCCTGGCGCTTTACAAGATGAATCCAGGTTCTACCCAGACTCGGAGTCCTACTCTAGCTCTTCTGGCCTTCGTGTCCTCCAAGTCCTGAACCGCCTCTGGTCTTCTAGAACCTTTCCTTCCTGAACCGGGTTACCGCCAAACCAACTGGCCCAGCGAGATAACCCGGCCCATGCTGATGGCTAGCTGGCCTGGCCGGGCCTCCTGCCTGGCGGGTCACGCTTCCCTCTTCATGGGCCTACCGGGTTATTATCCCCCCATCAGTAGCCCCCAGGTTAACCTGGTTGCCAAGTTGACATGTTCTGCCTCTATTCTTGAACACTGCTTCTTTTGAGCTGAACTGTTATCTTGGTCAACTGGGTTAACCACCTGAAACACAAATAACATACCACAAATTAAATGCAAAGTTACATCACTTTTCTCCCGAGCTTGGCCAGCCCTTCTTGGCGACCTAGAACGTAACCCGGTTCAGATATACCGAGTTCATACGCCACCGGGTTTCACTTTCAACACTTAGCGAAAATTGTCACCCAACTGTAAATCCGTCCTCAATCCATCTCAACCGTGATCTTATGAATTATCATTCCGCAATTATCTCATTCTGTTTGTCGTTGACTTTTGGTCAAAGATCCTTATCTCTTCACTTTTTACCACAACCCCTAGGGCTTTTACTGCGCCTATAAGAAGAAAGCTAGGATAAATGCACTGTTTAGTTTCCCCATTCCCCTCCTTGGCCAGTTCACCTTCAACCTCGCGTAGCCGCCGCAATCCATCTCCAATCGAGCTTCCAAATCACCGCGAGAAGATCCACAGGTACGATTCTCTCACGCATCCGTATTACGCATTCGATTCCGCTCTGAATCGCGCCCAAATTTACTTTGTGTTTTCCTCTCCACACGTCCGCATCTACATCTAGGGTTCCTCATCGCCATTGTTGCAACCAGAGAACCTCAAAGCTCCACAATCATGGTGAAGGAGAAGGTGAAGGCTGGGGGTCCCCGTGCTGCAAAGAATATTGCAAAGAAACCTCCCAGCTCCCACGCTGGGGGATCTGGCTCCGCCGCCCCCGCTGCTGCTCAGGTCAACTGGACCAAATCCACAGTAATGAACCTGATGCTGCAAGAATACGTGAACTGCGGCTAGCTCCCTCCCAAAGGGGATCAGCTGGCGCGCTGCTGGGGAAGAAATCCACCCCACCCAAAAGAAGGTGAAGTGGTTGTTTTCCTCGATCATGTACAGCGCGGTCTTCGCCCCCCAGGCTCTCTGTTTTTCCGCCGGGTCTTGAAATACTACGGCCTTAGGCCCAAGATATTGCACCCAACTCTATGCTGAACATCAGCAACTTTGTTGTGTTCTGTGAGGACTACTTGCAAATGGCTCCAAGCCTCGACCTTTTCCTTGAATTTTTCTACTGCAACCCATCGCAAGGACCAAGTGATCCCGTATGGTGGAGTTGCAATCCGCCGCAGGGAATGCGATTTCCCAGCTCTTCTTTTAGCCAGCCATCCCAAGGGGTGGCAAAACACATACTTTTACTGTAAGGACACCTCACCCGAGTCTGACGACGCCATTACCCGGCTTTCCGGAACTCGGGCCTGACATACGAGCTAAGATGAACATTATGCTGATGATGCTGACCGGGTCAAGCTCGAGCCACACTTCGCCGGGCCAGAGCCTTACTCGCCCATGGCCTCAAAGGCACGGACCTCGTCAAGTGCTGGATTGGTTGGTTTATCCAACCACTCAGCATCAGGACCCGGCTATTTTGCCAATACACTGGTGAAACCACAGATAGCATGCGTTATTCTGAGATGACGCTAACTGATGATCAGATTGTGAAGAATGCCAAGAGACTGCTTGGCGAAAAGAAAGATGCCATTGCACTGGACGGGCTTGCCCCATTTAGTGCTAAGAATAAACCCTCCACGGTAAAAACCAATCCTTGATCATTTATGCTAACTTTAACCCGGTAATTTCATCCATAGAATGTTACTTACTTTAACTGCTTTTTCTCAGGACTCCAAGTGGTGGAGCGTGGATTTTACTCCTACATCCTCTCCTGATGGAGAAGACACAGAAAGTGAAGATGATGAAGAAGAAGAAGGTGAGCTAGACTCTGTAGGCCGGCTCTTCATCCAATTGATTAACAACGAAGTCCCCAACAAGGACACTCTACTGATAACCCGGCAAATCTTATTCCAGGCCCTACTGACCCGGCTTCTGACGTACGCCGGGTCCCCAAACTGCTGAACCTCCTACTCAAAAGAGGACCCGGGCCACCATTGCTAAGGTACCATATTCTCGTTTCTCAGTTTTCATGATGAACTCATCTCAAACAAGCACAAACACAGGAAAAAGAAGCTGAGAAGGAGGCTGAGGCGAACAAGAGGCGCCGAACCCGATCTTCTACAAGCCACACTTCCCTGAGCCCAGGTATCCCTCAACGCTCTTTATCAAGCTGGGCCAAATCCATCCAGAAGACGCCCAGCAAACAGTACCCTTTAGCTGGCAAGATCCGGGTCGCTAAACCATCTCGTTTGTCAGATTCCTCCTCGGATGGTGTTAGCACACCCGAGGATTTCCATATCAATGCCGGGTTAGAATACTCTCCCATTATTTCTTCTATATTTTATGCCCCTTTTTTGCTTGACTAAATCACTATCTTGTTCCAGTGCCAGAGCCTTTGCGGATGAAGACCCGGACTCTCCTCCAGCGGCGTCTCCTCCTCCAGCAACAACAGAGCCTTCTCCTATGGAGGCACATATTGAGGAGCCGGTGGACAGAAACGAGCCAACGGAGCATGTAACCCCGTGTCTTCTCCAAAAAACTCAGTTGATCCTGTGCCAGAATCCTCCCCAGCTACTCATTCGCCGGGTTAGGTTCTGGAACAAAGAAGATGAAGTACAAGTTACTGGAACCCGGCACGTTCCAGTGCAAGGTGCTCCCGAAACTCTTGCCAAGGTGCCAGCTCCAGATACTAACCCGGCGTCTCCTGCCAAGGGAAAGAACCCGGCTCCTTCATCAGATTTGCCGGCTCTGGGTGCCATGTCCGTCCCAGCCCTTTGCGATGAATACTTTTCTCGCCTTGCTCAACACAAGAACCTGGAGACGGAACTGATCGCCCTGATTCAGAAACGATATCAGGTACACACTTTATTTCTTGCCTTTATATTTTCTTGCATAACTATACCCTGAGTAGCCCCCAAGCTCTAAGTTCATCACTTGTTGATGAGCTTGGTGCTTATAATATGAATTCCTCTGATAAAAAATTTCAATCCTGTAGCCCCCAAGTGCCGGGTTGTCTGTTCACAGCAACCTGGGACTAAAAACTTCCATCATTTAAAACTTGCCAACTTTCACATCAAAACTTGAACACTGTAGCCCCCAAGTGCCGGGTTGCCTGCCTGCAGCAGCCTGGGACTACCACACATCCATATTGCCTCTTATGCACTACTTAAGAACGTCAAAAGTGTAGCCCCCAAGTTCCGGGTTAACTTGCCTGCGGTAACCTGGGACTAACATAATCTTTTGAATTTTAACAGGAAGACCACGCCAAAGCCGAGGCAGAAATCACCCGGCTCAAGGACGTTGCAAAACTGAATCTGAAACCCGGGTGACGCATGCTGAACAGCTGCAAACCCTGAAGAAAAATGTCACAGAGCTAACCCAGGAAAATTCTGACCTCAAGAAAGAACTGGAGGAACATGAAGAACACTGGAACGAGCAACGCGCCAACCTCCAGAAGCAACTAGATGCAGCTATCACTGAGCTAACCCGGCTGAAGAAAATGATCACCTCTATGGTTGAATCCTTAGTGGGTAAGCATTACTCCTTTGAACTCGAACTAAACTGAGCAAGCAGACCCGGTTTTTAAATCTCACTGTTATGCCTTTCCTTACCCAGGCCCTCGTGATGGGAACCTTCGCAAAACTGCTGCAGAGAAGATCAAGTGCATGTACACGCTGACACGTCAGCTGTACTTTGGCAGCTGCGAGGTCATCAAAGCCGCAAGGGATTGGGAGAACCCGCCAAGCGTGTATACTGAAGTCCTTGGGCATCTGTCAACAATGCCACAATGGATACATTTGCTCAAGAGATCTGCATGCAGGGCCGGGGTGATGCGAGGTCTTGCTTTGGCAAAGGCCTACCATCCCCAGCTAAACCCGGCTCCCCTGAAGAATGGTTTTCCCCAATACAACGCTGATGGCAAGGAATTTGACAAGAAGTGTTACTCCCGGGTTGTGAAGCAAACCCGGCACGTTGCCACTGTGATTGCCAGCAAAATGAAGCTCACCACGTTGCAGTTTGGATACACCGAAAACGATGAAGAGATCATGGATGACGAGCCACAACGCATCGATCTCCTGCAAAGCTACAAGGATTCCATTGATCCAGCAAAGACTGCTCCCGGTACCTCCACTGCACCCAGCTCTTCTACGCCAATTATTCCTCCTCCATCACGGGCCACGGTTGAAGAAGATGATGAAAACTACTTCCAATCACTTCAACAAGTCACCCGGCGCAAGATCAAGGCCAAGGAGACCAAGGAGACAGAAGCTAACCCGGCGGCCGCCGAGGAAGATGACCCGGCGAAAACCACCGAGGAACGACCATCCAGCTCGCCTCCCCGTGACCCGGCTCCTGAAGCCGAGGCTTGAAAAACTTATGCAGATGCTTTCATCTCTGCAAAAAACAATTTCATTCGGCCCTTCGGGCAGGTTATTGTAATAACTTAGCGCTACTATCTCTTGCTTGCAGTGGTGTAGTAGTACACCTTTGAAACTTTGCTTTTATTACTTGAAACTTTTGTTGATGATACCTTTCTGTGGTTTTGATGACCCTTTTGATTTCTTTAACTGTGAGCCGGCTTTCGCATGGATACCCTGTCGCAACTTCGCTGAGAAAAACAGGGTCGAACCAAGTCCCAACGGGCCTCATGGTTGATTGAATTTCCAGGTGAGCAATCAGGCCATATAATTGCGAGTCACATCAGCTCAACAGCAAGATAACCAAGAATAAACTAGTGGCATAAAAGCCGGGTCTTGGGATTGCAGCTGCAAACTATTCAAGTAAGAGCCCCCAAGACCTGGATCAATGTTTATAAAGTAATGGCTTAACTATGCAACATTACCCCATTGATCCATATACTGGTGGGACGCGCTCTCTGGGCGTCCTCAAAGATAAAAAGCAACTATAACACTTGTTCTATAACAGAAAACATAAACAACTGATATTTAAACTAAACATGCATGCTACTGAATCCAAAATACTAAAGCTAAAAACTGCTCTTACCGGGTCACAAAAATTTCGAGACCCGGATAATCGTATGAGCCGGGTCTTGGGAAAAACTTTGCCACCTCAATGACCAGCCCCCAAGACCAAGCTGAACAAAAAACTGTTATGGCATACATTAAACGAAAAATAACTGGCTTGCCAATGTAAACTGAGACTGAAACAAGACAAATTTCTGTTCAACCTTTACTTTATTGATAGAAAAGGTTAGGTCAGCAAGCCGCCTCATTAAAAACCTTCCAGCCCCCTTAGGTACCCTGGTAAGGAAAAGAGCGCGTCTGAAACCTGCTGCCTGTTACATCGTGTATTACATCTCATATCTCTTTCTCATGCTAAGTATAGTATGGGCGCAGCTGGGCAATGTTCCATGGCCGCTCACGCTCTTCTAATGAAAAGGTAGAGTGCGCTGTGTCATTTACAGACTCGGACTTTTCTCTAGCATCCACCAAATAATATGAACCATTGTTCAATTTCTTGCTTATGATGAAGGGCCCTTCCCAAGGAGGAGATAACTTGTGCATCCCTTCCTTGGATTGCGTCCATCGCAGCACTAAATCTCCCTCCTGGAAAGTGCGAGTTTTAACCCGGCGACTATGATACCGCCTCAAATCTTGCTGATATACTGCTGATCTCTCCAATGCTTGTTCTCTGTTCTCCTCTAGCAGGTCCACAGAATCCTGCCGGGTCTGCTCGTTTTCTGTTTCAACGTAAGCCGCCACGCGAGGCGAGTCATGAATTATATCACTTGGCAAAACTGCCTCTGCCCCATACACCATAAAGAAAGGGGTCATCTTGGTGGATCTGTTTGGTGTTGTGTTGATTCCCCAAACTACTGATGGCAACTCCTCAACCCACGCTCCGGCGGCTCTGATGCACGGGACCCGGAGACGTGGTTTCAAACCTCGAAGCAACTCCTGATTTGCTCGTTCTACTTGTCCATTGGCCTGCGGATGAGCAACTGAAGCAACATCTAAACGTATACCCTGGTTTCCACAAACTTTGCCATCTCACCAAGGGACATGTTAGTGCCATTGTCTGTGATGATACTATGAGGATACCCAAACCTGTGTATGATCTTCTTCAAAAACTTGACTGCTGTAGCTGCTTCACAATTTGTAACAGGCATCACCTCAACCCACTTCGTAAACTTGTCAATGGCAACCAAGAGGTGGGTTTTCTTGCAAGGAGACATGCTAAAAGGACCCACCATATCAAGCCCCCAAACTGCAAAAGGCCAAGTCAAAGGTATTGTTCGCAACTCCTGAGCCGGCACATGAATTTGCCTTGCGTATCTCTGGCAACCATCACATCTGCTTACCAGGCGCTCTGCATCTGCCTGGGCTGTGAGCCAAAAGAAACCGTGTCTGAAAGCTTTTGCTACTAAAGACCTTGTTGAAGCATGATGACCACAATCTCCCTCATGAATCTCTTTCAGAATTTGCCGGCCTTCCTTTCCAGACACACATCTCTGAAACACTCCGGAAACACTTCTCTTATATAACTCGCCATCAATAACCACGTAAGCCTTAGCCCGGCGCACAATTTGCCGGGATATAACTTCCTGCTCTGGCAGCTCTCCACGCAAAAGATACGCCAAGTAAGGTTCTGTCCACTCTGGAATTTCATGAGTTGCTGCTACTAACTGCGAATCCGGGTCTTCCTGACCCGCCAGTTCTTCCACGTCCTGAGCTTGACTGATGGAGTCCATAGCTCGTCCAAGAAAACATTAGGTGGAACCGGCTCTCTGCGTGAGCCGAGTCTTGACAAAGCATCTGCAGCATCATTTTTCTGCGATCAATATGATCCACCTGATAGCCTGAGAAAAACCCGGCTACCCTGTCCACCTCTCTTCTGTAAGCCGCCATTGTCGCATCTTTTCTATCCCATGTTCCTGAAACTTGCTGTGCCACAAGATCTGAATCCCCATAGCAATTGATATGCTTGATGTTCATCTCCTTTGCCATACGCAAACCATGCAACAAGGCCTCATATTCTGCCACATTGTTAGAACAATCAAAGTGAATCTGCAAAACATAGCTCAACTTATCACCCTTGGGAGAAGTTAACACAACTCCAGCTCCTGAACCTTGTGCTTGCTTAGACCCGTCAAAGTGCATGACCCAAGGCTTGAGACCCGGGGTAAGGGGTGGTGCACTCAACTGTGTCCAATCATTAAGAAAATCAGCCAATGCTTGAGATTTGATAGCTGTGCGAGGCACATAGTCAATGTGGTACGGCCCCATCTCTATTGCCCACTTGGCAATTCTTCCTGTAGCTTCTGAATTTCTGATGATATCTGCTAAGGGTATTGAACTGACCACTGTGATTGGATGCTCCTGAAAATATGGTTTCAACTTTCTACTTGCCATGAAAACACCAAACACTAGTTTCTGCCAGTGCGGATAGCGCTGCTTTGCTTCTGATAACACCTCACTAACATAATAGACCGGCCTCTGAACCGGGTTTTCCTTGCCTTCCTCCTTACGCTCGACCACCACCACAGCACTCACAGCCTGAGGCCCGGCAGCGACGTATAACAACATGGGTTCCTTGGGACCCGGGGCCGCCAGAACTGGCGCTTCTGATAACTGTTTCTTCAGAGCTTCAAATGCCTCATCTGCTTCCTGATTCCACACAAAGTTGTCTGTTTTCTTCAGTAACTTATACAAAGGGATTGCTTTTTCTCCGAGCCGGGATATAAACCGGCTTAGCGCAGCCACACAGCCTGTCAACTTCTGAACATCTGCCAATTCCTCTGGTTTTTTCAAACTTTGGATGGCTCTGATTTTTTCCGGGTTTGCCTCAATTCCACGCTCTGACACAATGAAACCAAGCAACTTTCCCGCTGGAACTCCAAACACGCACTTTGTAGGATTGAGCTTCATCTTGTACTTCCTCAAATTTTTGAATGTTTCTGTAAGGTCACTAATAAATGACCCGGCTTTTTCTGACTTGATCACCACATCATCCACATAAGCATGCACATTGCCCAATCTGATCATGAAAACAGTTTTGAATACACCTCTGATAAGTTGCTCCTGCGTTCTTCAACCCAAAAGTCATGGTCTTGTAACAAAAAGCACCAAAGGGGGTGATGAACGATGTCTTTTCCCAATCCTGCCTATTAAGCTTGATCTGATGATAACCTGAATATGCGTCCAGAAAACACAAGAGCTCGCTGCCTGCAACTGCGTCAACAATTTGATCGATGCGCGGCAGCGCAAACGGGTCCTTTGGACAATGCTTGTTGAGACTTGTAAAATCGATGCACATCCTCCACTCATTATTTTTCTTCAGAACCAAAACCGGGTTAGCCAACCACTCTGGGTGAAAACCTCCATGATAAAGCCGGCTTCCAATAACCGGGCTATCTCCTCTCCTATAGCTTTTCTTCTCTCTGCATTCATTTTTCTCAAACCTTGTTTTACCGGCCTTGCCTTTGGATCAACATGTAAACGGTGCTCAGCGAGTTCAGTCGGAATGCCTGGCATGTCACTAGGTGTCCATGCAAAAACATCCCGATTCTCACGGATGAACTCGATGAGCGCGCTTTCCTATTTATCAGTTAGGCTGGTCCCTATGGCGAACTGCTTGGAGGAATCCCCAGGCACAAAATCCACCATCTTGGTATCTTTTGCTGCTTTAAACTTTGCCCTGTCATCTTCTGTTGTTGGTTTTTTGAGTGCCTTGTTGTCCTGCGGGTCAAGATTAGACCTGTAAGCTTTCAACTCCTCTCTAGCACAAGTTTGCTCTGCCAGGGCTGCATCTCCCTCGTCACATTCTGCTGCAATTTCTCTGTTACCATGAATGTGATGATCCCCTTGGGACCCGGTATCTTCAACTGCAAATACACATAACACGGCCTTGCCATGAACTTGGCATAAGCCGGCCTTCCGAACAACGCGTGATAAGGACTTGGAAATTTCACCACCTCAAAAGTGAGCCACTCTGACCTAAAGTTATGGATAGACTCGCCAAAAGCAACCTCTAATGAAATTTTTCCCTCTGGTGTAGCTGACTTCCCAGGAACTATACCATGAAACACCGTTGACGTTTTCTGTAACTGTGATTCCTTCAGACCCATGCGTACAAATGTCTCCCAATACAAGATATTAATGCTACTACCACCATCCATCAAAACCTTCTTTAGCTCAAAGCCATGAACCTGAGGAGCCACAACTAAAGCAAGCAGACCCGGATGTTCCACCACACCCGGGTGATCTGCTCTACTCCACGTAATAGCATGCTCTGACCATCTTAAATACCTTGGTACCCCTGCAGCCACTGAGTTAACTGCCCTTTTGACTATCTTTCTCTCTCTCTTGGTCGTGCCACTAGTATATATATGATATTGGCCAAGTTGCCTTGGCTGGTTTGAGAATCCACCCTGGTTACCTGTATTTTGGCCGGGTCCTGTGTTGCCAGTAGGTACCGCATTTGCTCCAGTTAAGGCCCCGCAGCCGGGTTAGCACTCGGGCCGGGTCCTCCACCTCTGTTTGCTCCTTGCAAAGCTCTCTGAATTTCATTGTTTTTCCACCTGTTCAGATCTACACACTGGGCCAATGAATGATTGGCGGGTCTGCCGTTCTTGCTATGACGAGGACACGGCATCCTGAAGGCCTCTTCAGTGCTCATTGGACGTGATCCTTGATAACTATTTCCACCACTGTAATTCCCATTGTTTCCCTGATAACCTCTGTTTTCCTGATAACCTCTGTTTTCCTGATAATTTCCGTCCATCCTTTGCCTCTGAAACCCGGCATTTGCGTTTGCCACTAGCTCTGAGTTTCCCTCCTGATGCCCACGCTTGTGCTGATTCTGATTGTTGTTGTTATTGTTTCCCGGGCCATTGTTGTTCCTTCCTCCATTATTCGCAGTACCTTTCCCTTTTTCTTCCTCACTATCATCCTGGGTCTTGTCCGTGGCTGCGTGTCTGTTGCACGCATCCATCAACTCTGCCATAGTAACAGGCTTAACCCGGTGTCCCTCTTTCATGCGACCCAGCTTCTGGACCAAGGGAGCGTACTTGCAAGTTTTCTCCATCGATGAAATTGCGTCCTTGGGCTCGATACCTGATGAGGAGTGCAGGATCTCCGTGACCCGGCCCATCCAGTGACGTGCTGACTCGCCTTTCCTCTGTACACAACGATCAAGATCTTCAATGGAAAATAATCGCTTGCACGTACCCTGAAAGTGCTTGATAAAAATTGTTTTCAACTCATCCCAGGAACTGATAGATCTCTCTGGCAGATTCTTGAACCACAACTTCGCTGCACCATCTCATCATCAAATACATGTACTTTGCACAAACATTCTCTGTGGCATTGCGTATACACATTGCCATCTCATAGCTGCTCAACCAGCTTGCCGGGTCCATGCTCGGCTCGTAATTGGAAATCTTGCTTGGCTCCTTGAACTTCTCAGGGAAAGGCTCCGCTCTAATGGCATCTGAAAGACACTTTGGCCCGGCTAAGGTAGAAGAACTTGTCAAAAAATTATTGTTACCCGGCGAGCTTGCAGACGCTGCGGCGGGACCCGGTCCTCCTTGTGGCACTCCAGCGGCAGGTACTGCCGGGTTTGCATTGGCTGCACTTCTTCCCGCTCGCGATCTATTGACTATCTGCTGAGCCACAGAAATTGCAGGGGCGGGTTGGTGCTGCTGATTGTTCTGGTTCTGCTGGGGCGGGTTTTGCTGCTGTGCCGCGGCAAACCCGGCCAATGGCGGGTTCCCACCGTGGCGACTCTTACTACGATAAGTTGTAGAATGAAGCGCGCTTTTCTCCTTTGAATACTGGACTTGCTGAACAACCGCAGTGCGCAACATGTCAATGGCACGCCGAGCTTCAATCTCTGCTGGCGAGTCTCCCAATGGAATACGGTCAAGTGCTAAAGTTGCGGCATACACGTTATCTGCTGGATTGGAAAAATGGCCCGCCGGCGTGTGGAACCTTGGTGTCCTAGGCGGCAGACCCGGATTTCCCCTGGCTCCCCCAGCGAGAAGACCCGGCACCGCTGCAGCTGTAACTCCAGCTCTTCCTGTTTCTCTTCCTGGTTCTGCATTTGTTCTAACAACTGGAGCCACCTGAGTTATATCGATTGGTTGATCTTCTGGGGTTCTAAACAATACCGCTGGATTTATGACATTCTCTCCTTGGGTCAGCCGGCTCTGATGCCTCCTCCGGTGTGCCCTGGTCATCTCATTGAGACGATTTTCCTCATCCTCTATTTGCTTTCGCCTAACCTCCATATCTGCTTCTCTGCCATTGTGTCTCTGCGCATCTGCTCCAAAGCCCGGCGTGCTGTATCCAATTCTATAGCTCTAGCTGCTGCGTTTTCTGGGGTAACCATCTTCGTGAGTGCTGATGGATCTAGGACCAGGCCATTGTTAAACAAGGCCTGGGCCCCAGTTGTGTTGTTTCTTTCTTCGCCCTGAGCCCGGTTATTGAGAAAACCGAAGATGTTCCTGTAACGCGCCGTATCTTCACTTTCCTCTGACACCGAAGCCGGGTCTCCATCAACTCTTTGACCCGCCAGCTCCAGTACTGGAGGCAGTTGCTGCTGCTGTTGACCCGGAGTAAAAGCAGGTGGCACGATAGTGTGATTCAAGTAGATCTGATTCCGGTCCCCAGCCAGAATCATCAACGATGGGTTCTCCTTGCGAGTTGAGGGTGATCTCGCCAAAAACAAAATTCTCCACTCCTTGCATTGCTTCTCCCATGATGGTGACACCTTTGGACGCGTTTCCCACAGACGGCACCAACTGTCGTCTCCACACGGCAGATGCTACCTTGGGGTAGCTTGAGATGATGGGCAAGGCGACTCTGGTGTCTGGGAGATTGTTTAGCACTGCAGGGCCAAAGGGTTTACCCAGGTTCGGCCTCTCCATTGGAGATAAAGACCTACTTCCTGCTATCTTATTATTGATCTCGGTCTCGATAACCCGGCTACGACAACAGAGCCGGATCTTGATCTAGGTTACAAGGTTCGCTTGGTAGCTTGGGTTTCTCTCGATGATTCTCTCGCCTAAGCTTGGATCGTAAAAGTTCTCCTCAACTAGGGCTCAGGGACCAGTTTATATAGATGACCGGGTCTCCTGGCGCTTTACAAGATGAATCCAGGTTCTACCCAGACTCGGAGTCCTACTCTAGCTCTTCTAGCCTTCGTGTCCTCCAAGTCCTGAACCGCCTCTGGTCTTCTAGAACCTTTCCTTCCTGAACCGGGTTACCGCCAAACCAACTGGCCCAGCGAGATAACCCGGCCCATGCTGATGGCTAGCTGGCCTGGCCGGGCCTCCTGCCTGGCGGGTCACGCTTCCCTCTTCATGGGCCTACCGGGTTATTATCCCCCCATCACGCCTACTCCACTGTCCACGGGTACTAGGCCAGAGGGAAACGGACCGTTCGTCGGGGTGGATGTATTACCCCCGCAAAGGCTCTCATCAACTGTAAAGCATGCGCAGGTCGATGGTATATTGACTCCGAGTGAGATGTCATGCGTAAGTGCAGGATGCAGATGCAAGGACTTAGCTGATTTCTGCCGTGTCCTCGATCCGTCATGTCCCTCCCGGGTATTCAACTCCTTAGCCGGTTTCCACCGTCAGTTCATGTCCGGGAAGGCGCTGCACATAGCAAACTTTCAGTACGAAAGAATGGACCCTCTTTTCATGTCATGATAGTGTTTCATCCGGAGCAACCCGCAAGCAAAGTTGAATGTGCATTTCTGTGTTTAAGTTCGTTAAAACACAGCACTGCCCGTTCACTCCTTTCCGCGGCAGTACGGCACAACCGGGTGGCAATGCCTACTGATAGGCCACTCGCGCTCGACCCGTCAGCCACCGGCACCATATCAGCCCCCTGCTTGGGGGTTGTTGCGGATAACACACATCTCGACATGAATTGAGGCTCACGGAATTGAAACACTTATCTTTTATTTCTTGGCGATGATTTCTTACACCCTATTACAGAACACTAGCCCCTTGGGCGTGCTTAGCGGATTCGACGTGTGGCAATTCATGTTCGTAATTAGGGGTAGAACTTGCGGAGATTCTCGATATTCCAGGCGTTGCCCTCTGGCCTGCCTTTCTCGTCTTCCAGATAGACTGCTCCGGGTCTCAGGGTATGAGTAACCCGGTAGGGTCCTTCCCACTTGCTTGACATTTTGTTCAAGCCCTCGAGTTTCTGTATCTTGCGGAGTACCAGGTCCCCGGGCTACAGCTCCCGAGACCGGACATGACGGCTGTGGTAGCGGCGCAGCCCTTGCTGATATCGAGCAGATCGTAGTGATGCTCGACATCGACTTCTTGTACATCTTACGGAACGTCCGAGGTCGCCGCCACCGTCTGGTTCAACTTCTGAACACAAGATGGCGTCGTCGACGTCAGCCTTGACCTTGATCACTCCCCAGGCAGCGGGGATCTTCATCATGTTGTAGGCGAAGTGTGAGACGACCATGAACTTGGCCAGAGCAGGCCGGCCAAGTATGCCGTTGTACGGAAGCGGCGTGTCTGCAATGTCGAAGACGATGTCCTCGGTGCGGAAGTTCTCCGGGTCACCAAAGGTGACGGGGAGCGTAATCTTTCCCAGCGGCCGAGTGATGCTCCCATTCACGCCTTGGAACACGCCGGTGTCTTGTAGGCGAGAAAGGGGGATTTGCAGAGTAGCCAGCACTTTCGCCGTCAGTAGGTTGAGGCTGGAACCTCTGTCGACCAGCATCTTGGTGACCTTGTAGTTGTGGATGATGGGCGACACGATCAGGGGCAGGGTTCCCACCCCTGCCACGCTGGTAGGATGGTCTTCCGGGTCGAAGGTGATGACTTGTCCAGACCACTCCAGGGGCTTGGGCGGAGCAGAAGCAACCACGTTTAGCTCCCGGACAAGCCTCTTGCACGCGCCGTTGGAGGGAGGCAGAGAAGCTCCCGTGAATGCACTCGACAACTCCGGTGACTTCCTGAAACCTTCCGTTATTGCCGCCCTGGAGAGCCGGAGCAACCTTGTTGTTGTTGGGGGCGACTTCTTGATTGTTCTGTTCACGACCGCCTTGGCCCCCGCATCCTCCTCCTCGACCCCCACGACCACCGCCGCGACCCCATCCGCGGCCGCCTCCGCCTTGGCGACCCGTGGGACAGTCACGACCGATGTGCCCGACGACGCCGCAATTGTAGAAGCCGTCCAGGCTAACCCTGTCAGCCCGACGCTGCTCTCGTATGGCGAGATTCTTGAGCTGGCGGCAGTCCTTGAGCAGGTGGTTGCCGTCAGGATGAATGTGGCACCATGGGTCATCCTCTCCTCAGAGGTTGACGCGGACTTGGCCTTCTTGGGAAGGGGCTCGGTGACGAAGACGCGCTTGTCGGGTCCAGAGTCCCGCTTCTTGTTCTTGGCGGGGGCGGTTTTGTCCTCGGGTTCATCCTCCCTAGGAAACTT
This sequence comes from Poa pratensis, assembly GCA_947311845.1. Classification (NCBI taxonomy): domain Eukaryota; kingdom Viridiplantae; phylum Streptophyta; class Magnoliopsida; order Poales; family Poaceae; genus Poa; species Poa pratensis. Next base: position 19,625,329 of record CAMZMU010000080.1, read on the forward strand.
GACCCCCTCCTCTGCTCCGGCGCACCGATCCGCTAGCTCCCAGAGCTCGCGGGTGGATTCGATGTGACGATTGCTCAACTTTTCACGCATCCGAGTGTTGTGAACGTTGGCGTGGAAAGAGGCGATCACCAGCTCTTGCTTGATGCAGGGTATCGTGTTCATCTTCTGGGTGAAGCGTTGGATAAACTTGCGAAGAGTTTCACCCGGAAGCTGCTTGAATTCGTGGAGGTCGCTGGGAGCCCCCGGGCGCTCGTACCCGCCTTGGAAAGCCCCCAGGAACTGTTCCTTCAGGGTCCTCCAGGAACGGATGGAACACTTGGGAAGGTTGAGAAGCCATGTCTGGGCATCCCCCTTCAAGGCCAGCGGGAACCAGCTGGTCATCATCATTTCGTTGGCCCCGGCGACTGCCGCAGCTAAGGAGTAGAGCTGCAGGAAGTCCCGGTGGTTCGTGGTGCCATCGTAGCGGAGGACGTTGATCTTGAATTTCTTGGGCCAGGTGACCTGGTGAAACTCAGGGGCAAGTGCGAGACATCCTTCGGCGATGTCGTCGTCCCGGTCCTCCCGGCGATGGCGTTCACGGCGTCGTTCGATGCGGGTGCACATATCCTCGGTTCGACGATTGTTGAGGTCGTTGTGAAGATCTTGGTTGCGCGTGGTAGATGATCTGACGGAGATAGCCTTGCCGCGGTCGCAGTTCAGCTGGTCCGCCACCAGTGGAGCGGTGCGGGGAGGTACCGTCTCTCTTTGGCGCTCGCCACGGGGCTGACCCCGCGGTTCACGCGCCTTGTGCCCTCTAGCCTCGGGACCGTCGATGGTGGGAGCTCGAGTAAGGTCGTGCCCAGGGCCGCCGTCGGCGAAGTCGAGGAGCGCCTCCACACGGGCTCTCCATTCTTGGTAGACCTTTGGGTCGCCGGAGCTCGGAGGGAACTGCATCAGGGCCCTGGCAGCAACAAGGGTGTCATGGCGAGCTTGTGCGTCCGAGGGCAAGTGCGTGGAGGACTTGCTCTTGGCGCTTCAGGGGTCTCCGCTGGCGCGGACGTGATCTCGCTTCTCCCCGGCGCTAGTACCCTTGCCCGCGCCGTTCCCGACGCTTTTCTCTCCAGAGCGTGGGGGAGGCATGACGGAGACTCCTGGGCCGTCGGATCATTGGGATCGACGTTCTTGTTGATGTTGGCTCTCTCCGATACCACCTTCTCCGCAGGTGGCGTAGGCGGAGGAGCGGTCTGACGCGTCTCCGCAGCACGACGCTCAGCAGAAGCATGAGTGGGCGATGGAGACGTGGCCTTGGAGGCCGTGGCGTCGGTTTTCTTCTTCAGCGGCATGCTCGACGAAGAACTTGACGCAGAACTTGACGTTGACGAAGACGAATCCAGCACTTGCACCCCTACCTGGCGCGCCAGATGTCGTGTCTCGGATCACGGACACCGGGAGTAAAGGATACCCCCTTTTTAGGTTCGGCACGGGGCGCGAAGGAGGCTGGGAGACGCCTTACTCAGGAGTAAGACCGCCGAGTTCTTCGTCCGGAGAAGCAAGCGAGCAACACAGAGAGACACAAGGAGTTTACCCAGGTTCTGGCCGCCCGGAGGCTAAAAGCCCTACTCCTGCATGTCTGGATTGAGGTGTTCATCACGGTGTGGCTTACAAGGGTGTTTGTGGATGAACCCGACAGAGTTCCGGCCGGAGGTAGACGAAGAGCATATCCTGCCCTGGGGAGATCACCTCTCTCTCTACCCTCCGAACCCTAGTCTAGTCTTCAGCTTTGATCTAACTTGTCCCCCTCTCTCGGTGCCTTGGTCCTCCTTTTATAGACTAAGGGGATCCGACATGGGCACGCGAGGAGCGTGAGGGGTTTTTGGCGGGAGAACCCCTCGGTGGACTTTGGAGGAGACGTGGCTTCTTCTTCTCCAAGTATCTTCTGGGGGGTGGCGCGGTCGTCCGCCCTTGGGAAAAAGTGGGACGGACAAAGCCTGTCTGCCCCACCAACCACGCTCGTGGCGACGTCATTGGGACGCCTCCTTCGTCTTGGCACCCAAGTCTTCTACCAGCTTCCGGCACGAGATGGCGTTCTTATCCTCTCGGCGGTACGGATGGAGGACCGGGGGTACACCTGGCCTCCTGCCGGGCGCACGGACCCGCGGGTACTCCGCCTTGTTCTCCGGGCGACGGGTGACCCCGGAAGGTCGCCTGGTCCTTAGCCGTAGCGTGTCGATGTCAAACTTGTCGGGTTTCATTGGGGCAGATGGGCTGACCCATCCACCAGTCTTAACTCTTTGTCTTGTCCATCTTCTCGGTGGGTCCAAGTGGTGGACCCACTTTGGCAGCATCAGGGGAACCCCATGTTCCACTGCTGCGACAACTTGGTTCCACTTCCACCAGTCCACCACCGTGTAGCAGGACGACTCCAACGGGGAGGGATAGGGCATGGAGAGTTGATTTTACCCTTATGTGTACTATTTGTTTGAACTTGTGTACATCCTAATCCATGTTTAGTAGTTCTGGGATTTAACGGTTTCTGATATCAATTGGGTGAAGCGTTGTGCATTTCTTAATTTCGAAAAAACTGTGTTACAATACTATTTAGAAAAAAAAAGTAAATTTTAGATGATCTAGAATTTGTTTTAGGGAAGTCACAATTTTTTTTTTGAGGCAAGGGAAGTCACAATAGTAGTTAGAATGTCTTTGAAATCATGTTATGGCCGAGCATTTTTTTTTTTTTTTGAGAATTGTTAGGGCCGAGCTATGACCTATTTTCCAGATGAAAAATATGGGCCGGCACAACCAGTTCTATTTCGAGTTAGCTGCTTGGTACGCACTTGCTTGGAATCTCCTATATGCTGCCTAGAGCGGCGCGCGGCGCCTCCGCCGCCTGAAGGAGAGCAGCGCGGGCTCAGCCCAGTTACATCCTGTACGCTAGTTTTCTTTCGCGGCTCTTTTTTTTAGCGAACGATGGACTCGGCTTGGCTGCTCGGGTTTTATGTAACGTGATTTTTTCCATTTTCAGTTTTTTCTCTCTCTTTTTTTCGTTTTTACACTTTTATCTTCTTTTTTATTTTCTAAACCTCGTATGCCTTTTAAATTCTCTATTTTATGTTTTCATTATCATCAATATTACTGTTGGTAATAAAAATATTTTTTCAGAAAAATATGAACATTTGTTGTGCCATGCACATTTTTTTGAACCGATGAACATACTTTTTCGAAACTATGGATATTTTTAAAATTTCGTGAAATTTCTTCAATCCATGAATGTATTTTTGAGACCATCAATAATTTTTTGAATCTCGTGAATAATTTTTCGTATTCGTGATCCTTTTTTGAAATATGTGAACATTTTTTTATTCTGTGAATGTATTTTCCGGAGCCTGTGAACAGCTTTTTGAACCTCGAGAACATTTCCTCATGAAAATTATTTCGAACTACATGAACAATTTTCAAATATGAAGCAGCATTTTCTGAATCCATGAACGTATTTTTCAACCCATCAAATTTTTTGGAATCCATGAACATATTTTTTTAGCCAGTGAACAATTTTTTAAAACCTAGGAAACATTTGATTAAAACACATGAACAATTTTTAAATATAAAAAACCATTTTTTGAATCCATAAACATAAAGAACTATAGAAGTGGCGCTCCACCACGGGCAGAGGCGGACGCTGAAGCTAAAGCTTCGGCCGAGGACCTTCGTCAAGCTCTCGTTCCCATACATCTTCTCCTCCTCACCATCCTGTCCATCAACTTCAAAGCACCAAATGTTGCACATATTTGTTTATCGATGTGGTATTTTAGAAATCTCGCTTCACTTTTGGCATGGTTTTAACAGAGGAGAATATACCTATAGAAAACACAACATAGTAAGAAATGTCTCGACCATGATAAAGAAAACATACTCCTCCGATCCAAAAAAAAGGTGACGTACGTAGTGCTATTAGTTTGCACCTAATCTGCTCATTTCTTCCGACACTTTTACTGGACCGGAGGTAGTAAAAGAAATTATCTAACAAGGAGGAGAATTTTGCAACGATCGAACGGCTCCAAATGATGGCGTTAAGTCAAATCAGACGGCCCCGAAGACAGGCAGTCGGGATCTCACTCCGCCGTGCCAACGTAGAGCACTGCCGGCAGCCAGTCAAATTTGACACAAATGATCCGTTCGTGTAACTTGTGCGCTGACTGAAAGGAGTCTGTCAAAATTTCACAATCTAACCCTTTTTTTAATGGTGCCTTGAGCTAGTGCGCCATGGTACATTGCATGACGCCGACGCTCCAGCCTCCGAGTACGGCGTCAGTCATCATAGGTCAAGGCGCCATATAATATATCATGGCGCCGTACCCAAAAACGTCATAAAATGTACCGTGGGGTCGTAGGGTATCTTTTTTTTTTCAAATCCGGTTGAGTTTGTCTTGAAGTTGGTAAATTTGTATATTTTCACCCCGCAACCACAACTATAGCACGAGTCACCCCGGCCGCTTGTAGTCAAGTCAACACACACTCGATACTACGGAGTACATTCATGCATTCAAGACAAGCAATCACGCTGACACGGCCACACCTCGCCGCTGCTCGCAGGAAACGGAGCGCCGCAGCAGAGGAGAGCAGGGTCGCACGGCGGTCAAAGCGTCAATCTCTGTGCGCCTCTGTCTGTCCCTCACCACCACATCGCATGGCCGGCCGGCACTGAGATCGACGCCGGCCACCCTGACCCGTAACCGCAGCAGAGGGACAGAGGCTGTACTTGGGAAAAGATGAACGGAACAGGCAAAGACGCAGCAGGAAGCAACCAAAAGGAGAAGGGGCCGGCCCATGGATCGATGGAAGGTGTCGTAAAGCTGCTGCAGGATCAAATCTCATGGACAACTCGCCGGAGTCCTACCGGAGATCCTCCCTTGGTACAGCAAAAGGCCGAAGAAAACAAAAAACAGACGACACCGATAACAGGCTCCAGCACGCCACCTTTTTTTTTTCGGTACAACGCAGACTTTGGTTGCTTTGGTTGCTTCCTTTGCTTGCTGTGGTTTGACCCACCAACCAATGGCTTTCCCTTTGGCCACTTCATTTGCTCTCTTTGAACTGAACCTAAAGTACTCTGAACTGAACCTAAACCTGCTGGTGCTAGGCTTTTCTTTTTCTTTTTTGAGATGATCTTACGGGGCCTTTTGGTGGTTAGATCATCTCTCCATCTTTGGATCCACTCTGCTATTATTACTGGTGTCTAATCCGGACTGACAACGCTGGGAGCTCTCTTTACACAAAGGTGAAAATGGTACTAGCAAGAACGGACCAACAAGGGTGCGCGGTTCCATGCACTGATGCACATGCAAAAGCCCAACCTTTGGAAGTTACAATGGGCCAATGGCAGGCTGTTCTTCCTTTACAAAACATCCAGGCTATGCTTGCTTTTCTGCCGCAAGCATGCAGACGCTCGTTCCAACTTTGCTACAGTTCCAGCATAGGTTATGACTCTGCCCGGCACTGCCATTAGTTGTAACCTGAAGTTGATATGTTCTATGGAAAATTCCGGAAGAGAACAAATGAAACCTTGTCTTTCCAAAAATAGAGAAAATGTCAACTGTGACTAAATTTGCCTGATGAGATTTTTGATGGCTACATCAAAAAGAGATCTTGACCAAATGAAACCTTGTTTTTGATGGCTACATCAATAAAGAGATCCTGACCAAATGGCTATCAATGTCTGATGAGATTTTCAAAGTCGAGTGAACTATGGACCCTCATTTTTTTGTATAGCAATTGGTATTGAGCATCCCTTTCGAACAAAGACAGCATTGATATAACAAACATTGTCATTTCCTTTCATCCTACAGGATATCATTTGGCGAAAAGATGAACTCTGGTCCCTTTTCTGCAGCCCATCACTTCTACCATAGTTCAAAGGCTTATTTGATCCGCAGAATTTTCTTTCTTTTTCTCGAGTAGGGGGGGGGGGGGGGGGGGGGGGGAGGGGGGATGCATTCTAATATCCGCGACCGTGTGACTTGAGTGCTTCAGAAATGTCCAAAACAGGATTACACCTGACTGCTTCAGGATTTGGTTGCTCAAAGTTTACTGATTGCACATTGGCATAATAAGAAACAAACAATTATTTCTACAAGATTTGACTAGGTGGAAAAATTCTAGTAAACACTAGTGTAAAGGAATCGCTAGAAAAAAAATCATTATAAACTTCAATCAACAAATCCAATAAGCATCATAAGAAAATTTTCTAAGGGTTCCAATAGTTCAAAATTCGTAAGAACGGACCCTAGAGGCTTTTCTTTTTCTTTTTTGCGATGAACCCTAGAGGCTTTTTGGTGGTTAGATCATCTCTCCATCTTTGGATCAACTCTGCTATTATTACTGGTGTCTAAGGATGTCTCCAACGGGGCGACGCATCGACTCCGCGCGCCTCCGTTCCTGTCCGCGTGGGCCAAAAACACGGCCCAACGGGGCGACGCAAACGGACCGCGGTCCGTTTTTTGGTCCGCCGCGACCCATTCCTGGCCCAAATTTGGGCCACCGATGCGTCGGGCGCGGACGCGAGCGGAGCGCTATTGTGTCCTCCTCTGGTCCGCCCCTGGCCCAACCGTCACGCCATTCCCCCACCCAATCTCCTCCGCCTCTCTCGCCCCTCCCGCCGCCACCCCGCCGTCGCTCCCTCAATTTGGCACTGCAGGCCATTCCCGGGACGCCATCTCCTGCTCCTCTTCCTCCCCGTCACCGGAGCTGCTTCCCGCCACGGCGGTGAATCTTGCGGCCACATCGGTCGGAGCGCCCGCGACACCAACAACGCCCACAAGGTGTTCGGCCGTCAGCCCCGGCACCAACTCAGGTATGAACTCGGCCATGGATAGCTCCGATGAATGGTACTACAAGAACTACATCCTGTGCGCGCCATCATCGGATGATTCCTCGGACGATGAGAGTGACGGCCTGGTTGCCACCCTCATCGTCAATGAGTACATTGAGAGGATGCGGCCGGTGTTCCGAGGCTCGTTGCCGGGCCGTTCTCCTGCATTGGACCGGAACCGGAGATCTGGCCAACTCCAGCTCTGGGGGGACTACTTTCGTCCCCACAGACCCACGTATCCTCCCAAGATTTTCCGGCGCCGTTTCCGGATGAGAAGATCTTTGTTCAACCGTATCCGGTTGGGGGTGATGCATTTTGATGACTATTTCATATGCAAGCTAGATGCATGTGGTGCCCTCGGTTTCTCATCATACCAGAAGTGCACCGCCGCCGTTCGCATGCTTGCATATGGAATTGCAGGTGATCTTGTGGACGAGTACGTGCGGATGAGCGAGTCCACGTGCTTAGAAGCAATATACAAGTTTTGCAAGGCCGTGGTGCAGGTGTTCGGCCCGAGTACTTGAGGGAGCCCAATGCTGCCAACATGCCCCGGCTCTTGGCCATCAACGAGGCCAGAGGGTTCCCTGGGATGCTTGGCAGCATAGATTGTATGCACTGGGAGTGGAGGAACTGCCCATTTGCTTGGCAGGGGCAGTACAAGGGCCATGTTGGGGCGTGCACAGTCGTGCTTGAGGCCGTGGCATCACAAGATTTGTGGATTTGGCACTCGTTTTTTGGCATGGCCGGCTCGCACAATGACATCAACGTGCTGCAGCGGTCTCCGGTGTTCAACAGGCTTGCCAATGGCCTCGCACCCCAGGTGACCTATGAGATCAATGGTCACGAGTATGACAAGCCTTATTATCTTGCTGATGGGATTTATCCTACATGGACTACTTTTGTGAAGACCATCTCCAATCTCAGTGATGAGAAGAAGAAGAGGTTCGCCAAGGAACAAGAGAGTGCTAGAAAGGATGTGGAGCGTGCATTTGGTGCCCTCCAGTCACGGTGGGCTATTGTTCGCCACCCCGCTAGGACATGGGACAAGGACCAACTCTGGGAGGTGATGACAGCTTGTGTGATCATGCACAACATGATCGTGGAGGACGAACGCGACGAGGGTATGCATGATCAGGCTTGGCAGTTTCAGGGTCAGTTGGTTGAGCCCAGGGACCGTCCACATTTGATCAGTTCCTCGACTTCCACCGTGACATTCGTGAGAAGGTATCTCACATAACCAGCTCCAAAATGATTTGGTGGAGCATGTCTGGCAGCACTACGGTAACCAGTAGTTTCATATGATGAACTATTGGTCTTATTTTTATTTGGCTTGTAAGACTGCATGAAACAATTTGTTATTTGTGAAACAATTTGTATTATTTGCTGAATTATTTAGATTGTAATAACTATGTGATGAACCATTTGGATTGTATTATTTGGATTGTATAATTTATTTTGTTTCCTATATACTTGTTTTGTATGGATTGATCAAAATGATAAAAACCCTGGCCGGGCGGACTCGATGCGTCGACCCACCCCTATATATGAATGAAAATGGCCCATATATGGCCTGTTTAACTAAAAAAAACATGCGGGCGGACTCGATGCGTTGTCTCGTTGGGGGCACTGGCCAGAAAGGGGCGGACATGGGCCAGACGCGCGTCCGTTCACCGACCCAAACGGACAAAACACGGACCAAACACGCGTCCATTTGGCTCGCCCCGTTGGAGACATCCTAATCCAGACTCACAACGCTGGGATCTCTCTTTACACAAAAGTGAAAATGGTACTAGCAAGAACGGACCAACAAGGGTGCGCGGTTCCATGCACTGATGCACATGCAAAAGCCCAACCTTTGGAAGTTACGTTGGCAGCTTTTTTTCACGAAACTTTTTGTGCTAACATAAAATATCTTGATTTATATCCAAGAAAATTATTTGGAATTTTTTGACATTTAAAAAAATGAATTTTGGGAAGTGGGTGCAGATCTTGATTTATATCCAAGAAAATTATTTGGAATTTTTTGACATTTAAAAAAATGAATTTTGGGAAGTGGGTGCATCTGCACGTATGACCCAATATTGATTTCCGAGCCTGTTCTTCCTTTACAAAACATCCAGGCTATGCTTGCTTTTCTGCCGCAAGCATGCAGATGCTCGTTCCAACTTTGCTACAGTTCAAGCATAAGTTATGACTCTGCCCGGCACTGCCATTAGTTGTAACCTGAAGTTGATATGTTCTATGGAAAATTCCGGAAGAGAACAAATGCAACCTTCTCTTTCCAAAAATTGAGTAAATGTAAATGTCAACTGTGGCTAAATTACCGTTAAGAACCATGGGATACCAACTAGCAACTAGTAGGATATAAGAGCAACTACATCAAAAGGAGATCTTGACCAAATGCCTATCAATGTCAGATGAGATTTTCAAAGTCGAGTGAACTATGGACCCTCATTTTTTTTGTATAGCAATTGGTATTGAGCATCCATTTCGAACAAATACAACATGGATATAACAAACATTGTCATTTCCTTTCATCCTACAGGATATCCTTTGGGAAAAAAGATGGAACTCTGATCCCTTTTCTGCAGCCGATTACTTCTACATAGTTCAAAGGCTTATTTGATCCGCAGAATTTTCTTTCTTTTTTCTCAAGTAAACGACAGGAAAATGCTTTCTAATATCCGCAACCGTGTGACTTGAATGCTTTAGAATTTTCCAAAACACGAGTAAAAAAAAGATTACATTGTTATGCCCACCTGACTGCTTCAGGATTTGGTTGCTCAAAGTTTAATGATTGCACATTGGCATAATAAGAAACAAACAAGTATTACTACAGGATTTGAGTGGGTGGAAAAAATTTAAGTATATACTGGTGTAAACGAATCGCTGGAAAAAAATCCTTGTAAAACTTCAATCAACATAAGAAAAAATTCTAAGGGCTCCAATAGTTCAAAATTCGTATGAAATATCCTTGAATCAACGAAGCCATAGACAATTTTTTCTGATCTTCCATTCTGTCGCTACGTTCCTATGCTAGTCCTATGTTTTCCCCCTGCCATTTAAGATGGTGCCTGACGCAATATATGTTTTGCTCTTTTGTTTCATTAGTTCTTGAAGGTACACAAGCAGTGGTATTATATGACCATTGACCAATGGCAAGGTGGACGTTTTGTATAGTGGCAAGCATAAAAACACATCCCAATCTTGGGTGAATTTTTTTCTAGGAAATAGTGTAAAGGAACTGCTAGAAGAAAATCCTCATAAACTTCATTCAACAAATCAAATGATCAACATAAAAAAGATTTCTAAGGTTTCCAATACTTCAATTTTTCTATGAAATATCCTTGAATCAAAGAAGCCACACACATGTTTTCTGATCTTCCATTCTGTGGCTACGTTCCTATGTTTTCCCCTGCCATTTAAGGGCTTTTTGAATTGTAGCATTTTGAAAACATAGGAATAGGAACAACGCATGTTTACACAGAATTCTAAAACACAAAAACTTTGCAAGAAGTGTCTTTGGATGGTGCACAGGAATTAAATATAGGAATTTGGAGGATTGATGAGAGAAGAGTACATAATCTTACGAAACGGGGAAGAATTTGTAGCCCAATGTCATGATTCAAAGGGCTTTTATAGGAAAAAACTCCTCTGGATTCAATTCAAGTCCTCCAATATTTCTACGAGACCCCTACAATCCAAAGAGGCCTAAGATGGTGCATGACGCAATATATATTTTGCTCTTTTGTTTCATTCGTTCAGCAAGGCACAGAAGCAGTAGTATTTTCAAAAAATACCAATTGCAAGGTGGAGGTTTTGTACAGTGGCAAGCATAAAAACACGCCCCAATTTTGTCGAACTTGGATATATAAAAATAGCACAGCTTAATTAGCAACAAAAAATCCCAAATTTTCCCAATCATTAATCACATTTCACATGGTGGCAATGCTAGCGGTTCTGCACCGACTCCACCAAAGACGAAACCACTAATCACGCTTGTAAAACTAGAGCACTGACCTCAATTAACCACAAGAAATGTGGTTCGATCGCCTGATGTGTGCAGTTCGTCACCGGTTTCTGCTGATCTTGGACAACAACGTCACAATGAGGGGTTCCCAAATAAATTACACGAGCCCAAGAAGAGCGCACTCCATGAATCAATCAACTTGACAAAAACTACTTCTCTAGAGGATGTTAGGAGCAAGAACACCAAAAAGTTAACAATCCGTTCCCCAAAGGTTGGTCATGGGATGCCACCTCAATGGCCTCCCCAAGGGTACGGAGGCGAGCGGTGATCAGGGTAGCCCGCGCCCATGGCCATGGGCTGAGACATCGCCAGTGACATCTGCGCCTGCACCTGCTGCGACACCGAGGCGTCGGTGGCGGCGGTGGAGAGGCCGGTCTTGACGTCGACGTCGTCCTCCTGGAGCGGGAGGCGCTCGTAGACGGCGTTGGCGAAGGTGGCGGCGAAGAGCGTGACGGTGCCGGCGGCGACGAGGGGCCCCACGATGCACCCGCCCAGGACCTGTCCCTGTCCGCCCGAGAGCAGCACGGCGAGGCCCGACGCCTCGGCCGGCGCCGGGGGCGGGAGCACGGTGCCGGTCAGGGAGAGCAACTCGAACCGCCCCTGGAGCGGGCCGGCCGAGCCGCGCACGACGACGTCGGCGACGGCGCCCGACGCGCCCAGCACGCAGACGCCCCGGCCGCGGCGGCGCGCGTACTCGGCGACGCAGGCGGCGACGTCGGCGCCGGGGGCCACCTCGAGGATGTGCGAGTGGAGCGCGTTGGGGCTGTCGCGCGTGATGATCACCGGCGGCTTCGGCTTGTTTTTGGACCCCATCGGACGGCCCCGCGGCTTGCGCAGCGGCACGATGGCCCCGGCCTCCGCCGACAGCGCGCCAGTCTGGCCCTGGCCCTGCTGCTGCGGGTTCTTGCTCTCCGGCGAGGCGGCCTCCAGGGGAGCTGGCGCCGGCGCCATGGTCGACGGCGGCAGCTGCTGGTGGTGGTGCTGGAGATGCTGCATCGGCTGCGGCGCGTAGTCCAGTGGCGCTTGCCCTTGCCACCACTTGCCGTTGCCGGTGGCCATGCACGTAGCCTCGCTCCAATCCGCCAGAGTGGCTCGCTCTACAGTAGAATCACACAGCCCCCTTGCTTCTTGCCGCTGTCTGTCTGCCTCCTCAAGATCTCGAAGTCGGAGAGAGAGACAGCAAGACTCTGGCTTTTGGGCGCTGCCTCGGCTCCCTCGCTCAGTTGTATTCACGCGCAGGAGAGAGAGAGTTGAAGTTGGAACGGAAGGGGTCTGGTCTCGGGGTTGGGTCGGTGTGGAGCAGAGCATGGAGGATGGAGGAGCGGCTGGTGACGGCAGGGACGGGGGACAGACAGGTGGAGCGCCACGAGAAGGCGCGGCATGTGCGCGTTGTGGTGGCGACGCCGGTACGTGTCGCCGTGCGGCAAGCCAGCCCGGGCTGCGCGGCGAAATCTGTAACGTTTCCCCGTCGTCGTGCCGTCCGCGCGCAGCGTTTTCCTGCGGCGTTTCGGTTTTCTCTGCGCGCAAAACGTGCCGCCGGACGCCTTGCGCCTCATTTGCTGCGGCGGAGCAAAAACAGGGTGCTACCATTGTAATTTAAGCCCCAGTATTAGTATAACACTTTTTTCTTTCTTTTTCGATTCATACGGTTTCATTTATTCAACAAATGCTGGCAAAATCCTTACAATGAACATACAAACTGAGGGCTTCTTTGGATCACAGGATTGTAAAACACAGGAATTGAGAAAACAAAGGAATTTGACAGGATTGCAGGTGTAAAACAGAGGATTACAAAACAGAGTGAAAGTGCAGGAATAGTCATTTGGATGGAAACACAAGAAAAGTGTCTCGATCCTACGCGAATGAGTGTAAAAAAGAGGTTAGGGCTTCTTTGGATTGCAGGATTTCAAAAATGTAGGAATATGAAAAACGCAGTATTGAGATGTCATGTGAAGTGGATTCCCACAGGATTGTGAAACGCAGGAATTTGTAGCAGCTGCCTTTGGATGGTGCACATGAATTGAACACAAGAATTTTGAACGATTGATGAGAGAGAGTAGAGAGAGATAGAGTGAAACTGCATTGAACTTCGCGTAGGAAAATTAAAATGAGGTTTGAGCTCATGTTGAGAATTTTATGAAATGAGGGGCATAGGAATAGATTCCATAGGAATTTGATGGCCCCAATCCTTTGATCCAAAGAGCTTCCAAAGGAAAAAATCCATAGGATTCAAACCCTCCAAAATTCTTACAAAAACCCTACAATCCAAAGAGGGTCTTAGAGTGGATGTTCAAATTCCTATAGGATTGAGGTGTAGGAATGCAATACATAGGAATTTTGGAGGTGTCATTCCTTTGATCCAAAGGGATTTCTTAGGAAAGAATCATATGGTTTGAAATCCTCCAAAATTTCTCTAGAAATCCTTCAATCCAAAGAGGCCCTGAAACTGCGAAATAAGGTGACAACACCACCAACTAGCACAACGATAGAGAACAAACGGGCCCAATTCCCGGCCACAACCATCATTGGCTTACCAGGTAAAACTTGAGAGAGCGGCTCATGTGGACGCTCTGGAAGTCGTCGCGCCATCATTCGCCAACCCATTTTCAGTGTGTAGAACGAACCGAAATCCCTGACGAACACCACCATGGTGCCAAAGAGCACCATCACCTTGAACGCGACCACCAACTCGACGTGAGGTCGTCGCCGAGAACCCTTGGCACCATGTCGCTGAGTACCGCTGTAATACCCCAGGGTTTAGAGAGTCAAAAGGGTAGAAAAGAATTTGTGCATTTGCATAGCATGCATCTAAAAATGTGGGAAATTTTGGCGCGCTTAAGAGAAAAGAGACAAAGGGAACGATGTTTCTCTCGACTCGATGAGTTAGGCCTTAGATCATCCTGTTGAGTGCTATAAACTTCGACATGACCTTTACATATTTTGAAACATTTTGAACACAATTCACTAATACCACAAGTTTATAATTCAAGCAGAGTATAAAATACAAACCACTCATACCATCTCAATTCTTATCTCAGTTCCTTATCTTAGCCCTATCATATACACATTCATGATCATACAAGGAAACAAATATCAAAATCTCATTTCACACATGATAAGAATTCATACACCACCATTTCCTACATCATTTCATCACATCCTTTTCCACACATAGAAGTAACAATTTCAAATGAATGTCCATCAAATACATCATGTTCTTATCTCATCTTATACAAGGAATCCTCAAAGTCCAATGAGATACATTGAAAGGAAATATTCTACTAGATCAAACTTTACAAGATTAAAATGAAAGAATAATTAATGTTACAAGTTTAATCGAATAAGTACACATCTCGTCGAAACCAAAAGGAAAATGCCAAGAATAAAAGGAAAGCCTAATCGAAGTTGATCTTGATCTTCTCAACCTATCTTGATCTTCTTATCTCCCAATCTTCTTATCATGGATCCATGCACATCAACAAAAGGAGGACAGCAAGAAAGGAAGAAAGAAAGCAAGTACATGTTCTTATCAACTTCTCTAGAAATTGTGTGAAATTCAAAAGCTTGGTGTTATATAGAAAGTAGTTTGGACACAAGACTTGATCACTCTTGTTCCCAAATTCTTTTTGTATACGTGAGGCAATTGAGGTTCATCTAAAAATAAACCAGAACAAAAGAAATGTTTCTTAATTAAAATGTTTGCCTTCACCACAAGGGTGAGGCAATTTGTTGTTGGAACTCAACTACTGGATATTAGGAACCGGTCCTATTACCCAAGTGGTGATTAGAGGGAATTTTATCTAAGGCAGCAATGGATCATGGATCATCTTGGGATTATTTGGATCATCTAGAGGCAAATAGGCAGCAAGGATAAGAAGGCAACAATGATCCATATGAGCAAGCAACAAAGGCAACCAGGGCAAAGGCATATAGCATTGATCCGTCTATCTTTAGTCAACAAGGCAAGATCTTTGTTTCCCTCTAATCTAGTCAAATTCATTTTAAAGAAAGCCCACATACGAATTTCTCCAATGGTATTAATTACCAAGGAAGAAAATAAGCTAATTGATAAAGCCCACAAATCTGAAATTGCAAAGCCCACATAAGAGAGAAGCCAGACTAGCCCATCTAGTGACAAAAGCCACTTGTTTTGCTCAAAAATAAATCTTGCAAGGAGATAAGACCAAGCTTGGGATGGATAAGCTTGCCACATAGGATAGTTATCCACAAGCAAAATATCTAAGTTAACTTGAACCCCAAGTAATGCTCATATGTGAGGACATGACAACAAGTAGCTTACTCATCCATGCAAATGAGGAGTCATCTAGTTGTGTGTCACCACCACAACAAACAGCCAGCCGTATATAATCATCACAGCATCCAACCACAACACATTTTTCTCATATCCATCTTTCTAAACAGCAAACTACAAGCAGCCAGCCGCACCACAAACTCTTTGCAGCAGCCAAATCATTTACAAATTGCACCACATGTTTCTCTCAGCAGCACAAATACACCAGCCATTAATCTAGCAAGTAAAACATATTTCCAGATCAGATAGAACCTCAAGAACATCTCAAGAACACAAGAACAGCCACAGAAATAAATTGCAGCTAGTTAAATACACTCTAGGAAATAGGTCAAGCAGCGAGGAGGAGCAGGCTAGCCACAAGACGCGGGTTATCATCATTTTCCAGAAGACCAAACTGCTCAACAACAGCAGGTTAATTCTTTGTGTGTGTGAGGTAGAGGAGAGGTGCCAGCAAGTTCTGTAAATGACAGGACTGTGATAGAAAGAGAGGAGAGCACGGCAAAACATCTGTTCTTATCAGTTTGCACAGCTAGATCTTATCCAGAAGTTAAATAAAATCACCATCTATCAAATTACACATTTTGGAGTATAAATAGAAGTACTGTCAGATCTACATAGAAATGCTATGCATAAATCATCACAGAGAATAAAAGCCATACCCTAATATTTGTTCTTATCAAAAAGATATGCCTCAGCCTTTGCATCATTGGGAGGGCCAAGAAATCAAGCACAAGATCTGTTCTTATCAGTTTAATTGCCAAAACTGTCCAAACATACATTTCTTAAATCATTCCAGCAACACTAGCATCATCAGATCATGCTTGCATGGATCTGAACACTGTGCACACTCCTAGGAGCATCACAGTGAACAAATCATGCATAAATGGCAAATAAGCAAGCTACAGATTCATCACAGAGAGATAAATATGCTCAGCCATCAAGAACTCAAGCCAGCCAAGGAAATTCCCAAGAAAAACTACACTAAACATTTAATCACAAGGAGTGCACACCCTAGATACAAGATCTGGCAAGCAAACCCAGCAACCTTGTGTTTAGGAGTTCTGTTTTGCTCTCGGTCTTGGCATAATTAGGTATGCCAGTTCATCATTAGCATCTATTTGTTCCATCTAATCAGTTGGTCCAAAAGTTGAATTTCCACACTTTGCACCCCAATCACACAACCACATGATCTGGACATCACTAACAATAGCCAGGAAGTAAGAAGCGTCCACACCATCATCTAGATGAGGATATCATCACAATTATCTCTCCAAATTAAACTGAGAGAAACAACCAAATGCTAAATGACCAAACTGAATATTTCTTCAGTCAACCATCTGACAGTGAGGAGCACAGCACAATCACACACCAGTTCGTCACTAGGATGAACTGGAGCACCACACGATCACCAGACCAGCAGTCACGGAGAAAGTCATACCTGCCATGCGGCACACGAGCATCACGGCGTGACGGGGCAGAGCCCGTGCTGCCGTGGTGGAGTGCACCGCGAGACGACAAACACCAACTTCACCACACCACCATGTCCGGCGTCAGAAGCAGCAACACCATGGCCACACCATCACCCCAGACCAGGAACCAGACCACAACCGAGGAGATCGACGCCGGGGTTGCGTCTATGCACCATCCCGCAGGCGCCGAAGAAGGGGTAGTCCAGAGCGGCGGGGAATCGCAGCAGAGGGAGGCCGTGGTGAGAGCCTAGAGAGGGGGCGGCGATAGGAAGCTGGAAAAGGAGTGCGAGCAGGAGCTGCCATTGCGGCCGGAGCAGAGAAGTCGTGGTGATCTAGGGTTAGGGGTCGCGGAAGCGACCAACGAGGGGTCGTAGGAGGCGAACCATCGGTGGAGCCGGTGGAGAGGACGACGACAGAGCAGCGCCAGGGAGTGGAGGCACCAGAGCCGGCCAAGGCGGCGGCCGGAGCATGGCGTGGCGGCGGCGGCATCGTAAGACAGGAGGGGAACGAGAGCAGAGGGAGCTATCGAGAGAGAGTGTGTGTCTGGGTCGGGTTCGACCCATTAGCTGGTTGGGTTCGATCCAGTCCAACCATCCGACCCAGGGGGTGTTTTGGTAATTTACCAAATTCAAAATATTCAAACTTAAATGAATATTTACACCAAATTAAGTAATACAAAAATTCAATAAAAATATGCAACAAGCTCTACGAAATATGAGGAATTTTTATGTAAGCTTTATTTGAAGTTTAAAAAATATTTTGTGGATAAATAAATTCAAAGATCCTTAACTGGAAATGACTTGAAATTCTTTTTCAAAAACTATTTTCCTAAAACAAAATAATATGGGAAAATAAAGTTTTGAAGTTCAATTATATTGAAGTATTTAAATTTAAACACTTTAAATTTATTCCTCATGAAAATTGTTGTCAAACTCTTTAAATAATTAAAAACTCCGAAACACTTGAAAAGTCTTAAATCCGCAACTTGGGAATTTTGGGGTGACGATGCATATCATGATTATGCATAATAGCATGCTGCTAGATTTTTCAGTAGTCCTTATGAGGATTACTTTGCTACTTTTCAGAATTCGGGTTTTACCGCAAACCCTAGAACCCCGAAGGGTTGAACGGCCATTTCTATCACAGGCAAGTTCATTCTTTCATGTCCGTTGACATATTTTATCAAAGTATTTATAAAAGTAATATATTTTATCATCTGCATAAAAAAGAGAAACCTATTTTCGAATGATGTGAATTGCTATATATACTATGTTGACTGGCAATGGAACCACGGTTTGATGTTGTGGTGGAGGTTCCATTGTACGGGAAAGTATATACCTATGATTAATTACCAATGTCACAGTGATCCTAGCGCCGTATTGAAGCGTTTACCATGAGATCTGGCATGGGACGGTAAAGTCAGCTGCTATCTTCTCTCGTTCACATATCCTCGGCAGGCTATTACCTGGTTGTGTCCGTTGCGGCGGCCAACAGCGTGGAAGCGTGTGACCTTCCCACCTGACAGGGTGATTGGAATAGAAACTCGGGAGGGGTGGCGGGATAGCGGTCTTTGTTACCGGCTGCGCCACAAATGGGCAGATATGTGTTGTGCGGAGAGGGGCAGTGATTGGCTTTGGACTCAGACCGGACCCCATACCATGGAAGTATGGACGGGCCTGCAACCCGGAAAGGCAACAAGGCTGAGGATCTCTCATGGGTAAAGTTACGCAGCTCTGCAGAGTCAAGAACAAGAAATTGTGACTGTCACATCCGTGTTCCCGGAAGGAACTACAGACCGCAGCGGGAAAGGCATCCCAAGTGATGACTATGAACCCGTGGAGACTGTGAGCATAAGTCACCTTTTTCATCTGTTTTTCCAAAACTTCTCCTTTTTCCCGACCATAGCCCGTCATGGTCCACTTTCTTCCCACCACCTCATACCGATCCGTTGGTATAGGTGTAGGAAACAATCTCCACTTCATTTTTCTTTTAAAAACTCAAAACCTTTTTAAAACTTGCACAAGGTCTTAGGACAGTCTCCCAATTGTCCATATCCGAGGACTCGGCTATTCGAATAGTTTTTAACACTCTGCAGAGGTAGCACGCTTTTAACCCACATCCATCCGGCAACTCATCGTGTCTGCCACGTCTCGCCATACCAGGTGTATGCGAAGTAAGCCGCCGGCCATAGCCTCTTATTTGCTCATGCTAGTATAGGATCCTTCCCATATGACACTTTCCATCGACACCCAGTCCGGTTTCCCGTCAGAAACCCTAAGTGTGAGGACTCATAGTTTTGTCCGGCGGTTTATGGTGGAACCTTCTATCCTCCCCACCAACTTGTGTGAGGACCTGGGTCAGGGGGTAGATCCTCGGACCATCCCCTCATGCATAACGGAGTCATCTCCGTCGATGAGGTATCCCATACTAATAAGAGCAAACTACATGACTACGCCTTTTCCCATATGTGGTAAATGTGGTCGCACAGGGTAGGATTGGTTTCCATAGTACTAGGACACTGTGCATTTTTCACAAACATCACCATTTTTCCACCTTTCCAACACAGCACCGACATCTCGTCGTTCCATAAACTCACAAGACATTTCAAAGGAGTTTTGAATAAACAACATTGTTTTCCCATCCTAAAGTTTTATATAAACTACTACATAGGGTGGCAAAATAATATCCATATATTTTTGAAATGGGTTTTGTAAATCTTGCTTTGAGAGTAAACATATTATGAAAGTAGATGCATATGTTGGTAGTGCAAGCTCAGAGAATAGCTTGCCTTGCTTGGCAAAGTGATCTTGCTCTTGTTCTTCAAATTCAGCAAACTCTCCTTCCTCGATATATCCGACAACGTTCTCGTCTAATTAACAAACAAACAATACAAACAATCACTAAGCTATACAAGCAATCACCTCAACATAACCATCATTAACATCACAATTGGCTACTGCACACATCAAACCACACAATTTGGTTTTCAAATAAATTGAATTAAACATTATTTAATTAAGTCCAAATTATGGCAGAAACTAGTTATTCATGTTTAATTCCACAACTTGAGTTCTGTTGGTCACAAAAATACAAACTAAAATTCTATGGAAAGCCACTGATGTGTATAATACAACCCAATTTGAATTGGATCATTTGGAGTTACCAAACTCCCTACACATTGGATTGAATCCAGTAGCTTAATAATCAAGTTTTAGCTACCAATTAAATTATATTGTTCCAAAAATTAAACCCTTTTAGGGGTAACTAAACATGGATATATGTGAGCTAACAAAATTGGTCCTAACTCATTTGGATCAACCAATAAACATAATGGTCTGTTTTAGTCCAGAAGGGTTTATCTTAAAGTCCACAATTTATACTACTTAATTAATTCTACCAAAATTAGGGGAGCTAACACAAGGCAGTACTAAGCTAGAAAAATTGGTTTGGAATTATTTGGACTAACAGAGTATCAGAAACAAACAAGTTTAGATTTTAAACCTTCTGTGGCATTTTCAATAATACTTTTTAATTATTTAATTAAATGACCTGAGACCAATTGTGTTGGTTAAACAATTTCATAAGCTTTCCAGAACATTTGAGTTTGATTTATTTGGATTCCTAAATCTCGAGATATTTAATTTTAAAGTTGACATCAGTACTGAGAATTTCAGAGAATTCAAATTAGAAAAATCCACTGTTGTGGATAATGTTGAAATCCCTGACGGGTGGGTCCTACCCGTCAGTGACTCAGCGAAACGGTACGCGCGCGAGGGAAAAGATTAAAATTATGACAGTGGGACCCACATGGCAGTCTAACTTAACACGAAGCGGTACGTGGCCGTAGATCTTCGATCCAACGGCTCACGGAGGTCGCCATCGGCGACGACCTAAAACGAGCGGCGCTGCCGCGCCGGCGACGGCGAGGTGGACGGATCTCTCACCTAGGGGCTCGGGAGGAAGCGGCGATGACGCGAATCGACGGCGGCGGCTCGGGGAAGACGATGGTGCGAGCGGCAGTTGCTGGGGAAGTCTCTGTCGACGGCGGCGATGTCGCGCTCTTCGTCGGCGTCGGGCAGCAACTTCGGCGGAGCTTCGGGGTCGCGTCCGTGTGCTAAAAAGAGGGAAAAGAAGCCTGGGTGAGTGCGGTGAGCTTGGGCAACAGCGTAGAGGGGTCAGAGGGAAGAATGGGAGGGTGTGGCGTTGTGGTGGTGTTCGACCTCAACGGCGGCGTCGGGTGCGGCAGTGCACTGCCCTCCGGCGGTGCACAGACGAAATTGAGGCGAGGGAAAGCTCGAGGGGGAGGTGTGGTGTTCCAGTGAGGTCTCCGGGTGCTTTTATAAGCTCGGGGCGGTCCACGATGGTCGGGGTCTACGGCGGCGGCCATTGCGCGTCCACGGCGACCATTTCGGCGATTACCCGGCGAGGGTGCAGAGGCTCGTGGCGGCTTGGGGCTTAACGGGGTCCGGCGAGGTTCTAGAATCATCTAGAGGAGTGGTGCGTGTCGGGAAGCAGAGACGGGGGCCAATTAGCTCGGCGCCGTCCAATGCATCCGCGGCGGTCGTCGGGGAACATCGGCGTTAAGGCGACGGGAGAGGTGCCCGTTTTCTTCCCTGCGGTGCAGAGACAGCAGAGGCTCCGAGCGCGCGCGCAGGGGGGGCCTGGGCGGCTCGGAAACGGCGACGACGGTGGAGGCGACACGGCGGCACGTCGGGGCGAGGGAGAGAGGTAGGGGATGACATTTTCGCAGAAAACCCCCTGCCTCCTCTCTGCTTCTTTTTTTATTTCTGTTTTAGTCCTTCTGTTAAAACCAGAAGGTTTTCTAGGATTTAATTAGGGTATTTAAACATTTTAGAAAAATTTGCAAAAATTTGTGGGGCCTTCCCATAATGTACAGAAGCTCCACAAAAATTGGCATAAAATAATAAAATGTTTTGAAACATTTTCTTTTATAGTACTTTGTTTATGTTATTTGAATTTATTTCAATTGTTTTTATTTTAGAATTTCAAAACTAGTTCAAAAATAATATTTGAGAGGGGAAAGTGGTAGGAACAAAATGGGGAGTGTTGACATTACATCTCCACTGACTTTGGTTTGAAAATAATTGAGTTGGTCACTTGGAGATTTTTATGTGACAACTTGTCACTTTTATTTTTCTTGCTTTGATTTTATATTTTGTTTTCTTTCTTCTTACTAGTGTTCACTAGTGCAAACACCCATACAAACAGCAAGAACAACATCTCAAGTAACAAAAGCAATTAACATACAATAAGCAACAAAAGTTTTTGTTGGCTCTCATTTTTGGAATATAATCCTGATAATAATTTTGGGATGTTACAAATTTTTCCAGTATCAGATTCCTCGTCGTCGACCAAGCCTGACTACCCGATGGCCGAAAGTGAGCCGACGAGTAGTTTACAAATCACCGCGCCGCCCAAGCAGCCACGGTGGCTGCAGCCACGGTGGCTGCCGCCACCGTCCGTTGCGTGGGCTTTGCCCAGCAGCCTCCTCCAACGGTGGTGAGTGGTGGCGAGGGAGATGAAGGGGGATGGTGGTGGCTAGGGTTCAATGTGTGAAGGGGAATGATGAGTATAACATATGGTTTTGTAAAATTCAATTTGGCACATGGGAGCATATGCTCCTGCTACCGGACAACAATATTTTGAAATGTCAACATTCTATGTGCCCATGACAAGTTTCACGGAAAACGGTTTATTATGTTCTATGTAGAAAAGATAATAAAAAATGTCGCGTGAAAAGCTTTTTAGCACCGATGTTTTTTTTTGCGCAAGACAAAAACAAAAATGTCGGTTTTCCGTAAAACGACTTCGTAAGCACATAGGACGTCATCATGTACACTTGATTTTTTTGGCATTTCGAATGTGTTTAAAAATGCATTTTAAAATATGCTCCCACGTCATCCCCGTTTCTAGTTGTAGATTGAAAACGGCGGCGAGAGTACAACAACAGTTTATACCTAGAAAAGAGGGGCCACGCCCCCTGGTTCCATAGACATGCGACCAAACAGAAACAGTGGCAGGTTTTTGAGCTGAGCTGATTAGTTAAGTACATAATCTAACGGCAAAAACAAAAACAACTCATCCAGAGTCACACCCACCATTGCCCCTGGTTCTGCTGACATGGACAATGACAGGTGTGTTTGAGTTTGAGCTAAATCAACACTTCACTGTAGATAACGCTACACCACTAGATGTACTTGCCCTTGAATTAATATGCACTCTGAGGCCGTAAACTAGGATTATCCTGCTCGATAATATATACGCTTGAGTGCAAGTGGTCCGTAGTCAGCTAGTTTATCAAGAGATTATATATTCAGGCAGTTCGCAGCTTACGCACCGAGGTAACTAGTCATAAACATGACTACGACCTCACTATATGTAAATGGAATAAGAAATCATATCCATTAGTAGAAAAGTGTATATTTTGGTCAACCTACTAATCGTTAATTAAAAAATCCCCAAATAGGAATTCAAATATCAGACAAATTCCATACTTAATTATGTATTAAAACAATATAGTTTTTTACCCGAGTTAAAGTGGCATAACCGATATATTGATGGTTACTTAGACAATTTAATAAGTGGAATGAGGGAGGCAAACAAAAATGGGGGAAGTTAAACAGGGAAAACAAAACTTATGAAAGAAATTGAAATATCAAGAAGAATAAAAAAAAATACTAGAGTAAGGGAAACCTAGTTTACTAAAAAATGTAACAAAATTTGAAACCATATTTGATTTCCCTAAAGGGTTTTGGTCAAAGAAAAATCATGAAAATAATTTTCTAATTTGGTCATACACTATTTGCAAGTTTCTCGACATTCCATTTTTTTTCATGATATTAGGATTTTTTAATTTTTGAACTTTTGTTTGTATATTTTAAGTGTCTTCTTCATCTTTTTCTAGAATATCTCTAATATTTTGATGTTATTTGGTTTTTATAATATATTTTTTTTAGGAAAAATGTTTTTGTTTGATTGTTTTCATGATTAACTTGAAATCATCGCCACATCATCTGGCATACAACTCTTTTTTTTGTCAAGGACCAATTTGTAATGAGAGATAAGATCAAACTTGTGTGAGAGTAGAAGAAAAACTTCGTCCAATAGTTGAGGCAAGAATACTAAGCACACCCAATTTATGTAGATTTGATGCTCCAATCATGAAGTCTGTATTTCCAAATGGTTATGCATGAAATGAGATGTCCATTCAGACACTTGGATTGAAGCTATGTTACAACATTTATGAAATTTTCTCAAACTCCGTATTGTTCAACCTGGAATTTTACCTTTAGGTGAGGATTTAGAAATTCATTTAGCGCAACTGAACCTCTTCAAACTGTTTTTTTAGAAGAAATAAAACCTTTGGCAAATAGCGCATGCAAGAGGAATAAAAGGCCTTGGACGCATGATGGATTCTTAAGCACTATTTTTCTACATCGCTTAACCAAAACTCCCACATTATGATTGTTTGTTGAAACACAATTTTTTAAAAAGTGATTTACGTGGTGCCTCAAATATTTACAGTCATGATCCCAGACACTCTATAGTGATATGCTAGATGAGGGATTATTAGGTTGGGATTTATTTCAAGTTTATAGCTGTCTCGAATGCTGATGCAAACGCCCATTACTAACTATTCTACTATATATAAAGGACGGAGGAATCCGCTGCCTGTCATTCGTCCACGTCGCCGGCAAACCACAGCCGTCAGATCGCCGAGATGGACGGCCCAGATGGCTCCACGTCGCCCCCAAACCCCGTAGTACTGTAGCAACTGATTATCTACCAATGGGGCGACGCCACGTCGTCCGGTACCCGGCCGGTCATCCCGCGCGCAGCCGGTGACCCCCTGCGCACGAACTTTGGCGCGACCTTTTTGCTAAAACCCCCCGGCAAAGGACCACAGCGTAATTTGCGAAAACATGAAGGGCTTCCGTGCAAAAGTGCCACGCCTCCATCCCCCACCTCTCTCTCCCGCGCACGCCCGCGGCGTCGCCGCCAGCGCCGACGCGCCATTCGCTAGCTCCGGTCCTCCCCGTCCAGATCGACGGCCACGGGGAGCTCCGCCGTCTTCGCCTCCCCCTCCTCGCCGATCGGCGCGTCCCGAAACGCCGCATCCTTGCCGGAATCGACGCCGAATCGACGCCGCCGCGCTCGAGTTCCGCCACCGCGTTTTCTTCCCGCCGAGCATGCTCCGGCGACCTACAGGTGGCGGCGCCGCCATAGACGGGTTGGCCGCGTCGAGGCGCATCCACTGCACCCATCCGCGCGTCCCCGCTCGCAGTAACGCGACGCCGGCGTCCTCCGCGCCGCCGCGGCAGCTCCGCCATCCGCTGACGTCGCTGTGGAGTCACAGTGGGCCTGGGTTGGGCCCTGGGCTTCTTGCTGGGCTGGGCTGGGCTGCTTTCTGCGCCCAGCTCGGCCTTTTTTTTCTTCCCATTTTGTTTTTCTATTTTTTAAAAACTTTTCTAACTTCCCAACCAAAAAAAAAGTATATTCACCCAATAAAAAATTTCATTTAAATAGAGGTTGCCAAAACATTTAAATACAACTACCCATATTTATATCATGAGCTTTCACATGTAAAAAAAAACACATATGCAAATATGGAGACATAGCTATTTCACACATATTTCTCAAACAGATATAATTGAATCAACAAAACAAAAAATTAAAGTAAACCATGCTTCTAAAAATTTAAAACGCTTTACATATATTGTTTCACGCTATTGTCAATTTCATGACTTCCAAAGCATAATTCACAAAATTGAAAAAAAAAAACTAACATACCTTTTTATATTTATTAAGGAGCTTATGCAAAAAAACATTCAAAATTGCTGACTAAACGGACATATTCCAAACAACAAATTCTAATTTAGTACACATATATTCTTGCATTCTTTTCTAAAATGTAATACTCGAGTCTTTCTCAAAAATATTTTACATCAAAACTGTAAAATATTATTTCAATTTAAAACTTAATCAAAACAACAATTTCTCACAAACACACGAGGGTATTTCTTTTTCTATCGACAATTTAATCATTACATTTTCACAATGACAAACAAAGTCATCAATCACACGGCCGCGCCATCAAACTACAAACATATGTAAACATTCAAATTTGCTAAAAATGTCCAAATACGCCTGATAATAAATTACAACAACTTTTACTATTTTAAATCACAACATATACAGTGAGCTTTACTAAATGATGGAATATAAGAGATGCTTTTATTTAATTCCAACAACCATTTTTTTATGGCTCACAAAAGATAAAAAAAATGTGAAATAATCCGATTATTCTTTAAGCAAAAGAAGAAGATAAAAAAAAAGATACTGTTTAGGCAATGTTCCCATCCCTTTAACAAATGATAATGGATTCATTTTTTGTACAGTACTCCAAACATATCATAGCTCTCTTAATAATGAAAGCATTTGTCCAAAAATCATAAACAATGTTTCAAATTTTAATAACAAAAACACCTGTCTAAAGAAAAAAAAATGTTTGGAATATTATTTGAGCAAAAAAAAAAAAAAAAGAGGAATGTGAAATATGTAATATAACAATAATTTCAAATTGTACGTCCGAAAAATATGACGAACATATCAATGTGCACAAAAAAAAAACATTGAAACAAAATATGAAAACACTCACAAAAAAAACTAATTATGTCAAAGTATTTTCCTGCAAAAAGGCTAACACATTTGAAATAAACGCTTAAAAAAATGCAATACATTCAAACATTTTAAATTGCTAGAAAATTAGAAACACTCTAAAATATATCTTACAAATTGCATTCACTCCAATTATAAAGTTGACACAAATTTTATGTTATATTTCAAAAATATGCAAACATCCCAATTTTTAAAATACATAAAATACTCGATATAACAAATTGCTCCTTCTACAATAAAATATTATTATCACAATTCTCACAAAAAAAAATACATGCGAATTGTAAAATTGTTACAGAATTAAAAACAGTCTAAAATATATCTCACAAATTGCATTTACCTTCGTTACGAAGTTAAAACAACACTACTAGGAAAAGCCTTAACAGTGGCGCACCAAAAAGGGATTCTGTGGCGCACCCAGCAAATTTGCTGGGTGCGCCACAGAATTCTCGCCACTAAAATTTATTATTTCTGTGGCGCACCCCCACCACCGTGCGCCACAGAAGTTTTTTTGAATTTTAAAAAAAGGGCGGCCAGATCTAGATCTGGATCTGGCCAGATCTAGATCTGGCCACCGGAATTTCGTTTCGTTTCGTCGGAGGTCGTTGGGTGGTGGAGGATGGTGGTTGCCGGAGGTCGCTGGAGGTTGGTGGAGGATGGTGGTCGCCGGAGGTCGCCGGAGGTTGGTGGAGGATGGTGGTCACCGTAGGTCGCCGGAGTTCGCCGGAGTTGGAGTAGGATGTCGCCGGGTGGAGGGAGAGGTCGCCGGAGGTGGTGGAGGAGGTCGTCGGAGTTGAAGGTCGCCGGAGGTGGTGGAGGAGGTCGCCGAAGGTCACCGGAGGTCGCCGGAGGTGGTGGAGGAGGTCGCCGAAGGTCACCGGAGGTGGAGGAGGAGGTCTTCGGAGGTGGTGGAGGAGGTCGCCGGAGGCGGAGAAGGTCGTCGGGGTGGCGAAGGAGGAGAAGGAGAGGAGAAGTGGAGGAGAAGGAGTGGAGGATGGAGGAAAAGAGAAGAGGAGAAGTGGAGGAGAAGGAGGATGGAGGAAAAGGGGAGAGGAGAAGTGGAGGAGAAGGAGAGGAGAAGTGGAGGAGAAAAGGGGAAAAGAGAGGGAGAAGAAGGGGTTCGGCCGGCGGGATTCAAATTTCGAATCCCACCAACAATTCTGTGGCGCACCCAAGCCTGGTGCGCCACAGAATTTTTTTTTATTTTTTTTTATTTTTATTGATTTTGCTGCCAAAAATCGTCTGTTTGAAATAACTTTTTTTTTCTTTTGGAATTTGAGGATTCTGTGAATTGCTGACCGGGTAAACCCCGGTGGATTCGAACTCGGAATTTTCTCACGATTTTTTTGACATATTATTTGCGTTATTTCGACGTCGTATGCAAAAGTTATGGCCGTTACAAGTTTTTTTTCCTGTTTGTTGCAGAAAAGGTCAAAATTCATATTTCAAAATTTCTATACCTACTAGACACTCATACCTAACTACATGTCAAAGGATTTTATTTATTGAATTTTTTATCATTTTCTTTTACTTCTTGCAAGACAAAAAAGGCGATCCACGGAGGGGGGCACAGAATTTTTTTTCCAAATTTCATCCACCCCCCAGAATTGTTTTCTGTGGCGCACCTAGCCATGTGCGCCACAAAAATGTGACTTTCTGTGGCGCACCAGGCTTGGTGCGCCACAGAAAGGTGATATTTCTGTGGCGCACCGACCTTGGTGCGCCACAGAATGTCTAATTTCTGTGGCGCATGTGGTTTAGTGCGCCACAGAAATGTAACTTTCTGTGCCGCACCAGGCACCGTGCGCCACAAAAAATAATTCTGTGGCGCACCAGTTAAGGGTGCGCCACAGAATGTCAACCTACCTATAACCCTTTTCCTAGTAGTGCAAAAGCAACACATTTAAGCATTCAAAATTATTAAAAAAAAGCAACACATTTAAGCAACCAGGTATATAGAGTTACCTTATTAATTTATTTAAAATGCAAACATATTTGACAAATTTGCCAAGTATTTCAAGATACTGCACACGACAAATTCCGACGGAAATTAAGAAGGAAAAAAACCATATCAGAGCTTTCCAATCCAAATTTCAAAATTAATCCCTCCAAAAAAACTAAAATTCTTTCGAGTCCACGGGCGCGGCGGAGCCCGCGCTTAGTCCCCTAGTATTAAAGACGGCCAGATCCGCGGCCTATCAGTGCTCCGGTTACTGTAGAAAATGAACAGTGTTGCACAGTGTCCGCCGACCTTTTTGCAAAAAACAACTAAGTTCGACGAAAATTACAACTCAGTCCTACCGACATATATAAGCTAACCCTAACCCTAAATCGCAAATTTCTCTCATTTCCCCACCCGTCTTCCTCCCCCGAGCAGACAGGGACGGCCCACGGCCGCCGCGCCGTCGCCACTTCGCCATCGTCGCCGCCGCCTCGAGCTCTCCTGCCTGAGCCGCCTCTCCTCTGGTGGCATGGAGAGGAGGCCGACGACGCCGCGGCCTCCACAAACCCTAGTCAAAACCTGACAAGTGGCCAAATCTATGCGCCGGCTTATGTAGTAATTAAACCACCAGGCCGCCAATGACAGCGAAGATTAGGCTTGATCATGGCGCTTTTCAAGGTCACGCTTTTGTCGGGGCGTGGCGCACTTGCACTTGGACGGGCTAATGATCCCGGCGCCAGTGCCGGGCACATGGGCGTCGCCCCGGCGGCACGGCACGGCGCCGCTCCGGGCACTATAATAAGCCGCCTCGCCGGGACACGTAACGGGATTAGCACGGCTAATCAAGGGATCCGATGGCGGATTTGTCGAGCTCGGAGGTTCGTGCTAATCGGCTCGCACGTTACGGCCTCGCGGCTGAGCTGGCCGGGGAATATTTTAGAACTGGTTCGTACTGCTGGGATCATGTGCGTGGATCGAGTTAGCGGGAAGGTGTTAGTTAATCCGACGGGCTTAGCTGTGATGTGAAAAGGGCGCTCTTGGCTTGATTCGGAGCATGTCGTATCGATTTGTTTTTGGTAAAGGGGTGTCGTTAGCGCAGTGCATGCTTAAACCGTCGACAACTCACATTAACCGATGAAGAAGATAACTTAAGCAATGGGTCTTGGAGGACTGTGCAGTTCTGGGCTTCTGGCTTCATGCAAAGAAAACGATGTGCACAAAGCATGAGAGATGCAACTAGTGCATGTGTGTGTTTGGACGAGTACTCGTTCTGACTCACTCTCATACACGTCTTGAATTGCGGAGGAGCACAACAATTGGTACATGGTTTAAGGGCAATACTAATGGGCTCACCATTTCCTGAATCTGCATGGATGTGTCTGCGGCCCGAAATTAGGATCCAGCGGCCTAACTAAACGGAAAACTGTCCCGGGCTGCCCGTTTGGCTGTAAACTGGACCCAAGTTTAAGCGCCACAACGTACTCTCTCCACCACATTGTCTCCCCCAACTCGGGCCAAAGCACTACCGCCATGGCGGACCTGTCGTCCACATTGTTGTCCGCCGCTAGCACTACCATGGGTATCTCCAAGAAGGAGCAAATCAAGGTGCAAAGCTAGCAATGGGGAGTTCGATGTGGGAAAGAAAAGGAGGCGTTGGCCGCTTCCGCGGCGATGAGCCATAGCTCGGGATGCTCCGGAAACCGCCCACTTCGGAGATCGTCGCTCATCCTCTTAACGTTGCCCCCGACGAACGGCTACCTCCCTGGCAACGTCCTAGAGCCGACTATGAGTTTGTTCTCCCACGCTCATCGTCCTTGGAGGTTGGAGAGTGCGTGTGGTTGCCCTCGCGCCGATGGCTCTTCACCTTAACGCCTCTCCAGCTATCGGGAAAGACATCAGTGATGCTACGACAGTCACCAACATTCCCGGAGGGCAGTAGACCGGATGCTCGTAACCTGTTTGGTGGAATGCCCATGGCCACGACGCCTCCCAACGTGTTATGTTTTGCAATCTTTTATTTGCTACATCCTACATTGTGTGAATATTGTAAAAAATATTGTGTGGAAATTGGGATTATGCATGGGCCTACTTTGACGAAGATCAACTTACGAGAGACATAATAAATAAGGCTGGGCAAGGGAGTGGGCAAGTGGCTGTTTTAGGCTGAGCTTGTCGTCATACAATGTGGGCAAGGGATGTTTTAGGCTGAGCTTGCACAAGCAATACTGACTCAAAGATGTGCCAGAAGAACCGTATGATACACGAAGTACGAGGATAAACTCGCTAGCACATATTTGGTCTTTAATCCAAAGGGAATTCAACTAATTTTCCATAGCTTATGATCAAATCAAGAAAATAGGCCCATGATTGTCCTTTGGGTGAAAGACATGCTCAAAACTTGTACTTGAAGTCCTTCATTTTCTACATATGTGAATATATCATGTTATTTCATAACTACATGTCTTCCAATATTTGTCTCTCTTCAAGAAGATGTATGACGACAAACACATTGTTCGACGAAGATACAACAATGCCCCGAGTGGATAGATCTTATTGCTTCGCGCAGACTCCAAGCCCACAATGATGCATCCCAAGAAAAGAAACGCCCTAGCAATGATTCCTCAACCACCGGTCTTGAAGAAAAGGTCACTATAAATGGGGGAAGTCATTTGGTTCAGCCAAGGGGAATAAGGAATTCCAAAGAGGCGCTAAATTGTGAAGATTCATCACTTGCATTGCAAGAATCAATGAAATAGATGATAACCGTTAAATATGTGCCAAGTAAGAAGAAAAGAGACAACAAAATAGGAGGGGTTAAAAAGCTTCATGGAGATGCAAACAGAGAAGCTCCGGATTGAAGCCAAAGTTGCTGCAACTATCATGTCAAGGCAAAGGAAATGGATCATAAGGTTTTCACCAAGGAGGCCCGGTAATGACTTATGACCAAGCATCATGGATGACATGAAAAAGGGTTGCTATGAAGAAAAGAAGGTGATGCTCTTTTCTTGAGAAGATTGATTTATCAATGCCTTCTCCTCTTTTGTGTTTGTACGAACTACCGACCATTTGTGATCTTTGGTACTTTGATTAATGCCCGACACGGCTTAATGTTGATTGCAACTTGTGCTAAACATTTTGTCATATGTTTTATAAAATTTCTAAATTTTGAGCTAAACAAGTTCATATAAAAAGGGGCCTTAATGGAGAAAAATGGGCCAAATGGACATGTCCGCGTCATTTGGGAGGCGTCGTTGGGTGCACCGGGCTGATAGTCTGCGGACACATCTCCGCCCGCCCCTCCCCAAATGGACAAAAACATAAGCATTTTAAAGGGCGTTGTTGGAGTTTGAGTGTCCCTAAAACCTAGAATGAGTCCATACCATTCATAGGAGCTCGTAAAATACACCGCAAGTCCCATAATTACCATGAGGTGTCAAGTTAGTCCTAATTTTTCAAAAATGCACATTCGAGTAACGGTTATATTTTAATTGTGTCACCGGTGTTTCTAATGTTGTCGTGGCATGTTTGATCGGTGCTTATTATGCAATTTTCCTTTTTTGATGGCAGAGATCATAAAAATATTGGGGGGTGCCAAGTTATTCCTAACTGTATGAAAATGCATATCCGAGTCCTAAAAGTTTGTTAAGTGTGTGAAAGGGAATTTCGCCCCCTAAGTGAGTTTTGGTGTTTAATATCAACATAAGGATGCCTAATTCTTTACTCTAGCTATTTCGATTATGTCAAAGATAACGCATATGTAAAGGTGAATCCCCGAACGATAAAAGAGAAAAGAGCGGGAAGCCGCCGTTTTTTCTTTTCGGTTTGGTAGCTAGTTTCCCGTACTATTAATAGGGGATGCATAGAGGATTTGAATGGTGGAATTTGATCGGTTAATATCTCATACACCGCCATAATTTGTCCTCCATTTTGTTAGAGAAAATTTATTCATTTGTCCCTTGATATTGTATTGGCAATGGGCGGACAAGCCAACCGGAGTGGTCCGGATCCTTTGTCCGGGTGACCGGACTAGTACGAATTTGGGCTGCAAGGTCCGAGCGCAAAGAATCTAGGGATAACAGTCATATTTCTTCTCCCACCTATATAAGGCATCTTCTTGCCCGTTTAGAAAGTCATGACCACAGTCCCTACCTTCACCATTAAACACTTCTTAAAAATCTCAAGGAACTCCCTCTCTTGCCTCCCAAACTTTTTGATTCTTTGGGCTAGAAGAAGAAGATCTAGATCGACAACCTTCACCAAACCGGCTTGATTCCACCGTTCTAATTCTTTGTGGATCTTGCTACCACAGTTGTGTTTCTTAAAACTCTAGATGGAAGTTGGTGCTCTGAGTTCCACCTTGGTGCAAAAAGCTTCGAGAAATTGTTGGGAGCCTCCAATTGTGGAGAAGCCCAACAGTGTGTAAAGGTTTGGTCAACGTTTTCAATTCGACCTCATAGTGGATTGGGCTCTTTCTTTGTGGAAGATTTTCAAGCAGAACAGGGTGAGAATTCATTGCATTGGAGAGTCTTTGTGGTACTACGCCCCTCCAACGAAGACATACTTCTCTTAGAAAGGAATTTCGACAATTACATCTTCGTGTCCACCATTAATTGCGGTTGCCTCTCATTTTTACTACTTGTTTACTGTTGCTTATTGTATATTATATGCTTGCCACATAGGATTTGTCCACCGAGTTGCACATAGGGACAATCTCTATTATCATTGTTTCCCTAATTGAAAGAAAACAAAAAAATGTTAATCGCCTATTCACCCCCCCCCCCCTCCCCCCCACTAGTCGACCATACCGATCCTTTCTCAAGTCTTATGTGGGTCTGACCTACCCACGTGGCACGTTTATTCTAATCTCATTGTCTCTCCCTCACCGATCCATTAGCCTCCTCACCCCCTCTCAACGGCTCTCCCCCAGTCTCGTGTTCTCCTCTCAGATCAATTGAGTCAGGTGATCCCCATACCCTCCATTGCATCGGGCGAGTAAGGCCACCCCTCCCTCCTCCAGTAGCGTGGTGCCAGACGAGGAGGCAACAACACTGCGACGACATGGTTCCTCTACATCTACATTGCCCATCCAACCCATCTTCTGCGCCCCACTTCCCCACCTCCGGCTGCTCTCGTTCTCCATGGTGTAGTTGCTCGCCCTGTACACTGCCACAAAACCCAATTTCAAGTTCTTATATCAAATTGCACACATAACGCAAGTTGTTGTATGTACGGTGTTATTACTTCTTTATCTTTATCTTTATGAACAGTGATGTTATTACTTATTTATCTTTATGAACAGTTAACAGAAATAGAGAGTCCGTAAATTGTACCGCACTTGGTAAAGAAAGATGCCAGTGCAGATCTGTGTGCAGACTGCAGAGAAACAACTTGCGCAATCGGCACGAGTACTTAATTTGCCATCTCTATCCATCAACTTCATAAATACCAGTAGCAAGAATGTATTTGTCAACTCGTTCGATTTCCACGTGCTCTAATAGTGGGCCAAATCAGGCATCAGTTCGTTGACCCCGCTACCTGCCGTGAGGTCGATCTTCTTCCCTTGTGCCATCGACCACCATACTCCTGCCATTGCAACGATGGGCGGCGCCGGGAGGACGACGACGGCGTGCGTGACCGGCGCCGGCGGCTTCGTGGCCTCGTGGCTCGTCAAACTGCTCCTCTCCCGCGGCGGCTACGCCGTCCACGGCACCGTCCGTGACCCCGGTTAGTTCACTTCTGAACTTCTGAATCATTTGTGTTGTTCCGTTGACTGTGACGGATACTGAAAAGAGAGAATCAATCTCCTGTTCCTGCTGGAAGGCGACGCCAAGAACGCGCACCTGGCGGCGTTGGACGGCGCCGCGGAGGGGCTGAGGCTGTTCAAGGCCGACCTGCTGGACTACGGCAGCATGGCGGCGGCCGTCGCCGGCTGCGACGTCGTCTTCCACGTCGCCTGCCCCGTCCTCGCCGCTACCACCCCCAACCCGGAGGCACGTCAACCCCTTCCCCTTGCCCACGGCTCGTGTCTCTGAAGTCTCAACAAGCAAATCCATGTTTGTGCAGGTTGACTTGCTTGCACCTGCTCTGACTGGCACGATGAATGTCCTCAAGGCCTGCTCGGAGGCGAAGGTTAAGAGGGTTGTGATGGTGTCTTCCCTCGCAGCTGTCATGGTCAACCCTTCCTGGCTTGAAGGCAAAGCCATGGATGAAGACTGCTGGTCTGACGTCGAGTACTGCAGAACCACCGAGGTGAGAGAGATCACCAAATCATATGAGATCGTGACTTGCAGAGCTTACAGCACATTCATGTTACACTTGTGCTAGAAAATCTCAGTGATTGGTTCAAACATCCATCTGTTTACAGTTCACACAGAAATGAAATGTTTTTCATTGAAATCCATGTGTTTCAAACATCTAATGCGGACATGTGTTTTCCAGTTTCGGCACGTTCTAATTCTGTCCCCCGTCACCCTGCCAGAACTGGTACTACCTTTCCAAAACACTAGCAGAGCTTGAGGCTTTCGACTATTCAAGGAAAACTGGACTGGATGTTGTGACAGTCTGCCCATCCTTGGTGATCGGGCCCTTGTTACAATCTACCGTGAATGCGAGCAGCTCGATCGTAGTTGGTTTCGTGAAAGGTTTGTCTCACTTCGCAACATTTCGGAATCGGCATTGCCACAGACTGAATTCACTGCGTATGTTCCTGACTCTCTGCAGGTGATCGTGCGGTAAAGAGCAAAATCAGAAACTTCGTGGATGTTCGGGATGTTGCTGAGGCTCTTATCTTGGTATATGAAACCCCAGAAGTCTCCGGACGCTATATATGTAATTCACATGCAACAAAGGTCTCTGATGTCGTAGATCTACTGAAGAACATGTATCCCAATTACAAATTTGCCGACAAGTAAGCCTAACCTTAATTTTTTTGTAGATGCATAACAAATGAAACTTGGTGGTCTTAGAACACTTCCTATGATTTGTCTAGCTAACTTCTTATATAGAATGAAAAAAAAAACCATGTTCTGGTACACTGCCTTATGCAGGGTGGAATTGTTCAACGATGGTCAATGTGTCATTGTTGCATATAAGTTCATCATGTTTCATGCTTACTGTTACTGGCAATGGTAACATGCCATGACATGGCTAGTGTGACCTAATGCGTATTTTGTTCCAAACCAATGGCATGGCAGGTTTGTCCAAGTGAGTGATGAGCCTTCTTTTAGTTCGAGGAAGCTCGAGATGCTGGGCTGGGAAATCCGACCACTTGAAGAGACCCTTCGGGACAGTGTTGAATCATACAGGACTGCAGGTGTCCTCGATTGAGGAACCCCTGTTGATGTATCGCATGAGCTTTAGATGCCCGTGGGTGGTTTCTCTGCCAATTCTGACCACAGAGTAACTTTTTTGTAAGACAATATTGGCCAAGATTGTCTTTATTTCGCTTGAATAAAATTAGACGTGTGCATAATGTGATGCAGTATTGTAGAAGCCGTGAAGATGGGCAACAAGCTTCATTTACTTTTATATGTGCAATTCCATATGGTACAAGTTCTGTTGCACCTATGTATTATACTTTTCTTTAGGGCCTGTTTGAATCGCATGATTCTCAAAACACAGAAATATAAAAAAGTAAGATTAGAGTGTCATGTACAGTTGAATATTATAGGATTTAGAACCTACGAAAATTTTCGTCAGAAATTGTTTGAATCACACGATTTTTTATTTTTTGTAACATGAGTTTGAGTGAATGGAAAATTTCCTCCAAAACATAATGCAATGCGATTCTACGGCAAAAAATTCCTAAGGATTGTAATCCTAGGAATCAAACAATCCACATAAGAAAATTCCTAAGGATCAAAATTCTTCAAAAATTTCTTTAGGATTCTTCAAAAATTTCTTTAGGATTACTAAGGATCAAAATCCTACGATACCGAGCGTTGTCTGCTCCTTAAATTGCCCCCCTTTCCTCTATCAAGTAAGTGGTGCCAAAAATAAGAGTTAATTGGCTTCTTTGTGTGACGTTGATGAGGAGCAAACTAGGCACACCGCAAAAAGTTGCATATTTGAGAGAAAAGAAACATGCTAACATCTATAGAAACAGATGAGGGTATGTAGATGATATCGTGGAGAGCTAAGTGTAAACTGCTTTCCACCACTGCCCTAATGTAAAATTATGTGGCATGAAAGGTATTGTTGTGTTATGGAAGATGGAATGATTAGGGGTGTAGCAACATAGTCGCAACAGGTTGTGTACGCCGATTTTATAGCTGAAGTCACCATACACCGACAAAAATGACAATTCGATGTTGCTTGAATAGGTCCAGTCGCCACTCGCCACGATGGAGCGCAGACATAGTCCTGTGCTAGGAAGGTGTCAAGTAGGGTTGTTGGCGGCCCGCATCTGGCCCGCAAATCAAAAAATAAGGCAAAAAGACGTACAAGATTAAGTCTTAATTAAAGCATGGCAAGGGCAAATCAGCGGCCCGCAACCCGCGCCGCTTGACACCCTAGTGTCAAGACACGTTTGGCCGAAAGTTAGACTTGTACGAGACTCCTGTAGGCAAACTCTAAACTTCTCTTCCTCAGATGGATGGTCGTTCGAACCCTGAAGTTATATAGTCCCTCGCCTTGCTCTGATTCAATGAGAGGGTGAATGAAGAACATGCTCTTGAGGCTCCCGTACAAATTCTTTCTGATTCATGTAAACAGTGAAAACAAAAGAGTTGGTGACACAATCATCAGGAGAATCATGTTGCAAAAAAAAAAACACATTTGGTCCTTTTTCTAGGTGTGTCTGGAGGTGTTTCGAGCAAACTAGCTGACTACTGCAATTTGTGCTGATGCTTCTAGGAGTAACTTGCTGCACATTATGTAATGGCTGAACCTGTTGAAGTAGGAATAGGTTGCCCATGTTTTCTCAACCGGATCGATTGTTGGTGTTCAAAATTCAACATGGTATCAGTATTAGACATTCTGAGTTAGATGATTAGATTGTCCATCTTCCAGAAAACATTATTAAAAAAAGTACGCAAACGTCCCCAATGTCCCTGTTTGTCTGTGTCAGTAAAACTGAAAATTATGTAGCTGACTAGCCAAATCTCGTGCGCTGCTACGAAAGTTTTTTCATTGCTCGAGTTGGTTAAACGACTATGTCTTCATAGTCCTTAACTTCATGAAAAAGTTGAAATCGTCTAATGGAATACATTAATCAGACACATATGATATACATCAAAGTACCAAGCGCTGGTTCATATGGATGCACTAGTTAACAACAAGAGAATTTGGAAACATGAAGATCCGGTTAAAGATTAACATCTTTTTCTGATATATTTTTTTTAGAAAAGGGGAAAAGCCCCAGCCTCTGCATCGATTGATGCACACAGATTTTATTGTAAAGTCTTAGTAGTTCAGAGTTTACTTCTCATAACAGAAACAGAGTATCAAAGCAACAGACAACCAAGCAATAAAAAGAAAGAAAACTAGCTTCTTGAGCGACTTTTATTCTTCTTAAGCGTGTTGAATTCTTCTAGACATCCACCAGCTACCCCGGGCATAGATATCTGAACCGACCGCCTCCAGCCGGATACATCCAGAGTTGATAAGCGCACGTTGCGCCTCTATGACCAGGAAAGACCACTCGTGGATCCAGTGCGAAGCCATGCGGATTATCTGTAAAAAATTAGTATTGCCACCTTTGTTAAAAATGATATCATTCCCGCATTTCCATAGAGACCATAATAAAGCATAAGTCCCCACACGAATTTGTGCCTAAAAATTCTTTTCAACCCCATTTAGCCAATTACCGAACATATTCGTACCATTAACCGGTGGGGTGATATTAAAAGCATATTGCACCACGGTCCATAAAAAAATGCTCAAAAGGGCATGTAAAAAATAAATGATCTATAGACTCCGCCGAATCACAAAACACACATTTCTTACATACATTCCAATTACGTTTAGCAAGGTTATCTTTCGTAAAAATAAATTTGTTAAAAAAGAACCACATAAAGATCTTAATCTTCAACGGGACCTTTAGTTTCCAAATATGTTTGCGCAAATCAACAGTATGACCATTTAAAAGATCTTTGTCGAGGTATTGGTAACGTGGATCCATAATAGGTAGCCATGCGTACCGTAGAGATTGTGGGGAAAAACGTGGAGGGCTCCGGTGACGGGATTGCGCACAAAGGTTTACCCAGCTTTGGATCTCACGACGGCGGCGAGATCCTACGTGCTGTTATAATTCACTAAAGGCGAATATGTGTACAGGTTACAATGAGGTTGTAGAGCGTAGCCCTCAGGCTCCTGGAAGGTCGGCTTATAAAGGCGCCATGCCTTCCCTTACAAGGAAAGTACTAACCGACCTAGATCACGAGTCCTAGACTAACACGGCTGGAACCCTAACTTGCTCCATAAGGCGGACGCGCCTCCAGCTTTCGTCTTGGACTTCACTAAGCCGGCTCTGGGCTTTACCTTGAGCTTCTGCCCCTTTGGGCTGCCCAACTAAGCCATCCGGCTTTGTCCCTGGTGGGCCAAGATTTATTCACCGTGGCAGGTATACCCGTTCGGCATATCCCCACAGTAGTCCCCGGAAAGGTTCAAGTTCTCCATCCGTCGCCTTCGGAAGAAGCCGAATCATTCCCCAACTCATCCCTTGTTTGAAGGACGTTGGAAGAGCTTAAAGCATTCCCGAATAAAACGATTTGCTCGTCTTAAACGATAAGCCGAACCTCTCTACGACTGAGGCGTCTGTCAGAAAGATTCCGTCAGCACCCAGTCTTGTCATGACGTCACTGCAGTCCATGCCAGTCCACGACAGTTTGGACAAAAATGCAAAAACTACACAGCGGCGCCATCACTGCGTTTTTCCCGCGCACGAACCCCGAATCGTCGGGGAGAAGATACCCACGATCGCTGCCGTTACGGACGCGTGGCGAAGATCACGCGACTGATCTTCCTCCGCACGAATCACGGAGCTTCCCTATATAGGGGGTTAACACTGTTAAAATGATCTAATCGATCCATTCCCCTCGTGCCCTCTTCTTCCTCGAGCTCGCTGTAAATCCCCACCGCCGACGAACCCTAACTCCCCATCTCCACCCACACCAATCCATGGAGGCTTCGGGAGCGGATGCGGCAGTCCCGGCGGTGGCGCGAGATCCAGTGTCAAAGGATGCGGCGCGACAGAGACAAGTTCTTCTAGCGCGGCGGCGACAGCTGCGGCTTCGACGGCGGCGCCCGAAGGAGAGAAAATCGCCCAGCCCTCCGAGGAGGGCGACGCAGCCGATGCGGAGGAGAAGGGCGAGGAAGCGTCCTCTCGCCATTGGGCCACGTCGACCGTCACCGACGGCGACCTCATGGAGCTGCAGAAGGAGGGCATTCTTCCTCCCAAGGACAAATGCCATTGGAGGTCTGCATTTGGTCATCCTATTCCAGCTCCCGAAGGCGACGAGCGGGTAATGCTTACGTCTCACCTTCTCTGCGGCCTGTCTTTGCCTCCGCATCAATTCTTCCAAACTGTCTTAGATTACTATGGCCTTCAGCCCCACCACATAGGCCCCAATAGCATTCTTTATCTGTCCGGCTTTATAGCATTATTTGAAGTGTATTGAGGCATTGAGCCCAGCTTAGATTTCTTCAAGTATTGCTTCACATGCAAACACCAAACTGAAGACGAAGAACTGCTTACTTTGGGCACCGTTAGCCTTAATTTGCGTAGAAATAGGAGCTGGTATCCTAAGGCGCCTAAGATAGATTCAGTCAAAGGATGGAGCAGCACCTTCTTTTACTGCAAAGACATGCCGCCATCGGGCAAGACAATTGGGATTCCGCGCTTCCTTAACGCGGCAGCCGAGTCACGACTTTCTTGGGATGAGAAGCCGGTTAAGGTCCTCCCTGACAATCTCCGTCGCATGCAAAGGCGGATAGAATATTTGACAAAGACTGCCGTGCCCAAGCTTACGGGTACGGACACCATAATCTGCTGGCTGTCAAGGCGAATCCAGCCTTTGAGGGAGAACAAAGGCCTCATGTGCACCTACACGGACAAGAAGATGGATCCTCTTCGCATAAGTAAAAATGACTTGATCCATGACGCCTTCTTGTACCGTTTCAAGAGGATTGTCAAGGAAAGGGTCCAGCTCACCGAACAACGTCCCATGCACACGGCCGCCAATCCGGCTCCATCGGTAAGGATTTTACCGTCTTTCATTACATGATGATTTCCTTATGGCATATGCTTTATCACTGCTTTCTTTCGTCTTCAGCTTGCCCTCCTTCCTGATAACCTGTTAGCCCCTCTGTTCTATGTGCCCGAAGCGGCGCCCGAGCCATCAAAGACTCAAAAGCGAAAAGCTACAGGGGCTCCGGTAGCTACCACTGCTGCGGAAAGGCGGAAACGGGCTGAAGCCGTCATTCCTCCTGATGCTGTAGTGCATAACATTGAGGATGATGAAGAGGCCGCCTTTAACGTGCCAGTTCAAAAGTAAGCTGAATTCCAGCCATCAAGAAACAATCATCTCATTATAAATATGTTCTCATTTTGTATGTGTGATCCACAGGATTAAGCCATCTGCTCCCCTCAGGAAGAAGATATCTGGACGCAAGAAGGCGACTAATCCTTCTCCAGCAGTTGCTCCTCTCACCCCCTCCATCCGGCCAAAAATTGGCCAGGGCAGCTCTGGAGACCATTAGATGGAGATGGACTTCCCTGTCTTACCTGAGAAGACGGATGCTGAGAAGTTGGAAAGGGCCACCTGTAACATCCCAAATTTATAATAAGATTAAACAAGACCCAAAAATTCAGAACCAACAAAAACTTTTGAATTATTTCACAAATGATTGTGCTTTCCTTTAAATTGTTCTGTTAACCTTGTGTAACTTGAGGTTTGTGATTGTTTGACTAGTAAATGTCAACCCAAGAAATCAA
The DNA here is from genome assembly GCA_947311845.1 of Poa pratensis. Classification (NCBI taxonomy): domain Eukaryota; kingdom Viridiplantae; phylum Streptophyta; class Magnoliopsida; order Poales; family Poaceae; genus Poa; species Poa pratensis. The sequence continues at coordinate 19,666,559 of CAMZMU010000080.1, forward strand.
CCTAAGTAAGAAAATATATTTACCACACTGGTGACCAGGTTATGACAAGAATATATTCCATATATCTTTCCCATTCTTATGTTGGCCAAAAGTCTATTTCAATAATGATTTGGTTTTAGCAACAAATAAAATATCCTTTAAATTGAGACAGTAAAAGTATTTCCAAAATTATGTGTTTCCAAGAATATGGAGATTCATATGATATCTCCTATCTATTCTTCACCCTTGATATTTTTACAATTCCTATTTTTAAAACTCCTATGTTTCAACTCCATTTTAAAAGGAATACTAGTGGGAAATATATTACCTCACATATTTCTCTTTATCAAACCATTTTGAAAACTATTAAGTTATGAGTTGATTTATCCCTTAAACAACATCTTGTCATAATTGAGTGTGACCATTTTTACAAAATAGCATTGTTAGTTATGGAAAAAGGTGTGTGATTTATTCTTGTGGTTTGAAGTGTGTGGTCTTGTTTGAGATGTGGATATTGTGGTGTTGTTGATATTGTTGTGCTGTTACTATGGCTGTGTTATTGCTGTTGTGTGTGAATTTCTTGTGAGGATAATTCCTCAGTGGTGTTATTACTAAAATAGGACACTTGGCAACCAAATTTGGAGTGCGACTTGAAGAGGAACAAACCCTCTAGAATTATGCACCCCTAAGTTAAAATTTAGGGAGATGATCTCAATAAAACTCCCTCTCTATCTATTTCTCTATTCTATGAAAACAATTATATTTTCTTTACCCAAAATTCTAGAGGAGGAGATGAAATGATAATCCTCTCCATTTCATATCACTCCCTCCTCAAGTAAACCTACTTGTCGATTTAAAACAAACCCCCCCCCCCCCCCCCCATTCTTTTATCAAAAAGGAAATGAAGGTCATGAGTTAAAAATGATCTTCATAACTAAATTCCCTCCCAAATTCTCTATTTCCTCCAAACCAATTTTCCCTCTATGAAAAAATAAATTATTTTGAAGCTACCTTATTTGTCAAGGAAGTTCCAAAAGTTCAACACAATATTTTATCACTGGTTTTAAAATATTAAAGGAGTATCAAAGTATTAATTTCCAAAAATGATTTATTTAAATCCTATGAACAAAAATGGAGCAAAACATTTTATTTTGTAAAACCAATTTTTGTGGAGCTTCCTCATATATATGGGAGGCTACATGAATTTTCTCCAATTTTTGTAAAATGTTTAAGCACCTCAATTAAATTCCGGAAACCCTACTGGTTTTGAAAAGGAAATAAAAGAAAGAGACAAGGACCTATCTGTGAGTGGAAAAACAAGTTCAGGGGCCTCTTTGCAAAAACTTCGTTGACCTCCTGTAGCAACAACGCTGCCCGGCACGGCGCCGTGCTCCTCACGCCGGCGTTGCCGTGGTCGCCGCCCCCCGTGCACCCCTTCCCCGCGAAGCCTGGCCTCTGACTGCTCTGCTCTCCCCCTTCACCTCAGCTCTGCCCCCTGGACAACCGTGGCACCTCCCGCACGCTGCCGTGCCCCACGTCGCCGTGTTCGCCTTGCTGCCGTGCTCCCCTCGTCGTCAATGCCGTGGCCCCCTCCCTCCTTGCTGCGGAGGAGAAGATAAGAGCACCGCACGCCTCTCCTCTGCCCCCCTCACTCATTTCCTCCACTCTCTCCCTCTCTCATTTTCTTCCATGAACACGAACCCCGGCCGAAGCCGCCGACGCGCCCCGCCGGCGATAGAGACCTCCCCGACCGAATCCAAGCCTACCAAAAGCCTCACCGCGTCGTCCTCTCTCTCTCCATGCGAGGAATCGCAGATTGGAGCCCGGGATCGCCGTTGTCGTCCTCAACTTCGTCCTCCCCGGCCGCGGCTTGTCGAGCAAGCTCGCGAGCAGCTCAGCCCACCATTCCTCGCCATTATCGCATCCATGTGTTCCCCTTGCCGAGCTCTTCCTCACGGACATCCCCATTTCCTTTCAGGTCGCCGGAGCCGCCGATGCCGTCGCCGCCGTGCTCCTGCCTTGCTTCGCTCTGCTCTGTCCATCGAGAGGAAGAAGGAAACAGCCCGGTACCGTTTCGCCGCGCACATGGGCCGCAAGCTGGGCCTCTCCCCGTGTTGCTCAGCCCAGATCCAGCCATCTCCAGTGCCAGATCCAGCCCGTTAATCTTTTTTTTCTTAAGGTTGTTATTTACTTCCTTATAGATCTGTTTCTGGACCTTTAGTTTAAATCGTTTTAAAATATTTTAAGTGCATCTTTGGCCAAACCAAAAATCATGGAGGTACCCTAGCATATTCCTAGCCAGATCCCAGTGGTAGTACACTATTGGATAAATATTTTTGGAGAAAATAAATGTGAGCTAGAACTACTGCTCCTCACCAAAATATCAATAACTATTTTTCTAAGATAGCTATTGATGCAAACTCAACTGGTTTGGAAAGATCTAAGTGATACCTAGCCATAGAAATTTGCCTCGTATGCAAAAGAGCTTCCTATCAAAAATGGCATGCATTTTGGTAAATGACCAGAGAGCCATTTTAGGATTTTTGTAAATTGTTTGGTGATGATTTTTGGTGTGAATCCACTTGTGTGAGCTTCTGTATGATTAGGAGTACCTAATCCTAGCTTGGTGTGATTTTTAGAGCTATAGATTATTTTCGGTGTATTTAACTAGGTGTTATGCTTTTCTGTTAATTAATGTTTATAGTTTTATTTAACTATATAGGGTGTGTTAGTATCTCTTTTGTGTTTTCTAGCATGTATAGGTGTGATATTAATTACTAGGAGTGTGTTAGCTCTGTATATTAGCACTTTGGAAAAAGTTTAGTATTGCATTTAGTTATCTAGTGTTAATATTACTAGGGTAGTATTTTCCTAGATTCTCCTAGTTAATAGGACTTGTTTTAGTAGAAAATCCTTAGTGTGACGTTTGTTTTAGTTAGTATTGCTAGATCATCAGTAGCATGCCGTATTGCTACTGGTTTGATAACATGTTAGGAAGAGTTTAGTGTTGCTGGTGTTTATTAGGGAATAATATCCCTAGTATGGATATTTCCTAGAATTTCCTAACTTTTAGGAATTGTTTGTAAATAAAATCATTTGTGTGCATAAAATTCAGAATTGATGGTTGAACATCAGTAGCCTTTCTTAGCTACTGATATTGTAGCATGTCATCCCTTGCTACCTATTATTTGGCCCTAGCTTGTGTAGAAGTGTTAGACCACTGATTTGTAAAAGACCCTTGTAAGTGTAGATCCTAGTCTATTGCTTAATTAATTAGTTTGATGCTTGTGGTGGTTATTTGTTTTGTTCCCCACTTGTGGTTTTGTTGGTGTATTGAGTGTTGTTATTCCCTGTTTGCGACGCTAGATAATACCGATACCGGAGTGGTCTTTGGAGAGGAACTATTGAAGGAGGATGGGAGTTTATTTCTTTAATCAGTGAGAAGAAGACCAAGGACATTATGCTGAAGCCAGGCAAGCTACTTCACTGAGCTTGCATCTATATACATCTATTTTGATTTACCTGTTTTACTTATAATTAGCATAATGATTTACGTGGTGTTTGCCACGAAAGCTATGATTTTGAAAACCCTTTTCCAAATTACAAGTATATTATTAAGACACCCGATATAGAGGTGTCAGTGGTATACAATGATTTCGAAATGAATTTGTTTTACTCCAAAACCTTCTGTGAAAAATCTTTTTGGTGGGATTACGAACCACCCAAGTTTTGGTTAAAAGTATTTTGCTAAGAAAATTGGAAATGATCGTGAAAACCTTTTCAAAAGTTTATGAAAAACTATTTTGCCACTCTATGTAGAGATATCAGTTGTTTATATAAAACTATAGGATGGAAAAAAAAACATTGTTTATACAAAACTCCTTTGAAAATCCTTGGATGGATTATGGTATGCCGAGATGTCGGTATGGAAGTGGAGAAAAGAAGTATGGTGTTGTTTATGAAAAATGCACATTGTGTCTTTGTACTATGACTACCAGCCGATAACCTGTGCGACCACATTTACCCACATATGGGCAAGGGCGTAGTCATATAATTTGCTCGTGTTAGTACTGGATGCCTCAATAACGAGGATAACCTCGTTCCATGAGGGGATGGTCTGAGGACCTGCCCCTGACCCGGGTCCTCTAAAGAGAAGAGGATTTGTAGGGCCATTAAAATTCGCCGGGCAGAACTACGAAGTCCTCACACTTAGTTTCTGAGGATTTAAGTGTCGATGGAACCGGTTTCGTAGCGGTAGGATCCTATACTAGCATGAGCAAAGGACAGGCTATGGCCGGGAACTCAACTTCGCATACCCCTGGTATGGCGGGACGTGGCTGACACGGTGAGTGACCGGATGGGTGTGGGAAAAGCGTACTACCTCTGCAGAGGGTAAAACTATTCGAATAGCCGAGTCCTCGGATATGGACAGTTGGGAGGCTGTCCTAAGACCATGTGCAAGTTTTACAAAGTTTTGAGTGTTGAAAATAAAATGACGTGGAGGTTGATTTGTGCAACTATACCGAGGGGATGGTATAAGGTTTGCTGGGAAAGGAGCGACCCTGAAGGGGGGATATGTTCGGAAAAAGGAGGAGTTTTTTTTAGAGAAATGGACAAGATGGTGATTTTCGAGAAAACGTTTTAAAAAGACTTCTTACCTTTTTCAACAAAGATAGGGAGAAAACTACTTTCCACAAAGGTGTGTTTCCAACCAGGTATTGAGAAACTACTTTTCAAAATGTTGTGCCTTCAGCAAGGCTAGAGTATCTACTCTTCTTTTCTTCGAAAAAGTTATAGAGATGTTTTTCTAAAAATAAGGTTTTAAGAAAAATTATCAAAACTAGTGCATGCTCAAGTTGGGGTAGTTTGCGAGTACAATCAAATGTACTCATATTGGTTTCGTCCCTGGCTATTGTCTTAGCCAGATTTCGAAGAGGAGCAGTTCGAAGAAGAGGAGTTCACTGACGCCTTTGCGAACTAGGGCGCTTCCCAGTCAGCTGCCTGTAGGGTTAAGGCGTGTGACTTGGGCTCCACGTTGTTTGGTGATTCCGCTGCAAGTACCTGTTGAAGCTTATGACTTCAATCACGTAAGTATATTTATTCGGTATTTTTGGGGTGTTCTGTGATACCAATTCGAGTTATGTGCAGCAACAGACTGATCACGGGATTGTTGCAGGAAACATAACGAGTATCTCAGGTACTTAATACGGGGTCCTCACAGACTTGGTATCAGAGCCATCCTGACTGTAACAGACCTTAGTTAGCATGGACGTTAGTTAGGAAGAGAATATTTTGTTAAAGATATGTTAACACCAAAAATATATCCTTATCTAGGGAAGTCCCAAAAATGACTCCCACTCTTCTCGTCTTCTCAATTAATTTCTGAGACTTACCTTTCTATTTTAAAATTTACCAAGGATTTCTCTACTCCCTCTTACCTGTTCAAAATACTTGACGATGAATCCAATGGAGACCTAATTAGCTAGTGCCTACAAGAAGAAGTTTCCGTCTCATATACTCAACATCCAACATCAAGGGGATTGGTCTACAAATGCCAAGATCATCGATATTAACAAATCAAGAGATCTCCGAAGACCTCCGCTCAACATCAGCAATTCTAACCAAGTGCAAATTCGACCCTCTCAGCAGAAGCCTAAGGAGACAAAATGAAGACTTCATCAACCATGTTTACCCACAACCAATAGGAAAACATATGATAGGAACTTTAGTCATACCACCCGACTACTACGAGTATTAGGCGTCCATTGGTACTAAATGTACCTGTGTGTTTGTTGTTTGTTTGTGACGTTCCCCTACAGTGAGCCCGACGGATTTGACCCATCCCTGCCTAACCGGCATGGCCAGGCGTCGGTTCACAGTAGAGTACAGTAGGGCTTGTCCCCACTACACGAGAGACGCTCCCGGGTTCTTCCATAGAAAGGAGCCGACACACTCTAGTTTATGTAAGACCCCGTTCTATCTGCCATCTATCCCCACCCTCACTCACCGTCCTAGTAACCCAACTCTCTTGAGGCAGGACCCCGCTTCCTTATCCTTTACCCAGAGCCAAAATAACCCAATGGCAAATCCCAGGATCATTCTGGAAACCACTGCCGAGGAGCATGGCGGATTCCCACTGATGCTTTGGAAGGCCGTCTGCCATATTCTTGGTTGGCCTGCCCATCCTCGATATGTGGTGTTCGAGAACTCACTCCCGCTCGCCGGGGGTGAATTCCAAGTCGACGTGCATATCGGCTCGTGCCCATTGGGCACAAGTCAGACTTACTTGATCCATGGCAAGAGCATGCCTACCCTAGATCAAGCCCTCCAGGTAGCGGCCTGGGAAGGACTCGTCCGTCTCCGGTACTCAGAACCGGCGATGGCACAGAGTCGAGCTTTCCACTTTCTCCCAGCCATACCTCAGCATGTTGCGGAAGCTTTCCAAACTTCCATGGGGCAGGAAGTCGACCCTGCCGTAATCACTCTGGTCACCTATGGGGCTGCAATGACAAGATTCAGCCATTCCCTGATGGAGGAACTCATGACCACAAGGCGCCACCTTGCTCGTGCCCGCCGGGAACTAGGTCGCGCAAGGAACCTACCCACTTCCCACCGTGGGCAAGCTCAGGAAGCAAGACAGTCGATCCTAGATGATTTGCTGGACCGCAGTATTGATGCATCTGTGACGCAAGCCCTCGCCCGAGCTCAGCAGCAACCCCAGGAGCGAGGTGTAATCCTCGAAGGCGAGCCTGTAGTTCCCCACCCCTTGGAAGACGGGGATGTGGACACCACTCTTCGTCTCGCCCACGCTCCACCGACCACCAGAGGCTGTCAAGCGGAGTAAAATTCCCTGTTTAGTTAGCCTGAGTGACGTTCGTATGTTGGTAGGAGGATGTTTGTCTGTTGTTTGTTTTTCTCGCGTTTCTTGTAATGCAAGGTTGTTGTCTGTTCCCCGGCTGATGTCAAATCAGCCCGAAATAAAAACTTGGTGTTCTTATCATCTTGTTAACCACTTGGTTGACACCTGATGGAATGTCATGCTCTTTCTTCAGTTAAAGGTTTTAAAAGAAACAACAGGTCACTTAAACCAGGAACCGTATGTGACCCCAGACGCATACCCCTGTGAATTAATGCAAACTTTGAATGGGACTATTTTGTAGTATGCAAATTATTTTGTGTGTGGTCTCCTACATGTCTTCATCACAAGGTTCCTCACCCCCTTTATGAACCTTGTGCTCACTGCATGTTAAAGAAAGGGCCCGAGCCCTCCACGAGATGTAACCCTCACAAGCCTTAAAATGCTTGCTGAGTGTCAATGCTCGCTGGAACACAGAAGGATTTCTTGTAGGGTGTTTTTAGTTGCTGTGTTCAACCTATGTGGTTGAAACGTGATGCTACCACTGCCAATGGTTGAGACCATATAATGCAGTGTTATTTTCCCTTAAAAATATATATATATATATATTTTCTCACTAAAGCAAGATTATTCTAGTACCTCTGCATCCTATCTGTGCTGCAAGACCAGAGTTGTGGCAACCAAGAAAATTTCGACAATGCAAATCTTGTCCCAGGTCATCAGCAAAGACAAGATCGATACAACCACGAAGTTCAGTACAGAAGCGAGAAATTCAGAAAGAAACCGAGGATACAAGTTCTACTCCTACAAACAACACTGCCAGCACTCAGCCCGGATGCAACGGCACCCAGAGATTCCTACTCCCTCTCGAGCTCCATGACGCCACCGGAGGATGAGCCTGGCTCACCCGAAGCCGCGTCACGGGCCGCGCGACGGCGGCAACGGCTCGGGCAGCCTGCTCACCTCCAGTAAGAAGATCAGCCACCTCCTCCACCGGCGCTGCAACTGGCTCCACCACCGCGTGCTCCTCCACTGCAGCTGGTCCCTCCACCGCAACTGGCCCCTCCGGCGCCACTGGCTCTTCTGCCGCCGCAACAGCACCACCAGCGTCAGCCCACCAACTGCAAAAGCCAAGAATCAAGACAACCACCGCCGCAAACAGCAGTGCGGCCACCACCGACGACGAGATCCCGAAGAGCACGACGATGAGGACATGCTCGATGAAGCCCGCTCTCTCCAGCATCTCGTAGTAGGCTTTGAAGAAGGCATGGATAAAACTCATGGTGGAGATAAGGAGGAGAAAAGCCTCGGAGATTTCCGATTTATAACCGGAGCTCGGATGCCGCTCCTCGACACCGCGTTGCGCGGGAAAGTGGAGGAATCGCGAGCAGTACTCGCCTTCATGGCGCGAAACCATCTAGGCGTCGTGTCCCAAAGCCGTGTCTGCCGCTGCATCGACGGACCGCACGCGCAGCAGTGCCGCGGATGAGTGCTCTGCGCACTGAAAACGGGGCGAGTGCGGAACCAGGGCGAGCGAGGAAGAAGAAGAGAAGAAAAGGAGGAGAGACCGCCAGGTGGACCCCGACCCCACATGCCAGTGAGTCAGCAGTTAACCTCCGTGTCCCTCTATCCTTTATTCAAAACCGTATCCCTCGCTTTTCTAGTAAAAACCCCTGCAAAAATAATTCTTCGGATAAGCCAAACCCACTGTGTCCATGAGCCAATTATTGGTGGCACAGCTATGGGTATTTTAAAGAAAACCCTATTGTTTCTCAAAACCTGTGTATACACGAAAGTGAATATACAGCTTTTCTAAAATAAAAATTTTGCCCCGCATCTCCCCTGTACCCCTGGGCAAATCTCGAGGACGAGATTTATTTTTAAGGGGGGAAGGATTTGTAACATCCCAAATTTATAATAAGATTAAACAAGACCCAAAAATTCAGAACCAACAAAAACTTTTGAATTATTTCACAAATGATTGTGCTTTCCTTTAAATTGTTCTGTTAACCTTGTGTAACTTGAGGTTTGTGATTGTTTGACTAGTAAATGTCAACCCAAGAAATCAACCTAAGTAAGAAAATATATTTACCACACTGGTGACCAGGTTATGACAAGAATATATTCCATATATCTTTCCCATTCTTATGTTGGCCAAAAGTCTATTTCAATAATGATTTGGTTTTAGCAACAAATAAAATATCCTTTAAATTGAGACAGTAAAAGTATTTCCAAAATTATGTGTTTCCAAGAATATGGAGATTCATATGATATCTCCTATCTATTCTTCACCCTTGATATTTTTACAATTCCTATTTTTAAAACTCCTATGTTTCAACTCCATTTTAAAAGGAATACTAGTGGGAAATATATTACCTCACATATTTCTCTTTATCAAACCATTTTGAAAACTATTAAGTTATGAGTTGATTTATCCCTTAAACAACATCTTGTCATAATTGAGTGTGACCATTTTTACAAAATAGCATTGTTAGTTATGGAAAAAGGTGTGTGATTTATTCTTGTGGTTTGAAGTGTGTGGTCTTGTTTGAGATGTGGATATTGTGGTGTTGTTGATATTGTTGTGCTGTTACTATGGCTGTGTTATTGCTGTTGTGTGTGAATTTCTTGTGAGGATAATTCCTCAGTGGTGTTATTACTAAAATAGGACACACTTGGCAACCAAATTTGGAGTGCGACTTGAAGAGGAACAAACCCTCTAGAATTATGCACCCCTAAGTTAAAATTTAGGGAGATGATCTCAATAAAACTCCCTCTCTATCTATTTCTCTATTCTATGAAAACAATTATATTTTCTTTACCCAAAATTCTAGAGGAGGAGATGAAATGATAATCCTCTCCATTTCATATCACTCCCTCCTCAAGTAAACCTACTTGTCGATTTAAAACAAACCCCCCCCCCCCATTCTTTTATCAAAAAGGAAATGAAGGTCATGAGTTAAAAATGATCTTCATAACTAAATTCCCTCCCAAATTCTCTATTTCCTCCAAACCAATTTTCCCTCTATGAAAAATAAATTATTTTGAAGCTACCTTATTTGTCAAGGAAGTTCCAAAAGTTCAACACAATATTTTATCACTGGTTTTAAAATATTAAAGGAGTATCAAAGTATTAATTTCCAAAAATGATTTATTTAAATCCTATGAACAAAAATGGAGCAAAACATTTTATTTTGTAAAACCAATTTTTGTGGAGCTTCCTCATATATATGGGAGGCTACATGAATTTTCTCTAATTTTTGTAAAATGTTTAAGCACCTCAATTAAATTCCGGAAACCCTACTGGTTTTGAAAAGGAAATAAAAGAAAGAGACAAGGACCTATCTGTGAGTGGAAAAACAAGTTCAGGGGCCTCTTTGCAAAAACTTCGTTGACCTCCTGTAGCAACAACGCTGCCCGGCACGGCGCCGTGCTCCTCACGCCGGCGTTGCCGTGGTCGCCGCCCCCCCCCCCCCCCCGTGCACCCCTTCCCCGCGAAGCCTGGCCTCTGACTGCTCTGCTCTCCCCCTTCACCTCAGCTCTGCCCCCTGGACAACCGTGGCACCTCCCGCACGCTGCCGTGCCCCACGTCGCCGTGTTCGCCTTGCTGCCGTGCTCCCCTCGTCGTCAATGCCGTGGCCCCCTCCCTCCTTGCTGCGGAGGAGAAGATAAGAGCACCGCACGCCTCTCCTCTGCCCCCCTCACTCATTTCCTCCACTCTCTCCCTCTCTCATTTTCTTCCATGAACACGAACCCCGGCCGAAGCCGCCGACGCGCCCCGCCGGCGATAGAGACCTCCCCGACCGAATCCAAGCCTACCAAAAGCCTCACCGCGTCGTCCTCTCTCTCTCTCCATGCGAGGAATCGCAGATTGGAGCCCGGGATCGCCGTTGTCGTCCTCAACTTCGTCCTCCCCGGCCGCGGCTTGTCGAGCAAGCTCGCGAGCAGCTCAGCCCACCATTCCTCGCCATTATCGCATCCATGTGTTCCCCTTGCCGAGCTCTTCCTCACGGACATCCCCATTTCCTTTCAGGTCGCCGGAGCCGCCGATGCCGTCGCCGCCGTGCTCCTGCCTTGCTTCGCTCTGCTCTGTCCATCGAGAGGAAGAAGGAAACAGCCCGGTACCGTTTCGCCGCGCACATGGGCCGCAAGCTGGGCCTCTCCCCGTGTTGCTCAGCCCAGATCCAGCCATCTCCAGTGCCAGATCCAGCCCGTTAATCTTTTTTTTCTTAAGGTTGTTATTTACTTCCTTATATATCTGTTTCTGGACCTTTAGTTTAAATCGTTTTAAAATAGTTTAAGTGCATCTTTGGCCAAACCAAAAATCATGGAGGTACCCTAGCATATTCCTAGCCAGATCCCAGTGGTAGATACACTATTGGATAAATATTTTTGGAGAAAATAAATGTGAGCTAGAACTACTGCTCCTCACCAAAATATCAATAACTATTTTTCTAAGATAGCTATTGATGCAAACTCAACTGGTTTGGAAAGATCTAAGTGATACCTAGCCATAGAAATTTGCCTCGTATGCAAAAGAGCTTCCTATCAAAAATGGCATGCATTTTGGTAAATGACCAGAGAGCCATTTTAGGATTTTTGTAAATTGTTTGGTGATGATTTTTGGTGTGAATCCACTTGTGTGAGCTTCTGTATGATTAGGAGTACCTAATCCTAGCTTGGTGTGATTTTTAGAGCTATAGATTATTTTCGGTGTATTTAACTAGGTGTTATGCTTTTCTGTTAATTAATGTTTATAGTTTTATTTAACTATATAGGGTGTGTTAGTATCTCTTTTGTGTTTTCTAGCATGTATAGGTGTGATATTAATTACTAGGAGTGTGTTAGCTCTGTATATTAGCACTTTGGAAAAAGTTTAGTATTGCATTTAGTTATCTAGTGTTAATATTACTAGGGTAGTATTTTCCTAGATTCTCCTAGTTAATAGGACTTGTTTTAGTAGAAAATCCTTAGTGTGACGTTTGTTTTAGTTAGTATTGCTAGATCATCAGTAGCATGCCGTATTGCTACTGGTTTGATAACATGTTAGGAAGAGTTTAGTGTTGCTGGTGTTTATTAGGGAATAATATCCCTAGTATGGATATTTCCTAGAATTTCCTAACTTTTAGGAATTGTTTGTAAATAAAATCATTTGTGTGCATAAAATTCAGAATTGATGGTTGAACATCAGTAGCCTTTCTTAGCTACTGATATTGTAGCATGTCATCCCTTGCTACCTATTATTTGGCCCTAGCTTGTGTAGCAGTGTTAGACCACTGATTTGTAAAAGACCCTTGTAAGTGTAGATCCTAGTCTATTGCTTAATTAATTAGTTTGATGCTTGTGGTGGTTATTTGTTTTGTTCCCCACTCGTGGTTTTGTTGGTGTATTGAGTGTTGTTATTCCCTGTTTGCGACGCTAGATAATACCGATACCGGAGTGGTCTTTGGAGAGGAACTATTGAAGGAGGATGGGAGTTTATTTCTTTAATCAGTGAGAAGAAGACCAAGGACATTATGCTGAAGCCAGGCAAGCTACTTCACTGAGCTTGCATCTATATACATCTATTTTGATTTACCTGTTTTACTTATAATTAGCATAATGATTTACGTGGTGTTTGCCACGAAAGCTATGATTTTGAAAACCCTTTTCCAAATTACAAGTATATTATTAAGACACCCGATATAGAGGTGTCAGTGGTATACAATGATTTCGAAATGAATTTGTTTTACTCCAAAACCTTCTGTGAAAAATCTTTTTGGTGGGATTACGAACCACCCAAGTTTTGGTTAAAAGTATTTTGCTAAGAAAATTGGAAATGATCGTGAAAACCTTTTCAAAAGTTTATGAAAAACTATTTTGCCACTCTATGTAGAGATATCAGTTGTTTATATAAAACTATAGGATGGAAAAAAAAAACATTGTTTATACAAAACTCCTTTGAAAATCCTTGGATGGATTATGGTATGCCGAGATGTCGGTATGGAAGTGGAGAAAAGAAGTATGGTGTTGTTTATGAAAAATGCACATTGTGTCTTTGTACTATGACTACCAGCCGATAACCTGTGCGACCACATTTACCCACATATGGGCAAGGGCGTAGTCATATAATTTGCTCGTGTTAGTACTGGATGCCTCAATAACGAGGATAACCTCGTTCCATGAGGGGATGGTCTGAGGACCTGCCCCTGACCCGGGTCCTCTAAAGAGAAGAGGATTTGTAGGGCCATTAAAATTCGCCGGGCAGAACTACGAAGTCCTCACACTTAGTTTCTGAGGATTTAAGTGTCGATGGAACCGGTTTCGTAGCGGTAGGATCCTATACTAGCATGAGCAAAGGACAGGCTATGGCCGGGAACTCAACTTCGCATACCCCTGGTATGGCGGGACGTGGCTGACACGGTGAGTGACCGGATGGGTGTGGGAAAAGCGTACTACCTCTGCAGAGGGTAAAACTATTCGAATAGCCGAGTCCTCGGATATGGACAGTTGGGGGCTGTCCTAAGACCATGTGCAAGTTTTACAAAGTTTTGAGTGTTGAAAATAAAATGACGTGGAGGTTGATTTGTGCAACTATACCGAGGGGATGGTATAAGGTTTGCTGGGAAAGGAGCGACCCTGAAGGGGGGATATGTTCAGAAAAAGGAGGAGTTTTTTTTTTAGAGAAATGGACAAGATGGTGATTTTCGAGAAAACGTTTTAAAAAGACTTCTTACCTTTTTCAACAAAGATAGGGAGAAAACTACTTTCCACAAAGGTGTGTTTCCAACCAGGGTATTGAGAAACTACTTTTCAAAATGCTGTGCCTTCAGCAAGGCTAGAGTATCTACTCTTCTTTTCTTCGAAAAAGTTATAGAGATGTTTTTCTAAAAATAAGGGTTTTAAGAAAAATTATCAAAACTAGTGCATGCTCAAGTTGGGGTAGTTTGCGAGTACAATCAAATGTACTCATATTGGTTTCGTCCCTGGCTATTGTCTTAGCCAGATTTCGAAGAGGAGCAGTTCGAAGAAGAGGAGTTCACTGACGCCTTTGCGAACTAGGGCGCTTCCCAGTCAGCTGCCTGTAGGGTTAAGGCGTGTGACTTGGGCTCCACGTTGTTTGGTGATTCCGCTGCAAGTACCTGTTGAAGCTTATGACTTCAATCACGTAAGTATATTTATTCGGTATTTTTGGGGTGTTCTGTGATACCAATTCGAGTTATGTGCAGCAACAGACTGATCACGGGATTGTTGCAGGAAACATAACGAGTATCTCGGGTACTTAATATGGGGTCCTCACACCACCGCCGCCGAAAAGGCGGCCGTCATTGACATGGGTGAGCAAAACGAGCCCTTGACTCACGACGCCATTTGTAACATGGTGAAGAAGGAGCTTTTTGATGATGAGGGCTATATTTTGCCAAACATAGCCGTCATGCTTGCTGAGGAGAAGGAGAAGAATGAGCCGCCTGCCTCCTTAAGGCATGTTGGTCAGACTCTGACCATCCTGAGCTTGGAAGATAATTGTGACGAATTGTACATCACAATGAAGAATAGTTATAAGGCGCTGAAGAACATGATGCAGGTAAATTTCCCGCCTTAATGTCTACACCCTAGTCCCCGAGCATTATGCCGAGCTATATTTAGAAGCCGGCATGATGGTCTTCCTTGCTCGTAGACATAATCTTAGTGTGTCCAAGTCCCCAAGCATCTTTTTCCAGCGTAGTAATAGCCAGAATTGCGATGTCTTGATTATATTGTTGTATTATACCCATTGTATCACTCAGCAGACAAGTGAGAGGCTCACCTGTGACCTATGGTATTCATTGAAAAGCCAAAGGCAGATTTTGAAGAAAACTGTTGCTGAGAATAAGGCGAACCAAGGTAACGCTTTGCAGAAGCTTCTTAGTTCATGTTTTGGCAGAAGCATGTATTGCTTACACATGATGTGTGTGTTTTGCAGAGGTGGTGGCTAAGGCGAAGCAGATTGTGGATGAGACTGGCGACATCGAGGTCGTGCGGTGTGAAAATTCCACCTTGTTCAAGGAGCTGGAGGAGACTCACAAGACGACAGAGTCCAATCTTAAGGTTGTGCAAGAGAGCGCTGTTGCAGAGCAAGAAAAACTGAAAAAGAGATGCTGACTCTGCAAAGGCAAGCCGAAAAGAACTGCCTACTTATCTAGAGCCTGCAAGGCCAGCTTGAACGCCGAGCCGATGAATCCACCGCCATTGACGAGAAACTGCTTGGTAACCCTTTCTGGTCCTTCCTTTGCCATCCAAAACAACAAATGCTTGTTGTTTGTTACCATCTAACTTTCGCCTTTCCTTGCAGTTCCTGCTGGATTTAGTGAGAGACTAACTCCAGACAGTCGTCTGGAACTGATCCTGGAGTATGGCGAGGTTATGTCCGGGTTGTATGCTGCGGGGAGGGGCGTTGTTGCCAACATTTTCCCAAAGCAAGTTCAACTTGTGACCAATACATGCAACCTTCTGCCATACCTGCAGGATTGCGTCCCAGAAGTCACGGAGCGTCTTCGCTCAGCTGCGAGAGGCGGAGCCAAACTTGCTTTAGGCCTGGTGTGGGGCCATTACCCTGAAGTCAATATGTGGCGGGTGATCAAGTGTTTTCCCACCAAGGGAAGAGACGACAAGAAGATCATCAAGGAACAAATCTATGCCTCCGTCTCTGGCTTTGCCTCTGCTGTTGCCGATATGGTGGATTTGTCCATCTTCTTTTCCAAGAGAGCAATTCCGCCACGCCCTAGCAATGTATCTGACGACGAAGCCGAACCGTCCGAGCAAACCACTGGGAATGGCGGCGACTCCGAAGACGAAGAAGTTGAGGAAGAAGAAGGCGAATCTGAGACTAGCATGGATGCAACCAAGTCCCTGACTTCCTCACCTGCCCAGTCCCCTGCATAAGATGCAGGCAAAAACTTTGTATTAAGCGTGTCACAAGAGATGGCACAAAAACTTTAACTTATGGTCTGTAATGGCAAAAGCCTTATTTTATGAACATGTTTGTTTTGTGACGCATGCTCTGAATTTTAATGCTTGCAAACTTTGTTCCTTATCCGTCTTTGAGTTTTCTGGCGTGTATGTCTTAGTCTTTTCGTATGCTGGCTGATCCCAAAGCACGAAAAACCACTTCGCTGGCAACAGGGTTAATAAATCAAACTGTTCAAACACAGAAACAGTGCCGGCTTTTGGCGCGTAGAGCATCTACTAAGGACAAGCCGGCATACACGCGATCAGCTAAATACTCTTGGACAGACGCATGTTTTAGTTTAGTAAGGCCTAAAGGCAAAAGTATCATGCAAGTAACCACAAGCACGAGGCAAATTTGGGTTAACATTGATATTTTTATCAAAATATATGATCAAATGGAAACAAAAGACGGCGGGATCTCATGTACAAAAGATTTGAGCGAACCAAAGACTTTTATTTCATGAACATATATGGTGTGTTTACAATAGAATTGCTAAGTGTAAAAAGGACGTAGCTGCTCAATGTTCCAAGGACGTTTCGTCTCTTTGAGCTCTGCTTCTTCATTCCTTTTTGTTTTGCAGCCTTTCTTCTTCTTTTTCTCGAGATCGCGGAGGTCCACAAGATAGTATGCCCCATTCTTAAGCGCTTTGCTGATAACGAAGGGTCCTTCCCATGGAGGGGAGAGTTTGTGCTCTTTTTGCTGAACAAGGCGAACCACCAAATCACCTTCTCGAAAAGACCTCCGTCGAACTTTGCGACTATGATAACGCCGCATGTTCTGCTGATAAATGGCGTAGCGTTGGAGTGCTATCTCTCTTTCTTCTTCGAGAAGGTATAAGCCGTCCTATCGGGCTTCTTCTGCGTCTGCTTCGACGTAGGCTAATACACGAGGTGTGTCGTGTAGGACATCAGTTGGGAGCACGGCTTCTGCGCCATATATAAGGAAAAAGGGTGTGTAACCCGTTGATCTGTTCGGAGTTGTGCGTATGCTCCAAAGAACAGCCGGTAATTCTCAACCCAAGCTCCAGCCGCGCGGTGCAAAGGTACCTCTAGTCGTGGCTTTATTCCTTGCAGAATTATGCCGGTTGTTCGCTCGACTTGTCCATTTGATTGTGATGGCCACTGACGCTAAGTCAAGACGGATACCGACCTGTCCACAGTACTTTGCTAATTCTCCCACTGCAAAATTTGTCCCATCATCTGTTATGATACTATGGGGGACGCCAAATCGCGTGATGATTTCAATGACGAATTTTTTGGCCATTTCCCCGTCAACTTTTTTGATAGGTTTTGCTTCAACCCACTTGGTGTATTTGTCCACCGCTACTAAGAGATGTTTTACGCCGCCTCTTGCTGTCTAAATGGACCAACCATGCCCAGTCCCCAGACCGCGAACGGCCATGTGATTGGTATGGTTCGCAATTCTTGGGCTGGCATGTGAGGCTGTCTTGCATATCGCTGGCATCCTTCGCATTTCTTGACAAGTTCTTCAGTGTCCTGCTTTGCCGTGAGCCAGAAAAATCCATGTCTAAAGGCTTTGGCGACGATGGCCCGAGTAGATGCGTGATGACCGCAGCACCCTGCGTGAATTTCTTAAAGTATCTCCTACCCTTCAGCTGGCGAAACACAGCGTTGATATACTCCAGTGGTACTTCTCTTATAAAGCTGTCCATTGATTATTGTGTATGCCTTCGCCCTGCGCACCACCTGCCGCCTTAAGACTTCATCCTCTGGCTCTTCCGTGTTTAGCAGGAAATTAATGTAAGGCTGGGTTCAATCTGGTGTGACGAGCATGACGGAAACAGACTGCAAAGCCTTGGGGTCGTCTTCATCTCCGCCTTTGATAGACGGCACATGGAGGTGCTCTAAGAAAATATCAGATGGCACCTTCTGTCTTTTGGACCCCATTCTAGCTAAGGCATCTGCTGCCTCGTTTTCTTCTCTTTTGACGTGGCGGACCTCTAAGCCGACAAAGCATTGCCCAAACTCATCGACTGTACGTCGGTATTCAGCCATTGTTGGGCTCTTGGCGTCCCATGTACCCTCCAACTGTTGAACAACGAGGTCTGAATCGTCATAACACAAAAGGCGACTGACGCCTAAGTCCTTTGTGACATGCAATCCATGTAACAGAGCCTCATATTCCGCAACATTGTTGGTGGCACTGAAATGTAATTGCAAGACGTAACACATTTTATCTCCTTTTGGATTCTTCAGTACAACGCCTGCTCCCGATCCCTGCAACATTTTGGAGCCGTCAAAGTGCATGACCCAATACTCTTTATCAGGGAGAGGAAGTCTATCCATTGCTTCCGTCCAGTCTGCGATAAAATCAGCTAACGACTGTGACTTGATGGCTGTGCGTGGCTTGTACTGGATGTCGAAAGCTGCCAGCTCAATTCCCCACTTAGCTACACGTCCTGTAGCATCTGTGTTGTTGATGATATCACCCAATGGTGCCTTGCTGACTACCGTGATTGGGTGTTCTTGGAAATAGTGGCACAATTTCCTGGTAGCGAAGAAAACTCTGTAAGCCAGCTTCTGGTAGTGAGGTAACGTTGTTTCGACTCAGAGAAGACCTCGCTGATATAATACACTGGCCTTTGCTCCGACAATTCTTTTCCGTCTTCCATTCGTTCAATGACAACGACTGCACTAATGACCAGGTTGGTGGCCGCCATATATAGTAGCATTGGCTCCTGTGGTTGAGGAGACGCTAAAATTGGTGATTTGACCAAAGTGTCTTTTAACTGTGCTAAGGCGGCATCCGCCTCTTCAGTCCAGACGAAAGTTTTTTTTTCTTCAATAGCCTGTATAGGGGTAAAGCTTTGCCCCAAGCCGACTTATAAAATGGCTTACAGCTGCTGCGGATCCTGTGAGCCTTTGGACATCTTTAAGATATGTAGGTTTTTTAATGTCTAAGATAGCTCAGATCTTTTAGGGGTTAACTTCGAGTCCTCTCTCGGAAACGATAAAGCCAAGAAGTTTTCCTGCTAGGACGCCAAAAAAGCATTTGCCCGGATTTAACTTCATCTTATATTTCCTTAGGTTATCGAAGGTTTCTGCGAGGTCGGTGATGAGGTCACCGCGTTTCTTTGACATGATTGGAATGTCATCGACATGAGCGTGGACATTACGGCCTATTTGATCGTGTAGGCAACGTTGGATGCATCGATGGTATGTTGAGCCGGCATTTTTTAGCCCAAAAGGCATAGTTATGTAGCAAAACGTTCCAAAAGGCGTGATGAAGGAAGTCATGATTTGATCAGACTCCTTCATCTTGATTTGGTGGTAACTGGAGTAAGCATCCAAAAAACATAGTAATTCAGCACCAGATACAACATCTACGACCTGATCAATTCGCGGCAATGCGAAGGGGTCTTTAGGACAGGCTCTGTTTAAGCCGGTGAAATCTATGCACATGCGCAAGTCCTTCACGTCCTTCTTAGGTACTAATACAGGATTTGCTAAACAGTCTGTATGAATGACTTCCCTAATGAACTTAGCGACAGTAAGTCGTGCTATCTCTTTTCCTATGGCTTTCTTTTTCTCTGGACCAAAACAACGTAGACCCTGCTTCACTGGTTTTGCGCCTTTGAAGACGTTAAGGCTGTGCTCGGCAAGTTCCCGGGGTACACCTGGCATGTCAGAAGGTGACCACGCAAAGATATCCCGGTTCTCACGGAGGAACTTGACGAGCGCGCCTTCCTATGCGTCTCCTAGGTCTGTGCCTATGTTCGTCGTCTTGCTGGCATCCGCGTCGTCAAGCTTTACTTTCATAGAGTTTGTGCTGGCTTTGAAGGTGACATCTGATGCACAAGGCGGCTTCTTGCCAGCCGGCATCTCATCAAGGTTGACCTCCTTCTTGTACTGCTCCAGCTCCTCGGCGCTAATGACTGCTCGGCAAAGATGGCATTGCCGGCTTCACATTCCTTCGCCTTTTTGAAATTGCCATTGACGGTGATGATGCCATTTGGTCCAGGGATCTTGAGCTTGCTGTAGATGTAACACGGGCGTGCCATGAATTTGGCAAAAGCCAGGCGACCAAAAATTGCATGATATGCGCTCTTGAACGGGACCACCTCAAAGGCGACCTCTTCCGTCCTGTAATTGGTTTCTCGCCAAAGGTGACCTCTAACACTATTGTGCCCATGGAGCTTGCCTTCCTGCCCGGTACAATGCCATGGAACTTGACAGTGCTATGCTGCAACTGTGTTTCGGAGAGATTCATTCGCTTCAAGGTTTCAAGATAGAGGATGTTGATGCTACTTCCTCCGTCCATAAGCACCTTTGAAAGCCTACATTTTTGCACAATTGGGTTAACAACAAGTGCGTAGTTTCCTGGGTTCTGTGGAACCTAATCAGGATGATCACTACGGTCCCATGTAATGGGATGTTCGGACCAGTTTAGATACTGAGGAACTGCCGGCATAGTGGCATTGAGTTCCTTCCAGGCCGCCTTTTCCTTTTTGGCTGATGGTGTGGCCAGGAATGTAAAAAGGCTTTCTTCGACCCTAGGGAACTGGCCGCCTTTTTCTGCTTTTGCTCCGGCTCCTCTGTCTCTGAGGCCCTTTCCTCGTTGTCCTTCTGTTCTTTTTTGTCTTTGCGGTTTTTGCGCTTGAACTGCTTAGCCTTGTATCCAGCATCGGGATCTTTCTTGATATCATCGTTAAGGCGGCACTGCCTGTTGGTATGAGTACATTTGCCAAGCTTGTTGTGATGGACACAGGGTTCGTCTTTGATGTCGTCGTATGTGACCTTGATTGCTCTTGGTCCCTGACTGTCATCACCCTTTCGGCTCTGCCATCTACTAGCATTGCTTTGGCTGCCTTTTTTGTTAGCAAAAGCAATCTCCTTTGATGGTCCCGGCTGGTCGTTGGCTTTTCTATTTTTCCGGCTTTGGTGACTGTTCTGCTTTTCTGGGTTCACCGCCATGTCCATGCGCACATCACCGTCATCTGCTCGGGCGTCGCCTTCTGCTGCAGCGTAATTATTCATGCTGTCTAATAGTTCCCCGAGCTGTTTGATGTTTTGGCTGGCTAACATGTATCTCATCATGTTGCCCTTCTTCAGGCTGTTCATAAATGCATGTATGGCCTGGATTTCTGATACTCCTTCACATGCGTTCTTAGTCTCCGTCCATCTGGAGATGAAAGCACGGCTTGATTCTCCCTCTACCTGAATGCATTTCAGGAGATCGGGATAAGCCTTAGGACGCTTGTATGCGCAGGAGAAGTGCTGCGTGAAGTTCCTCTACATGTCCTGCCAGTGGTGAATACTTTTTTTCGCCAAAGTGTCAATCCATAACCGGGCCGTTCCGTCTAACATGAGTGGAACAAAACGGACGGCTGCGTTGTAATCGCCATCATTAATGCCGACGGCATGGATGTAATCAGGCAGCCATGTATCCGGGTTATCGGAACCATTGTATTTGTTCACAATCTTCTTGACATTGACTAACGAGGATGGGAGCTGCACTTTGCGAATTGCCAGACCAAAGCATTTGGGCCCAAGGTATGACTCCTCTCTGGCCGCCTTTATCTCGTCTATGCGAGTGCGAGCGTCAGATACGTGAGTTTGCTCTCGGGCTGACCCTTGGTTTGATCGACTGTGCCTTGGCTCCTCATGACGGCTTCGGCGAGGCGGGTCCCTGTTGCCCCTATTTCCTTCGTCTCTTGCCCGAGGTGCGGGCGGAGGTGGCATGTTAAGCCGATCGCTCTCCCGCCTTGCGCCCTTATCTTTATCTTGCTCTCTGTCTCGACGAGGCGGATCGTTCTTCTTATGGTGATCGCCATCTCTATGCTGGCGGTCATCTTTTGCCTTGTCATTGTGGCGATTCGATCCTGTTTTAGACTCATTCCTATGCTTTTTAGGAAATTCGTCTTTCTTGCGTTCCTTACCCTTATTGCCATGACTACTGGAACCTGCCGGGTCCTCGGGGCCTCCGCCTCCAACGGCGGCCGATTTGCAAAGACGCGTGTCATCCGCCAGCTTCAAGCTGGAATCCGCCCTGGCTTGCTGCCGAGCCGCCTTGTCGATGAGCATCTTCGAGTAGTGGTGGCGCTCCTCAATCGGGACAGATTTGTCTTCCATGATCTCCCTAGCAGCTTCTAGATTTTTTGCCGGCGTGGAGAAGAAGATAATTCCATCTGGGTTGACTCGATAAGGGTACTTTTACCAAGCCTTTAGGGGCTTTTGGGCAGAAGGCCTTTCAAAGTTTTCTGCCAAATCCCGATGCAGGTGAGGGTCGCGCCGTTTTCTTGCATTGTGGAATTTCTCGACATCCCGGGTGTGTCGATACTCTTCCTCATCTCGAGCCTTTTCTACTAGAATTAGCTCTTTTTCCTTGTTAAGGAGGGACAGCTTATACTTAATATTAACTTTAGTCTCCATGAGGAGTGCTTTGCGTCTGTCCTCAAGCTCGTCCGCGGTCGGGTTTGGTCCCAGAGGTGTTCTGAGCATCTCGAGCACGCGGGCATGTTCCTCCTTTGTTCTTTCGAGGTCTTTTTCTTCAATGGGGGTGGCCGGGGAAGATCCTTTGAGGTTGGGTACCTCTATCGGCTTTGTCACCCTGTTATCGAGATGTTTGATGCTGGAGGAAGCTTCGGCTTCGTCAGCTTTTGTTTCAGCCGCCGCAGCTCCAGCCTCCTTGGGAGTTCCAATTTTAGCAGTCATTAAGACTTCTTTGGCGTTGGCTGAACCATACCCAATGGCGTCAACCCGTGCCACAAAATCATCCTCCATGCTTGCATCGGAATCTGAACCCTCCTCCATTAGGGTAGTGGACTCAGATCCGGCTTCTGAATCAGCTCGTGTCTGTAAGGCAGGAAGGATCGATTCAGGATCAGAATTGGCCGGCATAGGGCCAGATGCATCAATGATGCCGACAAAGTGAGAGGCGGACTCCCTGAGCCCGACAGAGGAGCTAGAGTCAGTCTCGCTTTGGGTGTCAGAGTCGCTGAGATCGTGATAGGTGAACTCCGAGGAGAAAGCCAGATCCGATCCGCCATGTTGGTCGATTGTTTGATCGATGGGGTGGTGGGTGGGCCAGAACGCGCCAGATCCCCTGGGGAATCCATACGCTTCAGCCGTGAATCCCATGAAGATGTTGATGGTGCCGAAGGGGATGACGAAGCCGGATACGAGATCGTCGTTTGCTGGGATGTAAGAACCATCCCCCTCGATGCATCCTAAGTTGCATGAGATGCGGGCGCGGCCGACAGCCATGGTTTTGCCGACCTCGCCCATCGCTCCCGCCTGGAACATAACTCCCGACGCTATTGGGGATATGCCTACTAGGGGTATCACCAGCATGGATCAATCCGGCTAGTCCCGGGTGGCCCGCAGTGGTGGTGAAGGCTTTGCCTGCCGGGCGGCCCAGATAGCTGACGACCAAGGAAGGCGGATGCCGGCAAGGAGGAGGCCCAAGACCGAAGCCCATGAAGCCACCAAGACCAAGATGGAAGGCGGCAGACTTGCCGGCTAGGTTTAGGACTCTGTATGCTTGCCGGATACGTAAACACCTTGTAACCCTAGGTCCAGCCGCCTATATAAGCTGGACCTCGGGACGCCTTTAGGGCATCCAACCAACCAATCCTGATACCATCAACCTCATTGTAACCTGTACCTCAGCTATTTGCCTCATAGTGAATTATAGCAACACGTAGGGCTCCGCCACCGCCGTGGAGCCTGAAGCTGGGTAAACTGCCGAGTACAATCCCGACCTCGACGACGTCCACCTTCTTGCCCTACGTTCACCCTCGGCTAGCAGGACCCCGTCTCCTATCTCATATGCCGATACGACGACAGTTGGCGCCCACCGTGGAGCCTAAGGCGTCAGGCGTCACGTTCTAGGCGGGAACTCTAGGCGGCATCGGCGAAACAATCGCCGTCGGCCGCGCCGTTCGCTACGGCGACAACCACTACATCAGCTGCAACGAGTCCTACATCCCCGCAGACGACTACATTGTCGGATGCGGAGTTGTGCCGTTTGGCGGCGTCGATGTATTCATCGGCTACACTTCTGAGGCGTATGGGTTGCCGCGAATTTATTCGCCATCCCACCCGCCCTACAATCAAGACGGATCTGAGTTTGCCTCCTCTCAGGAGTCCGCAGATTCAGACCTGCACTTTGTCGGCATGACAGGGCTGGGATCCGACTCCCAGCCTGATAGCCAAGATCCCGAATCTATTCTTCCTGCGCTCCAGGATGATGCGATGTCGGATGCCGGATCCAGATCTACTGTTCACGTCAACGTAGATTCTGACTCCGAAGAAGATTCTGCAAGCATGTTTGAGCAACGGGTCAAGCAGTGTTTCATTACACCGGAGCCTTCGCCTTCTGAGGCGGCCACGGGCTCCTCCGTCAACATGCAGCCGGTTTTCGTGGCGGATGTCACCGGTGCAGCCTCAGCACAGGCGGCTGCAACTGACGCCGCCAACCTGGGGACCCCGGCAACCGATGCACTGTTTCCGGAGCCTCCTGGGGCTCCAAAGAAGAGGGTTCTAGAGAAAGGCGAGCCCAGCAAGATAGGGAACATGGCGGCCCTGGCAGAAGTTCTGCACACGCGGTGACCGACAAAACCAACCCGGCTGATTTGGAGAAACTTCGAAACACCTTGGTGGAGCAAACTGAGTACCTCAAAAACAAGCAAGCAGAGGTCCAGGGCCTCCTAGACGAAGCCAAGGAGGAAAACGCCAAGATAACCGCCAAGTTAGACCCCAAGCGCAATCTTTTCACCACTACTCCACTGCCCAAGTCGGCAGGACTTGTGGCAGAGAAGAAAAGCAAGAAAGGCAGGGATCCTGACAACTTCAAATCCCCTGCCCAAAAGCTTGGTTTCGAGTGGGCTACAGCGCCGCAGCGTAAGGACAAGAACGGGGACATCATCCTCGCCACCCCTGTCCTCAACACTGCAGCCGCCTTAGACATCCTCAACAATGATGACTACGATAAGGACGAGAAGATTTACTACGCATCGATCCTTGCTCACAAAGCTCTAGAGCAGCAGGCCCGTGCTGATTCTCACGCCGACATGGCGGACGCAAGAGGAGGAAAGCTGGAATCTAAATCCAACGCTTTCAAAGCCGCGGCCGGTGGCAACCCCGAAGATCCGTCCGGCTCAGTAGCCACGGAAAAAGGAAAGACAAGGAGAAGGACCCACGCAAGTCACCACCTCCCAAAAGGCAACATGACGAGGCGTCCAGAACCGGCAACAGGCGCAAGGCCTCACCCCCTCCGCCTAGGCGGGATGAAGGCAGAAGCAGGGGCAGCAAGCAGCCGCCAAGGAGTGGCGGCAATCGTGACAATGCCCCGCCGCCAAGAAGAAGCAGGGGCCGCACACCGTCCCCACCACCAGTGCCTAGGCACGAAGGTGGAAGCCGGGGGCACAACAACGAGCCCAGGCACAGCCGGGCAGCGCAGGACGAGCCTAACGCCGACAGATCCGGCAAGCAGCTCAGTCCGCAAGACGCACGACATCGTCTCAATGACATTAAGGCTGGAAAGCAGGATGCCTACCTAGGACCTGAGTGCTTTGGCCCAGCTATCCGCAACGTCCAAGTACCCCGAGACATGACATCAGTGTCAAAAACTCATCAAAGGTACAATGGAGCGGACAAGCCAAACTCATGGTTGTCGGACTACGCGCTGGCAGTTGAAATTGCCGGGGGCAATGGCCTCGTCGCCGCACGCTTCCTTCCCCTCATGCTAGAGGGGACAGCCCGAAGCTGGATCAAAAACTTGCCGGAGAAAAGCATTCATAGCTGGCATGACATGGAAAAGGTGTTCACGCAGCACTTTCAGGGCACATACAAGCGACCCAATACATACACAGATTTGGTTCGTTGCGTGCAAAAGCCAGATGAAACAGCTACAAGCTTCTTGGCAAGGTGGATTCAGACGAAGGCAAGCTGCGAAAACGTAGACGACAATCAAGCAATCCACGCCTTCACCACAGGCCTCCTGAAGGGCTCAAGTCTCAGACATAAGCTCGTACGCATGCAGGTCAAGGGTCTCGGAGTCATGCTCGAAGTACACTACAAAGGAAAATATATTTTTTGACAAATCACTTTCGTCATGTATTAGTCAAAATTCGTCAACGATTACATTGGGGTGACGAATTTTGATCGTCAAGGGGTTCGTCACAGAAGCTCCGTCATAAAATATCAGGGGTGATGGTATGTACTTTTTCGTCAACGTCAAACGTTTGACAGTGACGACTTAGAAATCCGTCAACGTTTAGGATTAATCATTGACAGCCAGATTTGTCACTAAAAATTGAGAATTTCGTCAATATCAAGATGTTGGGAAGGATCTGATTGGTCCAAAAAAAACTGACGTGGCATTACATGTGGGTCCCATCATGCTGATGTGGCTACTAACAATGTAGGTCCCGCGGTAGTGACGTGGATGCTGTCATGTGGGACCAGATGGTAGTGATGTGGCATTATGTCATGTGGACCCACACGGTTGATTACTGGGACCAACGTTGCATTTTATTCATGACGTTATTTTCGTATTTGTCGATTTGTTTTCAGCCAACTAGATGGTTTTGACACAATTAATTAAATCTACAATATATAAGGTCAAATATTCACAAAACATATTTACAAACACACAGAATTGTAGCCTGAGACTACAACAGGTCACCAAAACTTAGGAACGCTTGGCATCAGACTAGTATTTCAAGCATCTAATTATCTAACAACAAAACTATCAGCTTCCTTGCATGGAACCGTGATCCTCTCAGCAAATTCCTCTTGACAACAACCTTACATTCAGCTCATACCTGCAAAAGGATTTACTACCAGATCAGAATGCATCGTGTTTGTCAAAGTGTGTAAAAGAACATAGAACAATGTCGATCACATATGGTAGATGACAGAAAAAAACGTAGTTCCTGCTAGTAGATTCAATACTTGCAGCAACCTTACATTCAGTTTGCATGTAACCTTAGATTCAATACTTGCATCGAACCATGATGCTCTCAGCAAATTCCTCTTGACAGCAACCTTACATTCAGCTCATACCTGCAAAAGGATTTACTACCAGATCAGAATAATGCATCATGTTGGTCGAAGTGTGTAAAAGAACATAGAACAATGTCGATCACATATAGTAGATGATAGAAAAAAATGTAGTTCCTGCTGCTAGATTCAATACTTGCAGCTAGCCAGCTAGTACTCATATAGTAACACGATAAAATCTGCCATTTCTTAAGAATATCCATGCCAACAAGCTGAAGAAGTGTCCTGCACGTACAGAAGAAATATATAAGAGAGCACTTTCAGATAGGATCAAGCAGATGCACTCAAAAGTGTTGATGTTTCAGCTAATGCAAAGCACAAGTGCCCGATAGGCACCACTTCCAAATTTCAACTTGCCATTGCTACCGAACAGATTGTGCTAGATGACCAGTATAACAGAATTATATGAGGTTCTCAAGCACGCACCGATGTTAGGGCTGGAGCAGCATAGGAGGCGCAAAATGGAGTTGTCATAGAAGACCATGATGTATCATTGACGCTGGCCGTTGAAGCTGTGCAGTGTCATTGCCGTCGTCGGTACTTCAATTCTGTGTGTAATTGTCGTCCAGCTTGCGGATGTGGTCCAGGCAGAGGTCCACAATCTCCTTGCCAACTGCAGGGGCAAAAGAGCAAATCGCACATGAGCAATCAGACATCGGTGTGAGATCAGCAAATGGTATGAAGCAGACAGGTTGTGGGGGAAATTACTTGTGTAGTGACCACGGGCGAAGTTGTTGGCTGCGTCCTCCTTGGCGTTGATGAGCTGCTAAGGGTGGAAGAGCTGGCGGGAGGCGCTGGTGCGGACTTCATCGATCACACTGGGCTCGAGATCGACGAAGACAACACGGGGCACGTACTTGCCTGCTCCAGTCTCGCTGAAGAAGGTGTTGAAGGCGTCGTCACCACCTCCAATGATCTTGTCACCGGAAGTCTGGCCATCAGGCTGCAGAGAACAGAGCAGTGTTTATATCGATGAAGGGGATAATGGACAGAACAAATCGAAATTAAAACATCATGACGCAAAGTAGTTATCTAATTAGATCTGCAATTAGCGCACTACTGCAACAACATCTGCAAATCAGATCTAAACTACACAATAAAATCAATAAACAGAGCAGTTCATGTTTCCCCGACGATTCAAATGGTTTAATAAGATGTATAATCCCGCCCACAACTCGACCAGACGAAACCAAACCAGATCGACGCGCAGCGGACCGAGGCGTGGGGGAGCTAGCTATGGTTTACAAGGACATACCCGCAGGAGTAGTTGGTGCGGCCGTCGATCCGGAGCACGAGGAGGAGCTTCAAGAAGAAGAGCACCGCGTGCGCCGCCGCCTGCTGTACCTCCATCGGATCTTGAGAAATGAAACGATCAGCATCGAGCCGGCGCGGCTGGATTTCAGCGCTAGAGGAACAGACTACAGTTAGAGGGAGACCGGGCGGCGGCGGCGCATACGGGAGGAGGGAGGGAGCGAGATCGTGGGATTATGGTGGGCTCTCTAGAGGTGATAGTGGTAGGGTTAGAGAGATTGTAGATCGTTGGATGGGTCAGGTCATCAGGTGTGCATGGTTCAGATCGGTCAGATTGGGTCGATCCGTGTGGTGCGCTATGGCATCATCTCATTGGCTAGAGCCTAGAGGGCTGATATCTCGGATGCAAAAGCATGTATTTTTTGAGTTTTTTTTCAATTTCTTTGAGTTTTTTTTAAAAATGGTCAAAATGCTCAGGATGGTTATCCACTGAAAAGGGTCGAAATTTTCAAAACTATTAACGGTTCTATTATATAATCACTATTTGTGTACCTTAAAATGATTTTTTGAACAAATTAAAAGCAAACTATCATGTAGGCCAAATTTGAATTACTTTGGGAAAATCGACAAAAAGTTATTTAAATAGGCGAAATTAGGTAGAAAGCGAGAAAATTCCTAATATTTGGAGATTATCCGTAACTTATGTACTACTTTGCGTGAAGATGGACTCTTGCCATTTTGCACCATGTTTTTTGTACTTGTTTCACAAAAAAGTCAATTTTAGCACTTAAAAAAAGGAAAATGATATTTCTAAAATTAATTTGAAAATTTAGTTTGACACAATTGTTTCCCATGCCAAGATACACCTATGTGCCAAATATGGGCAATTTATCACAAACTATGCCACTGGAATGGTCATACCTTGGTCATTTGGCTTGAAACATGCATATACATGTTTATAGATGATGTACCTTTTGTGAAGAATTTTTTTAGAAAATTGTCAACATTCAAGTTTATCATTTATCATAGCAACTAGTACACATAAAGGGACCCCATGCCAAAGGATTTCTTTTATTGAGTTTGTTTTAACTTTATTTGATTTTTTTTGAAAACATGATCAAAATGGTTAGGATGTCTATTCATTGAAAGGCGTCAAATTTTTAAAAACTATCAACGGTTATGTGATATAATTACTACTTGTGTACCTTAAAATTACTACTATTCACATTTGAATTACTTTGAGAAAATTGACATAAAGTCGTTTAAATAGGCGAAATTAGGTAGAAAATAAGAAAATTCCTATATTTTGGGATTATCCATCAATTATTTACAACTTTGCGTAAACATTGGACTAGTGCCATTTTGCACCATGTTTTTCGTACTTGCTTCACAAAACATATCATTTTTGGCACTTAGAAAATGCAAAAAATGAATTTTCTTTAAATAATATGAAAATTCACTTTGGCAACATTGTTTCTCATGTCAAGATACACCTATGTGCCAAATATGGGCACTTTATCACAAACTATGGCGTCACGAGAATGGCCATACCTTGGTCATTTGGCTTAAAACCTATAGATGTTTATACATGATATTCCTTCTTGTGAATAATATTTTTGAAAGGTTTGTCGAAACTGATGTTTATCATTTATCCTACCAACTACTACACATAAAGGGACCCCATTCCAAAGGATTTCTTTTTTTGAGTTTGTTTTCACATTATTTGATTTTTTTGAAACATGGTCAAAATGGTTAGGATAACTACTCATTGAAAGGGGTCGATTTTTTCAAAAATATCAATGGTTTTGTGATATAATCACTACTTGTGTATCTTGAAATGATTTTTTGAAAAAAAATTAAGAGCAAACCATCACACACTTGTAGTTCAAATTTGAATTAATTTCGAAAAATTGACATAAAGTCATTTAAATAAGCGAAATTATGTAGAAAGAGAGAAAAATCCTAATATTTCGGATGACTCGTCAAATATGGACTACTTTTCGTGAAAATTGTACTGGTGCCATTTTGCACCATGTTTTTCGTACTTGCTTCACAAAAAAGTCATTTTTGGCACTTTGAAAATGCAAAAAAAAAAACGAAATTTCTATAAATAATATGAAAATTCACTTTGGCAACATTGTTTCTCATGTCAAGATACACATTTGTGCCTAATATGGGCACTTTATCCAAAACTATGCCACGAGAATGGCCATTCCTTGGTCATTTGGCTTAAAACCTATAGATGTTTATACATGATAGTCCTTCTTGTGAATAATATTTTTGAAAGGTTTGTCTAAACTGATGTTCATCATTTATCCTAGCAAATACTACACATAAAGGGACCCCATGCCAAAGGATTTCTTTTTTTGAGTTTGTTTTCACATTATTTGATTTTTTGAAAACATGGTCAAAATGGTTAGGATAACTATTCATTGAAAGGGTCGATTTTTCAAAAATATCAATTTTTTTGTGATATAATCACTACTTGCGTATCTTAAAATGATTTTTGAAAAAATTAAGAGCAAACCATCACACACTTGTAGTTCAAATTTGAATTAATTTCAAAAAATTGACATAAAGTCAATTAAATAAGCGAAATTATGTAGAAAGAGAAAAATCCTAATATTTCAGTATGATTCATCAAATATGGAATACTTTCCGTGAAAATTGTACCGGTGCCATTTTGCACCATGTTTTTCGTACTTGCTTCACAAAAAAGTCATTTTTGGCACTTCGAAAATGCAAAAAAAAAAATGAAATTTCTATAAATAATATGAAAATTCACTTTGGCAACATTGTTTCTCATGTCAAGATACACCTTTGTGCCTAATATGGGCACTTTATCCAAAACTATGCCACGAGAATGGCCATTCCTTGGTCATTTGGCTTAAAACCTATAGATGTTTATACATGATAGTCCTTCTTGTGAATAATATTTTTGAAAGGTTTGTCTAAACTGATGTTTATCATTTATCCTAGCAAATACTACACATAAAGGGACCCCATGCCAAAGGATTTCTTTTTTTGAGTTTGTTTTCACATTATTTGATTTTTTGAAAACATGGTCAAAATGGTTAGGATAACTATTCATTGAAAGGGTCGATTTTTCAAAACTATCAATGGTTTTGTGATATAATCACTACTTGCGTATCTTAAAATGTTTTTAAAAAAAAATTAAGAGCAAACCATCACACACTTGTAGTTCAAATTTGAATTAATTTTGAAAATTGGCATAAAGCCATTTAAGTAAGCAAAATTAGGTAGAAAGAGAGAAAAATCCTAATATTTCGGGATGATCCATTAAATATGGACTACTTTTCGTGAAAATTGTACTGGTGCCATTTTGCACCATGTTTTTCGTACTTGCTTCAAAAAAGAGTCATTTTTGGCACTTAGAAAATGCAAAAAATGAAATTTCTATAAATAATATGAAAATTCATTTTGGCAACATTGTTTCTCATGTCAAGATACACCTATGTGCCAAATATGGACACTTTATCACAAACTATGCCACAAGAATGGGATTTATCTATTGTTTTCGATTCATTGCCTTACTGCATAGATATTACTTATTTGTCCCGCTTTTTATTTTATCATAAAGTGTGCAGTGGTCAAGCGGTTAACTATAATGTGTTTCTTTGCGGAGGTCTTTGGTTCGAGTCCCCAATTCTCTAACTTCTATTCCATTTTCTAGTAATTGCCTCGCTGCATACAAACTAGAAATTTATTCCGTATCCAACTAAATCAAATGGTGTCAAGTGGTGCACTGGTTCCCTAACACTCCTTACTTGGTGGAGGTCTTGTGTTCGAGACCCCAATTCTTTAACTTTTATTCCATTTTCTAGTAATTGCCTCGCTGCATACAAACTAGAAATTTATTCCGTATCCAACTAAAACAAATGGTGTCAAGTGGTGCACTGGTTCCCTAACACCCCTTGCTTGGTGGAGGTCTTGTGTTCGATTCCCCAATTATCTAAATTTTATTCCATTTTCTAGTAATTGCCTCGCTGCATACAAACTAGAAATTTATTCCGTATCCAACTTAAACGAATGATGTCAAGTGGTGCACTGGTTCCCTAACACCCCTTACTTGGTGGAGGTCTTGTGTTCGATTCCTCCTTGCTGCATTTGTTTTTTAATATGCAAAATGAACGCTATATATATGGCAGGCTGGTCCTACATGTAATTGTGGGTTTCAAATAATTGAGATCAAAATGAAAAATATTTCCAAAGTGGGAAATATTTTTATTGAGCCTAGTTGCGGAAATAAATCATCAGTTCAGTTCCATCTCAGCGGTAACAGTCCGCGTCGTTCAATCGAAACCCATGGGTTCGATTCTTTGTAACCACGATTTTTATTGAATTAATTCTGTTCCTGTCAAGTGGGTCACGCATGATATTGAAAACTTATAAAATTTAATATTTTCTGAACTAGTGGGTCCCACAAGAAATAATTAAATAAAATTATGACAAATTATTTATGACCTGACATGTGGGTCCGTATTATATTCAATGACGGTTTACATACACCACGATCTTCATTTCGTCACCTATTAACAGAGACGATGGCAGCCCTTCCGGGTTTGGTAATGGGTGACGATTTTTCGTTGACGAAAAAGCAAACCGTCAAGCATTAACTTAAGTGCTTGACGCCAGATGAATTCGTCACCTATTAAGACATATCAATGACGGTATGCAACTTCGTCACCAGGCTTTTCGTCAACAAATATCACATCTCTTTTAGTGGTAGCAGCCATGTACGCACAGGCGGATGATGATGCACGCGATGGAGATGGCGCACATGACATGGCGCCAAGCAGGCGGGCAAGTCACAAACGCAAGGCTCCCCAGGACGACAAAGCCGGACCGTCAAACGAGGTCGCCGCCGCCTTCGAAGGCAAAGGCGGCAACCGCAAGTGGAAAGCAAAGGGTAAAGATGGCGGCTCCAGCAAGCAACGCCTGACATACGATCAGGCAAAAGCCTTGCCCTGCCCAATCCACGCGTCCTTAGGCAAAGTTAACCACACATTAGGGGAATGCCGGTTCATGGAAGACTTCAAGAAGGACCCCGAGGTTGGCTGGAAGCCAAAAAAGAGCAAAAAGGCTGAGAAGACAAAGAAGGAAGACGATGATGGGGAAATTTCCATGTCCGAGGATGACAACCTAAGATGGTGCGCAAAGAAAAGAAATACCCCAAGGTACATGGCCAATTGGTGTGCTTCTTAGGCACTCCTTCGGCAAAGGAAGAAAAGGCGGAGATGCGCGAGCTAAACGCCACAGTGCCAGATGTTCCCCAGTATTTAGACTGGTCTGAGGAGCCAATCACTTGGGATAGAGATGATCACCCAGATCACGTACCTCACCCCGGCAAATACGCCCTTGTCGTCGACCCAATTGTCGATAACTTCAGACTCCAAGGTGTTGATGGACGGCGGCAGCAGCCTCAACATCATCTACGCGGACACACTGAAGCGTATGAACTTGTCGGAAAGCCAGCTTGACTACAGCAAAGTCAAGTTTCATGGCATCGTTCCGGGAAAGCAAGCCAAGTCAATGGGAAGCATCAAACTGGAGGTTACTTTCGGACCTGAGACAAACTACCGCTCGGAGCATCTCAGGTTTGAAGTAGTCCCCTTCAAGAGTGCCTACCACGCCATTTTTGGACGGCCAGCTTTCGCCAAGTTCATGGCTCGGCCGTGTTACATCTACAGCAAGCTGAAGATGCCGGGACCCAACGGTACAATCACCGTCAGTGGCAACTTCAAGAAAGCAAAGGAGTGCGAGCGTGGCAACGCCGCCTTCGCTGAGGCAGTCCTCCATGCAGAGGAATTAGCCATGTTGAAAAAGGAGCTTGATACGTCGCAGCTGCCGGAGATGTAAAGACCGCTGAGCCCAAGAACACTTTCAAGGCGTCCGAAGACACAAAGAAGGCGGACCTGGTCCCAGGTGACAGCTCCAAGCAAGTCACCATAGGGGCAGGCCTGGACGACAAATAGGAAAGCGCGCTCGTCAGGTTCCTCCGTGAGAATCAGGACATCTTTGCATGGTCGTCAGCCGACATGCCAGGTGTCCCGAGGGAACTTGCCGAGCACTCTCTTAATGTCTATGAAGGAGCCAAGTAAAGCAAGGAATAAGGCGCTACGATGAGAAGAAGCGGACAGCATTAGGGAAGTAGTACACACTGATTGGTTGGCAAATCCTGTAATGGTTCCAAAACCTAATAAGGAAATGAGAATGTGCATTGATTATACCGGTTTGAACAAGTGCTGTCCTAAGGACCACTTTGCTTTACCTCGTATAGATCAGGTCATAGACTCCACAGCCGGCTCCGAGCTGCTGTGCTTTTTGGATGCGTACTCCGGGTACCACCAAATCAAAATGCGAGAATCCGACCAAATCAAAACGTCGTTCACTACGCCCTACGGGACCTTCTGCTACATCACGATGCCCTTCGGTCTAAAAAATGCCGGCGCAACGTATCAGCGGTGTATGCAAAGATGCCTTCACGAGCAAATTGGCCGCAATGTTCACGTCTATGTTGACGACATTGCCGTCATGTCAAGAAAGAAGGCAGATTTGCTTGACGATTTGAGAGAAACCTTTGATAGCCTCCGGGTATATAGGATGAAGCTCAACCCGAAAAAATGCGTCTTCGGGGTTCCTGCCGGCAAATTGCTTGGCTTTATCGTTTCCGAACGAGGAATAGAGGTAAATCCAGAAAAAATCAAAGCGATCCTCAACATATCCAGGCCCAAGGACCTGAAGGACGTGCAGCGACTTGCCGGCTCGGCGGCTGCCGTCAGTCGTTTCATTAGCCGTCTTGGTGAGAAGGCACTGCCTCTCTACCGGCTTCTGAAGAAATCCGACAACTTTGATGGACAGACGAAGCAGACGCCGCCTTGCAGCAACTCAAGGACGCGTTAACGTCTGCTCCAATCTTGGCAGCTCCTCGAACGCAGGAACCAATGCTGCTTTACATCGCGGCAACTAACTTGGTTGTTAGCGTGGTCTGGTTGTGGAACGCAAGACGGAAAATCAGACTTGCCGGAACAACGTCCGGTTTACTTCATCAGTGAAGTATTTTCCGCCTCAAAACAGCGTTATCCGCATTACCAGAAGCTGGTCTACGGTGTTTTCTACGCCGCCAGAAAGTTAAGGCACTATTTCCAGGAGCATTCAATCGGTTGTGAGCAAGGCACCTCTGGGGGATATCATCAATAATACAGATGCGACAGGCCGCGTTGCCAATGGGGCATCGAACTTGCCGCCTTCGACATCACGTATAAACCCAGAACGGCCATTAAATCTCAAGCCTTAGCAGACTTTGTAGCAGATTGGACGGAGGCCATGGACGAAGTACCTCTCCCTGAAGATGCATATTGGATCATGCACTTTGATGGATCAAAAATGCTTCAGGGCTCGGGGGCTGGCATTGTTTTAAGAAACCCTCAAGGAGACAAGCTTAGTTATGTGTTACAAATTCACTTCAAGGCAACTAATAATGTTGCTGAATACGAAGCTCTCCTTCATGGTTTACACATTGCCAAGGAACTTGGCGTCCAGCGTGTCCTCTGCTACGGAGATTCAGACTTGGTGGCGCAACAGATACGTGGTACTTGGGACACAAAGAGCGAGACAATGGCGGCATATCGAGCTACCGTCGACGAATTCGCCAATGTTTTCTAGGCTACGAGGTCCGCCACATCCCAAGAGCTCAAAATGAGGCGGCAGATACACTTGCCAGAATGGGGTCTGAACGCAAAAAGGTACCAAAAGATGTTTTCCTGGAACACCTACACAAGCCGTCAATAAAAGGAGCAGACCTCCTTGACCCAGAATCGGCAGAACCAGTTGAAGATGCTAGCTATGCCGTCTACTGGTAAAGCCGGATTGGACGACGCCATATTTGGACTTCCTGATCAATCAGGAGTTGCCGGACGATGAGGTTTTGAAAAGGCAAATCATAAGAAGAGCCAAGGCATTCACAATAATCAAAGGCGAATTGTACAAGCGTAGCACCACTGGTGTTTACCAACGTTGCATTTCGCCCGAAGAAGGCAGAGAACTGTTGGATGAGATACATGCTGGCGTGTGTGGACATCACGCTTCCTCACGCGCCCTTGTTTCAAAAGCCTTCCGACAAGGTTTCTACTGGTTGACAGCCAAGCAAGATGCAGAGGACATCGTCAAAAGATGCAGGGGCTGCCAACTTTATGCCAGACAATCGCACATGCCGCTCAGGAGCTTAAAACAATACCCATCACATGGCCTTTCGCAGTCTGGGGCTTGGACATGGTTGGTCCGTTTAAAACGGCGCCTGGTGGCTACACACATTTACTTGTGGCTGTAGACAAGTTCACCAAGTGGGTTGAAGCTAAGCCTATCAAAAAGCTAGACGGTGCCACAGCCGCAAATTTTCTGTGGGGAATAATCTCTCGGTTCGGGGTGCCTCATAGCATTATCACCGATAACGGCACTAACTTGTCGCAAGGCGAAGTTGAGGAATACTGTTATAAGCATGGTATCCGCCTAGATCTTGCCTCAGTAGCACACCGCAGGCAAACGGTCAAGTAGAGCGTACAAATGGTTTAGTCCTACAAGGCATCAAACCACGTCTCGAAGTACCATTGCACAGAGCGGCTGGGGCTTGGGTGGATGAGTTGCAATCTGTCCTTTGGAGTTTACGCACA
Source organism: Poa pratensis (assembly GCA_947311845.1). Lineage (NCBI taxonomy): Eukaryota > Viridiplantae > Streptophyta > Magnoliopsida > Poales > Poaceae > Poa > Poa pratensis. The sequence continues at coordinate 19,703,330 of CAMZMU010000080.1, forward strand.
ACTCCAAACAGATCAACCAAGTTCACTCCTTTCTTCTTAGTCTATGGCGCAGAAGCAGTGTTGCCGACCGACATGTATGATTCTCCCAGAATTCAAGCCTACGTCCAGGAAGACGCAGAAGATGCAAGACAGGATGGCCTTGACCTACTTGATGAAGAACGAGACGTTGCTCTCGCACGATCCGCCATCTATCAGCAAAGTTTGAGGCGTTATCACAGCAGAAGAGTACGGCAACGAAGTTTTAGAGTTGGTGACCTGGTCCTCCGCCTAATCCAAGATAGGAAAGGCTTGCATAAGTTATCCCCGCCTTGGGAAGGACCTTTTGTGGTCAGTAAGGTGTTGCTCAATGGTTCTTATTACTTGGTAGACGCGCGAGACGGATACAAGAAGAAGCGAGGTCGCAAGCGCAAAAGGAAGGTTGACGACAAGTATGAAGAAACCAAGCGACCTGGAACATTGAGCAGCTACGTCCTTTTTACACTTAGCAATTTCCACATTGTAATAAGTACTATATGATTATGAAATAAAAGTCTGTGGTTTGCTCATTCAGTTTTGGGATCATGCCATCTTTTGTCTTTTCTCGCAATCATATATCTGTTGTCATAAAAGTTACCGAACAAAATATTTTTGCTCCGTGCTAAGGTTCAAACTTTTTGACATTTGCCGTCTGCCGGCTAAAAAAGCAAACAATCTTTGCACCGCCTAATATGCTCTGTCTGTTTGTGTGTGGGTCGCCTAGTAGTATGTCGTTGGCACCAACATGCTGGCTTTGGTCTCTGAGTCTAAATTAGTTGGTATTGCACCTGGTTGGCTCAGCTAAAGTAACTAAGATGAGGTTCCGCCAACATATGAAAAGCTAAACATGCAAACGAGATACATATTAAGGCGGGCCACTTAAATAAGCCTACCGCCAAGTGTAGCATAAAAGTTGGCCCAGAATATTTACAAACCCAAAAAAGTTTTTTGCGTTAACAGATTAACGCAGTGTTTGTGCTACCATTGCAGGAGAGGACAGTCAAGGAGTTGCCGCCTTGGTGGAGGTAGTTGGAGATCCTGGGGGCTGACGCCGGCATCCTTGGGGCTGGCTCCGCCATCCTGGGGGCTGCGCTCGTCAGCCGCGGCTTCGCCTTCTCCGCCTCGGCAGCTTCAGGATCCGCCAAGGAGGGATCGGCTACGGCAACATGTGGATCCGGGTGTTCCTTGTAGAACTTGCGGATGTCAACCATGTTGGCAACCCGGGTTGCATAGCCCGAACAGACCGCAGCACGTCCTGCATCACGATGGCTTGGTTGTTTTCGTCTTCGGTGGGGAAGTACTCGGTGACTTGATGAATATCAGCCTCCGGATACCACGCCGCCGTCATCGCCAACCAACTTGGCGCCGCCTCGTGCTGCTGATCGTAGCGTGCGTCATGTTCGGTCGCCGCCTTCTCCAGCAAGTCCGGCAGGCATCAAAGTTGACGGGATCGCCGTCCTCGCCAGGGTAGAACTTGGCGGCAAACGCTTTGCCCGCCGACAATCTGGTTGACGATTTCGCCAACCTTCAAGATACGGGCAAGGCGCGGCGTCGTAGCCATGTCATCGCCTAAGTTAGCCGGCACTGCACAATGCAAAGTTACACACTGCAGTTTGAAATTTCAAGAGTTCAAGTATCAAAGAAGGATGAAGGGTAAGAGATTACCCAAGACATGCTCGTGGATGGCGTTGACCTCGTCCAGATGGTTCTCAAGCGTTTCCTGAGCTAGCTGGACGCCTTGACAGTTGTTCCTGCTGCTCTTTGGCATTCTTGTTCACCTGGTTGAGGTTGTTGCTCATGGCTTCAAGTTGTCCCGTCAACTTGCTAACCTCGGCGGCATGGGCCAGCTCCCGCTCATCCAGCTCCTTGGCATGATCCGCCTTCAGCTTTGACACCAACTCAGCAAGATCTGCAGCTTCGTTCATCAAAGCTTGCATGTCAGTGGAGTTCTTGAGAATATCTTGCGCAGTGTTTAGTAATTCTACAAATAAAGAGAAAGACGACTAAAATACTTGTCGGAAAAGCAAAAAGAAGTCGGACGAAAAGAAGGCAAAGAAAATTTGTCACCTTCATCCTTTTTGCGAGCCTCTTCCAAGCTCGCAATCTGGGCGTCCTTCATCTCCACGTCCTGCTGCAGTTGCTGGCATTCTTTGTTTTTCTTCTCTTGAGCACGGAACAGCTCAAGATTGGAAGCAAGAACGGCCTGCATGCACGAAAACAACGTTGCGGTTAGCACTATATAGTCAACGAGACCACTTTGCCGGCTAAAAAATTTTCAGCCGCCAAAGTGCTCGGGGGCTGCGACTATAGGTTAATTACCTCAAGTTGACCGTGCAGGGTCTCGTGGAGATCATCCATGTGCGCGTACCATTTACGGGTACCTTCGCGCATGGTCCTTAGCGTTTGCCGAGGGTCTTGTAACCCTTTGCCAGATTGAGAGCTGGGATGGGAGGACGATCCGCCATGGCCAGCCGCCATCTCGTCATCCATCTCTTGCTTCATGGCAATAAATCGAGCGGCATCATTAGCCGAAGCTTCAGCCGTCTTGGAAAAAGTAGGTCCGGCAACCGACTTTTTGCCCGCCATCTTCTCCGTAGCCGCCTCTGCGGTACCAGCAGATGTGTACGTTCCCTGGCATACAACCACGGGAACGCCAACTGTAGGCGTTGTCGGCGCAGTGGCTGGAGAAGACGTGGTGGCTTGCCCCTACCGGCAGAAATCTTCAGGTTGGCGCGGAGCTTGGGCATGGCAGGCTTGCCCCTGTAAGCAGAAAAGTGCAAGTTTGTCAGTACAAACTTATATCAAAATGGCTAAGTCAGGGAAAGCAAAAGCTTGCCTACCGCTTGAGTGGGATATTCTCCCCAAGGTCTCATCCTCTGCATCAACAGAGGTGGCCGCTTTCTTCCTCTTCTCCAAATCCTTGGTGGAGCCGCCTACTTTGCGCTTCTTCGACTTGCTGGCACCGGTGTCGTACCAGTTAGGAGCCAAGTCGGCATCCCCCAAGGTTTGTAGCTGAAAAGGAAAAGGGCAAAACATTAATTCAGTACCCAGTGGACAAAGATGTCAAGTAAAAGACAAGTGTCTCTGGCTTACCACTGGGGCTGGGTTATCGTGGGTGAACATGGCGACGCCTTCGGCCGCCTTCACCGACAGAGGCTTGACAAGCTCTCTGAGCCGGTACTCTAGCACATCTTGGTCAAGGGTGCTGTTGCCGGCGTCATCCGCCTTGTACTCGCACATCTTCAGTGGGCGATGGCGGAGTGGCATTATCTTCCTCGACAGCCAGCAGATCACGGTGTCAACTCCGTCAAGCAACGGAGCCTTCATCGTCTTCGTCAGAAACTCGATCCGCCTGACGGCAATTCGAAGCTCAGCCGACAAGCTGCTAAGGGGCACCTTTGCCGTCCAGCAGGCCTTGTGGGTTGGCGGACCGTTGACGAAAGCAGGCATCCCCTGTGTCGTGCCGGGTGTCGGGATGTCCTTGCAGTAGAAGAAGGTGCTGGTCCAGTGCTTCACCGACTCGATGTATGGGATCTTTGGGTACCAGTCGGGTTGGCGGCAGTTGAAGGTTACGCTACCGCAAGTTGCCAGCTGGCCGCCTGGTATGGTTTGCCGGCATAGGAAGCAATATTGGAATAGCTCTATGGATGCAGCTATGCCTAAATACCCTTCGCACAAAGCCTGGAAGCCGGCTAGCACTAGAATGCTGTTGGGCGCTATGTTGTGCGGTTGCAGCCCGTAGAAGCTAAGCACCGCCAGAAAGAAGGCGGAAAGCGGCAAAGACATACCGCGGAGGCTGTGCGATGCCAACATGACGCGCTCACCGTCTTGCGGGTCAGGGACAGGTTCGTCGCCTGGAACCCTCCAGGAGCACTCCGTCTTGGGCGGTATGTAGCCGCCATCCTCCAGCTCCTTCAGATAAGCTGACATCATCACTAGTACAGAACGACACATCGGAAACGGGCCAAAAACCCCTTCGGCAACGGAGAAAGGGTCCGTGTCCCCGCCTCGGTCACTGATGTGAGGGCCTTCATCGGTAACGGAGGCCAAAAACCGTTTCCGATGAGGTCTCCATTTGGCAACGGTTGTGCGTAGACCTCCGTTTCCTTAGTTTACCTTCATCAGATACGGAGTTTGCCATCCACCCGTTTGCACTGAGCATTTCTCATATTTCGGTTATATGCCATAATACATGAAAGGCTGATTGCACAATGCACTAAAACGTTATTCAATTCATAACATAGAACAAATGCCATCGTTACATTGGTATACAAAAATATCACCGTTTTTTATAATTTGACTACAATCATATCTATCACACATTGGCATAATGTAATATCACCTATTACACTTTGACTACAATCATGAACTCTAAACCTATAAGCAACTAACCTAACAAGATGGAAGGCTGGCTTAATTTAGCCAGCGTTCCATCTTTGACTTGGAGCTCACCTTCTATGAGCTCTCGGTCGTTGCTGTACCCACTCCAAGACCAGTATCCACGAAATTTCCTTGCCTTAAAGTTTCTGGTTCTCGGAATGATACATTGGTACTTTTATGCAGTGTTGCCGAAATAAACTCCTGCGTGAAAGAAAAAACTATTAGCGAAATGTACAAAATACATCTGGATATTAAAAAAATCAGTGGCTATTTTCCAGCAACTGCTTTGTTCGGTTGCCATTTTCGAGAAACTGCTAAGATCGACGGCAAATATCCAGGAACTGCTCTGTTTGGTGGCAGACAGTTCGCATTCCTTCCTTCTCTTCTTCCTCGTTCCACCCCAATCCCCCACCCGCCATGGACGACCGCAACAGAATAACAGAGACAACTACCGTCCGTACCCACGGCACCGTTCTGGAGGTGGTGTACACGAACGAGGAGCATACCGTGGAGTGGATTCTCGACAAGTACGAGGAATGGCTAGCAGAGGAGAAGCATCGGTTCATCGGCCTTGACATCGAGTACACCCGTAATCGTCGGCACATGTCTGTCCTGCAACTCGCCATGCGCCAGCATGTCCTCGTGTTCCACTGGTGCAAGTCCAAGAAGAATTGTCCAGAGTTGGCAAATTCTTTGAACGCAAGAATATCACCTTCGCAAGCGTGGACATCACCAACGACAGCAAGGTGCTTTCTTCTGCCGGCTTCCACATTCCACCAGAGTACTACGTGGACATCCAACTCGTATACAAAATCAAGGGTGGAGACGAGAGGGACGGAATGGGTGATCTAGCGGCAGACCTCATCGACAAATCATACGCCAACATGAAGAAGGAGTTCCCATCCAACCAGCACGATTTTGGGAGTGGATGCCGCTGCACAAAGTTAACCTCGACTACGCAGCAATAGATGGGTACGTGACCTACGAGTTGTATCGCAAGATCCTAACCTTGAATGACAGGCTACGTCCAACATGGCAGGAAATGCTCTGCCCTAGGTGCAAGAATGCCCTAGGTGAATTGCAATAGGCTTTGGATGTGGGTGTTTAACTAGTTTGTACAGTTGGTGCTTTAACAATAAGTGTTTGTAATTATCAGAACATGTATGTGTGAATTTGCACTAGGAAATTGTTTATGTGATGAAATGCTCATACATAGAACCTAGTTCATCGGCATCACAGCCGGTCACAGAAAGATTTATACCTTTCACCCGGCGGGAGAGGAGGTGCAGGCCTCTGCCAGATGTGCTGAGATGCTACCAGCGCGCTGTGACACAATCACCTCCTCATCCTTCTCCTTCGTTGACATCCACCTCCTCCTTCTTCTCCAGATCAGACACCACCTACAGATCCTCCACCACCTCCAGATCGGCCACTTCCTCCTCCAGATGGGTTTCTGCTGGTAGATCCGCCGGAGGTGCTGCACCACATCGGCCTGGCTCAGAAGAAGCCGGGCATCACCGGAGGAGGAGGGCGTCAGATGGTGGCGCTGCCGCATCATTAGCGGACGCATGGCCGCCTCCAGATCGACCTTCCCCTCACGAAGGGCTGCCGCTAGAACGGTGCTGCCGCGGCGGCTAGAGCCGCGGCCGCGATGGCCGGATCTAGAAGCGCCGACAGAGGAAGCCATTAGAGAGAGTGAGGAGAGTTGAAAGCCACAGTGTGCGGCGGCTAGGGTTGGAAGAGAGACAAGTGAGAGAGTGATAATGAGACCGAGCCGGCAGTATATATAAGCGCCACATTGGCAACGGACATTTTATATAACCGTTTCCATTGATTTTACACCAGCGAGAGAGTAAACTTACTAACAGGTACTCTAAATTACATATGAACGCAGAGACCACTTAGCAGCTAGTGCTACTACATACGGACTTGATAATGAAGTAAACGATTACATATATGCTACTACTAGCTAATGCTACTACTAGCAGCTGCTGATGAAGACTCGGGCTCGTCGTCGCTGTACACGAGTGCGTCCCTCCGGCATAAGGTACCGTCGAAGATCTTGATGAAGAACCCGTTGTCGCCGTCGAACTCGAAGCACAAAAAGTGCCCCTGCTCAAGCTTGTACGCTTGGGCGAATGACTTCCATCCCTGGCCGAGGTACAAATTCTCCCCGGCACTCACGGCCGTCTTCACCGCCCAGCTGCCGTTCTCGCAGTCCTCCATCTTCAGATGCATGGTAGCTGCCACCATGCCTTGGAGCTTCTCTGCGAACGCCCTCGGGAGCCTCAGGCGGCTCTCGATGCCCTTGTACAGGATAACCAAGAACTCGAAGCCGCGCAGCTCCGGGGACATGTCTTCAGAGGACGGTGAGGGCGACACCGATGGCGTGGCATTGCGGCTGCGCCCCCTACCACGGCCGCGCCCTCGTCCACGGCCGCGCCCACGTCCACGGCCGCGACCGCTGATGGTACCTCTCGCCGGGGACATGTCTTCAGAGGACGGTGAGGGCGACACCGACGGCATGGCATTGCCGCTGCGCCCCCTACCACGGCCTCGCCCTCGTCCACGGCCGCGACCGCTGCCGGTACCTCTCGCCATGGATTTGGACGGAGGGGATCTGGCGAAGTTTGAATAACTATAGGCGATGGACTGGGGCTTCAAAGAGACCGCTGCTGGTACCTCTCGCCATTTATACTCGCGGGTCTGCTCCGCCCACCTCCCCATCTGCCCATTCGCTAGCCTCCACGTATCAACATTTTCAACGGTTGGAAAATTCTATCCGTTACCATAGAGGCAAATATTGGAAACGGACAATTTTATTAACCGTTGCCAATATAATAGGTGACGGAGATTGGAAAGGGTCCGTTGCCAATGTAGGTGGGCCTGGTCAGGTTTGTACGCACCGGCCGCGCGGAAAGCGCGATTCTCTGTCGCCTAACACCTGCCGTTTCCATAGAGGGGTATCCGATGTGTCGTTCTGTACTAGTGCATGATTGACGGCAGCCAATATCTGGAGCCAAGGTCCGCCGCCTCCTCTTCATCCTCGGCGTCGTCGTCGGCGGCAGCTTCTGCTTCCGCCGTGGCCTCAACGCTGGTCGCCGCTAGGGATGGAAGCGGGAAGGTAGGTGTGGGCGCTGCGGGTGCCGCCGGAGTTGGAGAAGAAAAAGAAGGAACCCCACCCGCAGCCGCGGTGGGGACAGAAGAGGTCTCCGGCGTGCTCGCGGGAACCGCCGCCGCCGGCGCAGATCCAGATCCAAGCGCAGCCGCCGAAGTTGCAGCCAGCACCGCAGCCGCCGAATCGTGCTGAGAGGTGCTCTCCATTTGTCGCGGAAGCTCTGCTCAAGTGCTCGCCGGAGTTGAGTACGAGAGGGAGGAGCGCTCGAGAAGGTGAGGAGGCCGCGGTGAATGCGAATGGGGAAGAAGTTCGACCCCGTTGTGCCCTTTGGGTATTTACCTCCGCGCGTTAAGATTCGTGCACGAGATTGGGGGGACACACGATCTCCGCCACGTGCCCACGATTTGCACGTCGTGGCAACGGTGTCTGCGGCCTTCTCCCCGATTCTCGTGCGTAGTGGAGAAGTAATCATGACGCATGCCAAGTCCAAACTGTCGTGGACTGCATGACGTCATCCGTCAACATTTGACGGGACCGGTCAAATGACAAGACTGGTGCCGGGAAGATTCCTGACAGCGGTCAGGCCGTCTTTCCCATGATGGCGGCAAATCATCCGACTACTTTAGGCGGATCGCCGCTTATTTCAACTTTGGAATGCTTCAAACTCTTCAGCCGCCTACAAGACAAGACGGACGTCGCCGACAAAAGAAGACGGCGCCTGAAGAACTCGAACCCTTCCAGGGGCTAATGTTGGGGATATACCTACTAGGGGTATCACCAGCATGGATCAATCTGGCTAGTCCCGGGCGGCCCGCAGTGGTGGTGAAGGCTTTGCCTGCCGGGCGGCCCATATAGCTGACGACCAAGGAAGGCGGATGCCGGCAAGGAGGAGGCCCAAGACCGAAGCCCATGAAGCCACCAAGACCAAGACGGAAGGCGGCAGACTTGTCGGCTAGGTTTAGGACTCTGTATGCTTGCCGGATACGTAAACACCTTGTAACCCTAGGTCCAGCCGTCTATATAAGCTGGACCTCGGGACGCCTTTAGGGCATCCAACCAACCAATCCTGATACCATCAACCTCATTGTAACCTGTACCTCGGCTATTTGCCTCATAGTGAATTATAGCAGCACGTAGGGCTCCGCCACCGCCGTGGAGCCTGAAGCTGGGTAAACTGCCGTGTACAATCCCGACCTCGACGACATCCACCTTCTTGCCCTACGTTCACCCTCGGCTAGCAGGACCCGTCTCCTATCTCAGATGCCGATACGACGACAGACGCCTTTGGCCCCACGGTGGGCGCCAACTGTCGAGGTATTGGTAACGCGGATCCATAATAGGTAGCCATGCGTACTGTAGAGATTGTGGGGAAGAACGTGGAGGGCTCCGGTGACGGGATTTGCACACAAAGGTTTACCCAGCTTCGGATCTCACGACGGCGGCGAGATCCTACGTGCTGCTATAATTCACTAAAGGCGAATATGTGTACAGGTTACAATGAGGTTGTTGAACGTAGCCCTCCCTTACAAGGAAAGTACTAACCGACCTAGATCACGAGTCCTAGACTAACACGGCTGGAACCCTAACTTGCTCCATAAGGCGGACGCGCCTCTAGCTTTCGTCTTGGACTTCACTAAGCCGGCTCTGGCTTTACCTTGCGCTTCTGCCCCTTTGGGCTGCCCAACTAAGCCATCCGGCTTTTCCCTGGTGGGCCAAGATTTATTCACCGTGGCAGGTATACCCGTTCAGCATATCCCCCACAATTTTTTTTTGATATCTAAGATGATGTTATGTAAGATGATGGGTCATTTTCACAAAAGACAATCTCACGAGGCGAGGCCTAACTGATATGAGAATAAATACTGTTGTGATTTTGCTTTGCATTCAAGTTTGCTCGCGCAGCATGGTTAATTATTCAGGTTGTTATATGTTGGGTATTAAAAATCATATCCTCAGTCGAGGGCAGCCCTATGCAGGGTTTTGTAGCTTTGCATGAACCATGTTGTTTTTTCATAAAAGAGTAAGAATCTCTTTTCAATGCAGGCTATATACTCGTTTACAATTGGGTCTATACTTGGTCTCATCTTCAGTGATCGGAGCTGAAGGACCTTTTTATAAAGGCATGTACCCGAGTAGGCCTGGAATTCGAACCAAGCCGAGCCAACTTGGCTCGGCTCGTTGAAACTCGCTCAACTGCGAGCTCGACTTAAACAAACGAGTCCAAAAATGAACTCGGCTCGACTCGGTAAACTCACGAGTAGCTCACGAGAAGCTTGTTTAACTCGCTCAAATATAAAGTGTTTTTTATATATATTAGTGCCTAACTATCAATATATTTTGCACTGATAATGGTGTAAAGGTTCTATATTTCAGCATTGATCTACCCCTTGACTACATATGTTAAATTGTAGAAGGACCATTTGTTGTAGTTCAGATTTAGTAGGAAAATTACTAGTTTTTTTTTATGGAAAAGCATTGTAATCCCCCGGGGGATCGGTGTCTCGTGATCCTCCGCCTTCTCGACGCGACACGCGTCCCTTCGTGTGGCAGGAAAGACTAGCAGCCAACCCCAGCACTCACCTTATCCCTTCACGGGTCTCCTCCACCACGTAGAGCCATGGCCGGCTTCCTCCGCAGCCGTCGGGGCACCTCCGCCACAGCCTACCTCCGGCGATGTCGGGGCCCACGGCCACAGCCTACCTCCGCCGCCGTCAGAGCTCCGCCGCCACAGCCATGTCTCCGTTTTATCGATCCAGTCGTGTCTCTTCAACTCCTTTTGACTCATTTCCTCTCCCTCACCAGCATCGCGCCGCCATCCTGCACTGGCGTCACCCACCTTCTCTACGCTCTCTCCTGCCGCATGCTGGCCCGACACTGGTTGGCCGATGCCGCTCCCACATGTTCATCTTCAATTTCTCGCACCGGAGTGCTGGACGATGCACCACCGGCGCACCGGTGACGACACAACATCATCATCAGATGATGCAGACAGCAGGACGCGGTGTCCATTTGGCGGTGCTCCGTGGCGACGGCAGGGCGGGCGTTGCTATGCACTGATTACACCTTTGCTACCATAGCAAGCAGCTGGTGCTTCCTCGGCAGTCCGATGTTGCTCTGAGACGACAGTTGGCGTTGCTCCCGCCGGGAAGGAGGGTGGCGTTGCTCCCTTGGCAGGGCGGCGTTGCTGCCGAAGGAGGCCGGCGCCGGTGCTGCCTAAGAAGGCCGGTGTTGGTCCCGTCGGACGGTGGCATTGCTCCCGCCGGGCGGCGGCGTTGCTCCAATGGAAGGGCGGCATTGCTGCTGAAGAAGGTCGGTGTTGCTCCCGTCGGAAGGTGCCGTTGCTGCCGAAGGAGGCCGACGTTGCTCCCGTCGGATGGCTGAAAGGACAAGGATGTCGCCTAGAGGGGGTGAATAGGCAATTTAAAAACTTTTCCGGTTTAGGCTTGATAATTAACAAGCCAACAACCTAAATATACTAGGCTCACCTATGTGCACCAACAACTTATGCTAAGCAAGACAAGCAACAAAGTGATAGCAAGATGTAGAACTTCAAGCACGAAGGTTATCAAAATGTAAAGTGCATAAGTAAAGAGCTCGGGTATAGAAATAACCGACGCACGCGGAGACGACGATGTATTCCCGAGTTCCTCCTTTTTAGGGGAGTACGTCTCGTTGGAGGGGTATGAGTTTCGAACTCAAGACGCCACAAATGGCCTCACCTTATTCTCCGATGAACCTTGCCCAAAAGCTCGGTTCACATTCCACTATTGATTTCCTTTTGGGCGGAAATCGAGTCCCTTACAACAATCTTGAGGCACAACCCACAAAAGGATTGGGAGCTCCCAAGTGACCACAAAAGGTCTCAACCGCCACAAAAGGTGTCTAGGGTCAAAAGACCCAAGAGTAACATGCTCACGAACTTTCACTTCCACGAATCCTTGTGGAGAGCACAAACCGATGTACAAAAGCAATGGCAAGAGCACAAGTGCTCAAATCCTTCACTCTCAAATCCCACCAAAAGCAACTAATGCTTGTGGGGGAAGAAGAGAGGAAGAACAATGAAGAACACAACAAATGAAACTCCAAGATCAAGATCTACTAGGTTCCCCTGACTTATAGGAGGAATGGATTGGTGGAATTATAGATCGAGATCTCCTCTCTCAAATATCTCAAAGATATGCAAGAATCATGGGAGGAATTGGGAGAGGGGCAAGCTTTCCAAGGTCAACAATGGAGGTGAGAGAGGGGGAAATTTCATGCTTGGAAGAGCTAGTGGCTTTGGGGAAGAAGGGGGCCTTTTATAGGTCCCACAAGAAAAGAGCCGTTGCAGGAAAATTAACCCCGGAGACTCCGGTCTGGGGAGGCCGGAGTCTCCGGCCTGAGCAGAGTCTCCGGCCCCTGAGGGCAGAGACTCCGGCCAGACCAGAGACAACGAAGTCTCTGGGGCACTTCTGGCCTCTCAACAGAGAGCGCCGTCGTTGGGGCGCAAGTGCCAAAACCGGCAGGCCGGAGACTCCGGTCCCCCTGAGGCTGGAGACTCCGGTGTGGGCACACCGGAGACTCCGATCTAGGGGCACCGGACACTCCGTCCTGTATTTCCTGCAGCCACTCAGAAAACCTGAAATGCAATAACTTTCTCGTTCGAACTCCAAATCAGGTGAAACCAATTTTGTTGGAAAGGTAATGACAAGAGCTTTCCACAAATAGAGTTAAGTTGATACGCATGGGAAGGTGTGGAACTTTCCTCACGGATAAACCGATAATATTTCCAACACGAAAACGCAACAAGTTTTCAAAACAAAATCCGTTTTCGAAGAATTTGGGCTTGTCATGAAGATCACGACAAGCACCAAAACCCAACTAGGAGAAAAACCAAATAAGAACCAAGAAAGATGATGATGCCAAGAATGCAAAGGTTTGAGCTCTCCACAAAGATGCGATCAAGTTACTCACTTGAGAGCCCCTCTTGAGAGTACGCTGTCTATCCTATAAGCCGGTCTCCCACTAACAACATGAGATCGATAACATAGAAACCCTATCAAGATCATACCTTTGCCTTGCGCATTCCACTTGAGCTAGATGATGACGATCTTGATCTTTTCAAGTGGACCACCTTTCTTGATTGCGCTTTGCTTGGTGAAGACTCACATATCGCTCCCCCATACACCACTATGGGAGAGCCTCTTTTAGACACATCTTCACTTGGCCATTAACTCCAAATGGGTGACAAGTTTCAAGCATAGGATTTCTTCGAGATGCTTCTCTTGAACTTGCACTTCATCTTTTTCTCTTAATATATATGGTGACTTGGAGATAAACATGAATGTTCACTCAATCTTCTTTTCCAAGTCAAGCTTGCAATAAGCTCAACTCTATATGACCATTCTTCATATAAAACCTTAGAAAGAACCTTGGTCATCATATAATCTTATAGAGTCCAACACATGAACTCCAATCTTTTCCCATGGACAAGATCTATAAAGATATCTCAATGCAAACAATACTCCATAGAGATTGTCATTAATTACCAAAATCACACAAGAGGGCACATGCACCTTCAACGGCGCAGGTGCTACCGTCGGACATCGGCGTTGCTCCCGTCGGACGGCGCAGGTGCTACCGTCGGACATCGGCGTTGCTCCCGTCGGATGGTGGCCTTGCTGCCGATGCAAACCTTTTTTTCTTGATGTGGTGCAAATCTTTGGAAGGTTTGTAGCAAAAATTTCTATTTATTGATGCAAATTCGTAGAAAAGTTGTAGCAAATTTCTGTTTATAAGATAATTTTTATCTTGCAAATTCTTTGAAGTTTTGAGCAAATTTCTTCTACTTGTGATGCAAATCCACATAAAAATAGAATTTTTCTTTGGAGATGTGATGGTGCAATTGTTGTAGAATTTTGAGGGTTGCTTTGAGGGTTGTAGAAGAAATTTCTTTGGAGATGTGGTGGCATTGCTTTGAGAAGTGGGCACGACGGTGCTGCCATGCACGATCGTCCTGCTACCATGGTGGCACCGCCTGGCACGGCCGTGCTTCTACCCGCCGGCGGCGGTGGTGCTACCGAAGAAGTACGACGGTGTTGTCATGAGAGCGCGGCGGTGCCGGCGGTAGCGGGGCCGGCGGGAGATTCGTCGCCGGAATTTTTGGGCGAGGCGGTCATGGATGCTGCGTGGCGGTGCCGGCGGTAGCTGGGCCGATGGGACATTCGTTGCCGGAATTTCTAGGTGAGGCGTCATGGATGCTGCGCGGTGGTGCCGACGGTAGCTGGGCCGGCGGGAGATTCGTCGCCGGAATTTCTGGGCGAGGCGGTCATGGATGCTGCACAACGTCCGTTTGCGAGCTCGTACGCAGAAACGAAAGAGTCAAAACGTGTCGGGCAGTTTAGGAAGACGGGTCCACCCACGTGGGCTCGGAAGCGACCGTTTCTGCGTTTTCTGCGCGAGAGAGCGATGCGGGCTTTGCAGCCGGATCGGATGGCCACGCGCTCTCTCCATCAGACGCATCCGACGGCTGTCGACCCGGGGGATCGGCGCGCGTGATCCCCCGGGGGACGCTTAGCGCTCCTCTTTTTTTTATATACGTACATGTTCGAACACTAAAAATGTGTAGTAGCTTGGTCAACAAACGAAGTTAAATCCAAAACTCGGCTCGGCTCGTGAGACACCGAGTTCGAACTGAGTCGAGCTGAGTCACGACTTACTCGTTTAGCTCTAAGTTTTGAGTTTTAATTCCAGCCCTATACCCGAGTGGTCGAGTGGACCATTATGTACGTAAGTCAAACCCTTGTTCAAACTAGGTCAACCCCAATAGAAAAGACCAGCTCGCCGAGTTTGTACCCAGAGAGGTGATCATTTGCTAGAAAAAGTCTCAGCCCGATTACTGGAAGTTGGGATGAGCAGCTTGTTACTGACACGTTCAGTGTGGAGGATGCAAAACTCATTCTACAGATTGAGAGATGGAATGGTGGATTTTATTGCGTGGCATTTTGATGAAAAAGGCCAACACTCCGTCAGACAAGCTTACAAACTATATGTTCAATTGGATGCATATAATAGAGGCCAGGATGCCGGCCCTAGCTCTGCAAACATTGGAAATTTGAACGTGTGTGAAGATGTTTTCTGGAAGAATATTTGGGCTATGCCATGCCCGAATAAGATTAAATTGTTTACATGGCGTGTCGCACACAATTCTTTGGCCTTGCGCATTAATCTTCAGAAAAGAGGTGTTAAATTAGAGGACACCAAGTGCCTGTTCTGTGGCCGTGCTGATGAAGATGGGGGCACCTATTCATCCGTTGCAAGTCTGTTAAAGAAGTGTGGAGACAACTTGGTTTGGAAAATGTGAGAGTAAATCTAGAGAATGTCAGTTCGGCCATCCAGATTGTGGAGTTTTTATGGACACTGACGGAGACACAGCGTGTACAAATTCTTACTAGTTGGTGGCTTTGGTGGAATAACAGGAATAAGCTGCGTGAGGGGGAGCTTCCAATAACCAGTTCTGAAATCGTACGAACAACAATCTGCAAAACTGTTGAATTCCTGGAGTTGTTCAGTCATGGTGCTGAGAAGGCCAAACCTGAACCACAAAAATGGCGGCCACCTGATGATGGTTTTCTGAAATTTAATACTGATGCAGCACTCATACCAGGCGACACCAATTCTAGCTGGGGAGTGGTTGTGCGGAACCAGAATGGAGAGATGATAACTGCTAGTGCTGGGAAAATGGCGGGCGTTGATGACGCTTTTGGTGCGGAGTTGTTTGCGGTCAGCCGTGCGCTCGATCTAGCTGCCGATATTGGAGCAATCAGAGTGGTTTTTGAAACACTCTCAGCTGTTGGCGTTGGCCCTGAATAGACAAGGACATGATTACTCTCGGTATGCAATGGCACTAAGTGATCTGAAATTTCAGCTACAGACTTGGTTCTCGCGAAGCAAAGTTATTTTCTGCCGAAGAGAGGCTAATAGGGTAGCTCATGAACTAGCAATTATTGGTAAATCTTGTAATGTGAATGAGGCCTTCATTTGGGAGGATGATGTACCGGCACATGGAGTCCCTGGTACAAATTCTGCAGAAAAAAGGCTTTGGGGACAAATGGTGTGGCTAGATTGCTCGGCTCTTTAACACTGCCAACTCGGCAGTGCTCTTGAATGGAGTCCCTGGTAAATCTTTTAAATGCAGAAGGGGAGTGCGACAAGGTGATCCCCTCTCACCTTTGCTATTTGTCCTTGCTGCCGACTTCCTGCAATCTGTATTGAACAAAGCATTAGTGGATGGACATTTACAGAAGCCCATTCCCTCTGATGTGTTGACCGACTTTCCGATAATTCAGTACGCTGATGATACTCTAATTGTACTCCCTGCTCAGCTTGACAAGATTCAATATCTTAAGGACAATCTTGCAGATTTTGCTCTAGCCACTAGTCTCAAGAGTCAATTATCATAAATCCAGCCTGATTCCTATAAACATTCCAGAGGACAGAGTGCATCTCTTCACAGGAGCATTAAACTGTCAGCAAGGTGTAATGCCCTTTACTTATTTGGGTTTGCCTTTAGGAACCACAAAACCACGGGTTGAGCACCTTATGCCTTTGGTCTGCAGGGTTCAGAAACGGCTTTTGGGCTGTGCTCAATTCTTAAGCTCCCCTGGCCGGCTGGAAATGGCCAACTCTGTGCTTTCCTCTCTGCCAACGTTTTATCTAAGCTCTCTGATGGTTTATAAAACTGTGATTGATCAAGTTGACAAATACAGAAGACATTGTGTCACTAGAGGCAGTGACTTGTCCAAGAAGAATCCTCCTCTTGCTGCCTGGGAGCTAGTCTGTAAGCCAAAAACTCATGGAGGCCTAGGGGTGGTTGATCTGCAGCGTCAAAACAAATGCCTGCTGATTAAGCATTTACATAAATTTCTCAACAAGCAAGATCTGCCTTGGGTTCAGTTGATATGGAGATCTTATTACAGCAACTCATTGCCCCTGGATAGACAAGTCGACTGCTCCTTCTGGTGGCGTGACTGTCTTAAACTCATGCCAGATTTTATGCTGATGGCTAAGTGCACCGTCAAGGCTGGAGATACAGTAAAATTCTGGTCGCATCGTTGGACAGATAATATCCTAAAAGATCAATGGCCTCACCTCTACTCTTTTGTCATCAATGAGAATTGCTCGGTGAAGGACTTGCTTGCCTCTGAAGCTCCAATTGATTTTTTTTCATCTACCTCTTTCTGAAGAAGCCTTTCATGAATTTGGTATGCTACAGGAGTTTTCACAAGGACTTGAATTACAGGAAGGGAATGACATTTGGGAATACTCCTGGGGGAAAAAATATTCTGTTTCCCGGGCATATAAATTCTTCCAGGGGCCTCCTCATCCGGAGCCAACTTTTACATGGGTATGGAATTCCTGTTGTCAGAAAAAGCATAAAGTTTTTGCTTGGTACTTGCTACACAATCGTCTGAACACAAGGGCTATGCTTCAGAGGAAGAATTTTCACCTGCCTGACTATAGTTGCATTATGTGTGGCTTGCGCACCTTGGAAACGAGAGACCATTTATTCTTCCACTGTCCCTTTGCCGCCCGCTGTTGGAGCCACTTACTGCCAGGGTGGATAGTACCTGATGCCGACATTCATGTTGTGACTCGATCTTTCAGACAGTCTTTTTATCAGCCGTTCTTCATGGAAGTGTTTATTCTAGCACTTTGGGCCATCTGGATCACACGGAATAACCACATCTTCAAAGGCATCCGGGCAAATCTCTTTCGCTGTCACAGGAAATTCAAGGAGGAACTAGACTGGGTTGCTTACAGAGCAAACAGAGCCAGTCTGGCAAGTTTCAAGATCTGGATTCAGAATTTCAGAACACCTTAATTGCATTCCCTGTAACTTAGCTAACTAGTTTTCTTTTGTTTGCTTGTACTGCTGTCCTTTCCAAAAATAAAGTTTATGCTTTACATTAAAAAAATATAGAAAAGACCAGCCGGAAGACCCTCGAGCTTGTTCAAAATAAAGAAAGACCCTCGAGACCCCTAGACACACTAGATTCTGCACCCTTGGCCCGCCGTCCACCTCAGCGCAGCGTGGCAAAACGCAGAGCAACCAAATTCCGCAGAGCAAGAAGGGGGACTAGTAGAGGCGCCGGGAGAGAAGAACGAGCATGGAGGCGGCGGCGGCGAGGAAGAGCGTGTGCGTGACCGGCGCAGGAGGCTTCATCGCCTCCTGGCTCGTCAAGCTCCTCCTCTCCAAGGGCCACTACGCGGTCCGCGGCACCGTGCGCAATCCTGGTAAGGGCCGGCCTCTCTTCGGTCCGTCCTTCCCCATTCTTCCAAGTTCTTTTTTCTTCTTCTATTGGCTGTTCGCTGTCGAAGATCTATGTTTATACAGTACGATGTAGTTATAGGTCAATAGAATATAGTTGCTGAAAGGACCGAGGTGAAGCAGGCCAGGCGACGACCGACCATATGTGTGCTTGGACGTCAACCTAACTTCTTGAGATTCTGAAATTCTGATGCTTTAGAAAGTTTTTTAAGTTTTTTGGAGCGGAATGTGTAATGTTGAGATGAAACTGCAGGAATTATAAACTCTTATGTCTTGTAGTTATTAAATTTCTTTATACTCTTATAAAGATCTGAGTTGGTGGCGGTCCGTTGACACTTATGAGATTACTCCTTATTAAGTTGCCAAGAAATTAATCGTAATTATCCTACAGTGTATCATGTAGCACACATATGTGTTGTTACTTTTCATTAAATGTTTAGATTAATTTATAATTTTAGATTTTTTTTAATCTGGCATAACGTTAAGAACTATGATGACACAAGGGTTTAAAAACTCAAATCATGCAAAAAAAAATTAGTATGGGTATACTTTATTGTGATGGAACCAAGAAATTATATACTCCCTCCAACCCAAAATACTTGATGTCAATGTAGACCACATACGGAATAAAATGAGTTTATTTTCATACTAAAACGCGTCTAGATACATGCTAATCAAATGTCAGTTATTTTGGGACGGAAGGAATATATATCATGATGGCGTTGTTTTTTGTGTGTGCCCATGTGCTTCAGATGATGATAAGAATGCTCACCTCAAGGCACTAGAAGGTGCTGGGGAAAGGTTGCAGCTGATCAGGGCTGACCTGCTGGACTATGACAGTGTTGCGTCAGCGGTTGCTGGCTGTGAGGGCGTGTTCCATGTTGCTAGCCCTGTCCCTTCAGGCCGGTCAACCAACCCTGAGGTGATTTTTTCGAGGACATATGCTTCACAGTTTTGTTGGGTTTCAGGGGAAACAAGTTGGCATAGCTGGTGAATACTGTGATTTAGTATGATGGAATGTCAACTATGTGTGCGTTCGCTTGACTTTAAGGCCCCGATGCATATATTTCCATCCTTTCATGATATTCATGTTTGCCTATGAACGTAGTTCATGACAACAAACATAGTTTATTGCCTGGTTTATGCTTTGTGAAGCATTAAACTATCTAAAAGTTACCTCTTTCTTAATATAGTCGTATTATACAGATATAATTGTACATTGGTTAATTTCTAGAAACAAGTGCTTATGATAATACTGCATTCTTTTCTGCTTTGTAGGCAGAAGTCATAGCTCCTGCTGTAACAGGCACGCTTAATGTGTTGAAAGCTTGCTGCGAGGCAAAAATTAAGCGAGTTGTCATGGTGTCTTCAGTTGCCGCTGTGTTCAATAATCCTAACTGGCCTAAGGGTAAAATCTTTGATGAAGACAGCTGGTCAGACGAGGACCTCTGCAGAAAGAGTGAGGTAAGTAAGGCAATGCGTTCACATTTGCTAAATATTTGATGGCAGGCTAGTATACATGGACTACAAATTAATCACAAATTTATATTTGACTTAAAAATACATATGGTTTTATGGCTTATTTAAATGTTTTAATAGTAAGTATTCTTTGTCGAACCATTTTTTATCTCGCGAATTAAATATCTTGTAAACAAACACTGTCACTTACTGGTTTTGGGTTAACCTTAATTTAGGATCCACCCCAAGGGCTAGTTTTTTTCCTGTTTGAATTCATAGTTCTTTGAGTTATGAGAACATCATCATTGGACCGTTAAGAGGACTGATTTTTTTCGTTATTTGTGAGAAAATCTGGCTTTTCCTGGAAGATTTTCAACCACAGATATTTCCAGGTTGTTATATGTAGTACATGTCCCTCGGAAAGAGATAAGTTTCAGATGCCTGCTCAGCGGATGTACAAATATGTTTTTTTTCGGAATGGGGAACAGAGCCCCGGCCTTGTACAAATATATCAATACAGCATTTGCCCTTACTCCAGGCCTTGCCTCTCAATTTCATAGCTTGAAGATCGCGAGTCATTTTCACATGTTGAAATTTTCTTGTACTCAAAAGTCACTTCTTATTTGCACTCTGTTTTTATTATTCGCATTGCTTTGTTCGAAACTGAAGCCGTTCAATAGGTGGCTTGTGACTTTCTAATAAAAAATGATGTTCTTGTAGTTCTAACCACACAAACTATTCCTGGTCTCCTTTTGTAATTCCTTGCTCTGGATCACCTATTTGAAACAAACTATCTGTGTTCTCATTGTGGCAGGAATGGTATTTTCTTTCCAAAACACTCGCAGAGCGTGAGGCTTTTGCTTATGCAGCAAAAACTGGGCTGAATATTTTAACTATTTGCCCATCATTGGTAATTGGCCCCTTGATTCAGTCTACAGTAAATACAAGCAGTCAAGTCCTCCTTAATTATTTTAAAGGTAGGTATGTATCTACAGTCTGTTTATTGTTTGAACTCAACAAAATGTATTTACCAATAGCACGAAAGACCTTCATGCCTTTACGATCAAGCTGTTTTGAATCACCAAACTTGTTTAGGCTTATAGCTCAATTTCTGTAAAAATGAAAATAATTTTCTATTGCAGGAGAACATGAGACTGTAGAAAATAAATTCAGGAACCTAGTGGATGTTCGTGATGTTGCCGATGCTCTTGTTTTGATGTATGAAAATCCAGAGGCATCTGGACGCTACATCTGCAGTTCAACACCAATCAAAGTCTCTGATATGATAAACGTACTGAAGACCTTATGTCCATCCTACACTTATCCCAAAAAGTAAGTGCCTTTCTCAACAGACTACTTTGTTTATATTACTGTTAGTTTAATTCTTCATTTCATAAGCTAGATGACATTTCCTAAAGGGAAGTAAGAAATATCTGAGTCCATTTGTCTTTTCCTGAATGTGTAATACTTCTTATGTATTTAGCATGGTTTACATTTTGGATTGTAAAATTTTAACTAAAGATGCCGTGTATCACATAATTCTTTGATGTTCGTCCTTCCTCCTTTCTTTGCGTTCTTAACTTGGAAGCAACTCTCCAAATTGCTTTGCAGCTTTGCGGACGTGGAACACAACATCATTTACAGTTCGGAGAAACTTCAGAAGCTAGGGTGGACCTTCAGGCCTGTAGAGAAGGCCCTTGGGGACAGCGTCGAATCCTACAGAGCATCTGGCATCCTGAACTGAGCATCCAACCGAGACAAGTTTAGCTGTTGATTATTTGCAAACCCTGTCTGATTCGTCATGTAATAAAGAGTGAAACATCATGTAATAAAGAGTGAAACAAAATAAGTTAGTGACACAATCATCAAAGCAGTCATGTAACTATAAAAAACAAACAAGCATTTAAATAAATTAAGAATCATGTGAGAACCACAGGTACATCATTGTGAATTTCATCCTTTCTTTTAGGGGATCTCAAATCGAGAAATGATGCAGCACCTCTAACTTGCACAGTTGCACACAGTATTCTCGCCGAAGGATGTTCACTTGTCGAACCAAACACACCCTTGCACACATGTCCTCGCTGGTAACTTCTATGTTGTGTTATCATCCTGCATGTGCTGCGTGCACGTGGGACACGCAGGGGTGGGCCTACTCAAACTATCCTCTCAGCTTTCTGTCTCGAGCGGGTCCATCCATAAAAAAAGACTAGGCAAAATGGCACGTCGACACGCCGCGCCCGTGCGTTAAAATTTATTTTTTGGAAATATTCACATTAAAAAAATTGTTCAGATTCTAAAACTATTGGAATTTCAAAAAAAAAAATACACTTATTAATTTTTTCAGATTTGGAAAAATTGGTAAAATTAGGAAGTTAGTTATATTTGAATTCTTTTTTACGTTTGCAAAATACTGAGATTTGGAAGGTATTTGCAAATTTGAAATATACATCATTTAGTAGTCTTTGAAAAATTGTTTGTATACCCTAAAACAATATCTATAAAGTGTTTAAATTATTTTTGTTGGGTTTATCATATTGAGTGATATCATTGATATTGTTTTCCTGGATTTATTTGAGTTCGAAAGGAAATTACGAAATCCATATTTTATCAAATAGGACTTAATGTACTATTTAAAATTATTAAGATTTGAAATAATGTTGAAAAGGTCCCAAATATTTAATATGTCTATTCTGATTTTTACAATTTGTAAAAGAGAAGAATCAATTTGTCATTTCGAGTATCTTTAGATATTTAGCAAGTTGGAATGTTCAGATATGTTTGTATTTTTTTCCCCTAAATATTTATTTTAACTTCATATTTAGGGAAAATGCAATATGTGGGCATTTATCAAATTTGATTCAATGTAATTAGGGGAACTACATTTAGTTTGTCTTGATATGTTTTAGAGTATTTCCATTTTTTTCAGCAAATTGAAATGTTCAAATGAATTTGTATTCAAAACTATTGATTTTATAAAATATGTCTCAATGTAATTAGGGGAAATACATTTAGGTTATTTTGATATACTCTATAATATCTCCATTTTTTTAAAGCAAGTTGAAATGTTCAAATAAGTTGCATCTTTTTTTTCGTGAGAGCATTTTGACATATTTTAGCGTAGTTCCAAATTTTTATCAAATTGAATTTTTTTTCCTTTTTTCTTTTTATTTAATAGTTTGAAAATTTCAAATTTTTTGACTTTTTTTCTCGAGCATTTTTTTGTATTTTACCGTATTTCAAAATATTTAGCAAATTGAAAATATTAAAATAAGTTTATATTTGTAGTTATTGATGTTAAAACATTTATCATTTTTACAGCTGGTCCCACATGTCAAGAGTTTAGCTTTTTTAATTTGATTCAATGTATTTAGGGAAAATACATTTAGATTATTTTGATATATTTTATAGTATTTCCTTTTTTTTAGCAATTTGAAATGTTTAAATGAATATGTATTCAAAACTATTGATTTTATAAATATGTCTCAATGTAATTAGGGGGGATACATTTAGGTTATCTTGATATATTCTAGAATATCTCCATTTTTTTAAATCAAGTTGAAATTTTCAAATAAGTTGCATAGAGCATTTTGATGTATTTTACCGTATTTCAAAATATTTAGCAAATTTGTATTTGTAGTTATTGGTGTTAAAACATTTATCATTTTTCCAGCTGGTCCCACATGTCAGGAAGTTTAGCATTTTTTAAAGAAATTTTTTAAAAAGGAAAAAAACCTGACAGGGTGGGCCCATTGCGACGTCGTAATGACGTCAGCAATGGCCTCCACCACCGCGGCCACGGCGACGTCGCCGGCATCGTATACGCGCGTTTTGGAGCGCGGCTCTGAGCATGTGGGATGCGCGCGGGCGCGCTGAGCCGGATGGTGGCGGCGATGGGTCCAAATGGTGGCCGGAGACGTCGAGATCGACGGCGGCAACCGGCGGCCGGAGGCGACAAAGGGAAGCACGCCGGCGGCGAATCCGAGCATCCCGGCAAGCGATCTTCGGCGAGGAAGTGGAGGGGACGACGGCGGAATCCGTGGTGGGCGTCGATTTGTCGGGGGAGGCACGGTGGGGCGGCGATGCGCGGCGGCGGGGCCGGCGAGCTCGGGAGCGCGCGAGGAGAGGGGAAGAGGGAGAGTGTGGTGTGCGGTCGTTTTTACATGGAGATCCCTGCCGTTTGTAGAATTTACTAATTAGTCCTTTGCGGGGGGCTCTGTGTAAAAATTTGCGCTAAAAAATCGTGTGGGAGGGTTTACCGGATGGGTACCGGTTCCACCGGCCAGTGGCTGTCGACGTGGCGACCTCTCATTGGTGCGGAACGCGCGGTACTGTAGCTATGAATAGTACCGCTCGCTGGAGGTGACGTGGGTCGATCCTGGCCGTCCGTTTCACAGATCCGACGGCCAGAATAAAAGGGGCGACGTGGCGCGCTGGAGAGGGGGTGGCCATGTCGCCCCTTTATATATAAGGTTACTAGAGCGGATAAACTCTACTAAATGCCTCATTAGATTGAAGGATTTTTCTAAAAAATATTAGATGATTCTAATACATAAGATTTTCCTAAGGAATTCTTTCATCAAAGGAATGACACCTACAAAATTTATATAGATTACATTCTTACACCCAATTCCATAAGGCTCATTTGATTCGTAGGATAGGCAAAGTGAAGAAATATGAATTTTATAGGATTGGTATGACATGTCTAATTGAATCCTATGGAAGAGGACGTTTGTTTGATTGTGGTGAAGGAATTTTTTCATTAGGTTAGACCTCATGTTATTTTTCAATGAAGATTGTACTACAAAATTCTTATAGGAATTTTTCCTATGGGAAATGATCCTATGAATCAAACGGGTTCGAAGGAAAAATTCTCATAGGATTACAATCATATACCAATCCTTTGCAAATCCTATAAATCAAAGGAGCCCTAAGAATTTCAACATTTTGGTCTTCTTTGATTCGTAAGATAGTAAAAATATAGGAATAGGAAACTCGTAGGAATTGGATGGCTTGTCTATTTGAATCCTATGGAAAGAGAAGTTCCTTTGATTATGGTGAAAAAGTTTTTCCATCAGGTAGTTATCTTTTAGTTCTCTCCCCTCGACAAAGTGGATAGGAAAGAGTCTTGCTTCTGTTCCACTAGCTAAGAATAGGGAGAGTTACTTTATCTTTTGAATCTTTTAATCTGACTTAAAAAAAGTGGTACGCCCCTGAGAGATATAGGGACCATGTCGCCCACTCCTGAGCAGAAAGGCCTCACAGAGCGTCAACACCGACATATTGTAGAGCAACGTATTGCAACTATGTACAAAGCCTCCATTCCCTAGGTGTCGTGTTTGAAAGCACTAATTTTTATATGGAGTTGTACTACGAGGTTCCTACGGAAAATTTTCCTATAGGATATGATCCTATCAATCAAACGGCTTGTAAGGAGAAGGCTTTCGGTCTTCGAGGAGAGCAACCTACAAAAAACCTAGGATAGCTCCCGCGACCAACCTGGCAACCGCGCGGCCTCCGCCACCGCCACTTAGCTCCGCCCCGCCTGCGCCTCCGCCCTCCTGGCCATGCCCCATGGCCTCCCCAACCCCCGAAGTCCCACCCTCAGCCCCTGCCCCACCTCCTCGTCCCATGTCCCATGCTTCCAGCCCCGATTCAGATCCGTTTCGAGCCAGTTCTCTGGTGGTGGTATCTGATGCAGGGAATTTGAAGTCGGATGCGCTCTTCGCGGGCCTCCAGCAGCTCTCCCCAGCTGTGCCGGCCGGCCCGCCCGGCTGCCGCCTCCACCGGATAGGCTCCCCGCCCAATTTCAGGCCCCAAGTGGTGGAGCTGCCACCGGCTGCCAGCCCAGAGGATGGTGACGACAAGCTCGGCTGGCAGAAGGTACACAACCGCCATCGCCCACAGCAAAGCATGCCGCCTCCCTCTTCTCACCGAGATGGTGTAGACCGGGCCATGGCCTTCAGGTGGAGAGTGTGTGGCCGCTGCTTCCGTTGCTTGGCGTTTGGCCATCGCATTGTTGACTAACACGGTGAGGTCAGGTGCCTCTCCTACCACTGCTGGGGCCACCGCGAGCGTGACTGTTGGCGGCATCAGCCGGCCGACACTCTCTGCTCCGGGAAGCCTTCAGCCGGTCCGCACAGGCCATTGGACCAGCAGGCCAGCACTGGTCCTCTCTGCTCTAGGTCGCCGGTTGCCGGTCCGCGGCGTCCCTTGGACCTCTCCTGGGGTTCCGTTGCTGCGCCTCGTGCCGTGTACAAGGACCAGGGTCCTCCAGGCCAGGCAAAGATGGTGACCGGTTGCCTACCTGCTGGTACAACAGCTCCACCAGATGCGACGCTGAGGTCCATCGTCGAGGAGCAAGCGGTGGTCCTGCGAGCTGAGCTGCAAGGCCTGGTTGCTTCCCGGCTCGAGGAGATGGTACAGCCATTGCGTGTTGTGACGGATACCTTGCAAGCTTTGCTGGAGCGGCTCGGAAGCTTGATGGAGCGGGCTGTGGTTGCATTGGAAGCGCCGACCGTGGTGCAGACGCCTCCAGCGCCGCCACCGCTAGCTGAGATCAATGGTGGCCTCTCGGATGGTGAAGATCTTGAGTTCTATGGTTGTTTCTCCCCTAGGGATGCGACCTTTTCAGAGTCGATGATGCTCGCCCTGACCTCCTCGCCTTTGGTTGCTTCGGAGGGCATTTTTCCGGTGGTACAAGCCATGGCCAACCAGCAGGAGCTTGCTGTAGCTTTGAAGGACCTTAAGGATTGTGGTGCGCCTAGCTTTGAGGAGAGGACCACCAAGGAGGTGGTCCATATCGATGATGAAAAGCTACATGAGGAGTTGGTGGATGTTTTTGCTTGCTTTGTGTCGGTCTTGCCCATGGACAAGCGGGCTAAGGAGGCTGCTCCCTCTCGACGCAGCATCCAGTTGGACAAGATAAACAATGATTGTGATATTCCAACAGCCAAGCGCGCAGAGTATAGGCGGGCGGAGGCTTTTGGGGAGTTGCCAAAGCTTAAGAACAAAGGGAAAGCCACCAAAGATGTCCTGAATGAGACGATGCAACACTATCTGAAGATGAACAAGAAGCAGCACACGCCACAGGTGGTTTAGGCGATTCACGCCTTAGTTCATGTCAATGCTTGATTTTTTATGTTGGAAGGATGCACAGCGGTGCATCGCGAGTGGTGAGAGATCATCTTTGGTTGAGGAGGTTGTTTTTGTTCGGTACGAGGTGTGCCTGGTGAGCTTGGGTCTAGGTGCCCTTGTTTCAGGCACATATGACGTTCCATGAGTTGTAATGCGTATTTTTTTTGCCGGTTCCCATGAATTAACCGCGCAATGTATGGTTTTTGGATCCGGTTCCACTTATTAACTGGACCACCTCTCTTCTTTTATAATGCAACTGCCGGAGCTGCCGCCCTCTGACGAGGTTCCGTAAAAAAAAGGCTTGTAAAGAGAAATTCCCATAGGATTGTAATCCTGCACAATTCGTACGACAATCATTTGAATCAAAGAGTCCTGACACTCCAGTCTCTTTTTTACACTCATTCACATAGGATCGGGACACTTTTCTTGTGTTCTATCCAAATGACCATTTGTGTAATTTTTCTTTGTTTTGTAATTCTTTATTTTGCACCTGCATTCCTATCAAATTTCTGTGTTTATCTAGTTTTTTTGTTTGATCCAAAGAAGCACTAAAAGTCAAAATACGACACAGCCAGGTACCACTAGAACAAGCAACACAAGCACACTGGATTGGAGTCCACTTCCCTAGACCCTAGTACTGTAGTAGAGGCGCCGGAGAACTTCAGAGAGAAGAAATAGCATGGCGGCGGCGGCGAGGAAGAGCGTGTGCGTGACCGGAGGAGGAGGCTTCGTCGGCTCCTGGCTCATCAAGCTCCTCCTCTCCAAGGGCCACTACGCGGTCCGCGGCACCGTGCGCAATCCTGGTAAGAGCATCTCTAAGAGACACCGCAAATCGGCCGGAACTGCAAAATCCCGGCGAGTTTGCGGGCCGGGTCCAGTTCGCTGCGCAGATTAGAAACCGCAATCGTGTCCCGGCCTGCAATCGATTTCGAGGCCTCCGCAAATGTCCGCCCGCGGACGCTATTTAACCCGTTCTGTCCCCGAAATGCAGGCCGAAACCCTCCCCTCCGCCGCCGAACCCTAGCCGAAATCCCCCACATTTCTCGCCGCCGGCCACTCCCCTTTTCTCGCTCCAGTCGCCGATTGACGCCTCCACCGCCACCATGGACGACCTCCCGTGGGCCCTGCAGCAAGAGCGTCGCCGTTGTGTCGCCGCCGACGCCGCGCGGAAGCGCTCGTCCCATAAATGGACGGGGAGGGGGCTCCCGGTGTCGGCGTCGCTGTTGCGGCGGGAGACGGAGGAGTTCGACATCCTCCACGGTCTCCTGCCGCCCCCGCGCCTCCCGTGGCGCCTCCGGGGTTCCTGGAGGCGAGCTCCTCCGGCAGCTGGACCTTCTCCTGCTCGGGCTCGTTGCCGCAAACTCCGGTGCAGGCGCGCGAGGTTGCCGTGGACGAGGATGGCTTCGAGGTCTACGATCCGGCCGCGTTTGAGGGCTCGGTGACCCGCGA
Organism: Poa pratensis; assembly: GCA_947311845.1. Taxonomy (NCBI): domain Eukaryota; kingdom Viridiplantae; phylum Streptophyta; class Magnoliopsida; order Poales; family Poaceae; genus Poa; species Poa pratensis. Next base: position 19,731,196 of record CAMZMU010000080.1, read on the forward strand.
GGACTTCGTCCCCGACGAGGTCCTCGACACGGTGACCTGCGCGGTGCAGGCGCGCTCCGAGGAGCAGGACCGCCTCCACCGCGAGCAGGAGGCCTCCAAGGCGTGCGAGAAGGGCAAAGCCGTCGTCATCTACGTCGACGACGACTCGGCGGAGGAGTGAAACACACTCCGGCGACGGCGCGGCCGCACCCTGCGAGCTCCGGTGAGCCGATTTTGGTCAGTTAGGGTTAGGGCCGCGTAGTCTAGCTTTATTTTGGTTACTGAGCGAGCTCCGGTGAGTAATTCCGGTCAGCAGGCTGTCTATGTAATGATGAACTACGAGATGAATCTCCCGCGTACTTTGAATTTTAAATTTGCAGTTTCAATTGCAGTACCTGATCTGCGCGCGACTCAACTCGGTCTGCAAACAGGTTTTCTGTAACCTACATCCGGGGTTTGCAGGTTCAGAATTTGTGGTGTCTCTTAGAGATGCTCTAAGGGCCTTCCTCGCCCCGATCCGACCTTCAATCCCACCACCCCAAAAATTTCCATTTCTTTCTCTTGGCTGTCCCAAGCCCCGGGGATTGTCAATTGTGTAGGAATAGATCGATACTAGATAACTAAAATGTAGTCTTGACTCTTGAGTTCGTTTGCGCCCATGTGTTGCAGATGATGACAAGAATGCCCTTCTCAAGGCACTAGAAGGTGCTGGGGAAAGGTTGCAGCTGGTCAGGGCCGACCTGCTGGACTACGATAGCGTTGCATCAGCGGTTGCTGGCTGTGAGGGAGTCTTCCATGTTGCTAGCCCTGTTCCTTCCACCCGTTCAACCAATCCTGAGGTGAATTTTTTAGTCGCACTTTTGTGGGGTTCTCTGGTGTAAGTGTAACAGCTGGTGCAGATTGTGATTTAGTATGATGAAATTTATTGCCAACTATGTGTGGCTTCGCTTCCTGAGTTAGATGTAAAGTTTACTTGACTTTAAGGTTGACTTTAAGGCCTGGATGCATATTTACAGTTATTTTTTTTGAAACGAGAGGCAAAAGCTTTGCCCCTTATATTAATTAAGCAGAATGTGCCCGGTTTATTAGTGGAAGAAACCGGGCGAAAACCAAACAACAAACACCAACAACAACGAACGCCACGGGGCAAAGCTCACACAACACCCACTCCTCGGCCAGCCGGCCAGCAAGCGGCCACTACCGGGGAGCCTCGACGACGAACAGCACCGAGAGCAGCCTTGTCGCCCACACGACACAAGGAGGAACGCGCTTGATGATGCAGAAAAACTCGGAGCCGCTGCCCCGACATCCAACCCTCCGTCACGCCCTGCGCAAACCACCTGGACCACCTTCCGGGGCCGCCGCCCCGACATGCCACCGCCCACACCCGGGCCACGACGCCGCACGACACAGCCACCCACAGCCCAAGCATATTTACAGTTATTGTATCATCCTTTCAGGATATTCGTGTTTGCCTATTAACAGAGTTCATAGTCATGACAACAGGCATAGTTTATGGCCTATTGCTTATGCTTTGTGCAGCATAAGGATATCTGAAAGATACAACTTCCTTTAATATATATAGTGCTATTATGCAGATTAATGGCTAGTTTCTAGGAACAAGTGCGTATAATAATAATCCATTCGTTACTGCTTTGTAGGCAGAAGTCATAGCTCCTGCTGTAACCGGCACACTGAATGTGCTGAAGGCTTGTTACGAGGCAAAAGTTAAGCGAGTTGTCGTGGTGTCTTCATGTTCTGCTGTGTTCAATAATCCTAACTGGCCCAAGGGTAAAGTCTTAGATGAAAACAGTTGGTCAGACGAGGACCTCTGCAGAAAGAACCAGGTAAGTAAGGCAGTGCCTTCGCATTTGCTAAATCTTGATGGCAGGCTAGTATCCATGGACTCATAGTCTCTCCTAACTAATCATACACTTATTTTTGACTTGGAATACATATGGTTCTGATTCTGATTTTTTATGTTTTCACATTCAGTATTATTTGTTGAACCATCTTTTTATCTCACAATTTGGATATGTTGCGAACAAACAATTACTGGTTGTCAGTTAGCTATAATTAGGATCCACCAAAATAAAAGCTAGTTTTTTATCGTGTTTGCATTTATGGCATAATTCTCTTTTTCTTGAAGCATGTGGGCACATATCGTTGGACTTGTTAAGAGGCTTGATTTTCTTTTTTATTGTGATAATCTGTAGAAATTTCTGGAAGCTTTTCAACAACACATACCTCCATGTTTCAGATGCTTCTCAGGGCATGTTCCAAATATCTTAATATAGCATTTACTCGACCTTGACTCTCAAATATCTACTGATGGCTTGAAAATCCTTAGTGGTTTTCACATTTTAATTTTTTTCTAACTCCAATTTTTGACTTCTTACTGTTTGTTGGTTAGCTATAATTTAGGATCCACCAAAATAAAAGCTAGTTTTTTATCGTGTTTGAATTTATGGCATAATTCTTTTTCTTGAAGCCTCTGGGCACATATCTTTGGACTTGTTAAGAGGATTGATTTTCTTGTTATTGTGAGAATCTATAGAATTTTCTTGCAGCTTTTCAACAACACATATCTCGATGTTTCAGATGCTTCTCAGCGGCTCAGCGCATGATCCAAATATGTTAATATAGCATTTACTCGGCCTTGACTCTCAAATATCCACTTATGGCTTGAAAATCCTTAGTGATTTTCACATGTTTTTTTTTCTAATTCCAATGTCACTTCTTATTCGCATCACACTATGTTTGTATTTTTCGCATTGCTTTGTTCACCAGTGAAGTCATTCAATAGTTGGCTTATGGCTTTCTGATATGATGTTCTTCATCTATCACACAAACTATTTCTGGTCTGTGGTCTCTGCTGGTAATTCCTTGCTTTTTATCACCTATTTGAAATAAATTATATATTTTGTGACATTTGTCATTCTGGCAGGATTGGTATGACCTTTCCAAAACGCTTGCAGAGCGTGAGGCTTTTGCTTATGCAACAAAAACCGGGCTGGATATTGTAACTGTCTGCCCAACATGGGTAATTGGCCCCTTTTGCAGTCTACAGTAAATGCAAGCAGTAAAATCCTCCTCAAGTTTTTCAAAGGTGGGTTTGTTTACCCTGGTTTTCTCTTGTTTATCATGCAATTAGTACTCCCTCCGTTCCGAAATACTTGACGTGTATTTGTCCAAATTGTCACGTCAAGTATTTTGGAACGGAGGGAGTACATAAAAGAGTGATATCCAACTTGACATGTCTCTGTTTAAACTGGGCTATCACAAATGATGTCTGCCTCTGTTGTGAGGTTTTTGCAGCTCACATCACTTGTTGGGGGTGTTTTTTGCACAAAACTACAACCCTAACATTTATTGCGGAATACACCAACGTTTGGGGTAATGATTTGCATAGAATACAACGTGTAATTAAAATTTTTGACAACTAATTAGCCTGTTGGGCACACTGTCAGAAGATTCGTGGCAGCCACCTTGGCATATGCAACAGCGTCTACTAAGTTTTTTAGGTCATCTCCTGCAAATTAAGCTAGTTAAAAATTAGCATATATGCAACTAAGACAAAATCATTGCTCAAAGAAAAAGTGTTGAAAATTTAGTAGACTCTGCTGCATATGCAAATGTGGCTGCCACGAATATGTACTCAACAGGCTAATTAGTTGTCAAACTATGTAAATGTAATTACATGGTTTTGTGTTCTGTGCAAGTCATCACCCAAACATTTGTGTTTTCCGCAAAAAAAAGCCCCAACAAGTGGTGCGGAGTACAAAAACCTCCTGTTGTTTGTTTCCAACTGAACAAAGCAGACTAACCAATAGCGCAAAAGACCTTGATTCCTCACGATCACTGTTTTGGATCTACAACCTAGCTAGTTTAGGTTTATAGTTCTTTTTATGTAAAACTGAAAATCCTTTTCTCTTGCAGGAGAACTCAAGACTGTAGACAATAGATTCATGAACCTAGTGGATGTTCGTGATCTCACCGATGCTCTTCTTTTGACATATGAAAATCCAGAGGCTTCTGGACGGTACATCTGCAGTTCTTCACCAATTAAAGTCTCTGATATGATAAACATCTTGAAGGGCTTGTATCCAACATACACTTATCCCAATACGTAAGCGCCTTTCTCACCAGGCAGATTTGTCTTTTTACTGCTACTTTAGTTCTGCATTTCATAAGCTAGATGGCATTCCCCTAAAAAAAGGAAGGGTAAATATGAAAGTCCATTTGTTTCCTGGTATATGCATTTCATCACTTGGAAAGTACTATTATTGGGACTGGCAAATTGAATAAAGGATAGTAAAATGTCATGTTTATGCAGTGTCACACTTTGCATGTATTTAGCTTCTACTAGTTTACAGCACGGAATGTATATAAAACCTTAGGAAGATGTTGCCCCATATCACAAAGTGCTTGGATGTTTGTCCTTCCTCTTGAATTCGAATGCTTAACAACTTGTTCTTCTCTCCAAATTGCTTTGCAGATTTACGGAAGTGGAGCCCAATAAAGTTGTTAGTTCGAAGAAACTTCAGAATCTAGGGTGGACCTTCAGGCCCGTAGAGGAGACGCTCAGGGACAACGTCGAATCCTACAGAGCATCTGGCATCCTCAACTGAGCATCCAGCCGGGACAAGTTTACCCGTTGATGGTCTGCGCGCTCTTTCTGATTCATGTAGACGGTGTACCAAAATAAGTCAGTGACGCGATCTCCGGCGGAACCATGTTTACATTTTTTTTAGGCACGGAACCATGTTTACATGAAATATAAAGCCACGTTTGGTAGCCTGCAGAGGCTAGACCAGCCCCGCCAGCTGCAACAAGTTTGCATGTATGACCTACTGGGCCAGGTCAGCGCGCACTTCAAAACAGGGAAAACAGGGTTGGGCCAGACTGACTGAGCACGCTCGAATCTAGTTCCCGTGGAGGCTCGTTGTTGGCTAGAGCGGTGCCATGGTTTGCTTAGACTCACTCTCTTTATCCTCACTTTATCTCCGTCCTAATCAATACTACACGACCGGAAATTCATAATGGCACCCGAGCTCATATGCTCCTGTTATTTTGGGGAAAATAAAAAAATAGAAAAACTTTACAAAAAATTCCGAAATAAATCACAGGCAAACGTGAGTATGGTACGCACGCCCGTGATTTGTTTCGTAACGAAATGACATCGTGTCCGCCCTGTGCAAAAAAGACAAAATAGGGCAGCCACGATGTCATTTCGTTACGAAAGAAATCACGGGCGGGCGTACCATACTCATCGTTGCCTTAGATTTTTTTCGGAATTTTTTGAAAAGTTTTTCTATTTTTTTATTTTCCCGAAAATAACGGGAGCATATGCTCCCGCGCTCCAAAATGCCGCTCTACTACACGACTCTATTCAAAATAAGTTTTACACGAAAATGATACGCAATAATGACGTGGTTCAATTCTGGCAATCGGTTCTGACTTTTGTTAACGGTTAACTTCTAATTCAGTGTTAATGTTGGATGCCTTTTTATATGAATTTCGTCAAATTAATTGCACACGATCGACGGTTTGAAATTTCTTTTTAGGAGTAGCTTCGCATCACTATTTCACATAACTCTTCTGTTGTAAGTTTTTCGTTTCGATGGTCGTAGACTAATAGATTTTTTACTATATGTCTGCGTATTTAGACTGTGCTTGGTGTACATGTCTTTTTCAACCTCCGCTCAACCGCCGCTCCTCGTCGTGATCTCTGTCGTTGTAGCAGCACCTAGTAGGCTCACCGACCTTTTCGCCGACAAGCCCTGCCATCGTCGCTACAAATTTAGCCGACGAGCTCTGCCGCCGCCCGCGTTGTCGTTGTGCTCGCCGCATTCGTCGCCCGTGACCTCTGCCGCCGCTGCCGCTCGTCATGAATCTGTCACTTAGAAATGTCCAAGTGTGGTGATGGGAGGTAACTCCATCATTGTGGAAAAAGGTGAGACTAACTATCACATGAACACAAGCATATTGTTTGGTGTTGATCTGGCCTAAGACATGTAGGCTACCAAACGAATGCACAACATGACTGAGAGGGTGGTTTCACCAAACCTAGCCCTGGCCGGCCTGCCCCCACGGGCAGGGGCGTAGCTAGGCCCCAGGCTACACTGGCCATGGCCTGGGGCGTGGCTGCTAATTACTTTGGTGTGTTTATCTACTGTAGCACGTTCTTTACTATTTGTTACTGTAGCATAAGCATTGGCCTGGGTCGTTATGTTATCCTGGCTACGCTACTGCCCACGGGGCTCAAAAGTGAATACAGTCTACCGAACACACACTAAGTGGAACATTATGTGAGCCTTTCTTTCGGTAGTCTCGGGTTCCATGCAGTGTGTTGGTGTTTCTACGAGTAGTCTTGCTGCATGTTATGTGATTACTATATTACCCATCTTGTGGCGCCCTGACCCGACTGCTATACAGTGATGCTGAGTGTCACCAGTTAAGCGATACAACCGGAGGTTACGGGTTTACCAATCCCCGGCCAAAACCTTTGGCAGGCGTTGCTCGGAATTGATCACCGGCAACGCAACACCCCGATTGATGCCTTAACACAGACTCAACTATCAAAGCATAATAGAGAGATCAAGACTTGTGGAACAACTGGCACATCACAGACTCTACGACACAAATCATTATAGTTCAACTCTTATAGTAGAGAAAGATAGCAAAAATACAACCAGGGGTCACAGACCCAACAGTACATCAAGCGGAAGCAATTTAGGTTGTTCTAAACAACAAGAACCAAATTATGGCCTAAGAGGCCTGCAGATAAACATCCAGCGCCAGCTGTTCCGGGATGTCCCAAGCTGCCACCTGGGAACCCCAGACTACTCGTCGACGTCCACAAAGAACCCACCATTGAGGTCGGTGAAGTCCTCCTCTAAAACAAAACAAACGACGCTGAGTTCGACGAACTCGCAAGATTATATATAGAGCTTTAGCTCGATGAGGCTTTCAAAGTTTTATGTCTGTTTTGCATAAAGCTGATTTTATTTATGAAAACATAACTCCATGTCATCGACTAATCAGAGTATTTTTAAAAGGGGGTAAGAAGTGACTCTTTTCTTGATCACTTTTCTCATCATCAACAATCATCAACCACTGTACCTGTTCATCAAAGGCACCTCCCCGAATCACCCTCGAGGAAGTCAACCTTGCATTCTTGAGTGGTACCTTTAGTACCCAGTTTTTAATCATTCCGTTCAAGTTATTCTATGATCTTATCATCCTTTCCCAAGTTGTCCGTAACCGCGGACACGGCTTTTCGAAAAATTTACCCTGCAGGGGTGTACAATGTTTGCCACGCGTACCGTCCGGCCCATTACCTGTACAATTAGCTCTCTTCCTTGGAAAGCCGGCTGGGTGGGAGCGGTGTCGACTTCTCCCTCGTTAAGGACTAACCCAGGATCATCAGTGAGGACGGAGCAGCGGATCCAACACCCTGCCCCGTGGCCACTCATTTTCCTAACACCACCATCCTCCTCTCAGTTCATCCCACCATCATCACGCACGCGCAAATGGAAGCCCGAACTAGAGGACCCTGGCTAGTCCCGCCCGAGTTATTTAGTCTATGAGGGTTCCTGCAATTGCATAGGCCTCACGCATGGTTGCACGCTCAGTCTTGGTTCGGGAGGTAAAGAACTCGCACCTAGGCGACGGGAACGAGACAAAGCACCACAACCACAGTGGCCTCTCATCCCCACCTTTAGCATCTTATTACCTGTCACCACAATTCTCCACCATCATCACAACATCTCTTCACCTGTTTCCAACACGAATCAACCATCATACAGCTAAGCATTTACTAAGCATGGCTAAGCATCAACATAGCATAACTAAGTATCCCAGGCCAACAATACAAACCTATGGTTAATAGGAGGGAAACAGGTAGTGGCAACGGAATCTTAATGCAACTATAGGATACTCTAATCCAATAAAATTGACATTTGGAACCGCATGCAATATTATAGTGGAGAAAATACTTGCGGAAAATAGGATAAGATATGCTCAGAGGGGGGATTACGCTTGCCTTGTTGATACGGCTGGTAGTACGGATCGTCACGATACGGGGGTGGCACTTCAGCTCCTCGATCTACCGATGCACAAACAACACCGGAAGGGAACAATCAATCACCACACATGCTTACATATGCAATGCGCAAACACATGATGGCATGACATTTTAAATGCACCCTAAAAGCATTGATCATGACCAACAAGTTAAATGGGGTCCCCGTTATATTTATTGCATTATTTGGAATAAACCCCATATTTAAACTTAATGATTCTAATTACTACTAGAGCACATTATTGTAATTGTGATCAATTATGCATGATGATGATGATTTTAGGTAGTTCACAATTTTCTGAACATTTTGGTATATCGAGCACATTTTTCTGATGTCCCGATAAAAAGTTATCACTTTTATAAAATCCTCTTTTAAATATTTGCTTTTAATTATTTTATTTCCAACGATATTAATAATAATTATTCGAGTTCGAGCGAGAGAGATGGATCATGAAGGAATCATCGGAGTCGATATCCCTAAAGACGCGAGGGAGGAGCGGGGGACATGCGCTATCGAGGAAGAAATGGAAAAAGAAGCAGCTGGAAAAAAACTGTACACCCGGCCTCCAGCCCGGTTGGGCCGGCTGACAGGCCGGCCTGGCTCCAGAGCCCACCGGTCTCCAGCCCGGTCTAGGCCGGCTCCTGGACCGGCCACGGGCCCGAGAAGATCGGCCTGCAGCCCGGCTAGGCCGTCTCCACGGCCGGGCGTGCTACGGCGACAGGAACTTCGACGACAGTACGGCGGCGATGTCTACGGCGTGGAGCTCGCGCTAGCGCGAGAGGGGAGAGGGCAAAGGTGCCAGCAGGGGCAGGAGCTCACCCTTAAGCACGGTGGAAGGTTGGGGAGGCCGGAGGTGGCTCGACGGTGACGTAATCGAGCGTGGCGGAGCTCGGGCGGCGGCGGCGATGTCACGGACGGATTTCTCGATCCTCAACGCCCCGGCGCGATTCCTCCGTCGGGGAAGGAGCGGTGGACGCGGTGAAGCGGTGGGTGTTCTTTGATTTGCGCGGGGGAGCTTCAAATGGCGACGACGGGCACGGCGGGCTCGAGCTGGGCTTCGGCCGCGGTGGGGAAACGAGAGAGGGAAGAAGCAGGGGAGCAGGCGAGTGAGCAAAAGAGTGGCTCGTGGAGCTTGCTCTCCTAGCAGTGCGGCAGGAGGGCGTGGGCCCCAGCGCGTCGAGACGGTGGTGCGGCGCGAGCAGCGCGCGCGGCGTCGGTCGCTACAGGGAGGAAGATGAAGTTTTTACAAACAAGTCCCTGGCAGAATTTCTTCCATCGCAGATTGGTCCCCTTTTCTGTTTTCTTTTTAGAAACCAGTAGTTCCAGTGATTTAAATAAGGCACTTCGACATTTTATTAAAATCTGTAAAAATTAGGGTTGCCTCCCCATATGATGAAGAAGCTCCACAAAATTTGGTATTGCCAAATAAATTGTTTTGGACAACATTTGTTCATAGAGTTAAAAATAGGGCATTTTGCTAAATTCAAAAATGTTGTTCCTTTGGAAATTTATAGCAATTGCAAAATATATTTTTCAGAACTCTTGGAACTTCCTTGACAACTATAAGAGGTCAAAGTATTTTTGTTTTGCAGGTTTGAATTATCTCATTGATTTGAATTTGTAATTGGAGCAATTCATATTCGAGGTTTTCAATGTTATGTTTCCTTGAACAATTCTAGTTAAGTATGCCATGATGCAATGGAACACCAAAAAGTGAAAATTTTACACAGGTTTTTAGGTTTCCGAACTTTGGGCTGTTACAATTCTACCCCCTTACAGGAATCTCGTCCCGAGATTCTTTGAGTAGGAAAGAGGGAAAGGTTACGACGGTACCACACGATCGTTGACCGAGGCATCATGGATTTCTCCAGCGTCTTCACTTCGAGGTCACTATCAGCGTACACCATAGGGAAGAAGGAAACCTCACTGGAAGGATGGATCTTGGTGAATATACCACAACGGAGTACCCCCTAGTAGAATATTAGGATGAGACTTCGAGCATCCCTTGATTTGACAGTTAGGAGACACATGCGGGTGACGGGAGAGTGATGAGGAGTTTCCAGTTGGTAGACCACTGTTCTCAAAAATTCAGAATATGAACTTTGCACAAGGCCTTAAATTTCTGAGGGAGAGTGTTGAAACAAGATTCCAACAGATGAGGAGGCAAACTTCTACCAAACAGCTTGAGTAGAACTTTCCTCACGAAGGGGCATTTCAAACCACGGAGGAAGGATCAGGAAGATGGACCGGGAGACTTTAGAAACCCCGGGGACGTTAGTATAGGGAAAAACTTCTTTATTTTCTCGGCATCGGAGTCGAGCTTCTTGAGGATCACCAACTATCGTTTCTGATGGAGATTTAGATCTGGTCAGGTGTAGAGATACTTTGGACTCAGCACCGGTAGGAATAGGAAGCTTTGCAATGGATACCAATGGATTACAATTTCTAGGACCCCGAGAGTTGGACTACACGGTCTAACTCCAAAGGAGGAACGAGATTGCGGAACTCGCGGATTAGCAACTTGTCAGGAGACAGCTGCCCTAGTTGAATATCTTGCAGCGAGACACGATCGAGTTCTTGATGGGAAACACCATAGGAGACGAAGAAGTTCTCAGACTTCTTCTCTTCCCGGAACAATTCAATCAGTGGCTTGGATGCAGAAAAATGGAATTCCCAAAGAATGGAGTTAACAACCTACCATTCCAAGAATCTTCTGCATATACATGATTGACTTGAGATGATTCCGAGGGAACCAGACAATCTACTCAGATCCACGGCGACATCTTTCAGCAATTGCACGTGAACCAGAGAAAATCACTTCTAACTTCCAGAACACACACCTTGTGACGACACAAAGTTAGTGCTAACAAGTTTCCAATGCTAACGCCCAATATCCAATATGAATCTCCTCAAATATGGAGAGAATAAGAAGGTAGTTGATGGGCTCAACAACAACTTATCCAGATACTCCAAGACGGTAGACTCATATGTCACATGACGGGGCATAAGTATTGGTTAGACTAACACGTTCAGGTAGGTTGGTCTGAGTTTGATTTGACGATAGCCCAATTCAAATCAAAGATTTGTAGGGTAGCATATCCACAAAGGAGATACCAACTTGCTTCGACATGTAACACTAGACATCCCATTGAGAAGGAACTATATCAGATAGAGCTTTGGTCTTTTAACTCTCCAAGTTGTTTAAGCTCAACCGAATAATTCAGGGCATCCAGCATGATTTTCTTGGAGAAGGGAGTTGTTCAGAGAACCAGCTTACTCATAAGCTCAACATCACGGTCAGGTGACAACCTGGCGATACTTCTGGAAAGACCTCCAGAATATCACGATCCACCGGTATGTCTTGAGTTCGAGAGAGAAATCTTGCCTTACAAGGCACAACAATGTGGTCTTGGGAGCTTCGGCGCCAACCTAGCTCTTTGACAGAGGAAGGGCACCAGAGAAAACGAACTTGGTAACACAGCCAAATTCATCTTATTGATCGGCTAACCAATCATGCTAAGAGGGACAATGGATCTCCCTGGATTTGAGAGCAGTAAGAACTGCTGGGAATGTCCGATAGCGGCATCATTGCTCCCGTCTTATCATTCCGGAGTAACAAGTCACTCGGAGAACGGAGAGTAACAAAGTGTAAGAGCATCACTTCATCAAGAGGATCATGATACTTAGCAGGATTGCACACTCTTTATACCAAGATATCGTGCTACTCCAAGATGGAACAGAAACAGAGACTAATAAACCTCTTATTCTGTGGACTACAAAACTTTGACCTAGCCCGAGAAGTGGACAAGTACTGGAGTTTGTTTCTCCTAACGGACGAAGTGGAAAGTCTTGACGGACCAAGAGAGTGACTTGCATCGGAACATACCAACGCACGATAAAACTTCACTGTCAAAGACAGACAGAGGTCGGAAAGCAGATCAGAGTAAGAAACATGCTCAGGAGAATCCTAAGATGTTGAAGATGCACCGGTTATTACTCAGTTGTGATAACCATGCCCAAAAAGGAGAGATGCAGCAGAGTCACAAACATAGATGGGGGATTCGCTAAGAGAATTTTGGTCATAACCTAGATGGTTCCAAGACAGAATCTCCAGCTATGGCAGAGTTAAAGTGACATAGTCATCAGAGGTGTGGGAAATTAAGGTTCAACCATTTACCACACAGACCACATAAAGGACTTGGGTTAAAGGTCAGCTTCATGTGCCGAGAATCATAAATAGCATAACGATCACATGGGTAACAACCCACACAATTCAACATGCCAGAATCACAGCACAATCCGGGACCTTCGGTTCAAGACCTTGGGCTCCTCCATTCTCTAGGTTTTAACCGTGGTCTTGAAGAATTGGAGTTGCATCGGTCCGGCAAAAGGAGTTGGAGACTCTGGATCCGACAACCTGATACATAACTAGAGATAGATCCCAGCCTTTAAGATCTCGTGGTTCCTACTCCGACGCCTATTTGTAACTCGTGTGCTGGAGTAACAGGTTAACAGATTTAGGAACGGCCCACCCAACGTGTCACCTAATTTTGAAACACCAATGAGATAACGAAACCCTTTTAAATCAAATAGAGGTAAGGTGACTCAGAGTTGGAGCGATACCAGGTAAGGAGTAAAAAGAATCCTAAGATGGTTTTCACAACTCATTTTTAGGTTTAAAAATAGTTTTCACAAACACTAGACTCAACATCGACCAGTAGAACGGGTTTCCTACAGGCAGTCCTGCTCTGATACCAACTTGTGGCGCCCTGACCCGACTGCTATACAGTGACGCTGAGTGTCACCGGTTAAGCGATACAACCGGAGGTTACGGGTTTACCAATCCCCGGCCAAAACCTTTGGCAGGCGTTGCTCGGAATTGATCACCGGCAACGCAACACCCCGATTGATGCCTTAACACAGGCTCAACTATCAAAGCATAATAGAGAGATCAAGACTTGTGGAACAACTGGCACATCACAGACTCTACGACACAAATCATTATAGTTCAACTCTTATAGTAGAGAAAGATAGCAAAAATACAACCAGGGGTCACAGACCCAACAGTACATCAAGCGGAAGCAATTTAGGTTGTTCTAAACAACAAGAACCAAATTATGGCCTAAGAGGCCTGCAGATAAACATCCAGCGCCAGCTGTTCCGGGATGTCCCAAGCTGCCACCTGGGAACCCCAGACTACTCGTCGACGTCCACAAAGAACCCACCTTTGAGGTCGGTGAAGTCCTCCTCTGAAACAAAACAAACGACGTTGAGTTCGACGAACTCGCAAGATTATATATAGAGCTTTAGCTCGATGAGGCTTTCAAAGTTTTATGGCTGTTTTGCATAAAGCTGATTTTATTTATGAAACATAACTCCATGTCATCGACTAATCAGAATATTTTTAAAAGGGGTAAGAAGTGACTCTTTTCTTGATCACTTTTCTCATCATCAACCATCATCAACCACTGTACCTGTTCATCAAAGGCACCTCCCCGAATCACCCTCGAGGAAGTCAACCTTGCATTCTTGAGTGGTACCTTTAGTATCCAGTTTTTAATCATTCCGTTCAAGTTATTCTATGATCTTATCATCCTTTCCCAAGTTGTCCGTAACCGCGGACACGGCTTTTCGAAAAGATTTACCCTGCAGGGGTGTACAATGTTTGCCACGCGTACCGTCCGGCCCATTACCTGTACAATTAGCTCTCTTCCTTGGAAAGCCGGCTGGGTGGGAGCGGTGTCGACTTCTCCCTCGTTAAGGACTAACCCAGGATCATCAGTGAGGACGGAGCAGCGGATCCAACACCCTGCCCCGTGGCCACTCATTTTCCTAACACCACCATCCTCCTCTCAGTTCATCCCACCATCATCACGCACGCGCAAATGGAAGCCCGAACTAGAGGACCCTGGCTAGTCCCGCCCGAGTTATTTAGTCTATGAGGGTTCCTGCAATTGCATAGGCCTCACGCATGGTTGCACGCTCAGTCTTGGTTCGGGAGGTAAAGAACTCGCACCTAGGCGACGGGAACGAGACAAAGCACCACAACCACAGTGGCCTCTCATCCCCACCTTTAGCATCTTATTACCTGTCACCACAATTCTCCACCATCATCACAACATCTCTTCACCTGTTTCCAACACGAATCAACCATCATACAGCTAAGCATTTACTAAGCATGGCTAAGCATCAACATAGCATAACTAAGTATCCAGGCCAACAATACAAACCTATGGTTAATAGGAGGGAAACAGGTAGTGGCAACGGAATCTTAATGCAACTATAGGATACTCTAATCCAATAAAATTGACATTTGGAACCGCATGCAATATTATAGTGGAGAAAATACTTGCGGAAAATAGGATAAGATATGCTCAGAGGGGGGATTACGCTTGCCTTGTTGATACGGCTGGTAGTACGGATCGTCACGATACGGGGGTGGCACTTCAGCTCCTCGATCTACCGATGCACAAACAACACCGGAAGGGAACAATCAATCACCACACATGCTTACATATGCAATGCGCAAACACATGATGGCATGACATTTTAAATGCACCCTAAAAACATTGATCATGACCAACAAGTTAAATGGGGTCCCCGTTATATTTATTGCATTATTTGGAATAAACCCCATATTTAAACTTAATGATTCTAATTACTACTAGAGCACATTATTGTAATTGTGATCAATTATGCATGATGATGATGATTTTAGGTAGTTCACAATTTTCTGAACATTTTGGTATATCGAGCACATTTTTCTGATGTCCCGATAAAAAGTTATCACTTTTATAAAATCCTCTTTTAAATATTTGCTTTTAATTATTTTATTTCCAACGATATTAATAATAATTATTCGAGTTCGAGCGAGAGAGATGGATCATGAAGGAATCATCGGAGTCGATATCCCTAAAGACGCGAGGGAGGAGCGGGGGACATGCGCTATCGAGGAAGAAATGGAAAAAGAAGCAGCTGAAAAAAACTGTACACCCGGTCTCTAGCCCGGTCTGGGCCGGCTCCTGGACCGGCCACGGGCCCGAGAAGATCGGCCTGCAGCCCGGCTAGGCCGTCTCCACGGCCGGGCGTGCTACGGCGACAGGAACTTCGACGACAGTACGGCGGCGATGTCTACGGCGTGGAGCTCGCGCTAGCGCGAGAGGGGAAAGGTGCCAGCAGGGGTAGGAGCTCACCCTTAAGCACGGTGGAAGGTTGGGGAGGCCGGAGGTGGCTCGACGGTGACGTAATCGAGCGTGGCGTAGCTCGGGCGGCGGCGGCGATGTCACGGACGGATTTCTCGATCCTCAACGCCCCGACGCGATTCCTCCGTCGGGGAAGGAGCGGTGGACGCGGTGAAGCGGTGGGTGTTCTTTGATTTGCGCGGGGGAGCTTCAAATGGCGACGACGGGCACGGCGGGCTCGAGCTGGGCTTCGGCCGCGGTGGGGAAACGAGAGAGGGAAGAAGCAGGGGAGCAGGCGAGTGAGCAGAAGAGTGGCTCGTGGAGCTTGCTCTCCTAGCAGTGCGGCAGGAGGGCGCGGGCCCCAGCGCGTCGAGACGGTGGTGCGGCGCGAGCAGCGCGCGCGGCGTCGGTCGCTACAGGGAGGAAGATGAAGTTTTTACAAACAAGTCCCTGGCAGAATTTCTTCCATCACAGATTGGTCCCCTTTTCTGTTTTCTTTTTAGAAACCAGTAGTTCCAATGATTTAAATAAGGCACTTCGACATTTTATTAAAATCTGTAAAAATTAGGGTTGCCTCCCCATATGATGAAGAAGCTCCACAAAATTTGGTGTTGCCAAATAAATTGTTTTGGACAACATTTGTTCATAGAGTTAAAAATAGGGCATTTTGCTAAATTCAAAAATGTTGTTCCTTTGGAAATTTATAGCAATTGCAAAATATATTTTTCAGAACTCTTGGAACTTCCTTGACAACTATAAGAGGTCAAAGTATTTTTGTTTTGCAGGTTTGAATTATCTCATTGATTTGAATTTGTAATTGGAGCAATTCATATTTGAGGTTTTCAATGTTATGTTTCCTTGAACAATTCTAGTTAAGTATGCCATGATGCAATGGAACACCAAAAAGTGAAAATTTTACACAGGTTTTTAGGTTTCCGAACTTTGGGCTGTTACACATCTCTTCCCAACCGGATTATAATCTATACTTCTTATAAAGGAAAATTCTATTAAGTGTAATTAATATTTTTTATCTCCACATCACTTGCTATTTTACCCAATCAATTGTCCATGTCATCCCACTAACATTCATTATTTATTTGTATCCCTACATGCAAGCATCCACATCATCGTTTTTTAGCCCATCAAATTGTCCACATCACTCTTTTTACTTTTTGCCGTTAGAATGATAAGATCAGTCGCTATGTAGTTTCGTGAGTGACCTTTTTGCTAATTATTTTCAATAATGAAAATCATAAAGCTGTTATTCGAAATTATGGTCTCTTTTGTGTGCATGCACTGAATTTTTTTCTAAAAATATTATGCGGCAATGTGCATGTTCATGCAAGCCATCCACAACATCCATTTTTTCAACCGGTTGATTTAATCTATCTATATCAGTCAGATACACGTCTAAACCATAAAGATCTTTAAATTATAAAATACACATACATTTCATGACTAAAGCCGCAATGTGCATGTCATATTTATGTAAGCCATTCACAACATACATTTCTTCAACCAGTTGATTTAATCTATCTATAACAATCAGATACACAACTAAATAATAACGATCTTTAAATTATAAAATACACATACATTCCATGACTAAAAAAGTTAGCCTCTTGAGTCTTGACAATCATGATTAACTAAATTTTGCATATTGTTTAAGTCAACTTCAGGTTTCGTGTGTTTTATTAGATTTTTAAGAAATACCCACTACAACGCGCGGGTGCCATTCTAGATCTACACAAAAGTGAACACGGTATCAGGGTGGGGAGTCTTGAGCTGGATGATTAGATTGTACACATCAAAAGGTATCTGAAACCTATGTTTGTTTCTTCAGTGACTCGGTTCCTTTGGGTTTGGGTAGGTAAAACTGAAAAATATATTACCGTTCAAAAGGAACTCAGAAGTATATAGCTCGTATAGTCGCATGCAGTCATGCAGATGCACTAGACCCATGATTTCTGACTTTTGGTTAATCTGAGGTTCTTAGAGCAACTCTAGCAGATACCGTATAAGCCCCTGACCCGGAAAATAACTTTTTTTTACGGATCCGGTGCGAAAAATCTGCCAGACCAGATATCGCATATGGTACCGTATCACAAAAGTTTATTCGGGGACAGGATATTTTGCCCCTCGTACTCCATAGCTTCCGTTCCAGAGGTGATTTATCGTGTAAACTGAAAAGCCAAGCGACAGTTGGCGGGAGGAAACTTTCAGCCCAAGTGTCTTTTTTTCCCATGATAACCAGTGTACTTTCCTGCGGTCATTCTCATCACCCCACCAGAAATTTCTAATGATTTGAGATAGTTCATTGCACAGTGTTGCTGAGAATTTGAACACACTCATAGCGTAGTTTGGGATTGCTTGCGCCACTGCCATTACAAGTGTCTCCTTCGCTGCACCAGACATGTATTTCTCATTCCAATCCGAACACTTTTTTGAAAGCTTCTCCTTTGTTGTCTTCAGCTTTCCATCCTTCACACGACCTTCTGGGATAGGAAGTCCTAGGTATTTATCATCATGTGCCATTTGTCCAGCCCCTAGGATAGTAGTCACTGTTTGTTCGTCTTCATCAGTGCAGTGCGGACCAAACATGGTCGAGCATTTTTCTGGGCTTAAAAGTTGGCCCGTCCCTTTCTCATACTCACGCAAGGTCTTATCTATACTGTTGGCTTGATCGACATTAGCATTGAAAAAGAGGAGGCTATCGTCTGCAAAGAGCAGGTGAGAGATGCCAGGAGCACTCCTGCAGATTTTTAGCTCCTGGATATTTCCTGCATTTATCTGATGTTGTAGGAGGGCAGACAATCCATCCGCAACGGAGAGGAATAAATATGGTGATAGTGGGTCACCTTGGCGAAGCCCTCTAGAGGGTTTAAAGTTTTGAAGCAGTTTCCCATTGAATTGAGAGAAAACCGAACTGTTTTAACACAAACCAAGATCCAATTAATCCATTTTTCATCAAAGCCAATCTTTTTCATAGCCTTTTCAAGGAAAGGCCAGTCCACATGGTCATATGATTTCATTAAGTCCAATTTGTAGGCACAAAACTTTCTTGTGCTCTTTGAACCATTCTGCAGCGCATGAAAGCATTCAAAAGCAATGACAGCATTATCTGTTATCATTCTGCCCGGGATGAAGGCACTTTGGGTTTCAGAGATGATGTCTTGTAGTAAAGGTCTCATCCTGTTCACCAAACATTTTGCAACAATTTTATAGATTACGTTGCAGAGGCTTATGGGTCGGAAATTTTTCATTGTCATAGGGTTCTTTATCTTTGGAATTAACACTATGGAGGTGTCGTTAACTCCCTCAGGCATTATTCCATCTTCAAAGAACCTGCGGACTCCTCTAATTATATCTTCCTTCATAGTTCCCCAATTTCTCTGAAATAAGGCAGCCGGAAAGCCGTCAGGTCCTGGTGCTTTCGATGGTCCAATTTGAAAGAGTGCAAAACTTATATCTTCATCAGAGAAAGGTGCACACAAACGGACATTTGTTTCGTCATCTATTTTGCTTCTTAAGAGGTCTGTTATTTTTTTTAGAAAAAGAGTATATATTAATATCGCGGAGATACCAATTACACCCAGCCTCTGCAACAACGCAATAACCGAAGGTATTACGGATGCACACAGCCGAAAGACAATAAGAAGAAGAAACTAAAAAAGAAGAGTCCCGCTACGGAGTTACAGTCCTTGTAGCAGTAGCACAACCACCACCAAGACAACACCTGATGTCCAGACTCTCCAAAAGCAACGCCTTCAAGAAGGAAACAGTCCACAAGCGCCATCGTCGCCCGATCGAGATCTTGGGTTTTCACCCTAGAGATAGTCCCCACTCTCAAAACAATGTCTTCAACAAGGCCATTGCCAGGCACAACCAATTAAGGTCAGACCTTGGATTTTCACCCTGAAAATAGGACTTTGAACTTCACATGTGCTGTCGCCCCCACTTGCATACCGCTGCATACAAGTCCTCAAACGCCAAGCAAGTGCCTCATCGCCGCCAAAGACCGAATCACCATTAGTGGTCCTCCAATCTCGCTTCCATGACATTCTCCGTCTCTGACTTCATCATGGATTTGCCCATGATGGCACAGAAGCAGAGCTTCACGCCGCTCCCTCCGGCGCGACCGAATCCCTCCGATCCAGCAGTCTCCAGGCAAAAAAGTCCATGTGAGATCGCCGGTGGAGCCTTCCGGAACCCGACACTCCGGCCAGATCAAAGGGGACACACGTCAGGCAGATCTTCGTCTTAGCGCAATTTGGAACCCTAGGACCGCTAACCACCATTAAGAGGTCTGTTATAATAGATGGCTGCACATTTTGATCTGCTGTGTACAAGTTCTTGAAATAATGTGTTGCTTGATTTTCCATTTCAGTCAGGTCAGAGGAGATGTTCCCATTATCCAGAAGCAACTTCTCAATATTATTCTTCTTGCGTCTCCAAGTAGCCTTCCTATGGAAGAAGTTGGTGTTCCTGTCGCCTGCTTTTAGCCATGTAACCCGAGATCTTTGTCTCCATTTCAGTTCTTCCTTCTCCAGCAGTTCGTTAATTTCCTCACTGATTTTTCTAGCTTCTTTTCTGCTTCGGTCATCATGTATTTTGGTTAACCATTCCAGCCTCTTCCTTTTCTTCTTTAACTGACCTGGGATGGAGCCAATTGTCCTTCCACTCCACTCATGTAAAGAGTCCAGAACTCCTTTCAGGTTACCTGCGACATCCCCAAGATTCATAGGTTTTTTATGCAGAGACCAGGCTGTGTCAATTTCATCTTTTAGTGTCTCCTCTCGTTCCCAGTAGCATTCATATCTACGGATAGGAGCCGAACGTCTGAGAACAACATTCTGATCCATACTAACCAGAACAGGGCAGTGGTCAGATTTTGAGGAAACTAAATGAGTAACCTAAAAGTTAGGAAAAAGGGATGTCCAATCTGGATCGGCTACAACACGGTCTAATCTTACCCGGACATTTTTTATACCACTTTGCTTATTATCAAAGGTCCACGGGGTAACTTTGTAGCCCAAATCCTGCAGATCACAGTATGATAACACTTTGAGATCCTGAATTTCGATGACCCAAGAGTTTTTTTTGTTTGTCTAGATCTATTCTCATGGAGCAAAATATGAACTGTCGAGATGCATATCACTAGAATTAGAATTTGGAATATCTTATATTCGTATTTTCTTAACATTTCAACATCTTATATCGTGTTATAATATGATGGTCAGTGGTATGTTTGTGCATGTGCTGCACCCGCTGGTGGTGCTAAGAACGCTCATCTTATGGTGCTAGAAGGTGCCCGAGGAAAGGTTGCAGCTTGTCAGGACTGATCTGCTGGACTACGACAGTGTAGCGTCGGCGATAGCAGGCTGTGAAGCCGTCTTCCATGTTGCCTGCCCTGTCCCCTGCGGCCGATCAACCAACCCCGATGTGCATTGTCAGGGCTAAGGAACAATAGATAGAATTACGAATTACCGATTTTTGGGAAATAAGTATTTATTCTGATAATGTGATCGCCGCTTTGTAGGCAGAGGTCATAGCTCCTGCTGTAACAGGCACACTGAATGTGTTGAAGGCCTGCTATGAGGCAAAAGTTAAGCGGGTTGTCATGGTCTCTTCATGTGCTGCTATCGTCGCTAATCCTAACTGGCCTGTAGGTAAAGCCTTCGATGAAGAGAGCTGGTCAGATGAGGACCACTGCAGAAAGAATGGGGTAAGGCAACACCTGATTGTTCAGCCCATGCGGTCTTTATATTACATAGACCACTTGAGGCTTAAAGTGAGTTTTATTAATTCAATTGTTCGTACAAAGGGAGTTTTTATTTAACGTTTTAGATGAAAGGGTGGGAGACCACCCTGTTTCCAACTTTGATTCAAGGAGAAACCACTAAGTTCAATATAGACTACAAGTGTTCAGCTAGAAAATCACCACTAAAATCCCGCCACACACTCACACTCACATGCCTATTTTCTGAACTCAATAGTTCGCATAAAGGTTAGTCCGGCTTAACTGTTCATTCGAAACCATTTACACTTAATGTTTTTGGATGACTTTCGAATCCCCTTAAGCTTATGCACCATCAGACATACTGATTTAACCGTGGAGCTGATAATCCTTTTTATTCATGCACTATGTTTCTATTTTTCGCCTTTTTTTTTCTGAAGGCCCCATCAATACCTGGTAAGGCTTACAGCTTTATGAAAATACAAAAATTCTTCCGCTCATCTCCCAAGATGTTTCTGGTCTCTTATTATTCCTACTACATATATATTTTTTCTGGATCACCCATTTAAAACACAAGTAATGTGTGTTGTTATTTTGGCAGGATTGGTATTACCTATCCAAAACGTTGGCAGAGCGAGAGGCTTTTGCTTATGCAGCAAAAACTGGCTTGGACATTGTAACTATTTGCCCGTCATGGGTAATTGGACCATTGATGCAGTCTACAGTAAATTCGAGCAGTAAAATACTCCTTAATATTTTTAAAGGTGGGTGTGCTACGTTTTTATTAACTCTTCTCTTGGAACATGGTTATATAAATAGGAAGATAACTCAGCATTGCTATGATTAAACTTGGATGTTTGAAATAAAGTCCGCACATGGGTCATGGGTGCCTGTATCCAACTAAACATAGCTTAGAAGACCTCCACATCACTAAAATCAAGTTGTTCTCCAAATTAGTTTAGGATTATAGTTCTGTTTCAATAGAACTGAATTTTTTTTTTTTGCAGGAGAACATGAAACCGTAGAAAATAAACTCAGGAATGTAGTGGATGTTCGTGATGTTGCCGATGCTCTTCTTTTGGCATATGAAAATACAGAGATGTCTGGCCGGTACATATGCAATTCACCTCCAATAAAAGCCTCTGATATGATAAACTTACTGAAGACCTTATATCCAACCTACCCATATTCCAAAAAGTAAGCCCCTTTATCATCAGGCAACTTTGTTTTATCTTACCTGTGCTATATCTATTCTAGTCTTCCATCTCATAAGCAAGTTGACATTCCCTAAAAAGGGAGGTCAAAGAACGTGTAGTTCACTTTGTGTAGAATTCAAAGATCAGTTGTCTTTCATGAGATAAGCATGTTTCTACATCTCTTGGATGTACTTAAATGGGCACTGGCATATTTATTAAATCATAGTAGAACATGTTTATGGAAGTATAATATTTTGCATGTATACATACCATTTAGGATATAATTTATATACAGAATTTTAACGGACAAAGATTGCTCACCATATCACCAAATGCAGCTAGATGTGAGCCTTCCTCCTACTTTTCCCTTTTAGCTTGCGGCCGCAACTTATTTATTTTTCCACATTGCTTTGTAGCTTTACGGAATCAGAAGAAAATGTTGTTCTTAGCTCTGAGAAACTTCAGAAGCTAGGGTGGACCTTCAGGCCCGTAGAGGAAACGCTCAAGGACAACGTCGAATCCTACAGAGCATCGGGCCTCCTGAACTGAGCATCCAACTGCAACTGGGACAAGTTTTGTTGTTGACACTTACAAATTCTTTCTGATTCATGTAAACAGTGAAACAAATGAGTTGGTGACACAATCATCAGGATAATCATGTTGCCATAAAACAAATAAACATATTTGCCCCCTTTTCTGGGTGGGTCTGGACTCTTGAGGTGTTTCGAGCAAACTAGTTGTCTGCTGCAATTTTTGCTGGTGCTTCTAGGGGTAACTTGCTGCACATTCTGTGATGGCTGAACCTGTTAAAGTAGGAATATGTTGCCCATGTTTGCTCAACCGGATCAAGTTTTGGTGTTCAAAATTCACCATGGCATCAGTATCAGACATCCTGATTTAGATTATTAGTTTGTCCATCTTCCCAGAAAACACTATTAACAAACTAGGGGTCAACGTCAACCCTGATATTTATGCCCCAATAGAAAAGGGGGACCAGTAAACGACGCGAGTCAGTCTCGACCGCTTGAGTCTGGACTCTTGGCCTGCCGTCCACCTCAGCGCAGCGTGGCGAGACACGGAGCAACCAAATTCAGCAGAGCAGAAGGGGGACTAGCAGAGGCGCCGGGAGAAAAGAACGAGCATGGCGGAGGCGGCGAGGAAGAGCGTGTGCGTGACCGGCGCAGGAGGCTTCATCGCCTCTTGGCTCGTCAAGCTCCTCCTCTCCAAGGGCCACTACGCGGTCCGCGGTACCGTGCGCAATCCTGGTATGGCCCTTCGTCCCTTCGGTTCAGCGAGCCAGATTCCAGCACACGCGGACGGGAACGGGGGCTCTCTTTTTCTCTCTTCCTTTCCTCTCTCCCACCCCGCTCCGTTGAGAGTCGCCTGCTGCTCTCCGGCTCCGCTCCCTCCCCTATCCGTCGGCCTGGCCGGCCGGAGATGGTGGGGGAGGGGAGGCCGGGCCTCCTCTGTATATTATACTAGTAGCTATAGCTGTAGGTTTGGGCCTGTGTGCTCGTCTGGCACCATGCCGTGTGGAGTTTTGCTGCTGGAGCTTGCGAGCTGCTCTAGGCAGATGGTGGAGGAGAGGTGGTCGCTGGAGCTCCGGAGGTCGGAGCCGACGGCGAGCTTGCACGTCCTCTCTGCGGCTTCCTTAATAAAGCTCGAGTTAGGTGGCGACCTGGGCACGTGCGGTGGCGGCGGTCGTCCTCTGCTTCTTCGTTGGCATGGTGCCAGTGACGAAAAGGAGGGTGCTGCTGCGGCTATCGACGGATTCGGGTGGCCGCAAGGAAGTCTGTTGCTGCAGCTCGGAGAATCACACATGACGGACGAGATCAGCCGCCGTGATCCATGGCTGGAAGGGCAGCCTCTCCAGGCGCCGAGTTTGGCGCTTCTTCAACCTCCTGCGAGGAGGCCCTGTGGAGGGCTCGTGCCGGCGTTCTTCGGCCTTGTTGCCCCAAGTGGCGTAGTCCCCGGTGGCAGTAAGGGCGGCCGGAGTTCGAGCTCTGATGCCGGTGGTGGAGCAGAGGGACCTGATCGCGTTTTCCTTCCGTTGACTAGGGTTCTTCTTGCAAAAAACGAGGACTGCGTTGTAATTTTATACTTTCTTTGTGTCCTCTGTACCTTGTACCCCCACCGACAGATTTTATGCAGCTAAGGCCCTCTGGGCCATTCCTTGTCCCTTCGGTTCAGCCCGTACTTCCCACCTCGCCAAGTTCGTTTTTTTCTTCTCTTCTATCTATTGGCTGTGCGTCGTCGAAGATCTATTGTTTATGCAGTGCCATGTAGTGATAGGTCAATAGAATATGGTTGCTGAAAGGACCGAGGCGAAGCAGGCTAGGCGACGACTGCCCATCTGTGTTCTTGGACGTAAACAGAAGCTTCTTGAGATCCTAAAATTCTGATGCTTCAGCAAGTTTATCAAGGTTTTTGGAGCGGAATGTCTAATGTTGAGATGAAATTGTAGGAATTATAAACTCCTACGTTTTGTAGCTATTGAATTTCTTTACTCTTATAAAGATCAGATTTGGTGGCTGTCAGTTCGCTCTTATGAGATTACTTCTTAGTAAGTTGCTAAAAATTATAATTTTAATAATTTTTTATCTTTCATAAAGTTAAGAACTATGATGACACAAGGGTTTAAACAACTCAAACAATGCAAAACCAAAAAAAATCCATAGCAAATAATTTGGGTATACTTTATTGTGATGGACCCAACAAATTCTATATATATTATAATGGTGTTGTGTTTTGCGTGTGCCCATGTGCTGCAGGTGATGATAAGAATGCTCACCTCAAGGCACTAGAAGGTGCTGGGGAAAAGTTGCAGCTGGTCAGTGCTGACCTGCTGGATTATGACAGCGTCGCATCAGCGGTTGCTGGCTGTGAGGGTGTGTTCCATGTTGCTAGCCCTGTCCCTTCAGGCCGGTCAACCAACCCTGAGGTGAATTTTTCAAGGACAAATGTTTCACAGTTTTGTTGTGTTTTCAGGTGAAACAAGTTGGCCTAGCTGGTGAATACTGTGATTTAGTATGATGCAATTTATTGCCAATTATGTGTGACTTCGTTTCCTGCTGAGTTAAATGTACACGTTTACTTGACGATGTAACGCTTACTTTAAGGCCTAGATGCACATGACAATTATTTTTCCATCCTTTCAGGATATTCTTGTTTGCCTATGAACATAGTTCATGACAACAGATATCGTTTATTGCCTGGTTTGTGCTTTGTGCGGCATCAAACTATCTAAAAGTTACCTCTTTCTTTAATCTCGTTCTAGTATACAGCTCTGTTTTTTAGTCGAGCGACTAGTCGAGACTAGTCGACGACTAGTCGATGAGTCGAAATATAAAGTCGACTCACAATCTCGACTCGACTATTTGGTTGAGTCGAACGACTCAGTCGACTAGTCTCGACTAGTCCAGATTTTTGAGTCGAATGCGACTTAAAGTTGGCCCCACCTGTCATGTTTTGGCTAATATTGCTTGCCCAGTTCCCGTGAAACCTAGATTCCCCAATTTTCCTTTATCCCCCCTAGCCAAAACAGTTCATGGAAAAGAGGAAGGCCTTGGACACTGTATGGAGATGCCCAGGTTTGTATTATAGACTATTAATAAGTATATAGTTATATACAATTATACATATAATATGGCAATTTTATAATACCTATTGCTAAACGACTCATGTCGACTAGTCTACCATGAGTCTTGACTAGTCACGACTAGTCAAGAGTCGCTACCCCTGAACGACTCGTCGATTCGTCGACTCGAAAACCTTGGTATACAGATATAATTGCACGTTGGTTAGTTTCTAGAAGCAAGTGCTTATGTTAATAATGTATTCTTTACTGCTTTGTAGGCAGAAGTCATAGCTCCTGCTGTAACAGGCACACTGAATGTGTTGAAGGCTTGCTACGAGGCAAAAGTTAAGCGAGTTGTCATTGTGTCTTCAGTTGCTGCTGTGTTCAATAATCCTAACTGGCCTAAGGGTAAAGTCTTTGATGAAGACAGCTGGTCAGACGAGGACCTCTGCAGAAAGAGTGAGGTAAGAGCATCTCCAGTCGGAGCTCCCAAAATCGGCCCCCAAACTGTCCGCGGACGCGTCCGCGGACAGTGACCGGACAACCCCTAAAAGTGGTCTCCTCCATCCATGTACCTCAAACTCTCCTCAAAATGTGGGGTCATTTGCATGTGATTGGTGGAGAAGGAGAGAGAAGAATCAATGAAGCACAAAAGAAAAGAAAACAAAGGAAAAACTGTCCGCCCGGACGCGTCCGGTCGCCCCCAAACCCTCCACATATATGGGGTGGGTTTGGGGGTTGCCGGACAGCCCGGACGTTTGGGGTGATTTTAGGGGAGGCGGTTGGGTGCATATTTTTACCCCAAATCGTGTCCAGGCTGTCCGTCCGGACGTTTGGGGACGGTTTGGCAACTCCGGTTGGAGATGCTCTAAGTAAGGCAATGCCTTCGCGCTTGCTAAATATTTGATGGCGGGTATATATACATGGAATCCTAGATAATCACAAACTTATATTTTTTTGAATGATAATTTTTTTGAATGATACAAACTTATATTTGACTTGGAAGACATGGTTTTATGGCTTATTTTGATGTTTTCATAGTAAGTATTCTTTGTTGAACCATTTTTATATCTCGCGATTTAACTATGTTGTAAACAAGTATTTTACTGGTTTGAATGTTCACTGAAGTTGTATTTTTTGTTTTTGCTCGCCTGACCTCTTAGGAGGATTGTATCACAAACCTTCTCCTTTTCAATGAAATGAAACATAAAAGCTTTTTGCGTTTTCTCGAAAAACGTATTTTACTGGTTTTGGGTTAGCTTTAATATAGGATCCACCCCAAGAGCTAGTTTTTTTCCTGTTTGAATTCATAGCACAATTCTCTTTTTCTTGGATCCTGTGAGCACATTGGACCATTAAGAGGCCTGTTTTTTTTGTTATTGTGAGAATTTCTAGATTTTTCTGGAACCTTGCAACCACACATATCTCCAGGTTTGTTATATGTAGTACATGTCCCTCGGGAAGACATGGGTTTCAGATGCCTTCTCAGCGCATGTACAAATATGTTAATACAGCAATTTACCCTTACTCCAGGCCTTGCCTCTCAAATTCATGACTTGAAAATGCTCATTCATTTTCACAGGTTGAAATTTTCTTTAACTCAAAAGTCACTTCTTATTTGCACTCTGTTTCTATTTTTCTCATTGCTTTGTTCGAAACTGAAGCCATTCAATAGCTAGCTTATGACTTTCTAATAAAAACTGGTGTTCTTCAGCTAACCATGCAAACTATTCCTGGTCTCCTTTTGTAATTCCTTGCTCTGGATCACCTATTTAAAACAAATTATCTGTGTTTTCATTGTGGCAGGATTGGTATTGCCTTTCCAAAACACTTGCAGAGCGTGAGGCTTTTGCTTATGCAGCAAAAACTGGGCTGGATATTGTAACTATTTGCCCATCATTGGTAATTGGCCCCTTGATACAATCTACAGTAAATGCGAGCAGTAAAGTCCTCCTTAATTATTTTAAAGGTGGGTGTGTTTATATACAGTCTGTTGTTTCTTTCCAACTCAACAAAGCATATGAACCAATAGCACGAAAGACCTTCATGCCTTTACGATCAAGCTGTTTTGAACCACCAAACTTGTTTAGGGTTATAGTTCTGTTTCTGTTAAAATGAAATACTTTTCTATTGCAGGAGAACATGACACTGTAGAAAACAAAATCAGGAACCTAGTGGATGTTCGTGATGTTGCCGATGCTCTTCTTTTGACCTATGAGAATCCAGACGCGTCTGGACGGTACATCTGCAGTTCGTCACCAATTAAAGTCTCTGACATGATAAACGTACTGAAGACCTTATATCCAACATACACTTATCCCAAAAAGTAAGTGCCTTTCTCGGCAGACAACTTTTTTTAATCTTACTGTTAGTTTAATTCTGCATTTCATAAGCTAGATGGCATTTCCTAATGGGAAGTATAAATATCAAAGTTCATTTTTTTTTCCTGACCATGTCCGCATCACTAAGGAAGTACTAGAATTGGGACTGGCAAATGGAATAAAGCATAGTACAGTTTCAGGTTTACTAAGTATGAATTTTTAAAACTTTGCATGTATTTAGCATGTAGTTTAGAATATGGAATGTAAAATGTTTACTAACTATGTCGCCTATCGCAAACTGCTTTGATGTTTGTCTTTCCTCCTGTTTTTTTGCGTTCTTAACTTGGAACCAACTTGTCAATCTCTCCAAATTTCTTTGCAGCTTTGTGGAAGTGGAACACAGTATCGTTTACAGTTCGGAGAAACTTCAGAATCTAGGGTGGACCTTCAGGCCTGTAGAGAAGACCCTCGGGGACAGCGTCGAATCCTACAGAGCATCTGGCATCCTGAACTGAGCATCCAACCGATAGACAAGTTTAGCTGTTGATGGTTTGCAAACCCTGTCTGGTTTATTTATACAGTGAGGCATGTTGTGTTCGCTGAAACACTTGGTGCATAGTATTATTCCTGAACCTGTTTATAAACAGATTACATATTTTGGCCTCAAAAAAGGGAAATTGTTTGTTTATAAAGTTCAGCATGGTACAGAGTTTTGGATGAAACTCTTATAGGTGAAAGAGTAGTTATAAGATCAATGTTACCTAGGGATAGCACAATTTCTAAATTGCCCAGCTAGTTAAAGCTCAGCTACCTTGTACGATGTCGTGAGTTCAATTCATTTCCCTAGACTGGCTTATAGAAAATGGTTTGGGTTGTTTCATTAAAAACAGGGAAAATGTACTGATATTTTCTTTGCTTTCTTCCGTTTTCCCTGATTTTTGGAAAAAAGTGATAATGGCTCACGCTCGATCTGGCAGTAATGGACAATTTTTTTTAAAATTGGTGTTAATAATATTTATTGCCACAGTTTAGACAGTTTTGTTAATATTTCACTACCGTTTGTAATTTGCTATAAGCACGTTCTGCAACTTCAGAAATTCCTAAAATGCTAAGCCCGTGAACGGTTCCGAATGTACGTTTCAGCTCTTAACTCTAAGATAAGATTAAAACCTTTATCAAGAGACTGCCCTCCCCTAACCCCAACAGCTCTCACTCCCCTTCCCCGTGGCTGTACAGGCATGCGGTTCCTTTTCCTTTTCCACAAAAAAGAGAGCTGATGAGCCTGTGCGTTCCTCCGGCCGCTGCTCTAGCGGAGATGGAACCAGGTTCCTCCGGCCTTGCTCCATTTGGAATGGGCACAATGCTAGCTTGTTTTGCACGGGCATAGCCTTTCGGTCGGGTGGCGATGTTCATGTAATAACCGTGTGTGGGCTGTTGTCTCGTGGTGTATGCAGTGGACGGGGATGAAGACGATGATTCACAGCTCACTGTGTAAATACGGTTTCGTCTGCGTGACAATGTCCATATCAAAACCGTACGCATGACTCTTGTGAGCCCGTCGATTGGTTTATTGGAGCAGTGACTCTCGGCAAGAAGGGCGACAA
Source organism: Poa pratensis (assembly GCA_947311845.1). NCBI lineage: Eukaryota > Viridiplantae > Streptophyta > Magnoliopsida > Poales > Poaceae > Poa > Poa pratensis. The sequence continues at coordinate 19,760,878 of CAMZMU010000080.1, forward strand.
CACAAAGTGATTTCATTTTTTATGGTGCTGTTTTAGTATCGAGTCTTGATTTATAGGGTGTACCTCACCATGATAGATTTCTATCCGTTTTCTGTCAGAAGCACTGTGGAGTTTGTTCTAACCTGTGATCTAATAATTGGTTGACGATGTTGCGGATGAGGGTTTTAATTGGCATTATCTTGATATTAATATATTCTCTTTAACCGGAAAAATATAATTGTACTGGTGACATGGCTCTTATTGTTGCGGTTGTGGCGTAGAGGAACAAAGTTCTTCTCTAGCTCTGTTCCCGCCTCGTTGGTGGGGAGGAGCTTATGGTTAGGTTTCCTTGTTTGCTTTTCGGTCCAAAAATGCTAGTTTTCGGTGGCTTCATCAGCAAGCGGCGACAGCCACCCTATTTAATAAGGTCCTCCAGTGGCCTGTGCTCTGGCACCACAAAGAAGTTTGTGAGGACGTCTTGTACATGAGATAGACAGTTCCTCTTTTCGACGTGATGATGACAATGTTCCTGGCAATGCAGTTGCTCTATTGCATCGTTGGTCGATGGCGCACCGAGGAGGTTTGATGGAGGCGGCGGATCCACAGAGGCATGGGATGTTTCCCAGTCAACACACGACAATCGAGAAAGCCTCCCTGTTCGCGAAGGGGAATTTCATCGCCTCTCAAAGCATTTATGCGATGGTGCTTCTTCACCGCATGGCGCGATTGTCTCTTCGTTCATTCTTTGGCGGGTGCTTCGGCTATGGTGGAAGTGAGCGAGGGGTTAAGGTTTATCTTTTGTGCAGTAAAATTTCTTGTAATTTCTTTGGCTAGAGTCATATGTACGCGGTGGAAGCATTCCTACTTTTATCACTTTGGGTATTGGCATGGGCAATTACAATATTATTTACCAAAACTTGAATACAATTTTTTTGCGAAAAGTGTTTTTACTCCAGAGCTATAGCGATCCTGTATTTTTAAAAAATAAAAAATAACAAATTTCAAAATATTGAAAATCTTGGAGGTAGCCAATGGTGTATCACACAACCACGAAAGACGTCAACTTCAAATACTTTGTATTCTGAGCTACACAAAAATCATAAAATATGATAAATTTGGAGATTTGAAATAGGCATACTTAGATCCACTTTTTTTTAGTCTTTTTAGCTCGGAATACAAAGTATTTGAAGTTTATTTTTACTATACACCATTGGCTACGTCGGTATTTTTTCAATTGTTTTTTAAACTCATATTATTTTCCTTTTTAAATAACAGGATCATTGGAGTGGAGTTCGGGAGTACAAAATCTCTAAATCTCTACATCCAATATTATTATTTTTCGATAAAGGTAATATATTAATATCAAGAAGATGCCAATTATAACCAGGCTCTGCAACAACATAGTTTCAAGGACAAGTCCGAGACATCAAGGATGCACACCCAAAAATAAAAAATAAAAAAAAAAAGCCCTGCCTAAATGACGAGCGATTCACTGCAGCAGTAAAACAACCACCATCATTGCAACATCAGACTACAAATAAGGTTCTCCACAACAACGCCTTGAGAAAGAAAATAGTGCACAAACACCATCGTCGCCTAATCTAACTATCAAAGTCAGATTATGGGTTTTCACCCAGATAAGTCTGAGTAGTCTCCAAACAATGCCTTAAAAAACAAAACAGAAGTACACCATTGCTAGGTACAACCAATTAAGATCAGACCCTACGATTTTCATCCGGGAATGTTACACCCAATATTATACCAGCATTTCCTTTGATTGTTCAGTGTATATTCTCATTGTGCTAGGATTCAATATTAATAATATGGGTACACGTGTCCTCTCCCTACTTGGTTCTCCCAACTAATAATGTTGGTCATTAGTATGGGGACACATGTTACGGTGAGTGTATGCGTGTGTCACGATGCAGTACCTGGGCCGTGCATTGTCCAGCAAGAGGAGGGCCTTGGGCCGACAGAAGATACGTGAAGCCCAGCAGGAAGGATAAGAATACAGAGACGCGAGGAAGACGACATCGATTTATCACTTGTAACTGAATCCCCCATCGGGGCCTGTTCTTCCTTAACCCCTTTCTCTCTAGATGAACTGAGTTCATCGAATCAATCCATCAGCGTGACGCTGATTGTATCGTGACCCTGTATCAAACTATTGTGAGTGAGATCGTGTGGGTTACATCTGGTATCAGAGCCATTTCTGGCTAAAATTCTAGGGTTAGCCACACAAAATTTTCGTCCAGCTTCATCAGCTTGAGTGGGTGGCGATTTCGGGTAGTAGGGGGCGCAGTGGTTGGGATCTCCCGTGAAATCCCACTGGCCTGCCTCCTCCCTGTGGCGGCAGAGTCGGAGTTGCGAATTTCGCGATTCCCACGGCGGCGTGCGGCGGCGGTAGACAGATCGGACACAAATTGAGCGGCGGAGATCGGTTGCTTGCAGAACCTCTGTGAGCGGTAAAATCCCGAGTCTACGGCTTGATTCGTGTGTCAATTGGAGGTGATGGTTGCGGCAGCGGTGATGGACAAGGTGCAGTCCGAGTTGGGGGAACTGAAGGCGCAGGGAACGACGGTGGCGGAATCTCTCAAGACCATAACGGAGACTCTCCAAGGGCTGAGCGGATGGATGCCAAAGGTGGATGGGGCAGTAGGATCGCTGCAGAAGATGATGGCTGAAATTGGCAAACGGGTGGCTGTGTTGGAGTCTGCCCGGTCGAGCCTTGAGGTGGCCACACCACGGGCAGGCGACACAGTTCCTGATGCAGAAGCTGCAATGACTGCGACAATGAACAGAGTGGCTGCAGGTCAGATGCCGCGCAACAGAAGGTCATTCCAACATACACCAGTGCAGTTTGATATAGGGGAGAAATCTTACCACGGAGATGACATGGATGGCAGCACTATTTTGGAGAGCAGCATGAATCGCAGTCATCATGGGGGCAACAGCCAGAGAATGCCGAAGACGGACTTCACAAAATTTGATGGAGAAAATCCCAAGTGGTGGCGAGCTGTAGCTGAAAAATACTTCAGTCTGTATAATGTATCAAGGGAGACATGGGCTAGTTTCGCAACCATGCATTTTCGAGGTAATGCAGCTCTGTGGCTTCAAACATATGAAGCAGAGCATGAGATTGAGAGCTGGGAGGAGCTTGTGGTAGCAGTGCATAGCAAGTTCGGCAAGGACAGACATCAGAGATACTTGGAGGCATTGGAACGTTGTAAGCAAACAGACTCAGTGGAGAAATATTATCAGCAATTTGAAGAGCTGAGACACAAGGTGTTGGTGCATAACAAACACTACGATGAAGCCTTCTTTGTCACCAAATTTGTGAGTGGCTTGAAACGGGAAATACAGAAAGCAATCAGGCTACACAAGCCTAAAACAGTGGACATAGCATTTTCATTGGCTGAGACTCAAGAGGAAATGTTGGAAAAAACAAGGAGCTATTTATCTAGCAAATTTAAAAATGATCATCGAAGGTCACCTCCCCAGTATCATCAACAAAAGGGTGTACTGAACTCAGCACCAGAGGAGAAAAAGAGGCAAGACCAAAAACCTCCATGGGAGGATAAGCTGGTGTCACTCCGAGCTCAGAGAAAAGCAAGAGGAGAGTGCTTTAAATGTGGTGACAAATTTCAGCCTGGTCACAGATGTTCCAAGACAGTGTCGATCAATGTGGTAGAAGAACTGTTGGAGATAATGCAACAAGGATCTGACTCTGAGTCGGAGGATACGCCAGATAGCACTGAAGATGAATCATGTAGTGTGCTCTCATACCATGCAACAGCTGGTACAACTCACAAGAAATCTATACGATTACTAGGAACCATCCAGGGGAAGCAGGTGTTAATCTTGGTCGATTCAGGCAGTACAGGCAGTTTCATCAGCAAAAACACAGCTGAACAATTGGCACTGCCGGTGCAGAAAGTACCTAAAGTAACTGTTACGGTGGCTGATGGGGGAAAGTCAAGTTGTGACACTGCAGTTCCAAAAGTGAAATGGCAATGTCAAGAAAATGCATTCACCACTGACCTCAGGGTGTTCTCTATACCCGGATACGATGTAATATTGGGGATGGATTGGTTAGCCGATATAGGTAAGATGTGGATAGACTGGCACAAAAAGAAAATGCGATTCAGGCATAACGGTGTTCGCATCACACTCAAAGGCATTCGTGATGATGTTACTAGCTGTGAACCAATTACACAAACAGAGATCAAACAGTTGATTCAGGAAGGTGGCTTAGCGCAAGTAGTTCAACTTTGCCCAATGTTCAGTGAGGGAAACAGCGAAACTGTGCCGGAGCCTGTGGTCCAGATTTTGGAAGATTTTGGTTCCTGTTTCCAAGAACCCAAAGGATTGCCTCCCCATAGATCCTATGATCATAACATCAAGTTGTTGCCAGGAGTGCAACCGGTGCATGTCAAACCATATAGATATACACCGCAGCAGAAAGATGAAATAGAAAAGCAAGTTAAAGAAATGTTGAAGAATGGGATCATTCAAATGAGCAGGAGTCCCTTTGCCTCACCAGTGCTACTTGTTAAAAAGAAGGATGGTAGTTGGAGGTTGTGCATTGACTACCGTCAGTTGAATGCAAAAACAATCAAGGATAGATATCCTATGCCAGTAGTAGAAGAGCTGCTGGATGAGTTGTCAGGAGCACAGTTCTTTACAAAATTGGACCTGCAATCAGGGTACCATCAGATCAGGATGGTGGAACAAGATGAACACAAAACAGCATTCCGCACTCACAGTGGGCACTACGAATTTTGAGTGATGCCGTTTGGACTTACGTGTGCTCCTGCTACATTTCAGTCAGCCATGAATAGCATATTTGCTTCGGTAATCAGGAAGTTTGTGTTGGTATTTGTAGATGATATACTCATCTATAGTCAAACACTAGAGCAGCATGTGGACCACCTCAAACAAGTGTTTCAGTTGCTTGAAGAAAACAAGTTGTTTGTCAAGAGATCAAAATGTTCATTTGCTCAGACTTCCCTTGAGTACCTGGGTCACATAATCAGTGCAGCGGGAGTTGCGACTGATCCAGCAAAAATAGAAGCAGTGAAGCAATGGCCATGCCCTAAAAACATCAGAGAGTTAAGAGAATTTTTGGGTCTGGCAGGGTATTATAGGAAGTTTATCAAGGATTTTGGTCTGTTAGCAAAAGCACTGACAGCCTTACTAAAGAAGGGAGTGCCATTTGTGTGGGATAAATATGCAGAAGAAGCATTTCAAGCACTGAAAACGGCCTTAACACAAGCCCCAGTGTTGGCACTGCCTAGATTCGATGTGGAGTTTGTTGTGGAAACGGACGCTTCAGCCTATGGTGTGGGTGCAGTGTTGATGCAACGAGGGCATCCCCTGGCATATCTGAGCAAGGCGTTGGGTCCCAAGAATCAGGCATTGTCTACCTATGACAAGGAATGCATGGCGATCTTGTTAGCATTGGACAAGTGGAAATCTTATCTTCAGCAACAACCATTTGTGATACATACTGATCAGCAAAGTTTGGTACACTTGGGGGACCATCGGTTTAACACCAAACTTCAGCAGAAGGCATTCTTTCGATTGTTGGGCTTGCAGTATAAAATCGTGTACAAGAAAGGCATTTTGAACAAAGCGGCCGATGCTTTATCTCGACGGACAGAGAGCACCAATGAAGTGTTAGCAGTATCGGCGGTCTATCCCAAATGGCTTGAAATTGTAACTGAAGGATATCAGCATAACCCTCAAGCACAAAAGTTGCTTAGTGAGCTCAGTATCCATAGCCCTGATGAAAGGACAAGGATGTCGCCTAGAGGGGGGGGGGGTGAATAGGCGATTAAAACTTTTCCGGTTTAGGCTTGATAATTGTGGAATAAAACTATGTGTTTAAATTAACAAGCCAACAACCTAAATAAACTAGGCTCACCTATGTGCACCAACAACTTATGCTAAGCAAGACAAGCAACAAGGTGATAGCAAAATAGAATACTTCAAGCACGAAGGCTATCACAATGTAAAGTGCATAAGTAAAAAGCTCGGGTATAGAAATAACCGAGGCACGCGGAGACGAGGATGTATTCCCGAGTTCCTCGTTGTTAAGGCAATACGTCTCGTTGGAGAGGTGTGGACCAACACAATGGTTCAACAACCACAAAGGTTTCACCTTCTTCTCCGATGAACCGCACCACAAAGGTTTGGTTCACCTTCCACTATCGGAATCCTTCGAGGCGGAAATCCGGAGCCTTTCAACAACGATCCGGGGCACAACCCACAACGGGATTGGGGGCTCCCGAACAGCTACAAGTGACCACACAAGGGTCTCAACCACCACACGGGCGTCTAGGGTCCAAAGACCCAAGAGTAACAAGTTCACAAGCTTTCAACTTCCACGAATCTTCGTGGAGAGCACACCGATGCACCAAATGCAAAAGGCAAGAGCACAAGTGCTCAAATCCTTCACTCTCAAATCCCACCAAAAGCAACTAATGCTTATGGGGGAGAAGAGAGGAAGAACAAGGAAGAACACCAAATCCCTCCAAGATCTAGATCCAAAAGCTTCCCCTCACTTAGAGGAGAGATTGATTGGTGGAATGGTAGATCTAGATCTCCTCTCTCTTTTCCCTCTAATTGGAAGCAAGAATCATGGAGGAATAGAGAGAAATCCAAGCTCAAGATGGTCAACAATGGGGGGCTTTTTCGTGCTTGAGAGATGGATGACATTGGGGAAGAAGACCCCCTTAAATAGGTCTCCAAAAATTTGCCTGTTGCAGGAAAACTGCTTAGACCGGAGACTCCGGGGTCACTCCGGGGTCACTCCGGACCCCCCATCCGAGGCTGCTGTCAAAAAACGAAACGCGCAGACCGGAGACTCCGGTCTGGGACCGGAGACTCCGGCCAGGAAAAAACTGCAGCAACACCGAACACGAAAACTAAGATATCTTGAGCATCCAAACTCCGTTTTCGATGATCTTTGGCTCGTTGGAATCGTAACGAAGAGCTTTACAAGATCATACAGTGAAACATCATAGTCCAACAATGGAGGATAAAACCAAATGGGAAAAGGTTAGACCTCTTGATAAAAGAACAACCGATAAAACCTCCAAACCAAAACCGTAATATGTTTCTCATCCGGACTCCGTTTTGTATGATCTTGGGCTTGTTTGAAAGATACTCACAAGCACAACAAGATTATGAATATACACATCATAGTCCATCATGTGAGGAGGAAACCACAAGTGGAGAGTTTGACCACTCTTAGAAAAGACAAACCGGTAAAAGCTCCAACATCAAAAACACCACAAGATATTCAAATGAAATCCGTTTTTGATGAATTAGAGCTTGGTATGGAGATGAACACAAGCTCTAAATCCTCACATGGATAAAAGCCAAATAAGAACCAAGAAAGATGAATGCCAGTATGCAAAGGTTTGAGCTCTCCACAAAGATGCGATCAAGTTACTCACTTGAGAGCCCCTCTTGATAGTACGCGTCTATCCTATAACCCGGTCTCTCACTAACACCATGAGACCGGTAAAATAGAAAACCTATCAAGATCATACCTTTGCCTTGCGCATTCCACTTGAGCTGATGATGACGATCTTGACTCTCTCAAGTTGGAACACCTTTCTTGATTGTTCTTGCTAGCACATGCTTGATGAAGACTTCTCCAAATTCCCCCATACACCATTATGGGAGAGCCTGCTAAGCTCCGTCTTCATGTATCCACTTGCGCTTCATATTCTTCTCTTGATATAGATGATGGCTTGGAGATAAACATGAAGTTCACTCAATCTTCTTTTCCAAGCCATGCTTGCAATAAGCTCAACTCTACACATGACCATTCTTCATATAAACCCTTGGATGGAACCTTGGTCATCATGTAATCTTCTAGAGTCCAACACATGAACTCCAATCTTTCATGGACAAGATCTATAAAGATATCTCAATGCAAACATTAGTCCATAAGGATTGTCATTAATTACCAAAACCACGCATGGGGCAACACATGCACTTTCAATCTCCCCCATTTTGGTAATTGATGACAATCCCTTTTACGAGGGTTTATATAATGAATTAAGCAACCATGCAACAAAAAGAGCAAGGATGCAAGAGCATGAAAGGCAAATGCTTAAGAACGAAACTAAAGCATAAAACCAAATTCCCTTAAACCCTCTAAACTTCTCCCCCATTGGCATCGATTGCCGAAATGGGAGGAAAAATTTAGAAGGCCAATATAGTAAGAGCTCCCCCATAATGTGTGCATTTCTCATAATATGAGTGAAATCAAATGCACATATCCAATGACGAATAGTTGGGAAGGAGATCAAACTATATTGAGGATCCAAAGATTGCAAAAGAAAATCAAATTGAAAGATACTTCGACAAAAGAAGTAACCAATCAAAGGATCCGAAAAACCAATAGAACATAAGAAGATATTATGATAAGATCAACCAAGTGTTCTAAAATCAAGAGGGAACTCCCCAAGGTACGTGCACAATAAGGATTTGATTTTAATATGTGTGCACAACATGGAATCCTCACTCCCTCCTAGATAATTTTGAACACAAACAAAGAGTTGCAAATAGGTCCACAAGCTTATTAAGATGCAAACAATACCAAATGAAAAACAAAGCTTGTGCCTTTTAGAAACCACCAAAAAATCAAAGGCAATAAAAGGGGTCACTAAAGAATTGGAATACCAATTAAAGATGTAACTATTCATGTGTATAAGTTTCTAAGTAGACACCAATCATGAAGATATAAGTCCACAAAAAGATGCACACACAAAATAGATACAACGGTGAAGAACATGATATCCAAGAGGAAGTCATATATATACCAATAAGATCATTGCTTAAAAGCATAGCACAAAGCTCAATTTTATCTTAAGGGATATAGATGAACTTCCAACACAATCTCATCATAGCATCAAAAATATCCACAAGGGATAAGGTGAAAAATGGGATGCTCCGAGAAAGATAACAAGTATCGCAAAGGCAAATGATTTTGAAAAGCATCAATATTGCATATGTGAGACATAGAGTAGAAAGTGCTAGATTAACATATGGGATTGATGAATCATGAAAATGATTATATATATTCCCCTTGATATGTAATCATCCCGGCTTGCCCACATTTGCAACAAAGTTGTTTTGCAAGAACCAAATGAATTGCAACAAGAGAAATTCATGCCAAGAACAACCTACACAAGGTTGAAAGCTAGAAGTATGCATGAGGTAGATACTTGTTACCGAGATAGCATTGGTGATGTAGAAGATAAGAGTTCACGATCATCCGAGCTTGGCTCCAATAAGCACATGGTGATAACACCTTCCTTGTAAATGAGACAAGCTTCCAATGCATCTCCAATGTACCTAAAACAAATTCAAGTACAAAATGGTTCCCAAACTATTGGGCCAAAGTAGTTAGAGCAACTACAATACATAGGACAAACTCCACATAAATATGTGCATATTGATATGAAATTGAATTTCATGCACATCTTAGCCATTTAGGATTTGATGGAGTTTATCCTATATATTGGATCAACGAAAGTAAGCATGCCATAAGATATACATATAGTAAATATGCATGCACAAGACTTTCAAGAACCAAACGAGATACAATTTGGACAAAACACCAATTAAACCAAGAAAGCACACACAAGTGTGACAAGAAAAGAATTGTCCAAATTATATCAAAAACCCAAATCAACACATGATTGAAGATACCACTTTGAAAAGATGCCAAATGAAAGTAAGATACCAATTGATGAAAATATCATCAAGGAATAAACCAAACCCTCTACACTTCTCATGATGGCACAAAGTACCAAGACGAGAAATGTTTGTCTTCCAAAGAGACACGTCATCGGGATCAAATGCCAATTGAAGACAACTAATGTTCAAAAGCATATAGGATGCTCCCCCAAGATTTGTGCATTATTTATGATCTTGCATTTGAATACAAAATGCACACAAATGGGATCATCACTCTCCATACATATTATTCAAACACTAGTCATGTTCAAGGAAAGCAATAAGACAAAACCAATTTAAAGAATGATGTTCTACTCAATGTAGGATAGCTTCCCAAGAATGGGATCATTGCTTTTCCTAACACAAGAAAGCACAAAGCGAATTTTGAGTAGAGCAACAAGGATCCAAAAGATACAAGGAAGACAAGTGAGAGTTAGATCAAACAAATCCTTGGCAACAAAAATAAGGCAAATTCAAAGCAAAAGCCAAAGTGAAGATGGTCTACAAATTTCACCACACATATGAGTATCACTTGTCAAGGACAAGGAGTATATAGAGATATTTCTCGGTGGTATATAGAATGATATTGAAGACCAATTTCACAACAAATAAGCATATGGCAAAAGATAAGATTTAAAGGCCAAAGCTTAAAAGATAGATATTCTTGATAGCTTCAAGTATTCACGCGATCATGCAAAGCCACTACAAAGAGTAGCTTGAAGCAATCGATTTCCCAAAAGGATATGCGAACATATTTGGGGAAAACCGTACCAAGAATGTCCATCGCAAACAAGATCCAAAAGAGTGATTAAACAAAATCATTTTACCAAAATGGAACTTGTTTGAGCAACATGCCACATAGGAATAAGATTAAAAAAATCAATTCTAGGTGGCAATACCTCACATGTTCACATTTTCTAGGTTTGTAATATGCACATAGCTTATTACTCCCCCATAATGTGATAATCCATTTTTTAAAAGAGGCAAACAAAACCAACTAGAAATTAATGGACATTATAGAATTTGAATTTCTCATGAGAAGACATACCACATAGAGAATAGATAATATAATATCATCACTAAGTGGTATTCCTCATGTACACACATTTTAGGATTGTGAAGTGCACGAAGCATATCACTCCCAAAATGGATAGTCCATTAATCTCTCAAAAGAGAGCCAACAAGATAAGATATCAAATAAAAGCAATAAGGCTCAAACAAGTAAATGGTGTGCAAACCAACATACACATACTTGATTACTCAAGATAAGTAAGTAGAGAGCACAACACATACAAACACTAGCAAGGTACAAAACCTAACACATGCAAGGGTGCAAGCAACTTTCAATGTATATATGATTTAAATAAAAGTTACCGCAAGGAGGAACATTGGATATGAGATAGAACAATATAATCCAAATGACTTGACTTGAGAGAATATAATTGATGAAGATCCCTTAATTCTTCATGATGTAGCCAAGTCTCCAATGCCCTCCAACAACACCTATTGATCAAGTTTTAGCTTGTTGGTCCCCAACCAAGTTGGGTCCTAAGAGGTTAGTCACAATAGGTTTGGCAACCCAAATGGTTCTTTTCTTGACACCACTTTGAGTACCAACATATTTGGCAAACACATTGCCAACCTTATCCTTCCGAAGAGAATAATCATCATTAATAATAATGGGGTTGGATAAGGTACCATTTGTGCATGAAGAAGCAACGTGACCCTTCTCACGGCATAGGTAGCAACATCTACTTCCTCCTCTCTTCTTAGTTGGAGTCTTGACTTGAGGAGGGGTAGCTTGATTCTTCTTGGGAAGAGGCCGTTCTTCAACTTGAGGAACTTGAGTTTGAACTTGAGGCTTCTTCCCTTGTTGCTTCTCACTAAGAGCTTCTTCTTCAAAGGGCAAGATCTAACATGGTGCCCTTCAACTTTGCACTTGAAGCAAACAATCTTGGCCGAATCTTGACTTGTTCTTGGCCCTTTTCTTCTTGTTACTTGGACTTGTTCTTGATATTGGAGTTGAATCCAAGTCCACTCTTGTCATTGGGGCGTCTTTGAACACTCAACATATTGTCAAGTGTAGAATCCCCAACATGACGCTTTTCCAAGTCTTTCTTCAAAGAAGTGACTTGGGCCTTGAGCTCATTTAATTCCTCTACATGGTTAGTATCAACAAAAACACTAGAGGAAGTAGAGCTTCATTGTTAGAGCAACAAGGCATAGAAAGTAATTCATCACAAGATGTAGCAACATTGTGAGTGGATGAATTACTAGGACTAGCACATGGCAATATAGCATTTAGTAGAAGTTGTGCCATTGTCCACATGAGGCTCACAAGATGTTACCTTTGTAATAGCCTCATGAGCTAACTTTAGCCTAGCATAGGATGCTAGAAGATCATCATTAGAGCTAGATAGCTTTTCATGACTTTCTTCCAATTTCCTATACTTGCTAGTTAGCAACTCAAGTTGAGCCCTTAGCTCAACATTCTCCTTCAAAATAGATGCTTCACAAGAAGTGGAGTTAGTAGCACAAGCATCATTAACATTAGAAATGGAAGAAGACAACTTGGCAAGCTCATCATTTTTAGATAGTTGAGTTTGGAGTTGATCATGAGACTTGATAAGGAGAGAGTGTTCACTTTCTAAAGCCTTGTGGCTTTGTCAAGTCTCTCTATATCCTCAATTAGTCTAGCATTGCCAACACCAAATTCAACTTTTTCCTTTTTAAGCACTTTATATTTAGCAATAGCATGATCTCTTTCCTTAATGATTTTAGCAATAATAAGATCATTTGATTCATCAAGAGATTCAAGTTTCTCCTCAAGAGACACTCGAAGCTCTTGCTCTTCCTCAAGGGCATTCATTAAGGATGCCTTTTCATCGGCATCCTCTCTCTCAATTTGACATTTCTCGAGAAATTGAGTTTTCCAATGATTTCCCTACAATAGCATAAACAATGATTTCACTTAGAGGAGGGATAGCTTTGCTACCTTTGGGGAGAGCACCAAATACCATCTCACCCTTCTTTGTTATGGATTCAACATCCATAAGCGCTCCATGAGAATCCTCATCCACATCATCACAAGATGTAGAGGGTTCCAAAGGTGGAGAAACCTTTGAATCCTTAGCCATAAGGCAAAAATGAGTAGTGGGCAAAGATGGTGAAGAGATACTTGAAGCACCATTGAGATCCACGTCTTGTTCCAACAAATGTTGGATTCCTCTACATTGTTAGCCACACAAGAAATAGAGGATATGGAAGTATTGTTTTCATGGCAACAAGACGAATGAAGCATATCATCATGAGATTTAGTTAAACAACTATTACATGATATGCAAGGACTAGCAACACTAGCATGTAAAACATTTGGAGTGCTAGAAGTGTTTAAGTCCAAAGATAGATCATTGCAATGAGATAGAGATGAAGTATAGTCAATAGAATATTCACCATCAACAAAGCAATTTCTATCACCACTCACCATATCATTACCTTGTGTCAAAACACATGTTGGTGAAGTGGAAGAAGTTGTGAACTCGTCACGGCCGGAGGTGGAGGAGAACAATCATCCTCAATAATATTGGACACTTCATATTTATCTTGAAGCTTGGTCCATAGCTCATGAGCGTTCCGAAAAGGCATGATTGATGCAAGAACTACATCGCTCAAAACACATATAAGACATTAGATACAAGAGTATCGAGATAAGAGTTTTCCTCATCCTCCTTTGGAGAAGAAAAACCCATATCTACAATTCTCTTAAATTGGGTTATGTCCCGAAGAAGGTTAAGCATGCGAATTTTCCAAACATCATAATTTGTGCCATCGAATTTAAAAGTGGGATTGTGCACTAATTCTCTAAACGACATCTTTACTCTCTAGGCGGTAAAGCCCAAAAAGAGAGCCCAGGCTCTGATACCAATTGAAAGGACAAGGATGTCGCCTAGAGGGGGGGTGAATAGGCGATTAAAACTTTTCCGGTTTAGGCTTGATAATTGCGGAATAAAACTATGTGTTTAAATTAACAAGCCAACAACCTAAATAAACTAGGCTCACCTATGTGCACCAACAACTTATGCTAAGCAAGACAAGCAACAAGGTGATAGCAAATAGAATACTTCAAGCACGAAGGCTATCACAATGTAAAGTGCATAAGTAAAAGCTCGGGTATAGAAATAACCGAGGCACGCGGAGACGAGGATGTATTCCCGAGTTCCTCCTTGTTAAGGGAGTACGTCTCGTTGGAGAGGTGTGAACCAACACAATGGTTCAACAACCACAAAGGTTTCACCTTCTTCTCCGATGAACCGCACCACAAAGGTTTGGTTCACCTTCCACTATCGGAATCCTTCGAGGCGGAAATCCGGAGCCTTTCAACAACGATCCGGGGCACAACCCACAACGGGATTGGGGGCTCCCGAACAGCTACAAGTGACCACACAAGGGTCTCAACCACCACACGGGCGTCTAGGGTCCAAAGACCCAAGAGTAACAAGTTCACAAGCTTTCAACTTCCACGAATCTCGTGGAGAGCACACCGATGCACCAAATGCAAAAGGCAAGAGCACAAGTGCTCAAATCCTTCACTCTCAAATCCCACCAAAGCAACTAATGCTTATGGGGGGAGAAGAGAGGAAGAACAAGGAAGAACACCAAATCCCTCCAAGATCTAGATCCAAAAGCTTCCCCTCACTTAGAGGAGAGATTGATTGGTGGAATGGTAGATCTAGATCTCCTCTCTCTTTTCCCTCTAATTGGAAGCAAGAATCATGGAGGAATAGAGAGAAATCCAAGCTCAAGAAGGTCAACAATGGGGGCTTTTTCGTGCTTGAGAGATGGATGACATTGGGGAAGAAGACCCCCTTAAATAGGTCTCCAAAAATCTGCCCGTTGCAGGAAAACTGCTTAGACCGGAGACTCCGGGGTCACCCGGGGTCACTCCGGACCCCCCATCCGAGGCTGCCGTCGAAAAACGAAACGCGCAGACCGGAGACTCCGGTCTGGGACCGGAGACTCCGGCCAGGAAAAAACTGCAGCAACACCGAACACGAAAACTAAGATATCTTGAGCATCCGAACTCCGTTTTCGATGATCTTTGGCTCGTTGGAATCATAACGAAGAGCTTTACAAGATCATACAGAGAAACATCATAGTCCAACAATGGAGGATAAAACCAAATGGGAAAAGGTTAGACCTCTCGATAAAAGAACAACCGATAAAACCTCCAAACCAAAACCGTAATATGTTTCTCATCCGGACTCCGTTTTGTATGATCTTGGGCTTGTTTGAAAGATACTCACAAGCACAACAAGATTATGAATATACACATCATAGTCCATCATGTGAGGAGGAAACCACAAGTGGAGAGTTTGACCTCTCTTAGAAAAGACAAACCGGTAAAAGCTCCAACATCAAAAACACCACAAGATATTCAAATGAAATCCGTTTTTGATGAATTAGAGCTTGGTATGGAGATGAACACAAGCTCTAAATCCTCACATGGATAAAAGCCAAATAAGAACCAAGAAAGATGAAATGCCGAGTATGCAAAGGTTTGAGCTCTCCACAAAGATGCGATCAAGTTACTCACTTGAGAGCCCCTCTTGATAGTACGCCGTCTATCCTATAACCCGGTCTCTCACTAACACCATGAGACCGGTAAAATAGAAAACCTATCAAGATCATACCTTTGCCTTGCGCATTCCACTTGAGCTTGATGATGACGATCTTGACTCTCTCAAGTTGGAACACCTTTCTTGATTGTTCTTGATAGAACATGCTTGATGAAGACTTCTCCAAATGCTCCCCCATACTCCATTATGGGAGAGCCTAGCTAAGCTTCGTCTTCATGTATCCACTTGCGCTTCATATTCTTCTCTTGATATAGATGATGGCTTGGAGATAAACATGAAGTTCACTCAATCTTCTTTTCCAAGCCATGCTTGCAATAAGCTCAACTCTACACATGACCATTCTTCATATAAACCCTTGGATGGAACCTTGGTCATCATGTAATCTTCTAGAGTCCAACACATGAACTCCAAACTTCTTCATGGACAAGATCTATAAAGATATCTCAATGCAAACATTAGTCCATAAGGATTGTCATTAATTACCAAAACCACGCATGGGGCAACACATGCCCTTTCACCTGATGAAAATGGGTTTTCTCTGACACAAGGAGTGATTCGGCACCATGGAAAATTTTGGTTGGGTACACATAAGAAGGCTCAGCAGGCTGTCATGCAGGCATTGCACAACAGTGGTTTGGGAGGACACTCGGGAGTGCTACCTACGTTCCACAAAATTAAGCAGACCTTCTCATGGCCGGGAATGAGGCAAGATGTGCAGAACTTTATTCAGCAATGCAATATCTGTCAACAGGCAAAAACCGAGCACACTCGCAAGCCAGGGTTACTACAACCGTTTGATGCTCCACCTGAAGCATGGCACACAATTAGCATGGACTTTATCGAAGGGCTGCCCAAATCTGGGAAGTTTGACACGATACTAGTGGTGATTGACAAGTTCAGCAAATTTGGGCACTTTATTCCGTTGAAACATCCTTTCACGGCCACGACAGTGGCACAGCTGTTCTTGGACAATGTCTACAAACTGCACAGCATGCCCAAAGTGCTCATATCTGATCGAGACAAAGTATTCACCAGTACCTTTTGGCAACAGTTGTTCAAGCTGGCGGATACAACATTGAATTTGAGTTCCTCCTACCACCCCCAGACAAACGGTCAAACGGAAAGGTTAAACCAATGCTTGGAGACGTATCTGAGGTGCTTAGTCCACACAAATCCTAACCATTGGTCGAAATGGATTTCACAGGCAGAATATTGGTATAATACAACCTTTCACTCGGCTTTGGGGAAGTCGCCTTTCGAAGTGATCTATGGGCGCAAACCCAGACATTTCGGCATGAATCCGGGTGATCAAACAACAAACGCTGACCTGGAAGGCTGGTTGCAGGAAAGGCAGCTAATGATCCCTGTGATCAAACAACATCTTGAGAGAGCCATCCAATGCATGACACACCAAGCAAACAAAAAGAGGATGGAACGATCCTTTGCAGTTGGAGATTGGGTCTATTTACGCTTAACCATACGTGCAACAGTCCTTGATGCCTCGTTCTTCTCACAAATTGAGCTTCCGATACTTTGGACCTTATCAAGTGATCAAGAAGGTGGGAAATGTATCTTACAAACTGCAATTGCTAGAGAAATCCAAGATACATCCTGTGGTGCATGTCTCGCTGCTGAAGAAGGCGCTGAAACCAAATGAGCAGGTGAATGATGACTTGCCAATTGCAGCAGTGGATCTGGAGACCCAAGGGCAACCGGTGGAAATTCTGGAAGAAAGGTTGATCAAGAGAGGGCGCAAGCTACAGCCACAGGTGCGTGTTCGCTGGAGTATGCTGCCGGCCTCGCACAGCACCTGGGAGAACTTGTATGCGTTGGTCGATGCATTCGCAGAAGCTCCAGCTTGGGGGCAAGCTGTTTTTCCAGGGGAGGGTATTGTCACGATGCAATACCTGGGCCGTGCATTGTCCAGCAAGAGGAGGGCCTTGGGCCGACAGAAGATACGTGAAGCCCGACAGGAAGGATAAGAAGACAGAGACGCGAGGAAGACGACATCGATTTATCACTTGTAACTGAATCCCCATCAGAGCCTGTTCTTCCTTAACCCCTTTCTCTCTGGATGAACTGAGTTCATCGAATCAATCCATCAGCGTGACGCTGATTGTATCGTGACCCTGTATCAAACTATTGTGAGTGAGATCGTGTGGGTTACAGCGTGTATGCGAGCGTGTACTGTGTTTCGCAAAAAAAACTCAAGAAAAAAAAGAGAGACCGGTTTCACGTTCAGCACGCGCTACTCGTGGGATAAGAGAGGCGGGCCTACTTGCGATGCGACCCTATCCTCTCAGCTTTCTCTCTCCTGCGGGTCCTCCCATATGAAAAGACCAGAGCGGATAAACTGTCGAAACAAAAAGATCCGAGCGGAAAAACCGTACTCCTAGAAGAACCCAGCACACTCGGTTGGTGTTGACTTCAGCAGTCAGCGCAGCGTGCCGAGACAGCAGAGGCTCTGGGAGAGAAGAACGAGCATGGCGGCGGCAGAGACGAGGAAGAGGGTGTGCGTTACCGGCGCAGGAGGCTTCGTCGTGTCACACCTGTTCCATTGTCGAATACTGAAACAGTGTGACATGTGCTGTGCGTGAGTGGGCCTTGGGTCAGAGTGTGGGCTTTGGGCCAAGTACGTGGTGTGTGTGCGTGCTGGCAGGTGGTGTATAAACCTGACCAAACGCCGCTGTAAGGGTTATCGAATGAAATAGAACTTGGCGTCTGAATCTCACCTTCTGCTGTTCCTCATCCTCTGATTGCTTCTCACCTAATCCTGTCAATTCCTTGTATCCCTTGTACGATCCGATCTCTACTCGAGCGGGTCGTTACAAATTGGTATCGGAGCCCAAATTCCCCACCAAATTTGCTCGCGCTTCCGTTGTGCTCATACTCTCTCGACATCGATCTGCAAATCCGAGCGACAGGTGCGAGATTGCTTCGGTGATTTCGCGCAAAATCCTTAGCTCGGTAGGATCTGTTTGGGGCGAGCGCGACGGCGCCAGCGAAATCCACCGCCCAGACCCAGCAGCTGCTGGCGGCCATGGCGACGCAGAACGGAGCGGTGAAATCGATGTTGGAGGACATCATCAAGCGCCTCGATTCACAAGCAACGACCGCGGAGAAACGTCACGCAGATCAGCTTCTCATCAACGAGCAGATCTCCACAGACCTCGCGGGTATGAGGAAGCAACTGGTACTGACACAGAATGAGGTCGACGACACGCGCAAGGCGCTGTCAGCCGCACCAGATTGGCCGCGTCCGGGAGCGGGGAAGCGCAATCGGCCAACGTGACGCCACCACCGCGTCTGGCGAATGAGGGCGCGCCACTGATGCCGGAGCCTCCTGCAGCACAGATGCTTCCACAACCTCGTCGGCTGCATCTGCATCAGCAGGAACCTCAACAGCAGCCGCATCAACCACAACTGCAACAATTGCAACCACATCGCAGGGAAGAGCGGGGCGAAGATGTGGGGTACGTGAAGACACCAAAGCACGATTTTCCCCGGTTTGATGGTGCGCTGCCGAACCTCTGGTTAGATCGCTACATCACATACTTTGAATTGTACCGCGTGCAGCAGGCGATGTGGTTCACCACCGCGTCGCTGTACATGGACGGTCATGCTGCCTTGTGGCTCCAGGCGTTCCGTCAGTCGCGGCGTGTGATTACTTGGGAGGCATTCTGTCTGGCTGTGATCGAGGAGTTCGGTCCGGATGAGTTCGAGACACAGATGCACAAACTCCTTCAACTGCGTCAGACAGGAACCGTGGCAGAATACAGACAACAATTCGAAGCTCATATGTATCATTTGTTGGCTCTCGACCCTGCACTGAATTCCAAGTTCTTTGTTACTCAGTTTCTTATGGGTTTGAAGGACGAGTTGCGAGCGGCCGTGAGAATGCAGGAACCATCAAGCATCACCAGGGCTACCGTGCTGGCAAAAATTCAAGAAGAGGAACTGGAAGCTGCTCGACCTCGACATCGCATACCACCTGCAGGACGACCACCACCACTACCGGCATAGGCTCGACCAGCATTTGTACCTCGTGCAGCTGGAGATGAGTTTGGGCGCGAGCGTCAGCTGAGAGATTTTCGTCGAGCCAATAATCTCTGTTTTCGGTGTGGTGACAAATACTCTCGCGAGCACCAGTGCAAGAAACAAGGGGCACAACTCCTAACAATTCAAGTAGGGGAGTTTGGAGAGGTGCTTACTGATGAGGCAGTGCATGCGTTGGAATTACTGAAGGAGCCTGAAGCAGAAACAGCTGAATGTTGCATGTTATCGGCTCAAGACACCAGTGGAACTGAAAGTTCAGCTTGCATTAGATTGCTAGCCCGAGTTGGGGACCAGATGATGCTCCTTCTTCTGGATTCTGGTAGTACTCACAGTTTCCTGGATGCTTCCTTTGCAACGAGAATTGGGGTTAAAGAAGTTGACATCCCTGTTGTTCCAGTAAAAGTGGCAAATGGTCAGCAACTGGTGTGTAAAACAATGGTGCCCGACATGGAATGGGGTAGTCAGGGTCATCAGTTCAAAACTGATTGGCGTGTGCTGGACTTGGGAGTTTATGATGGTGTACTTGGCATGGACTGGCTGGGCAAGAATAGCCCGATGCAATGTGACTGGAAGCTCAAGGAAATTTCATTTGCTCATAATGGACAACAAATTACACTGCATGGTGTTACCTCTGACACTGCTCCAATACCCGAAACAGCAACATTGCAGATGCTACACGAATGGGAAGCTCATAATGAAATTTGGGCCATGGCAGTTCTGGAACCACCTACAACACATTCAGACTCGTCAGACTCACCTATGCCATCTGAAATTCAAGTACTGCTGACTGAATTTCAGGATGTGTTCGCTGAACCGCAAGGATTGCCACCCTCTCGCCAATATGACCATGCTATTGCACTTGAGGAGGGTTCCAAACCACCCAACTCGAAACCTTATCGTTACTCTCCACAGCAGAAAGACGAGATCGAAAGACAGGTTCAGGAAATGCTCAAGGCTGGAACCATTGTCCACAGCATGTCTCCATTCGCTGCACCTGTGCTGCTAGTCAAGAAGAAGGACGGCAGTTGGCGGTTTTGTATTGACTTCCGTCGTCTCAATCTCCTCACCATTAAGAACAAGTTTCCATTGCCCATTGTCGATGAACTCCTCGACGAATTAGCAGGAGCAGCATATTTCTCCAAGTTGGACTTACGCGCGGGTATCATCAAATCCGGATGCGTCCAGAAGATGAGGAGAAGACCGCTTTTAAAACACACCACGGTCATTTTCACTTCCGTGTGATGCCATTTGGATTGACGAACGCGCCGGCCACATTCCAGTGTTTGATGAATGCCATCTTCGCCGACTTTACGCGCAAGTTCGTAATTGTGTTTTTGGATGATATTTTGGTCTGCAGCAAGTCGTTGCAGGAGCACCGCGAGCATCTTCGGTTGGTGCTAGCTCGTCTTCGACAACATCAGCTCTTTGCCAAGGAGTCTAAATGCTCATTTGCACAAACCAGAATTGAGTATTTGGGGCATGTAATCTCACAGGAGGGAGTTGCCACGGATCCAGCCAAAACTCAAGCAATGCACGCATGGCCAGTACCGACATCAGCAACAGAATTGCGAGGCATCTTGGGGTTCACTGGCTACTACCGGAAGTTCGTGCCACACTACGGCATCATAGCGAAACCATTAACTCAGTTGTTGACCAAGAAGGGGTTCTTGTGGAATGATCAAGCACAAGCTGCATTTGATCAGCTCAAACAAGCAATTGTGCAAACCCCGTGTTGGCACTGCCCAATTTTGACCGGCCTTTCACCATCGAGACTGATGCTTGCGACACTGGCATTGGCGCAGTACTCACACAGGATGGCCATCCACTCGCTTATTTCAGCAAGGCTTTGGGGATCAGAAACCAAAAGCTATCCACATATGAGAAGGAGTTCTTGGCAGTGATGATGGCAGTGGATCGTTGGCGTCCATACTTACAGCGTGGCCCTTTCACAATCATCACTGACCACAAGAGTTTGTGTAATCTTGGGGATCAACAACTGGACACGGAATTACAGCGCAAGGCTATGGCAAAGCTTGTTGGGCTGCAATTCAAGTTTGTGTACCGCAAAGGAGCTGATAATGGGGCAGCGGATGCGTTGTCACGAGTTGGGCATCTGCTGTCTGTAAATGCCTTGTCACTCTGTCAGTCCAATTGGGTGCAGGAGGTGATAAATTCTTATGAAACTGACTCAGAGGCACAGAATCTGTTGCAACAACTGGCTATTCACAGTCCAGATGAGAAAGGTTACACTCTCCAGCAAGGGCTAATTCGCTTCAAGGGCCGTATCTGGATTGGCGCTAATTCAGCATTGCACACTAAGTTGATTAGTGCATTACATGACAGTGCACTCGGTGGACATTCAGGAACAACTGCCACTTATCAGCGAATGCACAAGTTGTTTGCATGGACTGGACTAAAATCTGCAGTGGAGGAGTATGTTCGTCAGTGCCTTGTGTGTCAGCAATCTAAACATGAGCACATTAAGGTACCTGGCAAGTTACAACCGTTACCAATTCCAGAAGCACCATGGCAAGATATATCACTTGATTTTGTGGAAGGGTTGCCCAAATCCGAAGGGTATGATTCAATCTTGGTGGTTGTCGACCGGTTTACCAAACTAGCACATTTCATACCACTGCGGCATCCCTTTGCAGCTACTCAGGTGGCAAAAGCCCTTTGGGATAATGTGATTAAGTTACATGGAGTGCCATTAACTATTGTGTCAGACAGGGATAGGATTTTTACCAGCTCCATCTGGAAGGAAATGTTTGCTACCACTGGAACTAAACTCCTATACTCCACTGCATATCATCCACAGACGGATGGGCAAACCGAGAGGGTTAACCAGTGCCTAGAGATGTATCTTCGAAGTGCAATCCATGATGCTCCGAAGCAGTGGCGTCGTTGGCTACCTACTGCAGAATTCTGGTACAATTCTAGTCATCATTCCTCTTTGGGTTGTTCTCCTTTCAAAGCTCTATACGGCAGAGAACCCAACTTGGGAGGTTTGCTTCAGCACAGAAACACTGATACACCCAGTGAGGATATGGATTGGTTCATGCATACAGAAACCTTGCGAGAACGCCTCACTCAAGCACAAGCTCGTTTTAAGAAGAAAGCTGACAAGAACAGGACAGAGAGATCATTTCAAGTTGGCGAACAAGTTTTGCTGAAACTCCAACCGTACGCTCAGTTTTCAGTCGCCAACAGGCCTTGTGCTAAGCTTGCTTATAAGTTCTTTGGACCCTTTCGTGTGGAGGAGAAATTTGGCACATTGGCGTACAAGCTCACTTTGCCAGCTGACAGCCGCATTCATCCGGTGTTCCATGTATCACAGCTTAAGCCCTTCACTCCCAACTATACTCCGGTGTTTGTTGAATTGCCTAAACTGCCAGACCTGACCGCAGTGGGTTCTACTCCAGTGGCAATTCTTGAACGAAGAATGGTGAAGCGGGGTTCTGAAGTTGCAGTTCAGTTGAAGGTTCAGTGGGAGACTTTGCCCATTACTGCTGCCACCTGGGAAGATTACGATGTTCTTCGTCGCCGATATCCTGCAGCAACTATCTGGGAAGGTGCTTCGTCTCAAGGAGGGGACAATGTCACACCTGTTCCATTGTCGAATACTGAAACAGTGTGACATGTGCTGTGCGTGAGTGGGCCTTGGGTCAGAGTGTGGGCTTTGGGCCAAGTACGTGGTGTGTGTGCGTGCTGGCAGGTGGTGTATAAACCTGACCAAACGCCGCTGTAAGGGTTATCGAATGAAATAGAACTTGGCGTCTGAATCTCACCTTCTGCTGTTCCTCATCCTCTGATTGCTTTTCTCACCTAATCCTCTCAATTCCTTGTATCCCTTGTACGATCCGATCTCTACTCGAGCGGGTCGTTACACGTCGCCTCTTGGCTCGTCAAGCTCCTCCTCTCCAAGGGCCACTACGCGGTCCGCGGCACCGTGCGCGATCCTGGTAACGGCCGGCCTTCCTCGCCCCGACCCGTCCTTCCCACCTCCCCAAGTTCCCCTTTTTCTCTCTCTCTCTTAGCTGTGCCGAGGTCCGAGTAATATGTAGCAATAGATCAATACTAGAATGTATTCAGTTTCCTGAGGGGAAGCAGCCCATGTGAGGTTCTAACTGAAACTGAACGGGAGCTTTCTTCAGATCCTAAATCTTGATGCGTTAGCAAGTACTGTTAAGATCTCTTGTGGCGGAATGTGTAATGTTGAGATGAAATTGCAAGAATCATAAACTCGCGCATTTTGTAGTTCTTCAATTCTAAAAAAATAAAATTTAAGAAATTTGTTATATGTAAGTAGTAACGATGGGCTGTGTTTCGTGTGCGCCCATATGCTTTTGCAGATGATGATAAGAATGCCCATCTCAAGGCAATAGAAGGCGCCGGAGAAAGGTTGCAGCTGGTCAGGGCTGACCTGCTGGACTACGAAAGCGTTGCATCGGCGGTTGCTGGCTGTGAGGGAGTCTTCCATGTTGCTAGCCCTGTCCCTTCCACCCGTTCAACCAACCCTGAGGTCAATATTTCAAGGACATGTGTTTCACAGTTTTGTGGTAACAATCGGGCATAGCTGGTGAATACTATGATTTAGTATGATGCAATTTAGTGCCAACTATGTGTGGCTTCGTTTCCTGAGTCATATATAAAGTTTACTTGACTTTAAGGCCTAGACGCATATTGCAATTATTTTATCATCCTTTCAGGATGTTCGTGTTTGCCTATGTTCATGGGTTATGAAAACAGGCATAGTTTATTGCCTGGTTTATGCTTTGTGCAGCATAAGGATATTGAAAGATTCATCTTTCTTTAATAGATATAGTGCTATTATGCAGATTTAATTCTTAATTTCTAGAAACAAGTGCGTATAATAATAATCCATTCGTTACTGCTTTGTAGGCAGAAGTCATAGCTCCTGCTGTAACAGGCACACTGAATGTGTTGAAGGCTTGCTACGAGGCAAAAGTTAAGCGAGTTGTCATTGTGTCTTCAATTGCTGCTGTGTTCAATAATCCTAACTGGCCTAAGGGTAAAGTCTTTGATGAAGACAGCTGGTCAGACGAGGACCTCTGCAGAAAGAACCAGGTAAGTAAGGCAGTGCCTTCGCATTTGCTAAATCTTGATGGTAGGATAGTATCCATGGACTCATTGTCTCTCCTAACTAATCAAACATTTATGCTTGACTTGGAATACATATGGTTCCAGTTTTGATTTTTATGTTTTTACATTCAGTATTATCTGTTGAACCATCTTTTTATCTCACAATTTTGATATGTTACGAACAAAAAATTACTGGTTGTCAGTTAGGTATAATTAGGATCCACCAAAATAAAAGCTAGTTTTTTATCGTCTTTGCATTTATGGCATAATTCTCTTTTTCTTGAAGCATGTGGGCACATATCGTTGGACTTGTTAAGAGGCTTGATTTTCTTTTTTATTGTGAGAATCTGTAGTAATTTCTGGAAGCTTTTCAACAACACATGTTCCAAATATCTTAATATAGCATTTACTCGACCTTGACTCTCAAATATCTACTGATGGCTTGAAAATCCTTAGTGGTTTTCACATTTTAATTTTTTTTCTACCTCCAATTTTTGACTTCTTACTGGTTGTTGGTTAGCTATAATTTAGGATCCACCAAAATAAAATCTAGTTTTTATCGTGTTTGAATTTATGGCATAATTCTTTTTCTTGAAGCCTCTGGACACATATCGTTGGACCTCTTAAGAGGCTTGATTTTCTTTTTATTGTGAGAATCTATAGAATTTTCTTGAAGCTTTTCAACAACACATATCTCCATGTTTCAGATGCTTCTCAGCGCATGTTCCAAATATGTTAATATAGCATTTACTCGGCCTTGACTCTCAAATATCCACTTATGGCTTGAAAATCCAATGTTAGTGGTTTTCACATTTTTTTCCTTCTAATTCCAATGTCACTTCTTATTCGCATCTGTTATGACCGGCCTGTCATTTATCAGGAGGGGGGCCCAATCACGGGCCTAATTAGGGGCTTAGCCCATTTATCTTTATCTCATTAGCTCATAAATACTGCTGTAATCGTACGTTTGCAATCAAGCAATAAGAATAATTCTATTGCCCGTCTCCCTGAGGAGACGGAAACCCCAACCCTAGCCGCCTCCACTCCCTGCGCCTCCTTCTTCGTCAAGCACGACGGCGCCCAGTCGCCGGCGTCCGCGAGATCGTCTGCACGTGACTCCCTCCTTCCCCTACAAGCTACGTCCTAGATCGGGTAGATCAGCTGATTCTACCAATTTGGTATCAGATTGCTCAGGATCGACCATGTCTTCGGGCCTCTCCACCGCCGCCACCGCCGGCACACCGGTCAACACCACGGCCGCGCCGCCGAACTCCTCTGGGCCGGCCGCCTCCAACAGCCTGGCGCCGGTATCCGATCCGGCCCCCGTTCTGACTCCGGCGGAGCTCTCGACGGCTGTCCGTGATCTCACCCTGGCGGTCCAAAGCCTCCAGAAGCTCGTCCTCGCATCTTTCGCGCCACCGAGCCAGGGGCCCACCGCGCCGCTTCCGCCACCGCCGGCGGTGACCTTTCCCTCGCAGCCGCCGTCGGCCGTGACCCTTCCGTCGGCGCTGCCGGGCACGAACCTCCTCCAAGGCGTTCCGATCACCCAGATCCGGTTCCCTCCCTCGCCGTCCCCGCTGCCAACATGGATCGACTCGCCCGTCTTTACGACCATGCCGGTTCAGCCGACCGTCACTCAGCAGGCCGCGCCGGCCGCGGCCTCCCCCTTCGGCGGCTACACCAGGTACAGCGACACCTACGCGGGGGGTCCCATGGTGCTGCCCTACTCGCCCCCCGCCACGATGGCTCGTCCGGAGGGAGCCTACGCCGCCGGGCCGCACGTCCAGCAACCGCCCCGCTTCACCAAGCTGGAGTTCGCCACCTACGACGGCACCGTCGACCCCCTGAATTGGCTCAACCAGTGCGACCAGTTCTTCAGGGGGCAGCGGACTTTGGCGTATGACCGCACGTGGATCGCCTCCTACCACCTCCGCGGCACCGCTCAGACGTGGTACTACGCCCTCGAGCAGGACGAGGGCGGGATGCCCCCGTGGGAGCGCTTCCGCGACCTCTGCCTTCTACGATTCGGGCCCCCGATACGCGGGAGCCGGTTGGCGGAGCTGGGGCGTCTACCCTTCACCTCCTCGGTGCAGGACTTCGCGGACCGTTTCCAGACCTTGGCGTGCCACGCGCCGGGCGTTACGGCTCGTCAGCGGGCCGAGCTTTTCGTGGGAGGTCTTCCAGATCACATCCGCGTGGACGTGGAGCTGCGGGATCCCCAGGACCTCCAGACGGCCATGTACTATGGCCGCGCCTTCGAGCAGCGGGCGCTGGCCATGCAGCAGGCCTTCCCGACCAGCGGCGTTCGGCCGCCCGCCCGCCCTCCATCGACACCATCAGGCCAGGCGCTCACGGCCCTGACTCCTGCGGGGCCCTCCGATCTAGCCGCGACGCGGCCGTTCCGTCGGCTCACCACGGCCGAACAGCTTGAGCGCCGTCGAAAAGGGCTGTGCTTCAACTGCGATGAACCCTACGTACCGGGCCACGTTTGCCCACGCCTGTTCTACTTGGAGACCGTAGACGACGTGCCGGCTGATGTCGTCCCAGCTGGGCTAGCCGACGCGGGCGTCGCCGGGGCCGACGCCGTTCCGGGGTGAGCCGCCATCAGTTTCCAGAATTTCAGCTCGAGGACGAGCTGTTTGCGCAGGCGGGGAGAAATGTTATGACCGGCCTGTCATTTATCAGGAGGGGGGCCCAATCACGGGCCTAATTAGGGGCTTAGCCCATTTATCTTTATCTCATTAGCTCATAAATACTGCTGTAATCGTATGTTTGCAATCAAGCAATAAGAATAATTCTATTGCCCGTCTCCCTGAGGAGACGGAAACCCCAACCCTAGCCGCCTCCACTCCCTGCGCCTCCTTCTTCGTCAAGCACGACGGCGCCCAGTTGCCGGCGTCCACGAGATCGTCTGCACGTGACTCCCTCCTTCCCCTACAAGCTACGTCCTAGATCGGGTAGATCAGCTGATTCTACCAGCATCACACTCTGTTTGTATTTTTCGCATTGCTTTGTTCACGAGTGAAGTCATTCAATAGTTGGCTTATGGCTTTCTGATATGATGTTCTTCAGCTAATCACACAAACTATTTGTGGTCTGTGGTCTCTGCTGGTAATTCCTTGCTTTGGATCACCTATTTGAAATAAATTATTTGTTTTGTCATTCTGGCAGGATTGGTATGACCTTTCCAAAACGCTTGCAGAGCGTGAGGCTTTTGCTTATGCAACAAAAACCGGGCTTGATATTGTAACTGTCTGCCCAACAATGGTAATTGGCCCCTTGTTGCAGTCTACAGTAAATGCAAGCAGTAAAATCCTCCTCAAGTTTTTTAAAGGTGGGTGTGTTTACCCTAGTTTTCTCTTGTTTTTCATGCAATTACTACATAAAAGAGTGCTATCCAACTTGACATTTCTCTGTTTAAACTGGGCCATCACAAATGATGTCTGCCTCTGTTGTGAGGTTTTGCAGCTCACATCACTTGTTGGGACATTTTTTGCACAAAACGACATCCCTAACATTATTTGCGGAATACACCAACGTTTGGGGTAATGATATACATAGAATACAACATGTAATTAATTTTTTTGACAACTAATTAGCCTGTTGTGCACTGTTAGAAGATTCGTGGCAGCCACCTTGGCATATGCAACAGCGTCTACTAAGTTTTTTAGGTCATCTCCTGCAAATTATGCTAGTTAAAAATTAGCATAGATGCGACTAAGACAAAAGCATTGCTCAGATGTCCAAGAAAAAGTGTTGAAAATTTAGTAGACGCTGCTGCATATGCCAATATGGCTGCCACCAATATGTACTCAACAGGCTAATTAGTTGTCAAACTATGTAAATGTAATTACTTGGTTTTGTGTTCTGTGCAAGTCATCACCCAAACATTGGTGTTTTCCGCAAAAAAATGCCCCAACAAGTGGTGTGGAGTACAAAAACCTCATGTTGTTTGTTTCCAACTGAACAAAGCAGACTAACCATTAGCACAAAAGACCTTTATACCTCACGATCACTGTTTTGGATCTACAATCTAGTTTAGGATTATAGTTCTGTTTATGTAAAACTGAAAATCCTTTTCTCTTGCAGGAGAACTCAAGACTGTAGACAATAGATTCATGAACCTAGTGGATGTTCGTGATCTCGCCGATGCTCTTCTTTTGACATATGAAAATCCAGAGGCTTCTGGACGGTACATCTGCAGTTCTTCACCAATTAAAGTCTCTGATATGATAAACATCTTGAAGGGCTTGTATCCAACATACACTTATCCCAATACGTAAGCGCCTTTCTCACCAGGCAAATTTGTTTTTTTACTGCTACTTTAGTTCTGCATTTCATAAGCTAGATGGCATTCCCTAAAAAAGGAAGGGTAAATATGAAAGTCTGTTTGTTTCCTGGTATATGCATTTCATCACTTGGAAAGTACTATTATTGGGACTGGCAAATTGAATAAAGGATAGTAAAATGTCATGTTTATGCAGTGTCACACTTTGCATGTATTTAGCTTCTACTACTAGTTTACAGCACGGAATGTAAAACCTTAGGAAGATGTTGCCCCATATCACAAAGTGCTTGGATGTTTGTCCTTCCTCTTGAATTCGAATGCTTAACAACTTGTTCTTCTCTCCAAATTGATTTGCAGCTTTACGGAAGTGGAGCCCAATAAAGTTGTTAGTTCGAAGAAACTTCAGAATCTAGGGTGGACCTTCAGGCCCGTAGAGGAGACGCTCAGGGACAACGTCGAATCCTACAGAGCATCTGGCATCCTCAACTGAGCATCCAGCCGGGACAAGTTTACCCGTTGATGGTCTGCGCGCTCTTTCTGATTCATGTAGACGGTGTACCAAAATAAGTCAGTGACGCGATCTCCGGCGGAACCATGTTTTCATTTTTTTTTAGGCACGGAACCATGTTTACATGAAATATAAAGCCACGTTTGGTAGCCTGCAGAGGCTAGACCAGCCCCGCCAGCTGCAACATGTTTGCATGTATGACCTACTGGGCCAGGTCAGCGGGCACTTCAAAACAGCCTTGGGCCAGACTGACTGAGCACGCTCGAATCTAGTTCCCGTGGAAGCTCGTTGTTGGCTAGAGCGGTGCCATGGTTTGCCTCTTTACCCTCACTTTATCTCCGTCCTAATCAATACTACACGAGTCTATTCAAAATAAGTTTTACACAAAAATGATACGCAACAATGACGTGGTTCAATTCTGGCAATCGGTTCTGACTTTTGTTAACGGTTAACTTCTAATTCAGTGTTAATGTTGGACGCCTTTTTATATGAATTTCGTCAAATTAATTGCACACGATCGACGGTTTGAAATTTCTTTTTAGGAGTAGCTTCGCATCACTATTTCACATAACTCTCGTGTTGTAAGTTTTTCGTTTCGATGGTCGTAGACTAATAGATTTTTTACTGTATGTCTGTGTATTTAGACTGTGCTTGGTGTGCATGTCTTTTTCAACCTCCGCTCCTCGTCGTGATCTCAGTCGTTGTAGCAGCACCTAGTAGGCTCACCGACCTTTTTGCCGACAAGCCCTGCCATCGTCGCTACAAATTTAGCCGACGAGTTCCGCCGCCGCCCGCGTCGTCGTTCTGCTCGCCGCATTCGTCGCCCGCGATCTCCGTCGCCGCTGCCGCTCGTCATGAATCTGTCACTTAGAAATGTCCAAGTGTGGTGATGGGAGGTAACTCCATCATTGTGGAAAAAGGTGAGACTAACTATAACATGAACACGAGCATATTGTTTGGTGCTGATCTGGCCTAAGACATGCAGGCTACCAAACGAAGGCACAACATGACTGAGAGGGTGGTTTCACCAAACCTAGCCCTAGCCGGCCTGCCCCCACAGGGCTCAAAAGTGAATACAGTCTACCGAACGCACACTAAGTGGAACATTATGTGAGCCTTTCTTTCAGTAGCCTCGGGTTCCACCCAGTGTGTTGGTGTTTCTACGAGTAGTCTTGCTGCATGTTATGTGATTACTATATTACCCATCTCTTCGCAACCGGATTATAATCTATACTTCTTATAAAGCAAAACTCTATTAAGTGTAATTAATATTTTTATCTCCACATCACTGACTATTTTACCCAATCAATTATCCATGTCATCCCACTAATATTCATTATTTATTTGTATCCCTACATGCAAGCATCCACATCATCGTTTTTTAGCCCATCAAATTGTTCACATCACTCTTTTTACTTTTTGCCGTTAGAATAATAAGATCAGTCGCTATGTAGTTTCGTGAGTGACCTTTTTGCTAATTATTTTCAATAAAGAAAATCATAAAGCTGTTATTCGAAATTATGGTCTCTTTTGTGTGCATGCACTGAAAAAATTTCTAAAAATATTATACGGCAATGTGCATGTTCATGCAAGCCATCCACAACATCCATTTTTTCAACCGGTTGATTTAATCTATCTATATCAGTCAGATACACGTCTAAACCATAAAGATCTTTAAATTATAAAATACACATACATTTAATGACTAAAGCCGCAATGTGCATGTCATATTTATGAAAGCCATTCACAACATCCATTTCTTCAACCGGTTGATTTAATCTATCTATAACAATCAGATACACAACTAAATAATAACGATCTTTAAATTAAAAAATACACATACATTCCATGACTAAAAAAATTAGCCTCTTGAGTCTTGACAATCATGATTACCTAAATTTTGCATATTGATTAACACTATATTGCATAGTGTTTTATTAGTTTTTTAAGAAATACCCGCTACAACGCGCGGGGTGCCATTCTACACAAAAGTGAACACGGTATCAGGGTGGGGCATCTTGAGCTGGACGAGTAGATTGTACACATCAAAAGGTATCTGAAACCTATGTTTGTTTCTCCAGTGACTCGGTTTGTTTGGGTTTGGGTAGGTAAAACTCAAAAATATATTACCGTTCAAAAGGAACTCAGAAGTATATAGCTCGTATAGTCGCATGCAGTCATGCAGATGCACTAGACCCATGATTTCTGACTTTTGGTTAATCTGAGGTTCTTAGAGCAACTCTAGCAAATACCGTATAAGCCCTGACCCGGAAAATAACTGTATTTTTCCGGATCCGGTGCGAAAAATCTGCCAGACCAGATATCACATATGGTACCGTATCACAAAAGTTTATTTAGGGAGTAGGATATTTTGCCCCTCGTACTCCATAGCTTCCGTCCAGAGGTGATTTATCGTGTAAACTGAAAAGCCAAGCGACAGTTGGCGGGAGGAAACTTTCAGCCCAACTGTCACCGGACTGCCCTCCTGCTCGCCGGAATCCGACAAAATTTCATGGCGGCGCTCCGATTCTGGCCAAATTGTTTCCAATTTTCGATGATTCATTCCGATTCCGACTGATTGTAGCAGGCCGTGATGGACTGAAGGACAGAGCTCACCGACGGGCGGCACCGAAGCGGCGCGGGCATCTGAATTCGTGTTGTAACTTTACTGTTTCGACAGACATATACGAGCAGATCGGTAGCGCCGAGTGCTACCTCTAAAAATTAAAATTCTAACCCATGTAACTTTTGATTTACAAATCCAAATGAATCCAAAATGAGATATGATTCTTTTTTTCCTAGGGGTGACAAATTAAATTATCTTTCTAATTCCACCGGTATCATGATAGGTAGACAAGTAGATAATATTTCGTTCATTATTTTCTTAATTTGGTTTTATTTTGGATTTTTATACTATTTCAGAAACATGGTTGTGAACGAAAATTTTGTCCAAAATTTAGAATAACAAGAGTATGTGTCAAACAAGCACCCACTTTGACTATACTTCACCCATATATTTTTTAACACTTTGATCATGCTTCACTCATTTTTTAAAGCTTAAGTGGTTGATATCCATCGCCCGATTAGATAGAATAGAGTTGAAGGAAAACCATGCCCAGAAATTATACAAAGTATACATTGCCATGTTTGTAAGAAAAACTTAGCCGAAAAACCGTACAAGCGAGGAGACCCGTCGTACACACTACGCAAGTCCACCAAACGCCACAAACACACACCATCGAATCTTTGCCCGACCT
The DNA here is from genome assembly GCA_947311845.1 of Poa pratensis. NCBI lineage: Eukaryota > Viridiplantae > Streptophyta > Magnoliopsida > Poales > Poaceae > Poa > Poa pratensis. The sequence goes on from CAMZMU010000080.1 coordinate 19,793,464, forward strand.
ACACCACTCAGCACCAAAGCCGCACACGAGGCACAATGTCGCATGATCTAGCCGTCTCGTAGCCCCCGCTATCAAGACGATCGTCCACCGACAATGAATGTCGCACCAAATTCAGGGCCACCGCCCAGCGCAACAACCAGATCGACTTTTGCATTCTCGAAGACGATCTAGACGAGTCGACCAACTTGATGTCCACATAGCACCAGGTCGCCACCTAAAAACCACGCATGCCACGACCCTACCCCATAGGGCCACCCTGCTGGCTGGGAGATCGGCCACCGCCCTGGCGTCCGCCTCCCTGACCACAACGACATCCTACCCGGCCGTCGCGACCCTGTTGCACCGCGAGGGCCTTGAACTCCAAGGCGACGCCTTCACCCATCTTTTCAATTATGAATTTTACAAGCAATTTACAAGTTGTGTGTTATTTTTTAAAAATTAACTCGGTGCTTAGTATTGATCAAACAAATTTCTATGCTATTGCAGAGGGTGGTAATAATTGTTAGCTTTCTCTCTCCTGCGGGTCCACCATATGAAAAGACCAGAGCGGATAAACTATCAAAAATAAAGTGAAAATAAAAAAGGCCAGAACGGAAAAATCCTACTAGAAGCGTAGAGGCGCCCGGAGAAAAGAAGGAGCATGGCGGCGACGATGAAGAGCGTGTGCGTGACCGGCGCAGGTGGCTTCGTCGCCTCCTGGCTTGGGAAGCTCCTCCTCTCCAAGAGCTACTACGCGGTCCGCGGCACCGTGCGCAATCCTGGTAAGGGCGTTCGTCCTACCTTCCACCTCCCCAAGTTCTCCTTTTCTCTCTCTTATCTGCGCCGAGGCCCGACGAATGTGTAGGAATAGATCAATACTAGAATGTAGTTGCCGAGGCGAAGCAGGCCAGAGACCATATGAGGTCCTTGGAAGTGAACGAAAGCTTCTGCAGATCCTAAATGTGATGCTTTAGCAAGTTCTTTTAAGATCTCTTGGAGGGGAATGCGTAATGTTGAGACGAAATTGCAAGAATCATGAACTCGCGCATCTTGTAGTTCTTGAATTTTGAAACATAAAATTCGATTTTTTTTTCATATGTAAGTTGTAACCAATGGTGTCGACGGTTTCGTGTGTGCCCATGTGCTGCAGATGATGATAAGAATGCCCATCTCAAGGTATTAGAAGGTGCTGGGGAAAGGTTGCAGCTGGTCAGGGCTGACCTGCTGGACTACGAGAGCGTTGCATCAGCGGTTGCTGGCTGTGAGGGAGTCTTCCATGTTGCTAGCCCTCTCCCTTCCACCCGTTCAGCCAACCCTGAGGTGAATTTTTCAAGGACACGTGGTTAGCGGTTTATTGCCAAATATGTGTGGCTTTGCTTCCTGAGTTACTAGATGTAAGGTTTACTAACTCTAAGAGCAAGTACAATAATCTTATGTAAGCACGCTATAAGGAATTAAATAATATTTGTTGGATGACATGGAAGAGAGAGAAGAGAAGAGAGAAGGAGAGTGGACTCTAAGACTAGCCATAGTGGGGAGTATCATGCATATGATACTACTCTATGTTACTAGTTCCATAGTGGGTAGTAACATATTTGTGGTATCATATACTAGTGTATTTATTAGGTTGCACACACATCTTGTCTTGGAATCCGTTATGTTACGGTATCTACCTATGATACCACTACCATCTCTTTCCTCATTAACTGCAGTGACACGTCATCTTTTTGCCAACGTGGCATGCATGATACTACCTATGTTACTCCCACTATGGCTAGTCTAATGCAAGAGCCAACTCTAGCACGGGCTCCTAGGCACTTTGTGAGAGTGAGAGGTGGGCCATATCTTAATAAATTAACACATTCTTATATCTAACTATTATACATGTTGGCTATATGGTTGGCTATAAATGACATGGCAATCTCTTATCGCCAGCTGTTGGCTGTACTATTGTACTTGCTCTAAGGCCTAGTCACATATTCCGAGATGACCTGGGTATTGAATTGTTGCACTAGCCAATTATCCCAAAAGTCCGAACTGATGGGAAAGGGCTGTGCAATGTATATATTATATTTCTGACACTTCCCCTCACGTCCAGGCTGTGGACTTTTTCTCACGAGCCTAGGACGTGGATTTTAGGGTGTCCGCAGATATTTATTTTTAATATTGCGTTAGCCAGGATTTGAACTGTAGACCTCTGGCTCTGATACCATATTGAATTGTTGCACTAGCCAATTATCACAAAAGTCCGAACTGATGGGAAAGGGCTGTGCAATGTATATATTATATTTCTGACACTGGGAAGCACCGCACTGTAGGGGAGGCGGGTTTGTGCAGTCATGACAACAGGTATAGTTTAGTGCTTTGTGCAGCATAAGGATATCCGAAAGATACATCTTTCTTTAATATAGTGCAGTTATGTAGATTTAATTGTTAATATTTACTAGAAACAAGTGCTTATAATAATGATCTATTTGTTACTACTTTGTAGGCAGAAGTCATAGCTCCTGCTGTAACCGGCACTCTGAATGTGCTGAAGGCTTGTTATGAGGCAAAAGTTAAGCGAGTTGTCGTGGTGTCTTCAGGTTTGGCTGTGCTCAATAATCCTAACTGGCCCAAGGGTAAAGTCTTTGATGAAGACAGCTGGTCAGACGAGGACCTCTGCAGAAAGAACCAGGTAAGTAAGGCAGTGCCTTCGCATTTGCTAAATCTTGATGGCAGGCTAGTATACATGGACTCGTAGTCCTAATTAATCGCAAATTTATTTTTGATCTTGAACACATACGGTTCTATTTCGAGGAAATTGCACATTCCACCAGGCTCATGCCATCTAGTTGCGGAAACCACCAGCTTTTCAGGATTTTTGCACTCTCCACCAGGTCAACTTCTAATCCATTGCTACCTAGTCTAAACACACTATTGACAGTAAAACCTAACACTAACAACCTATCAAAAATAGTACAAGCCACATCACACTGTTTGTATGACATTGACTCCATATATTCTCTAACTCCAATGTCACTTCTTATTTGCATCGCACTCTGTTTGTATTTTTCGCATTGCGCTGTTCACCAGTGAAGTCATTCAATAGTTGGCTTATGGCTTTCTAATATGAAGTTCTTCAGGTAATCAATAATCGCACAAACTAATTCTGGTCTGTGGTCTCTATTGGTACTTCCTTGCTCTGGATCACTTATTTGAAATAAAGTATATGTGTTGTTATTCTTGCAGGATTGGTATGACCTTTCCAAAACGCTTGCAGAGCGTGAAGCTTTTGCTTATGCAGCAAAAACCGGGCTGGATATTGTAACTGTCTGCCCAACATTGGTAATTGGCCCCTTGATGCAGTCTACAATAAATGCAAGCAGTAAACTCCTCCTCAAGTATTTCAAAGGTGGGTGTCTTTATCCTAGTTTTCTCTTGTTTTTCATGCAGTTACTACATAATAGAGTGCTATATTACTTGGCATTGCTCTGTTTAAACCGGGCCATCACAAGTGGTGTCTGCCTCTGTTGTTTGTTTCCAACTGAACAAAGCAGACTAACCAATAGCACAAAAGACTTCATATCTCACGATCACTGTTTTGAACCACCAACCTAGTTTAGGATTATAGTTCTGTTTCTGTAAAAATGAAAATACTTTTCTCTTTCAGGAGAACTCAAGACTGTAGACAATAGATTCTGGAACCTTTTTTGAATAAAGGGATTTTATTACTTAAGAGTTTTAAGCATTACACCCGGCCTCTGCATAACGAGGATGCACACAGCCACAAGTTCACGAGTTCACAAGTAACCAAAACTGAAAATAAAGAAGGCGGATTACATATCAAACTGAGAAATTGTAACGTCGTCTAAGTCGAAGGTAGGTCGATCCGGAGTCTATGTTGCCATCCATGTCGGGAGAATAACTCCCTGGCCGCTGCCTCCAACCGAAACGCGACCTCCAAAAACAAATCTCGGTGCTCCACACGCTGCAGGGCCGACCATGCTCGTAGCGTTGCTGTACACCGATAAATAACCTGCATAAGAGAAGCACTTTTATCATTAAAAACCTTGTCATTTCTACACCGATAAATAACCTGCATAGATTCTGGAACCTAGTGGATGTTCGTGATCTCGCCGACGCTCTTCTTTTAACATATGAAAATCCAGAGGCTTCTGGACGATACATCTGCAGTTCTTCATCAATTAAAGTTTCTGATATGATAAACATCCTCAAGGCCTTGTATCCAACATACACCTATCCCAATACGTAAGCGCCTTTCTCAGCAGGCAAATTTGTTTTATCTTACTGCTACTTTGATACTGCATTTCATGAGCAAGTTGGCATTCCCTAAAAACGGGAAGGATATATATGAAAGTCCATTTGTCCGATATAAGCATGCCCTCATCACTTTGAAAGTACTAGGATTGGGACGGGCAAATTGAATGAAGCATAGTAAAGTGTCAAGTTTATGGATTGTCACACTTTGCATGTATTTATAGTTTGTAAGGAATGTAAAACTTTAGGAAGATGTTGTACCATATCACATTATGCAAATTGCTTTGCAGCTTTGCCGAAGTGGAGCACAGTAAAGTTGTCAGTTCGGAGAAACTTCAGAAGCTAGGGTGGACCTTCAGGCCCGTAGAGGAAACGCGAATCCTACAGAGCATCTGGCCTGCTGACCTGAGCATCCAACCGGGAAAAGTTTAGCAGTTGATGGTTTGCGCACCCTTTCTGATTCATATAGACAGTGTAACAAAAATAAGTTGGTTACTCGATCACCGACGGAACCATGTTTACATGAAAAACAAAGTGAACATTATGTGAGCCTTTCTTTTCAGTAGCCTCCAGGTGTTTCGAGCAAGGTAGTTGCAGGCTGCAATGTGCTGCAATGTAGTCATGCAGATGCAGTGCCCCAATAGTTTTTGCAATGAAAAAGTTTCTATTCAGACGCCAATAATAAGATGAACGGGTCAGTCAAATGTATACATAAACTTTGTCGGACGGCTGAACGATAGTAACATCGAAGCGGACGTATACGTCCCTTCCAATATCGGAAGATATACAATTGTACCGGCGGTAGTGTCTTTCAGTTTCAGGTCGCCATGTACGACAGCCGAGCTAGTAGCCGATCCCGTTGCAGGCAGAGGAGAGGAGAAGAAGCCATGGAGCCGGCCGGTGCAAGGAAGACGACGAAGACGGTGTGCCTGACGGGCGCGGGAGGCTTCATCGCCTCGTGGCTCGTGCGGCAACTCCTCTCCAGCGGCGACTATGTGGTGCATGGCACCGTCCGTGATCCCGGTATGAGTATGACACGTTCTTTCGTCTTGATCGCCCCCCTGCCTCGATCATCAGAGTGTAATGCGATAAGTATTGCCATTGTGTCCTGCGTGTGTGTGGGCAGGTGACCCCAAGAACGCTCACCTGACTGCGCTGGGCGGCGCCGGCGAGCGGCTGCGGCTGTTCAAGGCCGACGTGCTGGACTACGCGAGCGTCACGTCCGCCGTGGCCGGCTGCGACGGCGTCTTCCACGTCGCCAGCCCCGTCCTCGCAGGGAAATCATCGAACCCCGAGGTAACACCACAAGATCGAGCTATGCCGATTCCCCGGCACTACTTGCGGCGAGCTAGGAAACTCTGTACTGTACGTACGCGTGTGTGCGGTCATGGTTCATCTCATCGTTGCACGTACGACGCAGGTGGACCTGCTGGCGCCGGCGGTGGCCGGCACGCTGAACGTGCTCAGGGCCTGCAGCGAGGCCGGCGTCCGCCGCATCGTCGTGGTGTCGTCGGTGGGCGCTGTCTTCGTCAACCCGAACCTCCCTGAGGCGGAGGGTCCCGCCCTGGACGAAAACTGCTGGTCCAATGAGGAATACTGCAGAACAACCGAGGTGCCGATTTTTCGATCTTTTTTCTCCGACCCTCGTCAACTCCGATGCCTGGATTTGACCGCCAACCGTTACGGCTTCTGTCACTGTCAGAACTGGTACTGCCTCTCCAAGACGCTGGCCGAGCGCGAGGCCTTGGCTTACGCGGAGAAGAGCGGGCTAGACGTCGTGACCGTCTGCCCGTCCCTGGTGTTCGGGCCTCTGCTGCAACCCACGGTGAACACCAGTAGCTTGATCCTCATCAAATACTTGAAATGTAAGCTTCGTTTCCCATTCATTATCTATAGAACTACCGTGCAATTCTAAAATGCCATTGATTTGATCTGCTCTGTGCAGGCGACGGCGGGAACGCCATGGACGACAAGGTGAGGAACATGGTGGACGTCCGCGACGTGGCCGACGCTCTCGTGATGACGTACGAGAACCCAGAAGCTGCCGGCCGGTACATCTGCAGCGCGTACGCCAAAAAGGTGTCCGAGATGGTTTCCGTCGTCAGAAACTTGCATCCGAACCTGAACTACCCTGAGAAGTAAGAGGCCGAGCTCGCTCACCGACCAAATACAGTGGAGTGTATGTGTAAACTTTGGTGTAAGCTCTCGTGATTTTGACGACGGCGACGATGGTGATTTTGGCAGGTTCGTTCAAGTGGGAGATGAGAAGGTGTTCAGCTCCAAGAAGCTGCAGAGGCTGGGGTGGACGTTCAGGACCATGGAGGAGACGTTGAAGGACAGTGTCGAGTCCTACTTGGCTGCAGGCGTACTTAACTGAGCTTGGCCACGCACTGTTCTCTTTCTCCAAAGATTTTCAATCTTTTCAGTTTCTTCCACCCAGAGACTGAAGATTTCGCTGTCTCTACTTCGTCAACCTCTGAGGCCCCTCTGAGGCCCCGTTTGGAACAAAGGAAAATCGTAAGAATTTTGAGAAACTTTCCTATGGTATCGTTTGGAACAAGGAATAGGAATCTCAGATTCCTTTGAAATTCCTATGGCATAAGCTATTCCATAGAAACTTTGGAGGAAAACAAAAATGAGGTCTCACTTCATGTGGGAGCAGGGGTTTATGCTTTTGCTTTGCCCGTGAGCGCCGTGGTGGGGATGGATCATGGGTTCTGAGTTCTGACGCTCATGGAGTCAGTCCATCTGGCTCTGACAGCTTCTGGCAAAAAGAAGGGTCCCTCATCGAGGGTTCAGATTGAATGGTCCCCCGAGAAGTCCACACCAGAGGCGAGTTGGAGTGAAATTTGACGATATTGACCAAAAATTAAAATTTAAACACAAATTAAACCGAATTTCTAGAAAAATAAATACGATTTGACCTTTTTCATGGCGCCCGCGCACGGGACGCCATGCTATATTGCACGATGCCCCATTCAAAGGCACACCATGCCACCTGTTAACCACACCACGTCGTCGTAGTCGGGTCCAACTGTTTGTACATGAGTTAATTGCACTGACGGTCACACATCTCGTCCCGTATGTGTCACGCTGGGCGTTCGGGTTTACCCGAAATTTCAGGTCGGGTTTTTCGGGTATTTTAGAATTCGGGTTTTCATATCTCACACCCGAAATTTCACCAAAATTTTCTAAACCCGACAATTCGGGTACCCGGAACTTCGGGTTCAGGTTCGGGTTTTTCCCGATTTACCCGAGGGGAAGCCAAATTGGCACTCGCTGGGTGGGAAAGCAGGAGAGGGTCACCGGCGTCGAGCGCCGTGGAGGCGAGCATGGCGCCTGCCAGGGACACGGGCTGTGTGGAGAAGCAGGAGGGGGTCACCGGCGTCGAGCGCCGTAGAGGCGAGCAGGGCGGCGGCCAGGGACACGGGCTGCGTGGGGAAGCAGAAGGGGGTCGCCGGCTTCTAGCGACGTGGAGGCGAGGATGGCGGTGGCCAGCCCTGCGGGCCGCGCGACGAAGACAAGGAGGGGCCGTGGACGGCTAGCTCGTCGGATATCGCGGCAGCGGCCGCCGGCGTCGGAGGCATCGGAGAAGAAGGGCGAGGGGGTGGCGGACGGCGGCTGTGGAGTATGGCCTATGGCGGCTGGGAGTGGGAGCACGAGGAGGAGACGTGGGGATTGGGGAAAATAGGGTTTCGGCCTTCGGGACATAGCGATGGGCTGCTTCTTGCTGGCTTTCTGGGCTGCGCATCGCTAATTGCTGGGCTGCACGTTTTGTTCGGGTTAATCGGGATGTTCGAGTTCCCTGCACTAAAACCCGTATTACCTGAACTAATTTCGGGTTTCTAGAAGTCACACGCGATCAAGTGCTCGGGTTTCTCGGGTTCGGGGTATACGGGTTCGGGTCCGGGTTTTCCGGGTTCTGGATTCGGGTTTCGGGTTTTATGCCCACCGTGGCGTATGTGCACTTAAGTCACACATCTGGAAAACGTGAATAACTGGTCACACAACTGAACAAGTGTGTGCAATTTGGTCACAAACGGATCACATCATCCCGTTCTGGATAGAAAGTTTTCAGAAAACCCCCTACTGTAATATTAGAAGGGTCATATTATAAAATTAGAAAAGGCTAACATGTCAGATCTTCTCAACAAAGAAAAAAAAAAAGAGAGGTCAACGCTGGAGCGCCGCCGCTCCACCGCGCCACCTGCTGGAGCGCCGTCGCCGCCGGCCCACCGCGCCCCCTGCCGTGCGCCGCCCTCTTGCTGGAGCGCCGCCGCCGCCGGCCCACCGCGCCCACTGCCATGCGCCGCCGCCGCCGCCCTCCTGCTGGAGCGCCGCCTTCGCACGCCGCTCGGCCATCTCCGTGCCCTCTTGATGGGTCGATTTTTCTAGCAAGTCCTTTGCACAACGTTTATACAGGAACTTTATTAGGCTTTAGTTCTGCGTGCACTCATGCATGATTATATCTAAAGAACTACTCTACTTATTTAACATATTTTCATCACAGAGATACAAGGTGATCATCTTGATGTTAACAAAACAGTGGAATTGAAACTAAGTAGTGAATTGAAGTCTCCGAATGTGAATGTAATATTTCTTCCATCATTCATTTTTGCAGATCTACCAGGCTCGATATATTATTTCTCTATATTCATGAAGACCATAGGCACTCGCCAACCGAGCCTGCGGCGGGAAGCTCGACCGCCGCCGCTTGATCTCCTAGCTCCGACCGGCTCCTCCACAGCCGAGGGCATGTCCGGAACCCTCTAATCGCCCTCTCTACCCCTCCCAAGTCGCTCCCGTGCGGCCTGTTGGCCGCACGTGGCGCCCTCGGCACTTGGCCCTCGGCCTTGAGGCCCTTGACGCCTAGATGAGTAACATAGGAGGATAGCAGATTGTTCATTTGGCAATTTCCTGTGTATCTAAGTGGTGACAAATATACTATTATATTTTCTGATCTTCACAATGTTGTCTCATTTATTTGTTGGTGTCGACATTTTCCCTTTTTATTATTGTCTGGTTGCTTCCTAGCTTTTTACTGAAGTAGAAATATATTGCACTGTGTAGTCATTAAAAACCTCTCTATGCAATGTTCATACCATGCGTCTCTTTACACTGAAATGGAGGTTTAGAATACTTTTAGGTAAAACTGTAAATGTGAAAACTAATATTGTGATATACTGATATGTTTGATGACATTGAAATGTGGAATTTGATGTTGATCTGGTAATACCTCATATAAGCGTTTGGATTTGATTATTCACTCAGTAAGAGAATTGGATCTTGGCAATGGATTTAATTGATACCTTGTAGAGGTGAAATCTCCATAAAAATTTGAAACCTCGAGAGTGTATGGAATGTAGCAAAATTACAAGTACCTATATGCGAAATGAAGCTTTAAGCTTTCAATATTCTGAATTTTAAAATCTAATGGTACGTGCGTGGCACGTGCACTTTATTACTAGTTATTGCTAAAAATATGCTATGGAGTATGGGCAAAGGTTGACGTGGTAAGTATGTTAAAACGGCACGTCAAAAAAAAAGTATGTTAAACGGCATGACCACGGAGCATCAGCCTGGCTGCCGCGGCCGCTTGAGCGGCAAGGTTTGTCTGGCTCTGTAGCCTGAGTTTTCCCGATCGCGTTACATTTGTCGTAGTGTCAAACTCAACCATCGCCACGTGCATCCGCGTAGAAACAGCCGCCGCATCCATCGACGTATATAGAAGCAAGCGTCGTCCTCGCCATCGGCAAGGCAGGAAGACGTACGAGCAGAAACACTTCTCGCATGGAGACCGAGGGGAGGAAGGCGAAGACGGTGTGCGTGACCGGCGCCGGTGGATTCGTCGCCTCCTGGCTCGTGCAGCGGCTCCTCTCGACGGGCGACTACACGGTGCACGGCACCGTTCGCGATCCCAGTAAGATCGTTGACACTATCTCTCTGATTTCTCTCTAGTACGTGCCTATCAAGCAGCATGTGCTTCTGCCGATTTGTGCTGCAGTCTTTGGACCCAGATTAAGCCCTTTGTCCGTGCTACGCCAGGTGATCCCAAGAACGGTCACCTGAAAGCGCTGGACGGCGCCGGGGAGCGGCTGCGCCTGTTCAAGGCCGACGTGCTGGACGCGAGCGTGGCGCGCGCCGTGGCCGGCTGCGACGGCGTCTTCCACGTCGCCAGCCCTGTCCCCGCTGCCAAGCCCCAGAACCCCGATGTATGACATGCCACATTCTAGAAGAAAATTAAAAGAACATACGACATTGAATTTATCAGGATCTTGAATTACTGATCCACTGGTTCTACCCATTGTTTCGTTTTCTCTCCTGGAATCATCGCGGCAGGTGGAGGTCCTGGCTCCGGCGGTGACGGGCACGCAGAACGTGCTCAAGGCCTGCCACGAGGCAAAGGTCCGCCGCGTCGTGGTGGTGTCGTCGGCCGCCTCGGTCATCATGAACCCAAACTTTCCCAAGGACGCCGTCCTCGACGAGGACGCGTGGTCTGATGAGGACTACTGCAGGAACACCGGGGTCGGCACTCGCTTATTCAGTCCCTTCAGTTCTATGAACATTGAAATTTAGTGTTCATTAGTTCAGACATAATAAAAACTGCACCGACTCATTAATCTGTCGGCAACTCGCGTTCTTGACAGATGTGGTACTGCCTCTCCAAGACACTGGCGGAACGCGAGGGCGAGGCGCTCTCCTACGCGCGCAGGACCGGACTGGACGTGGTCACTGTCTGCCCGCCGTTGGTTCTCGGGCCCCTGCTGCAGCCCGCGGTGAACACGAGCAGCCTGGTCCTCATCAACCTACTGAAAGGTTAACTACAGAGTCTAGAGAACGAGCAATTGCTGTTCCTGTATATGGACCGGTGTGGCTGGCATGGTGTTTACCTATCCCGTACCTTGCACGCGCAGGCGACCGCGACGCCGTCGAGGACAAGGCGAGGAACGTGGTGGACGTCCGTGACCTCGCCGACGCCCTCGTGCTGGTGCACGAGAACCCGGAGGCGTCCGGGCGGTACATGTGCAGCCCGTATCGGATGAAGCTGTCCGAAATGGTCGACATCGTCAGGACCTTCTGTCCAGATCTTCACCAGCCCAAGAAGTAAGCAAGGACGTGCTTCGATCAGCCAGCAGTTACTCGTGTTCGTGTGATGGTGGAGTAGTTATAAATTTCTGCAGGTTTGTTGAGGCGGAAGATGACGACAGGATGATGAGCTCCAGGAAGGTGCAGGCGCTGGGGTGGAAGTTCAGGGCTGTGGAGGAGTGTCTCAGGGACGGCGTGGAGTCCTACAAAGGCCGTCGGGTTCCTCTAATGAGGGATAGAGATTGAAGCGTAGTGTCAGTTTACTGGAGGACGATGCTGGAAAGTAGCAGAATAAGAAAAATTCAAAAGAAAATAAAAATGTCAAGAGTGGGATTTGAACCCACGCCCTTTCGGACCAGTACCTGAAACTGGCGCCTTAGACCAACTCGGCCATCTTGACGTTTTGCTTCTGGTGTTAAAAACGCGTTATTTAGACTTATTATCACTTGCGAATTTTCAGCAATACAAACACAGGCAACTGCTGGCGTATCGCAGACACAGGTTATTTCTCCACGGCGCAATGTAGTCCTGATGCAATCCACACGCACGCAGTCTCCACGGGAAAATACATTGAATTGACAATCCTATGAAGTTGGGAACTTGGGATACGTTCCTCCTCCAACAGGGGCGGATCTAGGGGCACCCCCTCAAAAAATGCAAAAGACTTTATATTGTAGTATATTTTTAAGCTAAATTATACAATTTGTAGTGTATTTTTTCATAAAAATCTATTAATATACTAAAATTTTGTTGTTTCCAGATTGTATAATAGACTTTGGCACCCCCAGTGTTGGGGTCCTAGATCCGCCACTGTCCTCCAAGTGTGATTTGAATTCTGCTCCATTTTTATAAAGCCCCATATGCTGCCTGCTAGTGCATTTCAACAGTGGAGGAGAAACGTTCAAAGTCGATCCAAATTGAGGTACCGATCGATTTGGATGGCGATGGGACACGATCGGTATACCTGTAGCATGTCCGGCAGTAGTGCGTTAGAGAGATGTTGCACAAATGGGTTGACTCCGATATCATATCTCTGATTCTCACCACTTTTTTTAGAAGAAAAAAATCCGGATATGTTATAGAAGTTCACAAGAAGTATCATATCTCTCCCAACTTGTTTGTATTGCAGGTCATGTGGAATATTTTTGGAGAGCCGGATCTGATGATTGGGATCACCGCAAACACAACTGTTGAGTATGAGATGTGATCCTGCAGTTGTGGAGTGGGAAATGTATTAGGGTAGTTGGTGGTCTAAGATGCGGCTAGAGGAGAATATCCAGTTAATCCAAGATGCACCTAGAGGAGAATATCCAATCCAGTTTATAGTATGGAAATGTTGCAGCATGGAACCGAGTTGAGCATGTCCAAGTTGTCCTACCAATTGCTGATACGGTTGAGACAGTCTATTGACATGATTTCCTTATTTTACTTGTGACATGTAGTTTCGGTCTGGAGCATATGCAAATCTACACAAGCTGCTCCGACACAGATGTAAGACAGTTAATACTACAAAAATTGGCCATGAAAATTGAAGAATATATGTCTAGCAAGGTTATCTACTATCACTATTGACCATACACAAGGGTACTCTGTTTATCTAGATAAAAGGCTCGACGAGCCCGACTTCGAATTAACAAGCCCTCAACTAACAAGGAATACAAAGCAGTACAACCAACAATCAGAGAAAAATACACCCTGACATTCACAAAGAATGACTACACCAAGAAAAACTAAATAAAGGTAGGTACTGTGCTGGCTTGTTCACAATTTTTTCCTGCGAGCCTTTTCTTTCCAGAAAAAGAGAAGAGCTCCCGCGACTCTCGCGACTCCAACCCTAGCCGCCGCCGCCTCCGGCTGGCCCGCGCCGCCTCCGGCCGGCCAGCGCCACCGGTCCCTCCTCCTCTCCCCCTCCTCCCTCGCGCGGCCGTGCCGCCCCCGCGGCGGCCAGCCGCGGCCGCGGCCCCCTCCCGTTCCGTCCCTTCCCTCCCGCCTCCCTCCGTCGCCGCCGTCGGCAGAGTCCGCCTGGCGCGGCCGGGCGGCGCCGGCGGCGGCGGATGTTCTCTACCCGCGCCAGTGGAGGCCTCGCGGGGCGGCTCTCCTCCGGCGGCGGTGCATCTCGGGCAGCAGTTGGTCGGCTCGGGTCGGTGGTGGTGGCACGGCGGTGCTCCCGCAGTGCAGTGAGGCGCACTGCACGGCGGGGCGGCGAGCTGCGGTAGGGCGGCGCCGGCTAGCCCATCAGCCAGGCCACATAGAACATCCCCAGCGTCCCGTCGGTCCACTCCAAGCCAACCTCCCTAGGCAGCCGACAAAAGCAACAAAGTAGAACGTTAGGCGCAACTTGCCATGCCGAACAAATGTTGGAGTGTTGGATGCGCACCATCCTACCGGAGAAGCACCGAGAAATGCAAACTGCAGCCAAGACCTTCTAATCCATCGACGGATGCCGGTTAGCGGAGGGGGTCTTTGGCGAAGGGGGTTTACTTTCTTCCTTCTGTCCCCAAATGCACACACGCACACACCCGCCCTGATCTCGATCGTGTCTGGGCTCTGGAAGTTTGAAGCCAACGTCGGACGTGACTGCGTGTCCTTTCTGTCTGCCCTCCGATAAATTATTGCGGCCGGAAAAAAAAAGCAGAGCCCAGACTCTTGTGTGACCATGGTTTTAAATAGCCTGCTATAGCCCCGCTATAACTTTTTGAGGATGTTGTCGTTAAATGAATCCATGTACATTTTCTGGTATAGCCCCATTTAGCTCCGATTTAGCCCACTATATCTCCTTTTAGGGTTGCCGCTATTTAAAACATTGGGTGTGACAGCAGCAACACTACTACCTGGCCATACTTTGGGCCGGGCTGGCTTGGACGGGCCTAAAAAGCCCTGTGCTGAAAACTCAAGCCCGAGCCTGGCCCGACCCGACTTCGGGCCACAGAAATCGGGCTTGAGCCCGACCCGAGCCTGAAAACGCGACTAGGCCTGGCCCAACCACGGCGTAAATCATGTATTTTGTGAGCCCGTTTCAGCCCGACCGTCGTGCCCAAAATTTTGGCCCAAGCCTGGCCCAGGATTTTGGATTGGGTCGGGCCATCCAGGCCGGTTCAGCTGCACTACCCTGCAGGAGAGCATCATCTCTTCCTTTTGCATTACCCTGCGCCGAGAGTTGACATGTATCGAGATCACTCGCTCATGGACTCACACGGTTGGTCATCTGGGGCGCCTCGGAATTTCGTTCTCAGGACCGAATTGGCCGAATAAACTGAAGACCAACATCAATAACAGTGCTAAACGAGGAGGATTGGAACGGGAATGATGCTTACATACTTTGATACTTGGCGGAACATACTGCCATGCTGAACAAGAAGGAGGATTTTGGCGTTCGTATGAAGTTATTGTGGTCCTTGTGGATAAGAATGCATCGGTCATGTCCGTTGGTCGAGCGGAGCCACTGTCCTTTGTTCACATAATTTAATGCAGAACTCGTCATCGCCCTCTTTAGAGCGAGTAGGACGGCGGGGACCGTGGAGATTTCGCTACAGAACGTCAGAACCTCTCAATCGCCATCAGCTTCTGTTCTATCATTCCAGTTCGAATCCTTCGTTTCGGTGTGTAGCGTTAAGAGCATCTCGGGCCTTCAAATTCGTGTCCGGCACCCCCAATGGAGACCCAATTGGGGGTGCCGGACGTGTGTCCGTCCATGTTTTCGACCGCGCCCACAGCGGTGCACCCCAAACGTCCGCCCCCCCCAAAACGCGACATATGATCGAACACCTTGCGAGCGTTCAAATTGACTCCAAAAAAAACTTAAACGATTCAAATTTCATTCAGATTTCTTATATATTACAAAGATTTTGAATGAAATTTGAAAACCCTAACCGTACGCCATTGCTAGGGCTTAGGAGAGATTGAGGGGCGAGGGGAGTGAGGGCGCCGGCTTTTATCATGGCGATGGGCGGTGCCGCCGGCGTAAATGCGACGCGTGGGGAATCCGCAACGCCGGCCGCGTGGCCTGGGGAGCCGTCGCGTCGACTGGCCGCCGTTTAATGGCATGCGTGTGTGCAGGCGCACCGGCGTCCAGTCGCGTCGCGTTGGAAACCGCCGACGACCGCGCCATTAACGCGGCCAGAGCGGCCTCCTGCACGGCGCGATAAATGACGCCTGAACGCGGCGTCCCTATGACGGGCGGGCCAGCCCTGTCAGGCGCATTTGGAGGCCCTCTCGGGGGTGCCGGACACGATTTTGCTCGGGGCGAGGCATTGGGGGTGCCGATGGTGACGTTTTTGGCCGTCCGGACCCCCAATGGGCCTTTGGGGGTCACTTGGAGGCCCCCGGTGGAGATGCTCTAAGGCGTAAAACAAGACACAAACATGTTTGCACTGGCTGTTACATACGTAGAATTGAACGGACCTTAGGTCCTCATACACATAATCTTGAGAAAAATCTTCCATTCTGAATGTAGGACTTGGTTTTCTTGATCAATGGAAACAACTTCGACCAATGGCAACAATATTCAAATGTGCAACACGGATTTTGCACACGTCGTTGCACACATAACGTATACTCCTTCTCCTTGCACCAACTCCAAAAATGTATAAATACTAAAAAAAATGTATGGACTTACTATTAAAAAATATGAATATTTCAATAAAAACAATTTGGTGCAGCCTGAAAAGTGAATAGTACGATGTTCACATGTCAAAATTACGTTTTTTTTGCGCCGATCTCATGTGGTCAAAAAATTTACCAAAATACGAGTGCACTAATGAATGGTCCATAGAATTTTAGAAATAATTTACACAATTGTTTTAAGATGAGAGAACAAAGAGAAAATCGTTTTCAAAAAAGTTTTGTTCGACGGGAAGGTTTCAAAGAAGTAAATGAAATTAGATATTCAAAAATAGAGCTCACGAGCGCATACTCCAGCTATTTTTTCAGTATAATGCGGGGAAGGAGCCGTGATGCCGTGATATTTTTCATAGAACAATGGTGCAACATAAACTAAATTGTAAGTAAGAGGACTTGGACTTGGGTGGGTGGGCCACAAATCTGCACTCTGCACTCGTGGCCACCCTAATATTTGGGGTTGACCCCAATTCTTGAGACATTAAATAATGGCTCCAACATTTCTAGCTGCCCTTATATCTCAAAACGTGTTTTCTTTGCACTATATTTTTCTTCTCGTTTCCCCGACTTCTTCCCATGTTGTAGCCATGCCTTACTCGAGCACCCACAGCCAAGAGGCGGGCCATAGCGGGTACTGAGGAGTTGATAGGGACTACCGGGGGAACAGCTAGCCTATGGTGGGAAGGGTGAGGAGGTGGCGCGACGAGCAATGCGGCGTGATGAGACTATGCGGAGGAGGCGGCATGGCATGGCACGAGAGAGAGGAGGAGGGCGATGTGGAAGGTTCAGGTGTGATCAAGGCGGTGGTGGAGGAGGAGAGGCCAGGACCCAAACTACCACGGCAAGAGCCTGGCGTCGCGACGACGACGAGGAGGAGTAACATGGACAAAGGAAACAATGGGCACAGGAGGCAGCGCGCCAGATGAGCTAGGGTGTTGGCCGGAGAAAATTGGTGGGATATATTGACATCGTTTGTTGTTGGTCCCAGGCTCCCAGCCCCCCAAAACAGTTATCCAGACCTGAACAGAGTCAGTGCTGCGGAAGATACTCTGGCGCGGCAGCATCAGACCATCAGTCAGTCACACCGAGACGCCAGCCATTCCGCCAGCAGTCCCATCCCATCCACAAAAAGCCTAAACCACCCGTAGAAGGCTGGTGTCTTCGTTTTCTGCTCTGGCGTCAGCTAGAGGTGGCGAGGATGAGGCTGTGGTGGCTCGGGGATGTTTCCCCGCCGATGTTCGACCGACGGCTTCGATTCCGGTGTTCGTGCCGGATGACTATTGCGGTACTTCAACGCAGCTTGGTTGCTATCGAGCCCCTGCTAGCCTTGGGTGTGAGGTCGTCCCGCTCTCTTCCTCTCCGTTGGCGTTCTGGCGGCGCTGGAGATCGGCAACGGCGGGTGCTGTGGTGGTTGGGAGCAAGGACCTGCAAGGACTTCTTTGTAATTTTTATGTTTTGCAGGTTTCTTTTTGCTCTTTCTCCAGGACAGGTGGCCTTCGGGTCGCTTCTAGCGAGTGGGTGCGTGTGTGTTTTGTATCCTTGTCTCTCAGGTTGAACTTGTACTTCTTTCAAAAAAAAAAACCTAAACCACCCCCCAGTTGGCCGCCTCGTCCTCTTTCTCCCGGCTCGTGATCCTGCTCCGCCCGCACCAACTTCCCCTCCCCTCTCCCCTCTCCCGCCAGATTCACTAACCGCTTCCCGGATCAGCATCAGGCGCGCGCGCCGCTATAATACCGCTGCCATCAGCTACCTAGCGGCTTAATCCTAACACGACACGCCTCGCGCTGCGTCTGGCTGTTTCGCGCGCGCGGCCGGGCAGCCTCTGCTAGGGTTAGGGTTCGCGCATGCGCGTGGGATGATGACGCCGCAGCGGTCGCCGGCGGGGGTGATGGGGGGAGGAGGGGGTGGGACGCCGGCACTGCACTACCTGAGCGGGCCGTACGGGACACCACCTACACCAAGGTCTTCGTGGGGGGGCTCGCCTGGGAGACGCGCAGCGAGGGGCTGCGCGCCTACTTCGAGGCGTACGGGGACATACTTGAAGCTGTCGTCATCACCGACCGCGCCACCGGGAGGTCCAAGGGATACGGATTCGTGAGTTTCACGCCTTCTCTCCCTCTGTTCTGTTCTGTTATGTTCCTCTTGTGTTGTTACTATTCGGGTTTTGAGGGTGGGGATCACGGTGAGCGTTTGGTTCTCGAGCTACAGTTTGTGATTTATGGCCAAGTATTTGTGGGGGGTTCAATTGGGATGTTATGTGACTTCAAACGGTGGCGATCGGCGGGGAAAATCTGTGAATTTGGGAGTTCTACTTCTGCGGTCCTCGTAGAGAAAAATTGGGAAGCTGGTTGCTCTGGATGGAAGTAGAGGAAATAGTTTGATTTTGGCACGGGTATTCACTGGCAAGTTTGCTTTTCATGGGGCGTAGGGTTCCTATTCTGTAACGTGTGCCCCCAAATTCGAGTCAAATTTAGGCATTTCACACGAATTGTGGAACTACCATTTGAAGGTAATGCGGAAGCAATTTGGTTCCTTGGGAGGGAATCAGGTGCGAGTGTTTCATGATGTTAATGCGTCTTAATTTCGTGTGGATGCCTGTGCAGGTGACCTTCCGGGACCCAGATTCGGCGAGGATGGCCTGCATGGATCCGTATCCAGTAATCGACGGGCGGCGTGCTAACTGTAACCTTGCCATCCTGGGGCGACCTGGGCCAGCTGTGCCTTTTTGTAAGTCTCTGACCTGGTTTTCTGTTGTCCTAATTACAATTTGGTGAACTGTCAAATGTATATACAATTCTTTCTTAGCTCTTGACATTTTGCCCATTGGGTTTAATTTTAAATCAATGTCTATTGCCAGTGTATTAGAGTTGTCATAACCCCGCCATTTTCTATCAATACAGACTCAGTTTTGGTGTCGCCTATTTGTTTCAACTGCTAGCAGTATGTAACTCACTGTAGATGACAAAAAAAACACTTGTCAGTACTCATTCGGTTAATGTGTAGTTCCTCGCCCAATTTTTTATCAGAAGATTAAACTCCTAAAGAAATTATGGGCTCAACTATGAAAAGAAGTTTTCTAGAAAGCAAACAAAAGAAAGAAGCTTGAGAGCTACTAGTCCTATGCCACCCATGTTTGTAGAGGAGTGGACGACTGCTAGAGTTAGTGCATGACTTGCATCAAGGAAGATTAGGTAACAGATAGTGGACTACTCATGAGCTGGTGGGTAGTAGAAAGTGCGGGACAATCATATTGGGTTTTGGATAAGAAACTATTTCTACAAGTCAGGCATCTTTTGCATAGTTTGTAACTTGTGATGAAAGATATTAATGATCACAAAGACAAAAAAAATTATCCAAACATAAGCATCTTTGAATTTGATGGAATGCACACCTTTTGTTTGATGTTTACTTTCATTCATGGGCTGTCACTTCACAATAGGAGAGCATAACTCTTGGAGTTGGCAATAAGTTTTCAAAGATATTCAAAATTAGCTTGAAAAATAATGGCCGTGCTTAATCAGTATTAATTCTCTCAAAAAATCAAATGGGTAGACTAGGAGTCTAGGACACATCCAATAGAATGGCTGAATTATATGTTCAGATGTAGCTCTGTGATCAATGGACACTCCCAAATGTATTCGCCAATTAAGTTTATGTGTGTGCCTTGTGTGTGTGCCTTGTGTATATTCATAAATTTTGATGGTTTTCCTCCTTTTTAATGTGATAATAGCACCTATAAGGCCGGTCATCCCATACAATGGAGGGGCGGCGGTTCCAGGGAGCATGTATGTACCAAGCCCAACATATCAGCAACCCCCCTACAACTACTCACAGGCTCTTGTGTATCCTCCTTATGGGTAGGTTAACAGTTCATTCGATGCATTGTTGGCAAAGATCATGCACAGCTAACCCTGTGATCTGTTAGGTTGTCTGGCACACTGATTAAAGCTGTAGCTAGTCTGGAATGTATGCTTTACATGATTGTAGTGTATAATGTTGTGGTGCTAGAATATCTTATTTCCAAGTGAACAGCCTGGCTGCTGCAAGTAATGATACATTGTTTTTGTCATTGCAGGCCATCAACGTATGGACCGGAGTACATGTATCCACAGGTTGAGAACTCATCCACGATTTAATATAACTTTTCCTTATTTTTCTTTCGCTAATTTATTTTATTTTTAGTTTGTAGAATGCCTATGGTCCATATGTTGGACAACAGTATGTCCCGGTATATGGTGGTCCCAGAACAGTAGGCCCAGCAGTTTACCCATATGGGCAGTTCGGCCAACCTGTGCCAAGTGATCATTCTTATTCACCTGGCTATGTACCAGGTCACCTTCTCCCACTATCTAATCAGAATGCTGCAAATGCGCGCATCATCAGGTCAACAACAATATCCTCCAGGTAAGAAATCAATTGTGGATGGTTGAATCGAACAGACTATATCTTGCAAAACCCGCCATGTTGTGTTCCTCAAAGTTTAATGTGTGCCTCTTGTGTGGAAACAGGAGCTCCACGCCCTCAGCAACAGCTCTTGCTCCCTGCCCGTGGACCACAGTTCCCGCCGAACAACATCTCTGAACAAATGTCTGGATGACTAAAGGATGCCAGTGACAAATTTGAGGTACGTTTACCTTGGTCAAACTACAGTCCTTGGCTGCCCGACTGTTTTTGACATCTATCCTTTCTTGTCACAGGTATCCTCCGGTCTGCAGCAGGACTAAGAACAGCAGTACTGCTAATTGGGCGGCACGCTTCTTTTCTTGCAAACTGTCTTCTTTTGCATTTTTAAAGGTTGGTCGTTACACTGATTTAACATTGCCGTTAGTCCTTTTATTGGAAGGGCTGTGTGGGCTGAATTGTATTGTTCCTAACTTATTTCAGGTTGTCCTTAATCCATGGTTCCCTGCAATGCTTATACTGTGAATGTTAAGCCGCTCCATCGGATGGGGCGGGAAGCACGAGCGAGAGCTGGAAAATGAAGCCACTCTTGCTCTGCTTCTGTCAGTGTCTTGTACATTCTCCATCCCCTGCCAGGAATTCTGATAGCTGGTGGTCTGTTCTGTCAGTGTCTTGTACATTCTCCATCCCCTGCCAGGAATTCTGATAGCTGGTGGTCTGTGCATCGACCAAACTGGACGCCGGAAAAGGAGTCCGACGTCCAACCTGTGTACAGTAGTAGTAGCTCATGTAGGGTTTCAAATCGTAGAACAGCTCGATTCTTTCGAAGTGTTGTATCTGGTTCATGCTGTGTATAGCCATTCTCGTCTTTTTCGTAGCATATGTGCATGTGTTGTACAGGTCTTTCGGTGTTGCAGTGTCTTCAGTTGGCTGTGTAAATTATTATTTCTATAAACTGGAACTGTATATCAGTTACATGCTGCGTGTAATTAAATAAGGCCAATTCTACCCTGTAAAATAATATAATTTGTTGCAAGTTGCAACACATGGAAGAACGGTGGTCATCCACATTGTTCGAATTCAAATGTGATAGCTTTCTTTTGTGCCCTATGCTATGTTGGGATGTATTTTCACCCGGGTGTTCTTGCACCTTATGTTTGGGATGGGAGTATTTTCTTTACCCCAAAAATAATACTCCCTATGTTCTGAATTATAAGACACAAACGTTCTGGCCTTCTATGAATTGCGTGCATATAGCCGTGTTCCAGTGGGGTGTCTGTTCACTTTTTCAGTCCGCATTGAAATGTTCATAAGTATTTAGAAATGAAATCCATGCTAAGTATCATTGTCAAATTTGGAGCAGAAGTGCATCCGTGTGGAGAAAATCTGCTTCATGGATGATTCAAGAGATATTGTTGCAATGTCATTAACAAATCACTAGTTTCATCTCCGATGCTAACAAGGCTATGCATATGCTTATCCTGTTCAGATCAAAACGATTATTCAAGACTTCTGATGTGGCAAAAATAGGAGGGTTTATACTTCTCTTACTATACTGCAGCATGTCCTTGTAAATTATGGCTAATAGGATTTAACCAATGTACTCATAGCTCATTCTCCTAAATAACAGCTGACCACTAGTATTTTCATCATTTACATAACAAAAAACAACTATTCACTGTACTATTGTCCTCGTTTATATGAACAAAAAGAATTACAAACACAACCTACTGCAAATAAAATCATAATGTATGGGGAAAAGGATATTACAAAGCAAATCGTAGCTTCAAATGATTTTCTCTAGTAGCACGGCTGATGCAACCGTGGGACATGTTACTATGTACAGTTTGCCCTGAGTTTAAAGGCAAACGCTATCGATGGAATGGAGCACGAGACCCTCTGCATTACAAGGACAATGAGAAATTTACCTCGGCACATACCAGGCTCACAAAAGTGCCAGTCATGTCCAGCTGATGCAACTCATTGGCTGGAGCGAATACAGGCAAAAATGGTACTTTTCTCTTTCTGCTGGATATCTGGACGAGTAAGATGGCACTGCAAGAGGCAAGGCATACGCAGATTAGTTCTCGGCTGAATAACATATGCATACCATACCACAAACATGGAAGTGGTCAGAACTAGTGAGAATTTCCACCTTGAACTCCAGATCATGAAGGTCAGGGCTCACCCAGGATGTCCACTGTAGTTATGGTCTGCTGTAGGTTATTGGCTAGTCCTGTCAAAATGGAGTCAAAACAGTACGCCTAGCAGAACAGGAATGTGCCATCATTATACTTCTATCATGGGACCTATTGATGATCTGAAGATTTTGTACAGCGCTGTTGAACATCTCCAGAGCTATGCTCACAACGAATCAGATCAACCAACAGTGGGAAAAAGCGGGGCAGTACTCTCCTAAATGAATTCTTCTCTAGGTTACGCAGCAACTGCATCACCAGAAGAACCAACGGAGTCCTAGCAGCCAGTTCCTCTTTCTTGGCAGCGCCCAGTGGCACCACGCGATGCAAAGCTGGATCACTGTCAGAAGTTTCATCAGATGGTCCATGCCCTGCACACTTTAGATATGTCCGCAGTATTTTCTCACAAGCATCTAGTATTCGTGATTCTATCTTCATGTCTTCCGATAAGAATGGATACCCATGGAGCAGAGCTTGGAGAAGCTTGAGGTAGCTCTGGTATGTCACGTTCTCGAAATGGACAACTGCCGGCTCAGATGCCTCCAAAAGGGAACATGCCTTATGGAATTTCATCTGTAACAAAGAGTCGGCGCTCACTTCACTTGCATGTGTCGCAATGGCTGATATCATCTCCAAAAGAATGCTAATGTGCTCCACATCAAGATATTTGCCTTGTTCCTCGTACAAATTAGTAATTCCCTGTGTAAAGGAACAAACTGAGTATGATGTGCAAAGACTGGAAGAGAAAAGGACATCCTTGTATGGATCATTTTGGCACGAAATTTCAGGTATTGCCAGCAATGGAAGATGTGTAATGAGCCTTCAGAGCTTTGACACGAAAACTGGCATCAATACCTCTAAGTAGAAGCAAACTGTCCTGTATTATCCTAACATTTTTTCTGTTTGTCCTAACAACACACTCGTACCCTCTGCTCTTTCAAATGTTGGTGCTTTAATTGCGGACAAAACCACTAGGCATAGCCACTAAGACTATCAGATTCTAAAGCGTGTGTGTAGAAAATGTGCCAGGTCCATTCCATTCCATCTAGTCAGATGCCCAAACCCAAGCTGTGTAAAACATCTAAATAGTTCTATATTTGCATTTTTACCATCCAAAGAAGATCTCTGAGTCAAACATAAAGCATGTACGAGTATGAGTGTCTTAGCAAGATTATGTACATGAGAACTGAGTGTCCCCACTTGGCTAGATGTGTCAGTTCACGGTTGTCTCTCCTTTGATAAAAAAAATGCCAGAGGTACTAGTCCCGTAGTTCTAGGAAAGACAATGTGCATGATGTAATTAACAACAAATACGTACCTCAACTACTAAGAGTTGTAGGGCCATATGATTCTTCAGTTTGACAATAGCGTAAGAAGTTGTCTCCATATTGGCTTCCTCTTCATCATTACTATAAATTTCATGATCTGAATACTGATCGGTTTCGGATTCTGCTCTATCAGGAATGTCAATGTCTTGCATCATCCTTACAACTTTAGAGAATACGACAAAGGTATGTGTCGATGATTCTTTGAAGGACAGAAGAATATCTTTCCATTCCTCCTTTGAGAGTTTACTACCAACTCCCTCTGCTAAACGCAGCAAAGAAGATACGCCGATGGTAGCAGAATGTTTATAGGGACTCCTGATAAAATATGTGACAATAGATGCAATTCTAGCAAGTTCTGGCCGCATCACGTCAAAGAAATTGACAAATAAAACCACTAAAGATTTCACTGCCAATGTTTGTGTTTCAAGAGTTGAAAACTCATCCTCAGCGCCATTTGATGTTAAGGTCCGATCACTGACCCTAGACATTTGACTGCCAAATAGAGGATAAATAACAGATTCAAAGATATTGGCCCAAAAGGACTCGAGAAGAGGTGTCCATGATCCTTCAAAATGTCAAAAAGCACTCCTACAGCACTTTTCCCGATAGTCAGCCTTGAATCAGTTGTCAATCTGGCCAAACCTGAAAAGGCAAGGAAACAAAAGGAAAAACATTAATGTGATTATTGATTAATAAAAAACATCTATGCCTTCATCTTTTCATCTAACAAGGTGGTTCACACACACACAAAAAAAAAATGGTGTACCTGCAAGGAGAGGAACCCAGAAGGAAACAGAATCATTCTTGTTCAGAGTGGCATTTCCATCAACCATGTCTGAATTGCTAGGTCTATCATGACAAACAAATCCTTCCTCGGCAAGTTTAACAGCACAGAATCGGAGAAATGCAATAGCGTTGAGACTGGCCTCACTATTAAATTGGCTACTTGTAAATGCAATAAGACAATGGACACAATCAGTAAATGTTGTGGCATCAGTCTCAGTTATGTATCGAAAGTAGTCACGGACAATTCTTTCCATTGTCCCAAATGCCACTAGGACAGTACTTTTCGTGCCATCAGATGCAGCAGAAGTAAAAACCTGTACATTGACGAAAAATCAATGAATGACACAAAATCATCATGTTAACTTTATTTTTTTCCTGGACAAGCCACGCTACATCCAGATGAGAACTTATCCAAGGCACTCGGAGTAAACTAAAATTAACCAATGAAGCAATACATACCGTAAAAACACCCTTCCAGCCAGACTTTATGTTGTTAACGCGACTTAGGACCATCTGTGATACACATCGAACAATCAGCTCTCGTACTTCTGGAACATCACTCTTCTCCATAACAATCACAAAAGGTTTAAGGAAATCATTTTGGAAGTTGTAGTTTGCCAGTTCCTCTCTTTCCAAAAACTTCATTGCTAACTGCCTCAGAGAGTCCATAACAAATATTGCCACAGAAAGATTTTCTAGTAATCCGACAGACACGAAAAATTCTGATAGGACTTTCCAAATTCTAGACCACACCAAACGTATGCGGTTGATATTATAATGCCTGCACAAACAAATCCATAATTAGACTAGTTAAGAAGTACTGAGTCATGGCTGCTGCATGCTACTTAAAATGATTGGTTTTGTGAGTGGATTTAAGAATTTTCTTACGCAATCTCTACTATTTTTGTAAGGCAGAAGATACGAGGATCTGATGGAGACTGCAACTCAGTCATTGAGACCTTGCAAAGAGCTTTCACAAAAGCAACAATGGCATCACTGTTTAACCTTTGACTATGGGCAAATATGTGATTTAACTCAACAATGCCTATCTGGTCCAACAAATGTATGGTTGATATGAAATTATTCATCTGTTCAGGAGTAACCAGCCCTGAGGCACTGGTTTTTGCCACAGTGCTGTCGTAAGAACCCCCTCTAACAGCAGCCATCATGGCAGGATTCTGAAGAGCATTGGTTCTCTTTGAAGGTAGAACAGAAGCAGACATCTGGGTTTTTCCTTCCGACTCAACCAGAGGTACTGTCAGAAATGAAGCATCAGTAGGCACTCCTTCTCCAAGCAAATGTAAATGCTCAAACCGTGATAAACATGTTAACACGTGCTCCCAAGCTTCCTGCAAATAATTTCCATCTTCGATTGCAATGGAAATTATAGCCTGTTAAAAGAAAATATTTATCATTCAGACACTGCAGATATTCCTAGCTGCTTACTAGTTACTATAAAGTATATCGTGAACATCAGTATTGAATATACCCTCGCAAAAAGGGATTATTCAACATAAATAGGTACAGATTTGGCATAATTAATGGTGATCATTTTTTGAAATAGCATAAAAATAATCCATAAAAAAATTGGACGGTTAAATTCCAATCTGCTCAAGTCAGCAGTTCTACTATGTCCCTAAAAGTCTCAATTGCACAAGCCTGCAGCAGCACTATTTGTAGTTAAACAGTGGACGGTTGCAGTCCTGCCCCTTAACGTGTTTTAAAGTTGCTATCACCCGCAAAAAAAGGAGAGTACTGAAACAACAAAAGGGTAAAAACAACAGATTGCATAATTGCCTTAAAACATTATGCGATATGCAAGATATGGAATTTGTGAATTTGCATAACGATGCAACCATTTTACAGTAGACGTGACTAAAGTGGGCCTTTGGTAGTAACAAGCTAGAATATATGTTCCAAAGATCCATAGAATCTTAAATGCATAGTTTCATAAAACTGATTATATAGAAGAAACATGTTAAAAACTCCACAAAAGCAATATGTTTCAGTGCCTCTGACCTTAACAGCGTCAACATTTTTCTGTTTCATGTCTGCAGCAGAATGAAGGGATGTGAATTTGGCTATGGATGTCAAAAAAGCATCTCTTTGTGTCTGCAGGCACATAACAGAGGTGACATGCACGGCAGATCTCAATCCATATAAACACTGTGATGTCGCAGCCTTATCATCACTTTGGTCCAGTGTCACAGTGAATGCAGCCATCATAGGAGCCCAACAGGCCTCCATCATGAACCTTAAAATGGTTGCATCAGCAACAACATAAAACACGGACCTGCACCATGCACAAGCTTAAGTTCATAAAGCATCATTCAATACATAAGTATTGTAACAAAGAGAAAACATGCTGATCTTACTCTGATTTCCCGTGTTTTGCTTTAAATTTCTCCTGTATGTGCTTAATGAGCAAGTCATTTGCCCCGTGCGCCTTGTCTTCTGTCTGTCCCCAGTTGACAAAGTTGATAATGTTGTCTAAGCCTAGAAGCTTACTTACGCTGTTGGTTTGCTTGGTTTGTGCAGCTGAAGAATCAGCACTCATTTGATCTCATTACTGACAATTTGATCGTACAATGCACTTAAGTAAGCTTCAGGCAAATCCTTCCCATCATCAATTCCCCGATTATTGCGCATAAAGTCAGCCTTAGACATCTGCACAAGAAAATATCCATAATTAAGTGAGCCACTCCCAGATGATACAGTGGCAGATCTTAATTGACTTACCTTATCCTTCACCATGGCACTGTGAGCGTCAGTGTTTAGCAAGATCACTGAATAAGCAAGAATATAAGCGGTATCTGCACTGGTAAAAACATTTGGGTTGCATTTACAGAAGCGTTCAGCAAACTTTTCCATGATCCTGTCAATTTTCTGTGCTTCCCGGTAACCTGAAACCTTGCAAGAAGAATCTAATTGCCTCACCAAAATCCATCCCTTCAAAGTTTAGTGCATCCACATAAGCATGCATGACTTTGAGAGGAAAGTCGTCTCTTTCACCCAAATAGTCTCCAACCATTGTTGCATTTAGGCCAGCAGTGCTAATCAAGAAAGAAGCAACATCTTCCGGGGACTGGCCTATCTTTTTGCTTCGAATGAGAAAGTCAATACCTTTGGAAGGTTTTCTGTTAAACAAGGCAATTCCTTTCTGTAAACAAAACATAGACCTATTATATTATACTCCTTTAAAAGAAACAATGTCTACCTAGAACAAAAACAATTTAAAGTAGGCAATCATTTACACCTGAAGTTCTATTTTATAAGCACGTCGTTGCTCAAGTGAGGAAGAATCAGATACGTCAGAACTACTAGACTCAGTTGCAGGTCATAATCCATTCCTATCCCTTCTTCTCCATTATGGATATTATGATTGTCGATTGAACTTGGTACTTCAGAACTTTCACCAATTCTCAGTTGCTGGTCCATCCATGAACCCATCGACTTAATAATGGTGGCAAGGCACTTGACAGATTCAATCCGAAATGTTTGGTCTTGTGCGACAGTTAATGTCGTCGTTGATCCATCAGGGACACCTAAAGCTGTTTTTAGTAGTCCGTTGACAATCCTGTTAAGAACGATGTAATTAAATTGCTTTATTGTGAAATTAGAAAGAGAATGACATATTTTTGGCAGTAGAAATAGCACATGTAGAACTGTGCCCTTTTGTACAGACTCGCTATATTTGGATATTTGATACAGAATACTAGTGAATTTAAAAAAAATGCAAATCTCGATCAAGAATAAAACTAGCATACCTTTCAAAAATGTTTGGTGCATCAACGTCACAATCATAGTTCACAAAGATATCGATAATAACCTGAGGTTCTTTACAGATCTTCTCCAGAAAGTTTAGAACTGTCATTTTTTGCAAGAAGCTAGGCTGAAGGACATTTTCAAGAACTCTCAGCACAAGCATAGGAAAAAATATTCCAATTTCCTCTTTCAAACCAGATCTAAACCTTAGCAAAAGACCCATAAAGATGGAGCACAAAAGCTGGTAAACGCTCATTGCTGACATGGCACTGTTCTTCAATAAGGATAAACAAAGGTACTGCTTAATTGCTTCAACATACCTGCACCAGCAGAGGGAAAAAACATTGTATTAGTAGGATGTCTTATCTGTTGAACTACGTACCCATCAACGTTCCTACATGAAATGATCAGATAACTTAACCTGCTTCCAGTACTTTTAAATGATTAGATGAAACATTTCCGTATGAATAAAGGCCAACTTAGAATATCATTCAGCAGTACTGATGATTTTGTTAGTGCCAACTGCCAAGTGGCATCATCAACCTTAGTCAGTGTCTCTACATTGACTGTTACATGCATAGGCTATGTAGCTATTATGTACGCTTCTCAGATCTTACCAACCGCTTTGTGCCCTTAATGATGTTCTTTTTTTCATGGATTATTTGCTGGAAAAACTAACGAATTGAATGAAAGGTGACTCCAATCCAGGCAAGCGGCGGCTAATAAAGTGATAAGTAATCAGTACATTATTTGGAAATTCGAGCTGGATAATCTGGTTCATTATCCATCAGTACTATTTTTTTACAATTAGACCCTTTTTTAATACCCTAATTGCAGTCAATCAAGCAAATTACACATAACTAACACGAGCATATGTCATCTATATCAAAAAATGTTCTACTTACTCAAAAAAATACAAATGTCTCAGCTGTTGGCAAGTGTGGTTTCCTACATCCTCCATTTTAACATCCCTCCCCTACCATTTTGGAAATTCAAGCTGGATAACCTGGTTCATTATCCATCAGTACTATTTTTTACGATTAGTCCTTGTTTTTAATACCCTAAGGGCAATCAATCAAGTAGATTACACATAACAAACAGAGCAGATGTCCTCTATATCAAAACAATGTTCTACTTACTGCAAAAAAAATACAAATGCTCTCGCTGTTGGCAAGTGTGGTTTCCTACATCCTCCATTTTAACATCCCTCCCCTACCATTTTGGTACATCAACACTCATAAATACTGATGAAAAGAGGGAATGCAATGAATTGCTCTGATGTATATAATCAGAAGAAGTATACTTGTCGCTCGTCTTCCAGAACGGCCCTGCGTTGTCGATGACCATCCGAAGTAGCTCAAGTGACAACACCTTCCCCCGGAGAAGTACCGGATCATCCGGGTTATCAGGCGTGGCAAACTTCATGGACAGTTTGCAGAGGTTTTTGAACAAGGCCAGCCCATCCTCCCTGATCCTGCTCATCCCCTCATCCTCCTCGCTTCCACCCCCTCCGCTTCTGGCACGTACGCCGCTGGGGGAGGAGTGTCCTCCGGCGTGTCGCTCCCCTCCATGGCCTCGTTAATGAACGCCTGGGCGGCCTGCACGACGCTGGAGTCGTTGAGGCTGCGGTCGGAGAGGTCCATCATGTCGGCGGCGGAGACGGTGCGCACGCGCACGTCCATGGAGTCGGCCTCGACGCGCGCGAAGACGACGAGCAGCACCTGCGCGAGCGCCAGCTTGGCGCAGAGCTGGCTCCGGCCGCTGGCGCTGCCCAGGTAGAGGTTGTAGCAGGCCTTGACCATGTGGCCGAGGCAGTCCCCGCGGACGGAGACGGCCGGGCAGCGCGCGAAGGCGACGAGCACGCGGAGCGCGGCGAGCTCGAGCGCGTCGTCGCCGAGGCCGCCGCAGGAGAGGGACGCGGCGAAGAGTTTGGAGAGCGGGGGGGGAGGCGGCGGCGACGTCGCCGAGGAGGAGGCGGAGGGAGAGGAGCGTGGCGACGCAGTCGAGGGCCGGCTCGGCGACCTTCGGGGAGCCGGGATCGAGGGCGAGGAGGAGCGCCTGGAGCGCCGCCTCGGCGACGGGGGCGGGGAGGCCGGGGATGGGGAAGGTGGGGATGGGTTGGGGGTGGAGGTGGTGGGGGCGGGGGCGGAGGAGAGGAGGTCGATGGCGGACTTGGAGGCGGAGACGAGCGCGGAGTGCTTGCGCCAGGAGGAGTGCTTGATGACCTTGTCGAGGGCGCGGGCGAGCACGCGGCCGGCCGGGGAGGCGCCGCCCAGGCCGGGATCGGCCTCGGCGTCGCCCGCGGAGGACGACATTAGGGTGGTCCGGCTAGTTGGATGCGGCGGCGGATGAGCTCATCGGCGGTGGGTGGCAGTGGGAGATCTGGGAGCTGGCGCTGGTGCTCCTTTGCCGCTTTCCTCCTGGTAGCTGTGGAAGGAGCGGGGAAGTGAAGGAAATTGCAACAGATCAGCAGCACGGGAGCAGTAAACTGCAAGTCATCTTTTGGTCCCTCGGACAGTTCTAGAACCAAAGGCCCCGGTCACCTGAATCTCTGCAGGTTCTTGCGTTTCCACCAAACATGGGTCTTGTACGATCGAGTCGTGACATGCGAGGGGCGTTTGATTTGGGCGTGTTTGGTTTATGCCATCGATTTTGCCTCTTTGCATCTGCGGCTTTAAAGAGCCTCGTTATGTAGAAACCTTACTTGAGCCATGTTAATGTGAAGTTTAACCAAGTTACACAAAACTAGCAGCAATCATAACAGTTTCGTCAAACTTCACACAGTTTGACTTATTTGCACGCCGTCTTTTACGAATCGAAAGTAGTTTTGTTGGCACACAAATTTTCAACCAGTCCCCTATGAAAGGAAACTTTGTACAAACTCCAAATTGAAAATACAAACAAATGAATTATTCAAAGGAATTTCACTGGAATTTTTGAAGATTTGGATTCATGTGATGGTTGTTTGATTAGTGGGATTTAAATCCTTATAAAAAATCCGTGTAGCCAAGCCCTGTCCGGGTATGAAAGGACGCCGTCCGGGTATTAAAGGACACCGAACGTGATTTGAACGAAGGATGATTTTGTGGAACTAGTTGTCCATGCAATCTATATTCTGTGACATCTCTTATTATTTTTCTAATTTTCCATAAAAAGATGTGAAATAATCCATCTGGATGTTAGTATATCAGTTTGCATACGAAATTCGTGCAGAACGAGTATTTTGTCCGACATGATAAGATTCGAATGAATGGTGTCGGAGTTGATACAATTTAAACTTCTTATGCCAATCACAATAAGTCATATTTTGTGTCGCAGGAAATGAGCTGCTCACGTACAACTGAACAGCACTGCTTGCCACAATCTTTCCACGCCAGAGAGAGTATTAAAATATTGCACATGCACATCATATAGCATGACTTATGTTCATGAATTTTATTTTATAATTATTGAAACTCAGAAGAATGAACATAGAGGAGGGAACAGTTCACGTGCAACCAGTTGCCAAACTTCTCTCCGGATTGAGACTCGTTTTTGCAATCTATATCTATATCTATACCTAATCTATACCTAATAATAAAAGCAATAAGGTTTCTTGTGGTACGTCATTAAAACTGCTCCTAGAGTTGCATGTAATTACCCACTATCCCACCGATAAGTGAAAGAAAACGATTCAAGTTTTTTTCACCCTATCTCTCTCTTCGATCGACAGGCATGCTCTGCCCGTAAAAAAAAAAGACAGGCATGCTCTGTTTCTCTCCCCCTCAGCTCCATTGCTCGCTGCCCCATGCCCCCATCTACCGCCGTGCGCCTCCATGGCTCCCTGCCCCGAGTAACCACCCCTAGCACAGCGCCTACCTCAACCCGGCGAGTTCCAGTCCACCTGGCGCACGTGACGTGCTACCTCCCCAACCGGAGCACACGGAGGAGGCGTTGCCGGGCTCCTGCGGCCTTTAGCTCCCACCTACCTCAAGCACGAGAGTAGGCGCCGCCGGGCTCACGCAGAGGACGGTCTGAGCGCGCGGCCTCCAGGTTCTCAATCCGCTGCCGCCCCCTGGCGTCCCGCCATCTGCGCGCCGTCTAGGCGCAGAGTCCCACCGTGGAGCTACCCCACGCAGCAGCGACTCGGCGGTCCGTTCTCTGCCCTCGGGCAACGACGATCCGGCGGCCCCGGCGCTACCTCTGCACGACAGGCCATTCGACTTCGCGATTGAGCGGTTCTTCTAAGCCTGCCATTAAAGCATTGCGGAGCAGCGCGACATCGATACAGTTTGCCTATAGCTCCTCCTTTATGAAGTTGTATCTGAATCATTAAAGGTACAATACTGAATGTTGCAGTTATGTTGCTTTACAGAATCTCATGCACATACTCTTTGATGTAAATATGTGGATGTATGATGCTGTGAATGGCCGAATGCTATCACTCAAGAGTCAAGGGAATTTGTTACGTCTTTGTTTTGACTCGGTGGTGTGAATGATTGAATCTGTTGCAAAAACTGCCGAGCTGAGCTCTGTTCCTCTGCTAAGAGTGATGAATACAGTGCATGTTTGCTGGAGTATTATGCAGCTTCACTTTGAACAATATGAGATGATGTGTGGAGCTGATCGGAAAGACATGATAAGAAGCTAAATACTTCATCTTGCAAAACACGATTCAGGCTACCTAAGGGCTGCAATCAAGACTTATCCGTAGTTTCAGATTGACAGATGAATAACTTTTCGACCTATAATATTCAGAGATACATATAATGGAAATCCAAGCATAATATAGGAAAACCACATTTTAAAATTATGCAACCCATGAACCTCTTGTATTGCACTGAAACAAGCAATGGTCGGTGGGTGAGACGTACAGGCTTATGAATTCGTGTCTGAATTAGAGTTTCACTGGATACTTTGCCAATGAGGAATGCTTGATAATGTGCATATATACTGATATACATGGCCTGTTGTTTACTTGACAGTTCTATAATTTTGTATAAGTTTTGAGAACTAAAAAAAGAGATATAAGCTATACAAAAGGAGAAATATATTGGTTCATTAATTACAACTGACATCTTTATTTTATTTGCCACATGTAAATAAAAGGCTGTAAATTTAATCTTATAAGGTGAAGTTAATTATGTTATGTCGTCTCCGACCTCCAATCCGTGTGACTGTGGTTCACGCCGACAATTGAGAATCCCAACAGTTATCACCGTTGACGGCCATCTCGTCCATCGGATCGCCAACAATGGGCTGGTCTCAGAGCTTCGCGGCATCCATCCCAATAAAATTCACCCGTAGCAACGCACGGGCATTGTGCTAGTAATAATAAATGAAGGATGGCTTCTTGTTGTACGACACTTTTATTTCCCGTTTTACCCTTCCACCAAGTCGCATACTACGCACCAATGTCATCGTACTGTTTCGTTTCGCTTATTTACGGAAACTGCCACTGCTAAGTCAAACAATTCCCCTCCGGCCTCCGCTACGTTCGCCCAGCGCAGCTGAGCCCGATGGTCTTGCTGCCGGCACGGTTGCTGCACGCGCGCGCTTCTTCAACCCAGCCCGCCGCTGCTCATCGCGCCATCGCAGACCCTCTCCACCGTCCTCTACCTCTCACCCTCTCCCCCACCACCGCACCACTTGGGCTCCTCCGCCGACGACGGTGCCGGCCTACTAGCTCGGGTGCACCGCTTCCCACCCCGCGCAGGGTACCCATCTCGTATTCTCGTTCGTACGGTGCCGTGGAATCAGACGGAGTCTGGGTTCCGGTCCTCCACGTCGGAGGCCACATCGGCCTGTCCTGCCGCCGCCGGTCGAGATGGGGAGAGAGTAAGGGGCCCTCTGCCGACTGGCGCAGGTAGGCGCCGTCCCCCGATCCGTTTTGTTCTGTGCAGTGTCCGCTCATGCTTCTGCCGGCTCTAAGCTTTCGTTTGGTTCGAGTTAGATCTGGTGCTTTGTCTTGTCTCTATGTTGCCTAATGTTCAGTTAACACAGCATCTCGGAGGTGTTAAAGTCAGGCGCACTTTCCATGGAAGCCTGTATTTTCTGCTAGCTTGATTTGATCTTAAGACCTACTAGAAATTGTCGCTCGGGAGTAGTGAGTAGTGGATTGCATCTTTGTGTGGATTGTGAAGGACAGTGCGTGCTTCCTTGTGCAATTTGTTGGGAGCTATACTTCGTTTTGGTTCTGAACTCATGGGTGGTTTGCATATTTGCGTGAAATGATTAACCGCGCAGCTACATATTAATTTGCTCATCTTTGATTCGATTGCATGTGATTTATTGTAGTCTATGTGCCTTTTGAGACCTCCGCGTTCTAAATTACACGGAGTATTCACATAATTACATGAGCCTCTGATTTTACTATACGGTTGGGGAAATGACTGGCCTTACGCATCACAGCTCCTAGATAGGAGCTTACATGTTTGGCCGGATGATTTGTGCGACGCGGCAGTCCGACTCCGGCGTTTTGCCAACGCTTTCTGCCGGCTACACGCGGATCCTCGCCGAGGAGAACTCGGACATCAAACTGATCTTCTCGCCGTTCGTCGGTCTACATCGAGCTCGCTTCTGGCCGCTTGGGCCGCCCTGTAGAGTTCCAGACGACGAGGCAACGCATCCTCCG
Source organism: Poa pratensis (assembly GCA_947311845.1). NCBI lineage: Eukaryota > Viridiplantae > Streptophyta > Magnoliopsida > Poales > Poaceae > Poa > Poa pratensis. The sequence goes on from CAMZMU010000080.1 coordinate 19,828,497, forward strand.
TCCCGCCCCCGCCTTCGCCCGGTCTCCCCGTGCGCCCAGCTCCGACGACCACCGTGCCTCCGCTGAACCTCGATCCTTTTGAGCTAGCCAGAAGCGTAATCCTGAATTTTTGCTTTCCCTTCTCTGAAATGTACTAAAATGGAGTCCGTTTTCCAGCTCTGAAAGCGTATTCCGGTGTAATACGCAACCCTATCTACGAAAACCTGCTGTCTGCCGCACTGGGAAGCAGATAGCTAAGTTTCGCCGACCGTTTTCTCCCATGCACAACTCCGTTTGAGTTGATTCAAATTCCTAAATTCCTGTCTTTGCGAGATCTATCAAATGGTATAGGTTTCACATTTTTCCAGTATAAATTCCAGACGCCACGGTGTAGGTGTAGGGCTAATGGTGCCCGAGTCCACAACGTCTTCGCTTAATCAACGAACCAGTGGACATCAACAAACTTCTAAGTCAAGCTAACCACTTGCTATAGGTCCTTGTCTATTTTATTTTGTTGTGGTTTGCTTCCTATTAAATGTTGTTCTTTGATCCATTTCATGGTGTTGGTATCTTGCGTTCGTGGGCATAGGTGAGCTGGGTAATTGGGCTAGACTGGGACGCGGTGGCCTGGCTGCCCCTTTAAAACATTTTTATTCTTTTGTTTTATTATTTTTAGAAAACTAAAAGAAGAGTTTGGGATATTTAAAAGAAGAGTTTGGGATATTTAGAAAGCTCGGAACATTTATAGAAAACGTTTGAATATTTGGTGACGACACACTTTGATATGAAGCCAAGGTCATCCAAGATTTGAAATACTTGACAAAAAACAATTTTGTCTCCCGTTGCAACGCACGGGCTTTTTTCCTAGTTCATATATGAATAGAGAAACTCTTGGCTCCTTTGATAGTAGGATAGGAAAGGTGTGAGAATGTAGGGCATGTACAATGATTGATAAGACGGTTTTATCTTAAACCCGTCACGTAATATAGATATGACGATAAAACAAATTGTACAATGGGTTATTTTCTAGTCTTATCTCTGTTAACCAGATATCCTAAAAGAATGTGGTGAGACAATTGTTGCAAGAGATGATCTCTTAGCTAAGAGAAGTCAAACGTCTTCTGCAGACATTCGCTCTTCCTCGACCGTCCTCATATATCGCTGAAGCTAGATTATTACGGGCCATTCTCGTTTCTCTCTCATCCAACTCAGCAATCATCCTATCATCCTACGTGGCGTTGCTAAGAACTATGGGATTTTTTTAGTAAGAACTATGGGATTGAAAAAAGCCGTCTAGTTGACTCCTATGGGAATAGGAATAGGATTCTCTTGGAATGTGATAAAGTTCATGATTCTATGAAGTTTACATTACAGAAAATATTATGAGATTTTGATAGTATTTCAATTCTATACAAATCTTTGAAAATCCTATGGATAAAAGGAGCCATTATATACAATAAAGTTATGCTATAGGTACACATGGATGAAGTGTGCTATTGTACCATTACACTCACCAACGTCGTCACTCTGTTGGCAACTACACTTGTGAGTTTGTGACTATTCACTTGCGAGTTCGCTCATGAACTCCCTATGAATTTCCCTCCGAATTTACTTCAAATGTCCGGCATTTCAATTGGACACGCCAGTCTGGCCTTAGGAAATCATGATCCACATGACTGCATAAACCAGAAAGCCAGAGTGCCAAACTTATGATGAGACATTAAGAAACACATAAGGACATATTCCAGAACTAGAGAAGATCACAGAACAAGAGGGGCAAAAAGGGAGCAAAAAGATGATCGATGGATAAAGCCACGGTGGCATGGCAGCAAGAGAATTCACACATTAATAGGCATTGCTAGCTACACTACATACTGAACTTGCAAAGAAGGCCGCACTAGCCTAGCAAGCTGCTGCTGCTGCACGCAAATGGGAGGTATCTAGCTTGATCCTCACCCTCGTGCCCCTGCAGCGCCTTCCATGAAGTAGAAGCTCCAAGGTCTCTGGTTTATCACTGCTTAGCTTTCCGGCTACCATCACGAGTTCTTTTCCGGCGCTCCTTGGAGCCACCGGGCTTCGATTGGGTAGTCCGGGCATGAGGAATTGGCACACGATGCTCACCAGCCACAGCAGGGAAACCAACGGCAGGGTTTCTGCAAACAGGAAATGATTTCATTTAGCACAGGGGTAATGATTCAGACCATGGTGCAAGATTGTAGTAATCCTTGATGCAGTTCAAACTTCTATCAGTAAATGGTGAGGAGTCGAACCCAGAGTAAGAAAATGCAATCTAAGCAGGTGTGCTTACTTATACGTACACATTTGAGTAAATTGTCAGATATCACCAATTGTAACTAAATTTGCAGAGTGCTTGATAGTTTCATAACCTAATTCGATTGAACAATTCATATCCACGAATTCAAGTAGCATGAGTACAAAGGCAATGTAACACGGTGATTTTTGTCAGCGTGGTCGAGCAATCAAAACTAAGTAGCAAAGAGATAATTTGTTCATTCCACATATGGTGAAGTATATATGTCGATGCATCATCTTACCCATGAGTACGGCAGACTCCTGCGTGGCTGTGAGAGCACCAACGGGCCTATCCTTCAACATGCTCTGCCGCAGTGCCATGTTCTCAGCTACGCAGCACTGGAGTGCGTAGCTGAGGCGGCGACACTCAGCATCCAGATACTTGTTCTTCGTCTCCAAATCCTTCACATATGACTTCTTCCTCTCCCTCGACTTCATGGCAGAATCCCTATTCCTCATTTGCCTGATAAATTCAAAACACATGGAGCTTGTATGAGTCTAAACGGCCCAACTGCACTTGTAACTGAGAAAACAAACATCTCCAGTTCTCTAACAAAAATACTGGATATTTCCAGTGTGGTTAAGGATTTTTTAACTACTACAACCAAGACGATTGTTGCAACAAGAAAAAATATATACAAATGTAGCCCAACGCTTATACCCAACATGACAACTGACAAGTGATGCAGTTACAATATTTTGTGACCTAAGTGTAGTGCAAATTTCTTTGAATAATTAACATTGGCCTAAGCATATGTGCAAGCTGAAGAGTTTGTTACAGTACAATTTTGTAGGTGGATTATGAGAATGGCCCTCCTAGATACATTATTCAATCGGAAATTGAGTCACATCCTTAGATAACACTATTCAAGTGATGCTAAATCGTAAGTTGCACATATAAACAACATCGCAGAAAATCCCCAATTTAAGATGATACGCAGCGGTAAGTACAGTAACAAAAATTGTCATACCTCCTCTTCTTCTTACTGACAGGATCATCGCCATCCACCTTCTCCGCATCCACCTCCGTCTCCGGCGTCACCACCTCCACCTCCGTCTCCGGCGTCACCACCTCCGCCTCCTCTTCCTCCCTTCCGGAGTCCCCATCCGTGATGGTCCCAGCCTCGCTCCCCTTCCCCTCCTCGCCCCCCTCCCCGGCGTCGAACAGCGCGTCGAAGAACTCGTCCACGCTGAACCCCTCCACCCCTCCCCCTCCGCCTCCGCCGCCTCCTCCTCCATCAGAAACCTCTCGATCTCCGACAGCACCTCCCCGCCGGCGGGGCTCGCCCGGGAGGTCACCGACTCCGGCGACCCCGCCTCCGCATCGAGCGGAGGCGGGACGAGGAGGTCGGACACGGCGGCGGACTCGCCGGCGAAGGAGGCGAGGAGGGCGTCCAGCACTGGCGGAGCTCCGTTGGGGCCGACCTGGGCCGTGGCCCGCCCAGGATTTCTGCCAAAATATCTATACTCTGTATCTATAGTCCAGTCCATTAGCACCCAGCGCACGAGCAAAGCACCAAACAGGCTGGCCTTTCATCGATTCAGCTCCACAAATAAGCCCCACATTAGTACCGACTCAACGTACTGGGGTAGTGAGAGCCCATTAAAATTAGAGTCCAAGAAGACACGGTGTGCTGTTTTGACTGCTTCCTCTATTTTTTTATTTATCTAATAAACAAATCTATTTTTCTATACAAAAATGTCGTTCATTTTTCTGGACACAAAAAAGAAGTGGTTGCTGGCTTGCTTCTTAGCTGGGTCCTTTACCTTCGTAGTCTGGCACGTGCAATTTTCGTTCTTTTCACAAATTATTACTCACTCCGTTCCACATATAAGATGTTTTAGATGATACACATGTTGTCTAGATTCAGATTAAAAAGAGTGCATACATAAACTAAAATATGTTTAAATACATGTGCATGCATGTGCATGTGGCAAATGGTTAACACATCTTATATTGTGGAACGGAGTGAGTTGTTACCAGTTTAATAGCATTTTTCACTCAATTTGTTTCTCCAATTTCTTAGTCAGGCAACAAAAAAATTGTGCTATTATTTAGTCTGGCCCGCCCAAATATTTCTTTCGAGCTCCGCCACTGGCGTCCAGGTCGAGGTCGGCGTCCATGGGAGGTGTGATGGTGAGATCTTTTTGTCTCGGTCTCTGCGATCGCCGGTTATATATAGCGGACTCGTGCAGCTCGGTTGCTTGCTTCGCGAGGAAGGAGGGGAAAGTTCGTGGAAGTTGTGGGTACAGGGGGATGGTGGGACCCACGCGGCGTGGTGCCGTGGCCTGGCCAATGGGAGCGGTCGAATGCGCCACGTTGGTTTGTGGGCTTTCTCCAGGGGTTTGGGCTGGTAGGCTGTTCGGCAGACCGAGAAATTTTCATTCCGTTGTATGTAACCATTCTTTCAGCTCAATAAACGACCTCACCGATAGCCGATTTTTGTAAAATTCGAAAATGATGTTTAAAAAAAATACATGGATACATATACATGTTATATACATATCTGGATAGTTTTATTCGATAATACGCTCTACTTTAGGCTACACAACAATCACAAAACCATGGCTATGGAATGGGTGAAAAGGAATCCATTTTACTTGCTATATTTGTTTGTTTTTGTACAGATCACGTATGGAAATATATTTTCTCCAGAAATTTGGTCATACATACTAGACTTGCATATGTACTTGTATGATTGTTTTCAGAATTTTTTGAGACATAAAAATATATTTTTTGATTTTTGTAAAAACCGGGTGCACTGGAGCTCGGGAGCAAGAAGTGTTTTTCACGACCTCACCTTCCTTCCTTCCTGTTCTAAAAAAAACCTTCTTTCATCCTATCACAAGGAAAAAATTCCGATAAGCATTTTTTGGACGAGCAAGTCATGCTTTTTCTTGGACGAGCAACTACTTTCTTTTTTGCGGGGAAGATAAATATTTCTACACGTCAATCATGTTGTCGACACCATGGACAAACAAAAGTCTTTTTTTTTGCGACTCCGGACAATCAAAAGTCTTGAAAGGTACATAGATTAAGATGAATATAGCAATCCAAGCACATCTGAATTTGTAATGGCATGATGCCCCTATTTCAATGTACAAGTTAAATAGTCATGTACTTATTCTAGAAATAATTGTGTACCTTTTGGAGTTTGTTCATTAAGCAGTCGATGCAAATGCATGGATATCCCAAACCCAAATTCTAAGTTATATTTTTTTCCAATATGTCAACATTATATAATTAAGTAATCAATGTAAAAATGTTTGCTTCGAACCTGAGAGGTCGTGTTTATATGTGAATACAACCTCAAATTAAGCTCTCCAAACATACCATAGCCGTGAAGCAAAGGTTGCGGTAGTTATGAAAGGCCTACCTAGCTAGCCTTGGTGTTGTAACATATGGAGCTTGATGCAACTTGAGACTCTTGTTTGTCACCTCACATGTGAGGTGTTTTCTATGTTGAATTGTATCTTTGTTGTAGATCATGTTTGGTTCTTTTGTTGGTTGTGTTGCTAACTATGCAAAGTTAGTTGCCAGTTGGTGGCTTTATAGAATATAGAAAGCCATGTGTATGTCTTTTGTTTAAAACTAAGCATTTATGTTAGGGGAATATATAATAACAAACTTTGTGTAAGAACAACTGAGTTTTCTTTTTTACATCATTTTGAGACCAATTTTCTTTTCAGATTTATTGAGACAATTTTCTTTTTCAGATTTTTTTTAGAACATTTTCTTTTTCAGATAGTACATACTACTCCTTTTTTTTTAGTGGAACATACTACTCCAAGTGTACTGTACTGTACTACCCAATAGGCCCAAATAATACTCAAGGCCCATCAGAAGGAAGTGTCCGGAACTTTGCCCAGAATGGAAGTTTTCCCCACCTGGCCTAGCCTCCTCGATCTCCTCCTCCTCCTCAATCCCACTCCACTCTCACTCTGCAGCTCTGCTCTAAAGCCCTACACGCCAACTAGCAATCAGGCCTCGCCGGAGCTCCGCTACCCCCCGAAGGCTAGTCTCACGGCCCTCGCCATGTCGTCCACCGCCACCGCCTCTGCCATCGTCGCCGAGACGTCGAGCGGGTGCCACCACCTCAAGATCGACGGCTACTCAAGCCTCAAGGGCCTCCCCAACCGCGAGCGCCTCAGCTCCTGCCCTTTCGCCGTCGGAGGCCATCTCTGGAGAATCGACTGCTACCCCAACGGCGACACGCCGGAGAGCGCGGGCCACGTGTCCGTCTTCCTCGCCCTCGACGAGAACGTGGCCAAGGAAGTGAGGGCGCGGTTCCGCTTTGGCTTCAAGGCGGAGAAGCCAGGGACCTTCTTCCGCAAGAAGGCCAAGCCAGCACCGTGGGAACCAGTTGAGCCTCGGGAATGGGAACCAGTAAGAGTTGAGCACAACTTCCGTAGCCAGGAATCTTGGGGGTACACAAAGTTCGTGCAATGGAACGCCTTGGAGAAATACAAGCATCTCAAGGACGATGCGTTCACAATCCGGTGCGACATCGACGTCTTCAACAGGGTCCGCACCGTCGGCACCGAGGAGAGGACAAAGAAAGAAGCTCCCAGGTTCGTCACCGTGCCCCCGTCCGACCTGAGCCAGCACCTCGGCGGCCTCCTCCTCACTGAAAAGGGCGCCGATGTGGTGTTCGAGGCTGGCGGCGAGACATTCGCCGCGCACCGCTGCGTGCTCGCGGCCCGGTCGCCGGTCTTCAGCGCGGAGCTCTTTGGCTCAATGAAGGAGGGCAACACCGACAGTTTGGTCCGCATAGATGACATGGAGGCGCAGGTGTTCAAGGCTCTGCTCTGTTTTGTCTACACCGACTCGTTGCCGGAGATGAGAAAAGAAGACGAAGATGTCATGTGCCAGCATCTGCTCGTCGCGGCAGACAAGTATAACATGGAGAGGATGAAGCTGATTTGTGAGGACAGGTTGTGCAGCTACATCGATGTGGGCACTGTGGTGAACATCCTGACATTGGCTGAAATGCACCACTGCCGTGGCCTGAAGGATGCGTGCTTAGCTTTTCTCAGGTCTCCGGCGAATATGAGGGCAGCCATGGCCAGCGAGAGCTTCGAGAACCTAAGCGCAACGTGGCCCTCTGTTGTGAAGGAGTTGATGGCCATGTGCTCGGAACCCTGATTCACCGATGCTCATTGGGCTAGCAATGGTAATTTGCTGATTATCGTGTGAGGTGGTTTACTTGTCGCAGCAATGTTATGTTATCCTCTGGTTTCTAGAGCTATGACATCGCTTATTTCTATTGGTATATGATGACATCTATCCTAAATTGCGAGTTACTATTACAAATTAGTTTCACTTTGTGTCTATGTCGGTTCTTACTTCACTGCATGTTCAGGTTACGTTGCTGATCAAATCTCTCTTAGACCTTCAGTTTATCTGGTCATTGTCAGCTGGTGAGTAAAATAAAGCAGCTGTGCCTTAAGTGCTAGTTTCTGGAGATCATATATGTTTTCATGTTGTTCATGGCATATCTACATCTATGCATGTTAATCAAGGAAATTCTTTGTTGACAGGTAGTTTATAATATTTGTTATCTGCGTCTCGTTAGGCCTTCTCTTTTTTCTTTGTCCCCTATGTCAAAACCGAGGATTCACACATTACAACTGAAGAAAATTGACATATCTTACTGCCGTTTGTTCTTGAGAGGGTCTGGTGGAGAATGTGATGATTAAAAAATGCGGAGTATCAGGGAAATGCAATGTTAACATATCTCGCTTCTAGGATTGTCCTTTGAGCTGTTCATATGCAAACTGACAAAACATGGAGGCCAAATCAGTATAGACTTGAAAACCAGGGGAACATAGATTTAAGTACCTACTAGTTGAATGCCCGTGCGTTGCTACGGTCTGTCATCATCTTGTTTTGAATGCTCACTTTCACATTTTACCCCATGTCGCAAAAAGAGAAGCGTGATGCCTTCCTCTTCCGCCCCACTCAAAATATCCAAAGCAATATATTTGAATAATTAATCATTCAACACGTTCAGTTTTATGAGTCCAATTAAAGCCACAGGTTGTGTTGCATTCCATTTAATTAAAACAACGTTCTATATCTAATTAGCTAACCCCACAAACAGATTTTTCTCCACATATCAAAATACGAGCAGAAGATTGCTACAAGGACCAACAAATTGATGCCAAAAAATTAAGGCAATGGTTCGTAATTAGAAATACATTAGACATATTTAGTAGGGAATGTGACACACATTTACATGCCTATACAACTTTGATTAGCCTTCTAAAAGGGCCTAGTTCCCTAGTTGAGATTGAAACTCCCTCGTCAAAGCAACATGACAGTCATGACGTAGTCGCACAGCGCCAAAGCATCATGCACACCACACGTTCCTCCTCCACTCCCTCCCTTGTCTGGACTTGTCATCGCCACGCCTTTCTTCTCATGTGTAGCACCCTGCCACCCTTATCTCTCTCAGTTCTCAAGCACCTAGCTGCATCCTCCATCAATCTTCGTACACCGCTATCACCTTCAATTTGTCAAGTTAGGGTGCCGCCGCGCCACGATAATGTGTCCCTCTAAGAGCATGTCTAGTAGTACCCCTAAATCCCCAAACCTGTAAAAATAACTGCTTTTTTACGGGTTCGACCGAAAAAAACGCGTAGACTAGAACCCGTAAACCCCTAAACCCCTAAAAAAATTTAGAGGTTGAACCCCGGGTCGCCCTCCCAACCTCTAAAAGTGAGGGTTGGAGAGGGTTGGACAGGCCCAACCCCTATCCTCTTCTCTCCACGCGCGGGAGGGAATTTTCCCAACCCGCCCGCCGCCGCCGCCTCCTCCTTCCTCGCCGGCCGCCGCCGCCATGGAGGCGCCCGCCGCCCCGCCCGCGTCCTCCGCCGCCCCGCCCGCCTCCCCTGCCGCCCCGCCCGCCTCGACCGCGGCCGCCCCGGCCCTCGCCCCGCCCGCCTCGACCGCGGCGACCAAGGCGCAGGTCGACTCCGTGGTCATGGCGACCCACGTCGGCGCCAAGCGGCGGCGTGCTGGGCAGCACGTCGTCCAGCCGCAGGCCGCCCCGGCCCTCGCCCCGCCCGCCTCCTCCGCGGCCGCCCCGTCCCTCGCCCCGCCCGCCCTCGCCCCGTCCGCATCGACCGCCCCGGCCCCGGCCAAGAGCCGGCGGAAGGTGCCTGGGCAGGGGCCGGCGGCTGCCAAGGTCGCCGCCGCCGCGAGGAAGGCCGCTCCCAAGGCGAGGAAGAAGCCCGCGGCCGCCATCCCCGACCCTCCGCCCGTCGCACACGAGGTGCTCGACGGTATGCCCGCACCGTCGACGTCGTTCATGGACCTTCTTCAAGACATGGAGGTGGACCTCGGGGCTCCTCCTCTAGAACCCTTTAGGGTTGGTGATGACTTGGAGGAGGATGAGGAGGAGGACGATGAGGATGAGGAGGTGACCGAGATAGGCGAGGAGGTGTTCGCCGCCACTGGCCGCGTGCGCTCCACCAACTATACCGAGGCGGAAGATATTCTTCTGGTTCGTGCTTGGGCAGCTGTGGGGATGGATGAAGGCACCGGTACCGATCAAACCGGTAAACGCTATTGGCAGCGCATCGAGGACAACTACTGCAAGATCAAGCCGAAGAATAGTGGCCTCATCTCTCGCTCATACCGGTCGCTTCAAGGCCGGTGGGAGTTGATGAAGCCCGCATGTGCTCGTTGGAGTGCGGCCATGGACCAAGTGAGGGATGCACCGCCTAGTGGAACCGTGGAGAGTGACTATGTGAGTATTTATGTGTGTTTAATTTTCTATGCTAGTGGAGTTTCTTATGTGTGTTTACTATGCTGTTGTTGGGTTCATAGGAGAGCATTGCCGGCTTGAGGTACAAGGAGATGGCCGCTTCCAAGGGCAAACCATTCCCATTTAAGCATGCTTGGGCAATTCTTCAAACTTTCGACAAGTGGAAGTTGAGGGATCAAGAGACCGCACCCAAGAAGTCGACAATGCTTAAGATGGATGATAGTGATGAGGAGGAGAGGAACTTGTGCAAGCCCGAGGGAACCGAGAAGGCCAAGCTAAGGGTGAAGATGGAAGGAGAGGCGTCAAGCCTAAGGGAGAAGATGGAGCAAATGATGAAGACAAAAGAGGCATTGACAACGAAGACATTGGAGACAAAGCTTCTTATCACCGAGAAGAAGAAAGAGGTCAAGCTTGCACAAGTTGAAGCGAAGCGTGAAGAAGCAAAGCGCAAGGCCGACTTGGAGGAGAGGATGATCAAGGTCAAAGAAGCAAAGGTATGGAAAGAACTCATGGTGGAAGAGAAGGAGCACATGATGATGTCCAAGAAGGACATGGATGAAGAACAATTGCAGTGGTGGAAGGACTACAAGGACGACATCGCGGAGAGGAAGAGGATGTTCCGTGCTGCGTCCTCTACTTTTCGAGCTGACACTCCGATGAGTGGTGGTGGCGATGGCGGTGTGGAGGACTCCACCGGCGCCTATGGAGGTGCTTGATGGACGTGGAAGTGGTATAGGAGATGGCGCCGAGTTGCAACTTTTTGGTGATGGTGCCGATGAGAGGGGGAATATGATGATTATGTGATGTAAACTATTAAACCATGCATCAATGATTTTCATTTCCTAGTTTGTTTGAAGGTTGATTGTGTTTTTGTAGTGATAAATTGTGATATGTCAAATGACAGTTTTAAAGGTTGGGGTTGAGGCAAAGAGTAGAACCCTCAAACCCAACCCTTATAATGGGTTTGAGGGTTCTAGTCTTTGCCCCTGTTTTTCAACCCTTAAAAGTGCCAAAAAATGCCAATTCTCAACCCTTAAACTGCTATAAGGGTTTGAGGGTTTGAGGGCACTACTAGTCATGCTCTAAACCCTTCGGGGTGCTTGTCGCCAACTCCAAACCTACAAAAAGCAAGAAATTTGTAGTCTGTATCCAATTAGCGGAATCGAATCGTGCAGTTGCTTTTATAAGGTTGCGACAATTTTACAAAGTTAACAATACAATATGTAGATAGATACTCACTGTATTAGAAAATTTGTGATTAAGAATATGCATAGATAAATATATCTGTCTCCTATGGAGTACATGGATGATCGAAGTGTGAATAAAAAGAATGCCCAAATTGCACGAGAGAGAAATTATCCATGCACATATTAAATGGCTAGGGCAGTTGCAATACTATTTATGATTTGGTAAAATATATCTATCCATGTGGATCAATATTGTTAATACAGAAAATAAATACATTTCTCCTGGATGGCGAATGCACTACTGAACTGTCTGTTTAAGAATGGGAAGGTTTTCAGATTATATATATGTGTACATATAATCAACCCGTAGATAAAGTGTTGCAGAATCATACTGAAGCATGAAGAGTTTCTTATCACCCCGTGCAAGTTTCTGTAAAAAAGAAGCCTCATCTGCAAGGCAATCTAAATGACTATGATTGCGCAGCTATTATAAAACATCAACCGATATGATGCCAATGAATTTCAGAAAACTTACAAATGGATACATATTGTTAGATAATTCTGAACAAAGTTGACGCAACACTCCAACAGTTTACTGATGGAAAACTTTCATGTTTATCTCATATGCAACAAAATGGTCACTGATATAATATTTTCCCAATGTTCAAAAAGGAAATACGGATCAGATAAGATTATAGCTTAACCCTATTTAGCACGAGATAAATATATTCGGCAGCCAACTATTGAATGATATGTATCCTAATGTGTGGCGCATGCCTACAGTACCAAACTACAAAGGGCTGCATTCTAAGATAAACTATTATGTCGAAGTTTAGAGAAGACTAATGCAAGCATAGCCCACACCATGAAGGTAAATTTGTGAGAAGTCAAGCTCAAAATTTAGGGAAATACTCACAAGCTGCAAGCAACCAATTTTGTAATTCCATTGAAGAAGCCCGAACCTGACATTTCTCCTCCTATTCCGAAAGCATATTTTCTTATTTCGTCTTAACCACGGCCTGTAGAGGCATTTAGTCAGACATCTTGCAAGTTATACAGACAAAGGCAAAAAATAATTAAAGAACCATTCTAGACCATGACATCGCAGGGAAGAAGATGACATCGCAGGGAAGAAGAACCATTCAAAACTTTACATTTTTTCAGGATGATATCAACATGCTATTTCTCTCACATGGGACAAATGCCAAATATAAATAATTACTTCACCTTCATCACCAATTTCATGTTCTCAGTCTATGATCCTAAAGAAAATTCCTTCGCCATAGCTGATCAGGTAATTGTGAAACAAATTATTGCAACAATTAGAATAGAAGAAATACCCTGGGAAAATATGAATGATTCACAAAGTAAAAAACACATCACACTTCAGACAGGAGCTGCTTATGCTCGAAAACTGTCACAATCTTGGTTCATAAATCTCGAGTCATCGCATTATTTGTCTTCCTTGCAATCAGAAAAAAGGAAAATATAATTTACACAAAATACATTCGAATTCTGCTATTTGTACAACGAATGCATCACCATACAACTATCAGGATTATCAGGATTTTACAATAAATACAAGGAAACAAAGAAACTTCCCATACTACCATGTGCCCATGTCTGACCTGCACACATCAGTGATTATTTCCACATTACCTGAGTCAGTTCTGAAGATTTGAGTCTGTCTTTATCCCGATCTTTGTGTTTTCTTCAACTGTTTGCTCCCACTGCAAGGCACCAGCACCTTCCTTGCAGCGCACATGCAGCTCAGAATGCTGAATAGCAAGAATCCCTGCTGCATCTCATCCGAACCTACCAAAGCATTTTAGAAATATTGGCAGACAAAAGTATATCAGGAGGAGAATAAAGATCCGATTGAACTCACCTTGGCAGGAGCGGGAGCTTGGGGAGGTGGTCGCCGGAAGTCGCCGGCAGTAGCTCCGGGTGGAATTCCCCAGAAGCACACCCGTTGTTCCTGCACTGCGGCGAGCTCCTTCCAGCCACACCCCTCCCGCCGTCCGCAGGGCGTCGCCGAGCGCCACCGTCGCCCCGCCTTGGTCATCCATGTTGGCTACCAGGACCACGCCTGAAGCTCCGTCGCTTACCGTGGGCTTGGCTCGGCCCCTGCCCTCGGCTGCTCGTCGTGGCGAGGCCGTCTATGGGAGCGAGCGCGAGGATGGATGGCGACTGACACACCCGTATTCTCCAGCGGGGGTTCTCACTGTGGTTTTCCACTGTCACCAGGAGGAGGGGAAGCGGAGAAGGGGCGCCTGAGCGTCTGAGGCCCGGCGTGTGGGTGGCAGAGGCGGCGGCGCCGCGGAGAAAACGAGGCGAGGATGGGCAAGGAGATAGGTTTTTTTCTAACGTTTCAAGGGTTCGTTGGGCTTATCACGAGGCAAAGCTTGAACGGAGGGAGCACACGAGGAAAGCCTACCTGGCCCAATCGACGTGCGGACGATCGAGGGAGGCGGTGGTTCGCTCGGTTACACGAACGACCAACTCCTATTTAATAGTAAAGATAATTCCCCCCCCCCCCCCCCCCCCCCCCCCCCCCCCCGCCCGTGGTAGCATAGCCGTTAATATGAACAACTTTCTTCGGTCTACAAGTAGAGGTATTGTATTGACTAGATGTCGATCGCAGTACAAGCCTATAGCATTTGGATGACTGGGTGCTATCTCTGTGTAGGAGGTGAAAACTTTCAGAACATGTCCTTTTAACTTGTCATATGCACAAGGCTGTGGATTGCAGGTCAATCCCTGTGCAGTTGTTTGCCATATGTCCTGCAGTTGAAATCCTAAGCAGGCATGTAGAAAGATTGTAGCAGGTTGTTAGCTGAAGTTTGCATTGCATCATGGCTTATGGCGTGTTTCAGAACATGTCCTTTTAACTTGTCATCTACACAAGGCTGTGGATTGCAGGCCAATCCCTGCGCAGCGGTATGTAGAAACACTGAAGCAGGTTGTTAGCTGAAGGTGCATTGCATTGTTGGCTTATGGCCGTGCTTGCCAAGCAGGACAACCTCGTTGGTAAAAATACTTCTTTCTTTTCCTTCTTCAGCGAGGCAGGATGGATATGTTTGTAGGGACTATGAGATAGAGCAGGAATTGATTATTTGGTTGTTCTGCTGCTCTTCAGAATTACACGATGTTCTATTTGTTCATGCTTTCTTGAGTCTGTGCTCGGGGATCAGCAGCGATATCTCGATGTATCGCACACGTTCGTACGCTTGTGGTAGTGAGCAAGTCAACACTTCAGCCATGTAGACGAGACGACAACTACAACGACTTGTACGGCATCCAGCAAAGTAAAAGGCCCAGCTCAACCAATTTACTTGGCGCAAGTATTTTACAACCGGTGGCGGAGCCTGAAATTTACATGAGGCGGTCAAACATATAAGGTCTACACCTTTTAAGGTACAAAACTAAAAGGGTCCACTAAGATCCAATTTCCACAATTCATGAAGTACAACTAGCAACAACATGATAACACATAAAACTACCAACATGTACTCCCCATTTAGGTTACTCAATTGGATGCCACCATATAATCTCAATATTCTAAGAGATATCTACGACATTGACACATTTATGAGTCTAAATATTAGCACATACTCCCTCCATTCCAAATTATAAAATGTTTGAGATATTTCAGTATGGACTATATACGGATTGAGATGAGTGAACCTACGCACTAAAACACATCTATATACATCCGAATCAGAAAAGTTAAAACATCTTATATTTTGAAACAGAGGCAATATATAACAATAGGTCTACCTTTTCATAAGATAGTATCATACTATCAATTACCTTGTATTTGTGCTAGCGAGACGAGATTGTCGAGGTTGATGACCTTGAGGATCAGCCGATCAGGAGAATATCGACTTGGTGCACCCAGCCATGTGGTGCTTACGGTGCACCAGACACGGTAGCACAATCAAAATTTAAATCTGAAAACTATCTAGCACATTGACACAAAATCAATGTATGTTGTCGCAAAGTTTCATATAAAATTCGAAACATTCTTGGAGATACAAAAATGACAAATCTGACATCAATGTTATTATGGGCCAAACCTGAAGCCCAACTTATGTTATGTACTATTCAGTGTTGAATTTGTCATTTTTTTCCCAAGCTATGTTTCGATTTAAAGTTTTGTGACAGCATACATACATGTTGTGTGAATGTGCTATTTTTTTGCTGAATTATAAAAATAAAGGTCATTTTTTGCTGAAGTATAAAAATTTCACCACAAGTTTTTTTGCTGAAGTATATACGTAAAAATAAAGGTCATTTTGTGCTAGGCCCGTACGCTCACACCTCTACCGCCGGCAGCAGGGCAGAGCCAGAGCAGACGAGCAGCATCACACCAGACAATTCAAACCACACCGGGGGTTCCACGCTCGCTCTGTCGCTCACACCCACGCTGCCTCGTGCCTCCCCTGCTCCCCCGATTCGTTCGAAACCCGTCCAAATCGCACCCAGAAAGGGCCTCGATTCCAAATCCACCCCACCAGGCGCGATTCAAACCAAGGCGCACCCCCGCTTCTCGCTCCCCTCTTCCCCCCTCTACTCGCGTCGCAGCGGCGGCGGGCCTCGCCGTGGCCGTGGCCGTGGCAGCGGCCCGCGATGGAAACCCTAATGGTGGGCCGCGTCCACAGCAGCCTCCGCCTCTTCATGAACAGCAACGCCGTCTTCCTCTGCGAGCGCCTCATCGCCCAGTTCCCCGCCGAGGTACCAGCCGCACTCCCCCCATCCCCCGTTGGCTCGATTTGGTGGGAATGGCCCGCTGGAGTTAGATCGGGATTTCTGGTGGTGCGGGGCTGCGGGTCTCACCCGCGCAGTTCGATTTAGAGTTTGTTTTCGTGTTTTTCTACCGTTCCAGCGCTGCGTGAGTTTCAACGGTGGGATTTGGGCTAGGGTTTAGCGACAGTTGAACACCAACGGCTTAATCTAGCTATTCAGGAAACTGTTTGAATTTGTTGGCAACTGGAGTATCGCATAGGATTGGAATTTAGGCCGAGATGTCGAAACTTGAAACAGTTTCAACAGTTGTTTTAGTGACCTTAATGGATATACTGTAACGTGAGTACGTGACCCGAAAGCAGATCCAACAATGATAAACTTCCTTTAGAGATAACACGTATATTCCTCGAGAGCTATATAGCAAAACCATTTCCTAGATGTGCTTGCAGTTCTATGCTATACTAAATGTCCTTGCCCTTTCCCCTGTGTACAGACCAACGTCCAGTTGCTAGCTACTTGCTACCTCCACAACAACCAGCCCTATGCTGCATACCACATATTGAAAGGTAAACATCTGCTCACCATGTGAATCTTGTAGAGATGCTATTATATGCTTTGAAAATAAGAAGAATGCGGGCATACTATTTGTTCATCCATTTGAATATATTCTCTTGCTTTTGTTATGTCCAAATTTTACTAGTTTTTCCGGGTTTGAGCTGCCATATTGTTTTTGAGTGATTTTTGGTTTACGTTTCCTATATTCTATCTAGGTAAGAAGCTGCCAGAGTCTCGATACTTGTTTGCTCTATCATGCTTTCGAATGAACCTCCTGCGGGAAGCTGAAGAAACTCTATGTCCAGTCAATGAACCAAACGTTGAGGTAAGAAACATAAACATGATATGTGTTCTGTGTTTCTGAAACTATGTCATGCGGTGGTTGTCATAAGTGTGCCTAAAAACTCCTGAGTTCTTTTCCGGGTTGCCATGAAATAGCATCGCTTCGTAGATAACAGGATTTGCTCTGTGTCGTCTCGTGGTTTTGAAATCTGGAACGAAAATAAGGGATGTACTGCTTTTTTATGATTAGGTTAAGAACAATGTGAGTTGGTGCTAAGAAAATAACTAGACTCGATTCTAAGAAAAGCAAATGTGCTACAGTTCTTTGCATCTACTACTTGTGGGACCCACAAGGTAGTAACAAATCAATTGTTTAACTTTGTCTAGCACCTAACCTTGCAATGTACTAGAACAGTCTAACTTTAGAAGTGAATCTTAGCACCAAATTTTCACAACATTGTGCACTCTCTTATGGACTAAGAGTTCTAAAGCTTACAAATGAGCACATCTCGAAAGTAATACTTGAACATTAGGCCTGTTTGATATTATTGCCTGTCGAAGCAATTGTACCAACTATGTCATAAATGAAAACTAGATGTGTATCAATCTCTTTCAGTTCTCTCACATTGTGGATTATGATAAATATTGGCTGTGCGTTATTAATACTTGAGACTGCATGATGGTGCAAACTGCAAAGGCATTCTTTTCCTTTTCTTTGTGGGGCATGATATTCTCTAAGGTTGCTGGAGAAGTATTTTATTCTACATGGATGAAGTAATAACTAGTGAAAAGAAAAATTAGTCACATCTATATCTGCTTTTATATTTTTTGGCGATATTGTTAATTCTGTTGATTCTCATCGTTTGTGCAGGTTCCAAGTGGTGCGACAGGACATTACCTTCTTGGACTAATTTATAGGTCTGTTATTCATGGCAGAACTCAATCCTGTCTGCATCATGTTTTGATTTATGACACATGGTTCATTCTATATAGCTCATCTCCTTGTAGGTACACTGGCAGAGTGGCACCTGCAGCTGAGCAATTTACACAAGCTTTGACTCTAGACCCTCTTTTATGGGCAGCATACGAGGAATTGTGTATACTAGGTTAGTGCATTAGACATCCATAATTGGAATTTTCTAGTAGGTCTATACTTCTTCTGTTTGATTAGAAGCCTTCACCACAAAGTTTTCAATTAGTTTGGGAGTAGCGAATGGAAATTACAATGCAGATTTTCCAGAGTGCACCTTCCAAAACATTGCATCGCAGGTGTCTGTCTTTCTTGTACCCTAACATTTGGAAATATGGGGAATCCTGTATATCAGAATGTTTGTGTGTTGCTGTGATAAGTTCTGCGTAAAAGAATTTCAGTGCAGCCAACTGTTCTTGATTAGCTTCATGTTATCAATTAGTAGATATTCTTTACAAGCAATCATGCAGAACATTGCATTGCCACTAAACTCATTTATATGCTTAGTGACATTCATATTATCTCACATTTCTCTAGGATTTGCACAATGCCTCAATTTTCATTGGTCCTTGCTAGAAAATAAATAAATTTACACTTTGAAAAACGGGAAGTTGTAAACATAGACTGGAGGTTCGGTTTAAAAAGGTAGACTGAAAGTGTGGTACCATCTTGTAGGTGTTGCTGAAGATGCAAATGAATGTTTCAGCGAAGCAACTGCTCTACGTCTCCAGCAGGAACACACATCCACATCAAATTTGGAGAAGTCAAACTTTGTCAATGAAAATCGAGTTTTATCTTCCAATGTATCAGCAAACCTTGTGGATATCAGCCCAAAGCAAGTAAAACAACTGCATGCTAACAACACAGCTGAAGTACCTGGTTATCCTCATTTAAGAGCGACTGCATTGCATCTGCAAAACAGTGTACCATCTAATTTAGGACAGTTTGATAGCCCATCACCAACTGTAACACAGGTTAGTACCAGAACCGATTTGATTCTTCGTTCTGTAGGTTATCTGGCAATATAAATTTGAACCAGTGCCTATAATCAAACAGTTACAAGAAGCATGTTAAGCAGCCAGGAGTGTCTTATGTTTCATGTTTGGTGGCATTGGCAAATATGTCTTATGTTAAGAAGCGATTTTTTCCCAGAATCTTTATGTTTGATCTATCCACATCCTTTTCGGTTCATTTCATTGAAACTCTATGACATCATTCTGGTTAACAGGGCTTCAAAGATTAAAAATAGCTGTGAAGCTTGTCACATAATTATTATTTCGATATCAGTTCATTTTCAACATGTTTTCAGAGAAGAAATAATAATGTAACATTATAACTTGGGACTCAGTAGTCCTTGGACACCTTATTCCTTCACGTTGAAGATTTACTTCGTAACTTGTCTCTATTGCTGAGTTGTTTATTTACTTATATTTCATTTAGCAGACTTCTGGTATTGCTCCACCTCCACTCTTTAGGAATGCCCATGCCTATCAGAATACAACAGGTGGTGATGCTCCGGCCAAACCAAAGATTAATGCAGTGAACCAACCACTTAGAAGAAAATACCTGGATGAAGCAAGGCTGAAGAAGGTTGTTGTTTACTTGTTCATCAGTTGCAACCTATTCTCTTCCAACTTTTTGTTTTGTTTGTCCCTTATTTTAAAACTTCTAGGGGTTTCTCTTACCGTGAGATACCGGATACACCTCTTTTTCGTATTTTAATTAAAAAACAGTAGGCCCCTCCCTCTCTACTCTTCTACTCCCTCCGTTCGGAAATAGATGTCTTAGCTATCTCAAAATTTAGATGTATCTAGACATGTTTTAGTGTGTACATACATCCAAATTTTGAGATAGGTAGGACATCTATTTCCGAACGGAGGGAGTATGAAAAAGATATGATGACTGGAGTAAATGCACATTGTCTTCAACTAAGACATTCCAGTTTCTCAAGTCTCAACTCATGCTGCTTGCTTCAGTATTAATTGTGAACATTGTCTTCACTTCCTGGCTGTCTGAGTCTGTAAAATTCCAGCCATGCTCCTTGATACCAAAATTCAGGATTTCAGATCCTTGATGTAACTTAGTGATCCACGGTGTCAGGGTGTGCAGTCATGTTTTTAGCTTCTTTGCTGTTACATGGTGGTCTGTATTGTTCAATAATTAATAATCCCTATATCCTGCAAGTAGTTCCATTTTCCAGCACCAGTCAATTGTGTAGCAATGTATAACCAGCACCAGTCAATCCACAGCATGCTTGGTTGGTTGTAGCTGGGTTCTTATTTCCTTGATCTTGAAGTACTATCGTGGTGATGTTTGCCTACCCGCTAGATTGTTTCCTCAGTTTCTGCTGGTCTATTCTATTATCTTCACATTGCAGTAGTGCTATGTACAATAATAGATTAATAGCTGGTATTAGGAACTGAAAAGATTGCTATAATCTAAATATTTTCTGTAACGTTCTCAATTTGTTGCCCTAAGTTTATCCATGATGTAAGGATAGAAACTGGTTAGTCGCTACTTCTGTGTGTCGAAAATCTTTCTTTCCTTAGTATTTTTTTTATTTCTTATTGCCTTCTGTTAGAATGGACCATGCAATCTAACTAACATAGGGTTTATATGTTTTGTTGTTGTGTAGCTTCTAGGTCTGCCTAGACACCCTCTTTTATATATATCACTTCTGTTAATATCCTTTTAATTTGCATTTCATGTTTCATTTTTGCTTATGATGATATTAGACTTGGAAGACTCTTTTCAGGTTACTGGAAGGCTCTTTAATCAGAGTACTGATTCAGTACCTCGAAGAAGTGCAAGACTTTCTAGGGATACACCAATAAATTCAAATTCAAATATATCTCAGTTTGGAGGGAATGGAACAGATAACTCGTCAGGTAAATTGCGAGTAAACTCGTCCACATCATCAAAATTGTGTTCAACAGACGTACGTTCCGTGCAAGTTAGGAAAGGAAAGCCACGGGCTACAGAAAATTTTGATGAAGGTGATTATCATTTCAATGTGGATGATCCCTCTAATAATTGTATAAATGTATTGAGATGTGGTTGATATGTTGTTACATACCTGTGCAATCTGGATCTATATTCATGTTATATCTACATGTTTCTGTTCTGTTTATGAGTTTAAATTGGTTATATAAAATCATTCGTATCGAGATGTGGTTGATATGTTGTTACATATCTGTGCAATCTGGATCTATATTCATGTTATATCTACATGTTTCTGTTCTGTTTATGAGTTTAAATTGGTTATATTAAATCATTCTGTATCCTGATTCTTGTGCCTGTACCTATACTATTCTGGCGCTTGCATTTGGAAATTGCGATTCGTACACCAACTTTTAAACAACCGTTTAGGTTGCTAACATATAGGACAATATGACTTGATGATTTTCGCCGATAGTGCCATTAGTCTATTTTATCACATCTCCTAATTCCAGTTCAATATCTTGAGCGTTTGTAATACTACCAGAACATTATCTGCTCCTTCAAGCATACACATGTCCTTATTTACATGCATTTTGGTTTGTTACATAGCGTATGAACAACAAGATTGCGCATTTATTTTCTTTGATGTGACATGTCATTTTGTTTGATTTGTGGAAAGTATCCTTGAAAAGATATTTCCTTTTGCTGTCAAATACATCTCTTAATATATTTTCTTGTTGAGTAAATGGCACCAAGGGTCCTTAAACTATGTCACTTACATTCCACAACACCCCAAATGGCTCTTTGTGCCCCTAGACTCTGTAAGTGAATCATTGCCTCCCCAAACGTGCTTCTCTGGCCCTGAAAGCTGACATGGCTCACCCCCTGATGTGAGCACGTGACCGTTCAGTGGCAGGCTGGTAACTCAGGCGCTTGAGACTGTTAGGTGCCTGTGTTTTTTTGCACAGGGGATTGGGATAGGTTATAGTAGAAGGGAGGGTGAGCTAGGGGAATCAGGGATTTCATCTGGGTATTGGGATTTATAGTAGACTGGCTGAATCCCAAGGGAAGCTGCAATAAAAGTCACCTCATTTTATTTGACTTGTCCAGGGTCAAGGTGCGCTATCTGGCTGTCAGGGTTAGCAAAGCGCAATTTTCTTGAAGCAGTAATTACCCACTTAAAAGAGTTTAGGGCACAAATAGCATTTGCATTTGGATAACATAAGGGACACGGGCTTAATTTAAAAACCTGTTTCAGTAAGCCAACATTTATGTCTGCTAAATGGTCAATATTGTTTAACTTTCTAGGAATAATCTTTGCATTAGATTGTGCTATATGGATGGCGTGGCATGTTCTTCCCAGTCATCTTCACATGAATGATGTGAGTTGTTTTTCTGAGTCTCAGGAAGCAGGTATGAAGCTGTTGACGAGATGT
The DNA here is from genome assembly GCA_947311845.1 of Poa pratensis. Classification (NCBI taxonomy): domain Eukaryota; kingdom Viridiplantae; phylum Streptophyta; class Magnoliopsida; order Poales; family Poaceae; genus Poa; species Poa pratensis. The sequence continues at coordinate 19,850,680 of CAMZMU010000080.1, forward strand.
GGACAGATAATGTATCAGCAACCTCATCTTCTACAAGTATAGCCGAAGGAAGATGCTTTGAGCAGGATAAACCTGAGCGAATCATGTCGCAAGACTCCAAATTGGCGACTGGTATCAGGGAGCTATTGGGACTTTTACGGACACTTGGGGAAGGCTATAGGCTATCTTGCTTGTTCAAGTGCCAGGTATATTGATGTTTGTGTTAGACAGAAGTACTAACCTACTATCCAGTGGTGTGACCAATTTCATGCACTTTTAATGTTCAGGAAGCACTAGAAGTCTACAGAAAACTCCCAGAGCCACAATTTAATACTGGATGGGTTTTATGCCAGGTACCATTTCTTTAATGTTCCTGGATGATTTGTTACATACTTTGGATTCATGTAATCAAAATTTGAAAGTCGTATTTTATCATGTGATATATATATATATGATTTGCACAGTAATCGGTAATTCGGATGACAACATTGTTTTCTTCCTCTGGTTTGAACTTCAGAATGAATGAAATTAACTGTGAACGTACTCATGGTGGTATATTTGGGAATTGGTATGCGTAAAATTACATTATTGACCCTGAACAGTGACTATTTGAGTGGGCATCCCTGACAATTTCATTTTGCTGCTGATGTGAGATATTTAGTTCCACTTCAATAGAAGATCAGCTCTACTTTATGAAAACCATGTCCATTTTGTATAATTTATACTCCCTCCGTTCCACAATATATGACGTTTTAGCATGTGTGCATGTTCACATATATGTAGATGTATGTAGACATGTTTTAGTATGCATGTTCACTCATTGTAGCATGCATTTAGACAATATATGTGAAAGCTAAAACGTCTTATATTATGGAACGGAGGGAGTATAAATGAATAGCATGCAAATATATTTCTTTTGGCTTATTTTAATTGGTCCACCATGCAGGTTGGGAAGGCATATTTTGAATTGGTTGATTATTTAGAAGCTGATCATTTCTTTGAGTTGGCGCATCGATTATCACCGTGCACGTTGGATGGCATGGACATTTACTCTACTGTTCTTTATGTAAGTGAACTCACTGGTGTTGCACTTGCCTAATTTATAACCAATTTTAGCTCTAACCTCACATGCTTCTTTGCAGCATTTGAATGAGGAAATGAAGATAAGTTACTTTGCTCAGGAGCTTATCGCTGTTGATCGACTATCCCCTCAAGCATGGTACGCTGGTTGCCTCCCAAAAGTGAATAATCATGTTGGACCATTATCTTTTCGTAGTACTCGCAATGGTTCCTTTTTGTTGGAACCTAGACATGTGGTTTGTAGAAATAAAAGTTGAGAACTATGAAAACAAATTTGCGTCTGGTCCAGTTTTTTTTCGTTGATGATGTTAACAACTTAACATATGGTCTTTGTCTCAGCGCAGTGCTAGGCAGCTGGACGAGCCTAGGTTGCAATTTGCATAAATGTGACATTTTCTGATGTCTTTGCTTGGAATGTGCAACAGGTGTGCAGTGGGAAATTGCTTTGCCTTGCGGAAAGATCATGAGACTGCTTTGAAAAACTTCCAGCGTGCTGTACAGATTGACCCGAGAGTTGCATACGCTCACACTCTATGCGGTCACGAGTATGTTTTGCCTCCCATTATTATTGGTTCTGTAATTCCATTTGAGTAACTTGAGGTTGCACATTTAGGTCGTTAAACTTGTTAGATTTACCAACACAGTCGTGAACCGTACTTATCTAACTATGAATGAACATCTGACACTTTGATTCATTTAAATCCAACGTTTTGACCATCTGTTCTATAAGTTGTCAATGACACGTGGAAACTTCCTTCACACCCTAAATATCGTGGTTGAATTGTGATTTTGATTGAGCTAAGAATGCCTTATAATTTTTAATAACCTACAAAGTACGTTTTTTTAACATTTTAGTTGGCACACTTACTCTTTCTATTGAATCATGCATTAATGTTCGAGGCCATGTTTTAATTTATTTTAATCCTACTACCATTGCTTTGAACTGTAGATATTCTGCACTGGAGGATTACGAGAACAGTGTTAAATTCTACCGATGTGCACTTCAGGTAGATGAAAGGCACTACAATGCCTGGTATGGGCTTGGAGTGGTGTACCTTCGCCAGGAAAAGTTTGAGTTTGCTGAGCATCATTTCAGAAGGGCATTCCAGATAAATCCTTGCTCTTCTGTTCTTATGTGCTATCTTGGGATGGCCTTACATGCTCTAAAGGTTTACATTGTCAACAACTATAACTAGTTTCTGGTTCCACTTTCCGTCCAAACTAGTCCCATCGTCTTCTGGCCAATGCATAACTCTGAACCTCTTATTGATTCTGAACTTTGACAGAGGAATGAGGATGCACTGGAGATGATGGATAAAGCTATATTTTCTGATAAGAAGAATCCACTCCCCAAGTATCAGAAAGCTTTAATTCTGGTAGGCCTTAAAAAATATCCGGAAGCTCTGGATGAGTTGGAGCGGCTAAGAGAGATTGCACCTCGTGAGAGTAGTATGTATGCACTTATGGGGAAGATATACAAGCAACTCAATATTCTCGACAAGGCTGTATTTTGCTTTGGCACTGCCCTGGATTTGAAACCTCCGGCGGCTGACCTTGCTATAATCAAGGTATGACACTATCATATTTTTTTATTACCTGTCTCCTGCCCCCTTTCAGTCTTTTTGTTTCCTGCACTACTTATTCATGTGACAAATGAACCAATCTGTGTTTATCTTCCTAGAGTGGTCCGGTAAACGCCGCTACTTAAATTATTTCTCTTACTTTTAATTTCTTACCATTATTTGTGCTGGTCTCATCGGTTGGAATCACCTGTATTTGAATACTGAGTTACATGTTTGGCAGGCTGCAATGGAGAAAGTTCACCTTCCAGATGACCTAATGGAAGATGACCTGTGAGTTCACTCTAAAGCACAAACTGAGAAATGGACATGTACTCTGATCTATGATTTTCTGCTTGTGCTGTTCCGAACTACTGGCACACGCTTGTGCTTTCGGAGGGAACTCAGAGCTTGAAGGAAGGAAACACATCATGTCAAATCAGAATGTACTGCTCCTATGGATTTTCTTGGAGCTTGTGCTTTTCGAGGGAACTCGGAGCTTGAAGGAAGAGAACACATCTATGGATATTCTTGGGGCATCAGAATTTACAGCTCCTATGGATATTCTTGGGGCATTAGGGTACTATTAACCATCCAGTTTTGTAGCATTAGCTGTAACATGTAAACTGACAGCACAAGCAAAGCAGCTGTTGTAGTTTAGGTGTACAAGTTTAGTGTTGGCACTGAGGCATGTATCATTGTACAATTGTCCGATTACCAGAAGAAACCATTGAGAAGAGCGAAAATTATCTCTGAAGCAAAATTTACTTTTCTGGTGTGATAATGTGATATACGAAGGCTTCAAGCAATCACATGTTGAAAGCCATGGAGAAGTTGCAGCTAAGGGGCTGGACGCAAGCAAATCAAATAGTTTGTTGCTTATTTCGTTTGGGGCATATAGGAGGCAAGAGATTGCAGGCGGCAGTCACACACTTGAACCGCGCATGCCATTCAAGAGGAGTGGTGAAGGAACGACATACAACATCAGCAATTACCATTTGTAAAATATTATAACACGCATGAACATCAATGCACGGTCTCGGTGAATTTGACCGGAGCTTGGCTCCTATGAATTTAGAAGGGGTATAACAGCTCAGTGTATCCAAAACTCCAAATAGCTATTCTCTAAATGTCATGCGGCTTCCAGGAAGACAACAAATCAGTAGCGATGGTAATATTAGAGATACATCTCATCATATATCACGAACCAAACATATATTGATCCAACTTCGACGGTAATTACCAAGTCAAATTAACTACGAACAATGCTGCATATATAGGTGGATAGACATGGAATTATGAACAACAGAACTAGATACTAATAGCGGTTTATAGTCGCTGTCGTCGCACAAGAGACGAGACAGGAGGCTTCGAAGTTGTCAGAACTAGTTATCGACGACGTAGCCGCACTCCTCCCGGAGCTTCTTCTGCGACTCGACGAGCATCAGCCTCAGCTCGTCGAAGAAGTCGGCCGCTTCATTGTACTTCTTCATCTGCTCTGCGCTGAAGGTGTCGTGGTCTTGGCGGTCGAAAGGCTTGTACTCGACGGTGAGGAGGTAGTCCACCGGCTCCTTGTTCTCGTCGCCGAAGCCCGATGGATCCACCGCAGCAGCAGGCTTCTCTCCACCGGAGATGCCGGCACGCGCCACCGCAACAGCGGACAGGTTCAGCGGACGCAGCGCACCGCGCGCTGGCACACCTTCCTCCGCCGCCATAGCTCACTCGATCAAGCAACTCGGACTGGCCAAATTTGGGGATTTTGTTTTTTAATTTGGAACCCAACCTTTCGATTTTGGGGGTGAGGCTGCGGTATTGTATCGATCTTATAAAGGCGGAGGTGAACCCCTGGCACCGGTTGAAGTCCAGGTCGGGATGGATGTTCCGATCCTGTTACTATCCGAAAGTAATTAGAAGTGGTATAGTTGAAAGGGGTTATCATAACGGAAAATCTATTTGTAAGGCGCCTGCTGTGTGGCATAACCGTACGCACGCCCGCGAGCCGTCCGATCGCGGACGGACGGCCAGCGCGTTTGCCCTCCAGACCCAGGTCATTTCTCACTCGCGCGAGTCGCGCCGCTCGAAACCCCAGCGCCGCCGGCCTCCGCTCCGTCGCCTCAACCTCGCCCCGCCGCCCAGCGTCGCCGGCCTCAACCTCGCCGTGCCCTCCGCCGGCTGCCGCTCCGCCCTTGTCGTCCGTCGCTCCGTCCTCCGCCGGCCGCGCTATGACCTCCGTTCTGTCGTCCGCTCCGTCGCCTCAACCTCTGCCCGCCGTCGACCCGTGGAGGAGAAGAACCGCGCACCGGCCTCCGCTCCACCATCCGCCGGCTCGACGGAGCTCTCCCTGGCGGGGGCGCCTGGAGGAGGAGAGGAGCTCCGGCCAGCTGCTCCGGCATGGAGGAATATGAGGATCCGATTGCGTTTTTATTTTTCTCTTCAAGGGTCTTTTTGTAAAACTTTGGAACCTTTTGTAATTTTGAATTTATGCAGTATGCGGCAGATGCCGTAGCGCACGACGAGCGAGCGAATGCGGGTGATGTATGCGAGCGGGTCCGCGAACTCTAACTCCGTCGGGCGAAATACCGGCGCCTCCGGGACAGGGGCGGTGGAAGTTGAGACTCGGGGCAGCAGCCGGTGGGAGAGGCGGTGGTGGCCGGGAAAGGATGGAGTGATATAGTTATCCACCACGAAATTCGTATGGTTACCATACTCTATCAGTAATAGTTACCCACCATGTATTAATAAAGTTACCCATGTGTTCATGATAAAGTTACCAACCTGTTACTGAAAAAGTTACTCACCTATTACGGATGGAGTTACCCACCCAGTACCCATGGAGTTTACCTACCTAGTACTGGTAAAGTTACACATGTGTTTATGATATAATTACCCACCCTGTACTGATAGAGTTATCCACCATGTACCGATGGAGTTAACCATGTGGTCATGATATAGTTATACACAACGAAATCGATATAGTTACCCATGTTTACCATACTCTCTCGGTAATAGTTATCACCCAATACTGATTGAGTTACCCACCCAGTACTGATAAAGTCACCCATATGTTTTCATGGCGTAGTTATCCACCACAAAATCAATGTAGTTACCATACTCTCTCGGTAATAGTTATCGCCCCAATACCGATGAAGTTACCACCCAGTACTGATAAAGTTACCCATGTTTATCATGTTCTCTTGGTAATACTTACCACCCAATACTGATGGAGTTACCCACTTACTACTGATAAAGTTATCCATGTGTTTTCATGTGTAGTTATCCACCACAAAATCATAGTTACTCTACTCTCTCGGTAATAGTTACCACCCAATATTGATAGATTAACCACCTAGTACTGATAAAGTTACCCATGTGTTTTCATAATGTTGTTATCCAGTACGAAATCAATGTAGTTATCATACTCTCTCGATAATAGTTATCCACCCATTACTGATGGAGTTACCCACTCAGTACTTATGAAGTTATCCATGTGTTCATGATGTAGTTATCCAACACGAAATCGATGTAGTTACCATGTTCTCTAAATAATAGTTACGAACACAATGCTCATCTTTTTTATGTGTAGTTGTCACTATGAAATCGACAGTTATCATCCTAATACTTATGCACGATAAATTTACCATCTCAAAGTGATGTGGTAACTTTAAAACTCGTAAAAAATCTAAAAGAACAACAAAAAATGTTCTATTTCAACCCGAATACTAATCGTTAATATGGTGGGTAACTTACGTATTCAAGCCTGGGTAACTTATATGTTACGAGGGTGGTAACTTCTGGTCACAATTTTTTTTTCGTCGAAACATATCGACATGGGATCTAGTTTTGAAGATCTCGTCGCGACTAGTCCAACGGTGAAAACGGATCTTAAATCGGATAAACGGTTTGTGCTAAAAAACTTTTTGAATTTTCGATTTTTGCATTTAATGCTAATTACGTCAGCAATTCTGTCATTTAGTGCATGCATGCATATTTGCTTGGTGAGGGCTCCGTTCGGATCAGAAAATGGTGACGGACACGCATGTTGTTGGCGGAACATGTTTTTATCATAATGTCTACACTTTTGCCAAATGTAAGGCGCCTTACACATAGTCGTTCCCCATAATCACTATATTAACAGTGTACGAACTAACAAGTAACAAGTCGATGCCCGCCAAAACTCAAACTTTAAAGAACCTACCGTTTATTAACGTGTTTTGTGAAACTAGTGAGACCACAATGTTTCGGTGAAAAACTTTACCATTGTCAAAAGACCACGATTTTTTTTATTCTAAAAAAGACAAAATAGTGCATCAACCAAATCTAACAAACGTGGTATTTTTTCCGTCCAATGGGAGTATGCATATGTTGTCAAACTTATAATTTGATGGTAGGATTGTTTCGCATAACCTTTGATTTGTTCTATCGGCTTCCGGTTCATCCGTGTTTCTCCGTATCACACGCCATAAACACAATCAATAATTTTAGAGTTATGGAAGGCTTCTAACGAAATAGACTTACGGAATTATGTGAATGGATTCATTTGGTGTTTCCTCCCGCGATTTCAGGGCCACAATTTCTCCTCCTTTCTTTCAGCGTAATCCCATAACCCCAAAGGTTCAAGGCCAAGAATGTTATGAGAATTTGGACGATTCTAATCCATGTGAATTTTTCCTACAGAATCCCTTTTGATCATAGGAATGAGGTCACCAAATCTCCATAAATTTATTCTTATGCACTCCATTCCATAGAAATCTGAACATGAGATCAAAGCTCATTTTATTTTTCCCTTTGAGAAGTCCAATATACTTACACTCTATCACTCTCCCCAGACATTTTGGTTTTTTACGGGTATTGAGTGCTATGGAAATTCACTAGACATCGCTACAATCCCATGTTTTTTCATCTTCCTGCAATCCAAAAGAGGTCCTCGGGCTCACACACCTTCCTAACACTCACCGTTAGATCGTCGTCACGTCAAAATATGTAAGTATTAGATGGAGTCATGGACGATCATGTCCAGAATTCTGTTCACCATCTATTAAAATCTTCACCTCACACGTTGCCAACGGGTTTGCATCACAGAAAATGTTCCTCGATTTATAAAAAGGATAACCTAGATGAATTTTTTACAACATGGATAATTAGTGTTACGAAATGCACAACGTGGATAAGCAATCGAAATGTTTTTCATGTGTGACCTGCATAAAAAAGACGAATGTTGGAAGAAAAAATGACGTCTTTTTAGAGGCACGATCTTGTGATTTTTGTGTAGTATATAATATAACGTATTATCTAGCAAAACTTTACTGATATGTAGATACCATGTGTATGTATACACAAGTAATTTTCATTTAGAATTTACGAAACTTTAAAATACAATTTTGTAGTATTTTTTATTTTTAAATACCGAATTCACAGCCAACACACCTCGCTCCAAGATTGAGGCTCACACACACCTGAAACTCACTGGTTGATCGTGGTCACGCCTATTTGATTGTGACTGTTCAGGCCAGTAGGCCATGGTGAAGTCTCGTCAACGACGACCACATCCAGAACAGAGCCCGAGGAGCCAAAAGCCCGCAGACGCAACAGCACGCTCGAACTACTACGCGGCCATGACTGGAAGATGATGCTGGATGGAGATAATTAAGAGGGCTTTGCTGTATGTTTCCAATGAGCGGCATTTTCTTTGTTCGCTTAGTTGCACTTGCTTCTCAGTGTCACATGATCGTCTTGTTGAAGATGTAGTCTCTACGCTGTTCGGGCTGTGTCACCGGAGGTGGACGACAACTCCTCCGTTGTTGACCCTCAGATTTAACAGCGGGGACACTTTGAGTTTGAGCTCGGTGAAGGATACTCAATATCTACAGCTCAACTCCATACCTCGTGTGTACATTCCAGATAGACCGTTGGGAGAACCACCCGCGGGGCATCAACTGGATCGCACTTCTATCGAGGCCCATGAAGACTGCAAATGTGGCAATATCGAATCCGGGTTGTCGACGGATGAACGATCGCCGTTTGGTTCCATTTGTGATCTTCAGCATCTTCTTCATGAGCTTAGATCATCTTCTTGCGGTGTTGTGCACCTAGGCACTTATCTTTCTTGCTCTACCGTGGAGAGCCATGTAATGATGTACCTTGATCCTTAATATTTATATATCTAGCTTTGTTCAAAAAAAAAAACTACTACGCTGGGCCCGCCCCGACAGACGAACCGTGAAGAACGCGACCAACCCGAAGAAACAGCCGTGCGAAAAAGATTGAATGATCCATCAAGCCACGCAGCGGCCGGCCAGCGAGCGCCGTCAAGCAGAGTATCGGGGTTAATAAACCGTTCCGCCTTCCTCGCTTAGCTCATGCTCCGCCCGCCCGCCCGCCCGCCGTAATACCAGCACCAATCCCACCCACCTCTCTCTCCGCTCTCCGCACCCAACCGCGCCGCCGCCTCCGCCCGCCGCAACCCGCGCCCGTGCGCACCATGGTAATGTGCCGCCAAACTAAACCCTAGCTCTTCCCTCCTTCCTCGAATCCTTTCCCTGCTAGGGCGTATCTCCCGCCGCGGATTCCGATGGCGTCCGGGTGGGTGGTGTGGGCGGCCCGTGCGTCGATTGGGAGGGCGCCGCTCGGCCAGTCGCCGGGATTATCGTGGCGTGCTGGGCTCGGGTTGGCGGTTTTTTTGGGAGGAAGCGCGGGTTGTTCGTGGTTAGCTAGTGCTTCGGTTGGGTACTTGGGTTTGGGGTTTTCAGGCGAGGTAGTTTTTAAATTTGGTGCTTTTCGTGTGATGCTGGATGCGCAGATTCATTGCTTGCGTTAAACAATTACGGGTGGGAGGATTGCTTGCGCCCTTGTTTTTTTGCCCGTGCAAAGGAAAATAAAATAGTGCATTAATTACGCTGATACTCTCTCGTCCCCTCGGTAGTACGTACGTATGTGGCAAAATGTTACTGAGTGGGAAATAAGTAGTATCCACTTCTCCGGTGTCTTCCATTTTTGTACTCGCCCGCCTGCATTTTTGTGTGCTTTAATTTGGGGTGGAATTAATTCATCCAAGTAAGAAACAGAGGTTGCCGCATTTGGCCGTGATGTCGAGTAATTTATCGTGATCTTGATATTTGGTGGAGTCGGAGCATTGCGTCTAGTTGCATGAGCAGGGCATTAATTTGATAGTTTTCATGGCCTTTTTTAAGGCCTTGAGGGTGCATTTGATTGTTCTGTATCTTGGTCCAAGTCAGTTGGGGGTATCCTGCTATATGTCGCGGTTTGGATGTATTTGACATTACGGTGGTGTGTGTGATACTATGGCCTTTGGGCTGAGGCTTGGTCAGCCAGGTCTTGGTTGATAAAGCCAGCACTATTCAAAAAAGTCGTCAGCTTTCCTTGTAACATATACAAGGAATAAATGTATTACTTTGGAGGGTTTGTTCCACATGGTATTACAAGGATAATAATCATCTAATTGTTCTGCCGGCTTATCTCGAAGGAGTAATTATGCTGCTTCTGGGCAATTAACAATGATTAGGATCTCACATTGTTTTTAATATTGCTGGCTTATCCAAGTGCTTGTTTTGTAATTAGGATTTTCTGTGGCACAGTTTCTGGAAAGAGGATCAATTTCGTACATCCTATTGGTATATTTAATGGCCTGCAATCACTTTTGAATTTTTCCGAGTTTGTAGTATATGCTTTCCGCATGTCTTGGCTACTTATATTTTGCGTTTTACCCTTATTTCTGTGTTTAACTCAAGTACAGTATACAAGTTGCATGTGCACTAATATTATGGCTGTGAGAAAAAAAGTTCTGAACTGATGTGTGTTACTACTTCTAGGAGGTGAAAAGAAAGAAACAAGAGGAAGCTATTGATTTAAATGAGCCAGGACACGAAGATGAAGGTGAATGTTGGTTATATTACACAGATTCATACCATTTGATTCATATTGAGGATACCATTTTTGTATCATATTACCTATATTTTATTGGTCTAATTGTTGTTCAAACATAAAGATTGGGATGTCTCCCCAAGTACCCTACATTATATGAAATATACAAAAAAAAATGTGAACCCTGTTATCCTTCGAAAGTCCAAGAGAAAATCACAACAACAACAAGGCCAACTGACCAACTGTGCTTTTAATCTTGATAATAAGGGTGTATTGGCTCTTGTGCTTTTGTAATTTATAGCTACATAGGTTAACATATGACAAGCTCCAAATTATTCATTCCCAATATGCAATTCTCGGAAGGTAGTGTTCAAAAGCAACCAAAAAAAAAACAGAAAGAAAATTTACCAGATATTAGCTTGTATGGATTCAGAACTTAAGATGTATAAAAAATACTTTTGAAATCTCAAGTAGGGTTGGTGGTTTTTGAAGATTAGAAGGGCGAGAATGTGCAAATCTATAGAAGTATAGGTGATATAGATCAAAATTGTATTAAATAATGTCAACATATGATCGAGTTTTTATTAGTTTGAGCTTAACATGTATCTGTTATCATGAATGATGTTTACTTCTTTTCACTTTCATTGGAATTTGACGTGAAGTATATATTTTCTCATGGCAGTTGTTAGAGTATTGCTGCGAAAGGATCACAAGAACATATGCCGCACTAAAGTCTGTGATACTCCAATAGAATTGTAAGTTGATCATAACTTTTTGACTGGTCATTCTAGTGAGTACTTGGTATACTAGCTCCTAGCATCATGACTATTTGTCAATACAAATTCTTCATACTTTCTGTAGCATATGGTCGCTGATCCACAATTTAAGTTTACACTGTTGACGGGTGGGCTTTGAGCTGTTGTTGTAAGTGAATGTGGGCATGCGGCTGTGCTCATGTTTAATACTAGACTCATCAACTTGAAAGCTTGTTTGGATAAGTGATTGCAGGTGTGCTCATGTTTAATACTAGACTCATCAACTTGAAAGCTTGTTTGGATAAACTATGACCCGACCCAGTTCCTCTATGTAGGATCAAAGGGTATCCATATCCATACAAGCTCTGGGTGAAATTACTTCTCTATCGCACAATATCTACTTAAGCCTACCATGTGCAGAGACCAAGGGGGCGCTATATTTAACTGTTTGAAATTTTGAATGGAGCACACAGTCATATACCCTATTAAATGCCAGGATACTACAACTATCCAACCTCTGTTTATTGCACTATAATAGGTGTATCAATAGTTCAATATTACAATAACTACATTCCCGATTTCCTCCTAATATACAAATACACATTTTGATGCCTGTTCGAGACATTCCTGATTCCCTCAAGCACTAACATGATTGAAACCACATATCCCAAAGAAATGGACGTATAACGGAAGGGGATATTTTTCAAAATATATTACGGGAGAATCTTTTATGTGCCTTTTAGTTTGCACATCTGTATGCATATTTGGCTGAAGGTTGTTCTATAAACTACAGATACCAAAGTAATTGAGTACATCTGCACCTAAGTCAACTGAGATTTTCTCATGTCTAAGTCGTTGGTGCTAGCCATCTGGTCTAATATTGATTCCTCCCACTCCTGTTCTAGTCTCAACCCGGAGACATTGGATGTCTCAGGGTGTCAACTTAGACATTACAAAATCTCAGGCAACTTAGATGTAGCAAAACCAAAATTAATTTTATGATTTCCTTTTGCAGGCCTTCGGTTTGGTCTATTAGTCATTTTGTGTCAGCTAAAGTATACAAGCTTTGTAATTTCCGGAAATTTTCACTGTTTCCTGATCCGGAAGATGACCTTCAGAATAAGGAATGGGGAAAGTTTATACATTTCCTTTGTCGACATCAGAGGGTAGGTACAAATTGCACCTTATGCGTACTCGTTTATTGACTCATTGCTATGGGTCATACAATAAAAGCTATTTTTATATCTTTAAGTTACGCTCTAAAAGAAATCCAGTTGAGGATAGGGAAACTGCCAAGTTAGCGCTCTGAGAGAATACACTTCTGTTGTTGGGTGTGGCTAGCTAGAGGTGTCAGACATGGGTTAAAGTAAGAGGGACAGCTGAAAGAGAGGAATAAATAAAGGTGTGAAGGAGAAGGATTCAATACTGTAGGACATTTTAGTTCTCAATTATGAAAAATCAACTTTGGGCAAATGTTTTTCTGTGCTGCAAGTTAAGCAGTACATTGTATTTCTTCTACCACAATTCAGTAGCTCTATTTTGCTGTCTGTAATGCGAGGGACCGTTCTTTTAATGTACTTTTTGTAGGCCGGTGTTGTTAGATACGGGTCCATGACTTTCCACATTCTTCCTCCTCAATCTGGTGAACAACCTAACTACTCACATGCGGTGATCTTGTACGATAATGAACAAAAACATCCTGGAATCGTCAAAATGATGGCAGGTATATTTGTTGAGATTTTTGCTATATTCTTGGACAAAAGTGCTTTGCTGGGGCTCTTCATTAGTACTCCACGAGTTATATATTTTACTCAGCCAGATGTATTGTTTTGAGCTGACATCATGTTATTTCCTAAGAGTCATATCTGCCGAGCTTTCTTTCTTTTCACTCTTTTTTTTTTGGATAATTGCTTCATGTTGTTGAGGGAAGTTCTACCTATAGTTGAAACTGAAGTTGTGCATCATCTTTAGCAACATTTTCTATTAGCTTTTGCTGATTTACAATGTTTTTGCTTATCGACTGTTCTTCACCTATTTGTTGTGCACCAGAGAGATCCAACAAGAGTGAGGAGATTTGTGATAATGAACCAAATCCGAAGCAGATGAATACTTCACGTAAACACCATGATCAAGAATCCTCACCATGCGAGTCTGTTGAAGATGGTCCTAGAATTTTAGATCCAATAATGAAAAAGAGAGCATATGCTCTTACAAAAAATTTCGTCAGCACAGACCCTTCTTACCTGCGGACTCTCAGTCAGACACATGCTGGCTGGATCTTTGGAGCAATAGCAGAGCTTGTTGACAACTCAAGAGATGCTGGCGCGGCAAGGTACCTCCATGACTTTATGTATTATAATCAGAAATTGAATCTTGATTCACTTTAAAAATCATTTTAGGGCCAGGTTGGCTTTGCCTGTGATGTGTTACTCTGCATTGCACAACTTCCATTAGTCAACAGATTATTTACCAACTCTAGCAATAAAACATTTTGATGTTAGCTCCGAGGAGGAAATTTTCAGTTCGTTAATGTTTTCAAAAATAATATATACAAAATTATAGATTGATAGCAGCTGCTGTGCCAAGCTAAGCTTTATTTTTACCATCTCATTTTGCTTCTCTTCCAAGTGAATATGTACAAAGTGTTCTGCTAGGTTTCACATAATGTATCTTGTCTCAATACATTGTGTAAAACATTCTTCAATGAGGCTAGTGTTTTAACATATATGGAAGACTATTTGGAGCCATTCATGTTGTTTTATTGCATTGACCTCTTGGTTATTTATTCTCCTTTATCCTTCTGCAAGGTTGGATATTTCCATCCAAACTATGTTTTCAAAGAAAGTAAAAGGAAAAGTTCCCGTCTTATCTGTAATTGATGATGGCTGCGGAATGACTTATGCTGAAATGATGAAAATGATCTCATTTGGTCACAAACGACCGAATGAACATTCCAAGGATCAGATTGGGAGGTTTGGAATCGGATTCAAGGTAAACATCTATCATCAGATTGCGCTCTATGCCTTTCTTATATTGTCCTCAGTACTTTAATTTTTTGGGAATGAGGGAACATGATTCCCATAATCTCTGTATGAATGATCTTTAAACTTTTTGATCTCTTACTTCCAAGCTGCTAATGCCATAATGGTAGCCTAGCTTCGTAGTTACCCCCATTCAATATACACTACTTAGATGTGTAGGGCTGTTAGTAAATGAAGAATTGTTTGTGTGTTACTCGATATTCATATACTTATACTACCAGTGCTAGAATCACTCCTTAGTGTTGCAGGTGTTACTGTGCAATGCTAATGCTATTCTCCAGATGGCTTTAATTTAAACCCTTTCTGTTCTGCAAGCTAGTATAATTGAAGCTTTTTAATGGCAAGCAATGAGACAAATAACTAATAATTTGGTCACTTAAAAGGTTCGTGTTTGCACTGATAGGAATTGTCATACAGAAATCATGGCATTGCTCTCTATGATCTTTTATCCCTTGATTTTAGGAGTTAAACTATATCTTTCTGCCTTTGCTTGTGCTCTAGAAAGCTCATTCGATTTCTCTTCTGCGTGCTATAAGCATGTATGCGGTCTTGTTCAACCTAATTTGTGTATGAAAGTGTTATAAGTTGTTACTTTGTACTTTACTGTTTTCTCCTGTGCTATTTTGTAGACTGGTGCTATGAAACTTGGGAAAGATGCCGTTGTGCTTACCCAAACTTCGACTTCCAGATCAGTGTCCTTTCTGTCTCAGTCTTTTAATGAAAATAAAGAAGTAAGCATGGTTGTACTTACTGCATTCATTCTTCGTCTGTTGGCTTGTTAATTCTATAATAGTTTGATTTGCTACAGAATCTTGAGATACCTGTGGTGACATATCGCAAAGAAGGGCAATACATGGAAGTTGATTTGAGGGTCCAGTCTGAAGCTACTGCTGAATATAATCTGAATGCTATCAAGGAATTCTCTCCCTTTAATGAGTATTTCATTGGAGAAAAGCTAGGTTTATTTGGTGAACACGGTACTGGAACACAAGTTTACATATGGAATTTAGATAGATGGGGTCAAGATTACACCTTGGACTGGAACTCAGGAAGGGGTGACGAAAATCCCATCGACCATGGCCGTGGAGACATATTAATCCGTTCAAGAAGAGTCAGATCGCGCCCAGGACAAACAAGTACCAAGGTACACTTTATAATTTCACGTCACCATTTCATGTGTTACTTTTCCTTTCAAGTGAAGAGGTAAAATTCTAGTATCATTATAGCATCTGGAAAGATAAATAATTCATGTATGAGATCTTATACCCTGAAAGTTGATATATGAGAGCTTGATGAGCCACGACATAGCCTTCACATGTTTAGTACTCTGAATGTCATGCATGGATTTGTGATTTGGAACTTAGCCTTCTTAGTTTTGTGTTTCTAGTTTGTCTGTCGCCTGCACTTTGCTTTTATGTGAATGCTAAAAACATCGTCTGGCTTTGCTGATTGATTAATCATATTCTATAGGTGCCATTGGACTACTCACTTCAAGCCTATCTAGAAGTTATGTTCAGGAATCCTCGGATGAAAATCACTGTCCAGGGGTCTCAGGTAAATAATACTCGGAGTATTAGTTTATATTGCTGTGAAATATATATATTCTTATTTAAATCATATGGTTTTATTCGTAGGTCAAAGCCCGCCCTTTGGACAAGACCCTTAACAAGACTTCTGTGATATCTGATGTCATTATGGGAAAGACCATTCAGTTGACTCTGGGAAGGAGCACTGTGGAATTTGACAGAACGAATTGTGGAGTTTTCTTGTATTGGCATGGACGCCTGATAGAGGTGGATTAACTGCAATTTTATATTTAATTTTTTTTAACCGAGTTGTGCCGTTTGCACACTTTGACATTCTTTTGTAGTGCCTTCATACGTTAGTGTGGATATTCTTACCTCTTCATATGTGCTTGCTTTTCTAACTTCTTATTTTGTGTTCTCTTCTCAGTCTTACAAACGAGTTGGGGGTCAAAAGCATAATGCTGACACAGGACGTGGTGTGATAGGAGTTGCAGATATTACAGAACTCATTGTATGACTCATAATATCTTGACTGTGCTATGGATGTTCTTCAGTTTCCTGTGGGTTTGAATAAACTTCATATGTTTTGCAGGATGATGAAGATGGCAATTCATGGGTTCTCAACAGCAAACAAGGGTTTCAAGATTGTGAAAAGTATGCCACCTTGGAGGAGTGGCTTGATAGGAAAATGGATGAATATTGGGATACAAACTTTGAAAGTATAGAATTGGTATGATGCCAATTTAGTCTATATTTTAAAATATCTTGCTCGTCACACTTATCTGGTCATCAACTGATATATAAAATCTCTTTGCATCGGACTCAGCAAGATATAAGTAGATGAAAACACTACAATGTTACAACTTCTGATCGTGCATTTATTGAGAAAGACTACTTTCTTTTTTATTTTGCATTTGTTTGATAAACCAAAACAAAGGTTAGCCATACATAACTTTACATGTGTATAATCAATCGTGCTGTAAGGGATGCTATAGTGGTGTTAGGAATCAGGGTTGGTCTCCAATCCTTGTTTTCTGCTTAGCGACCAGAAGCCAAATGTTTATAGTATGCAAGAATCAGTTGTTGTTCAAAAAATATGTTAAATGATTTTTATGCATTATTGACTCCAGCTTACCTTCCATACAGGAAAAAGGAGATGAGCACTGCAAGCCTGATCATGAATGGGTTCAGTGTTGTGGCTGTCGTAAATGGAGAGTGTTGCCTGCCGGATTCAACTCAGGGTCCCTACCAGAGGAATGGTTTGTATCAGGCAATCATGCTCAACTTTATCATCGAGGAATGTTTCAAAGGATGTTTTTGTATGTCACCATAATAGGCGCAAAATTTGAGGTCTTGAGTTTGCAACATATTGTTTGTACTCTCCGACTACCTTGACTAGGGTTTTATCTTCTGCTTACATGGTTTTTCCTGGGCCTCATCCAGAAAGCCAGTAGCATACCAGTTAGGCCCCGCTTGGTATGTCGGGAGGATTTCCGGAACCGTAATATTTCCTGGCCCCATGCCGGATTTTCCGCAGGACCATCACACGTCCGTGAAATTTACGCCGGTATTGCCTAAAATACGGTCAATCCAAGCGAGGCCTTACTGTCTCAACTTCTACTCGAATTTGATTTTTCAATTCTTTTGCCTTTTTTTTCATTTTCAACCACTTCAGACAACATAAAATAGAGGCAGAGTTCAAAAACATGAATATGCTGTACTTGTTAATACTGACTGCAGCACAAGCTTCTGCGTTAACTGTGCTAGAGTACTCATATATGACTGATAGTTTCTTTACAGACAGTGTTCTAGACTTGTCCACATTACTGGTTTCTCAGCTGCTCACTAGATGATTGTTTGTTCTGCATTGAATTTTGTATTCATCAGCTATTTGTTTTGAATATTCTTGTATCATCACAATGTAGGGGTTCAACAGTAACTTCAGTATTTTGGTTATGTGAAGTTTATA
Organism: Poa pratensis; assembly: GCA_947311845.1. Taxonomy (NCBI): domain Eukaryota; kingdom Viridiplantae; phylum Streptophyta; class Magnoliopsida; order Poales; family Poaceae; genus Poa; species Poa pratensis. The sequence goes on from CAMZMU010000080.1 coordinate 19,868,467, forward strand.
TATTCGATAGCCTCTTTCCTTCCATTCTTTCGAGAGGTCTGAAGTTTAACTCTGAAATTTCAGGTTTTGCTTGATGCCACCCTTCAATGGGAGATGTACGACTCCAGAGCAACAAATGGGCCGTGGCATTATAACCATCGGCGAGAAAAGATCAGGTTATGATGGTCATAATAGTATTGCCCAGCAGGCATTGACAGCTAAGGTTGATACAAACAAAATAAGGTCTGATGATGAAGAGGTTGAGAGATTCAGCGAAGATGAAGATGTGAAGGTAACCATAAATCCAAAGATTATATATGAATGTCGTGTTTTATGAAGGTCAATTCATGACTAATAGATGACTTCTGTTGTCTGCCCAGAATGTCGAGTTAATCCACATGAACGTCAACAAGCGAAAATATTCTTCTGGTGGAAAGAACAACATTGAAGGTATGCAAGATGTGTACTAACAAGAATAACGGAAACCCCACCCTTTTTTTCTTGACTTATATGGAGTCATGAACTAACATTGTTCTTCCCAGATGATGATTCTGAGGGTAATTGGTCACAAACCGAGTCTGCTACTCGCCCCTCTATTTTAAAGAGGATACGGAGAGGCGCTAGGAGGAATTGTAAGCAGTGAGAGTGAATCGAAGTACATGGTAATTGGCATTTCATTTTGTAACCGAGGGTCTTAAAAACATTAGTCATTTCACTCGGGTTCTTTTTCTCTAGTTTATTTTTTGCTCCGATTAATTTTCTTTTCTCCAGGACTTGTGGGGACTGTTCCTGAGGCGCTGCGGCACTTAGATCCAGATCCTTCAGTTCAAGCAAAAAAAGAAAAGCATCAAGGAAATTGGATGAATCCCTTTTGTGTATATAGCTTTTGAGTTAGTGTAATGTGTATACAGCAAGTCCGCCAAACTGGTCCAAGTAGGATCGATTCCTCAGAACCAAAACAAGCAACTGTTGTGCGCCCTTTGCCCTTTAGTTGGAGGAAAGTTCTTCACTGCACCCGTCTGTGTTCTATCATTGCACGTGCTCAAACATCGTGTTTATTTACCATTTCATACTTATGTACGGTAGTCATTCGGCCAAGTAAGATTGCATGACAGAACCACTGGTGAGGTAGTGCCCCAGTAAACTTTGAGAAACTGGAAGTAAAGTTCTATAACTATACTAGACATGGTGAGCAGAGTAAAGCAACATTAACATTCTTGAGTAAACATCCTTGGGTTACAACACTGAAACCCCACATTGAAGTTAACCCCCTGTAATTCTAATCACAACTATTCGGAGCTTGCTGCACTTTTCACCTATTGTACGAACTGTTTGCCTGAAAATGTTTGAGCAAACATCCAATCTGAAGGTGCAACATTGTACATTGTGATCGTCCTCCCTTTCCCCCAGTGACCTCGAACGACAGTGGCTGGCCTCGGAGGTCGGCGTCGCACTGCCAGTTCTGTCCCCAGTTTCTCCCCATTGGTATCCACCCGGTCTTTGACCCTTTCACTTTCACGGCGTCGACCTCACCGTCTGCTGCCACATTGGTGATCAGTACCTGGAGGAAGTTGGCGCCCCCGGTGATCGTAAACCGTATTCCGCCGGCTCTGTCGCAGCTCACCCTGCACCAATGACGTCAATGTCTGGTCACAAATGAGATACTGCTTGATTTATCATTGGTGGTGATCTAACTGACTTGTAAAGAGAACACGTGGTGTTTACTACTCTTGCACCAGTTGAGACATACTCATAGCATTTGTCTGAAACTGTGGAAGTACTCATTATTAGCACACAGGAGTCAGATTTTAAAAAAGAAAAAAGTGTCACTGGTTAAAGCTCTTCTTTTCTATACACCCTCTCGGCCCTGATACTTTCTACCCAGTAGCCCGCAATGTAAAGTGGCTTGAAACTGTTCCACAGTCTACGATCCATTTCTAATCATAAAACATCATTTGAACTTTTGCAAAAGCAGGTTATAATACTACACCAGTTGCACAACTCAAGAATGATAGTGACACACTTTTGCACGCATATTCACACATTGGCTATCTACGGAGTCAATGATAAGCTAAAGGGCAATTCAGGAACATCAAATTAACTTCTTGTTACCTTCGAAACTGCACCTGGACAATGTCAGCCTTGGCCTTGGCCACCCGGAGGAAGGCAGCCTCAGTCATCTCGAGGTGCTCCTTGGGGAAGTTGCACCAGCCACCGAAGTCGTCGGCCAGGCCGAAGTTGGGCGGGCAGAAGTCAGTCGCCGTCACGACGACGGTCGGGCTGCCCCTGAGGCACCAGAGGATGTTGTTCACGCACCGGAGCTCGTAGCAGCCGCCACAGGCGCTGCCCCTCCCGAACATCGCGCCGCTCAGGCCGGCCGTGTACCTCCCGTATCTGAATATGTCCAGGTCCCCATACCCACAAGCGCCACCACCTTCAGAGTTTCAGACAACCGTTGTATCAGATTTTTTTAAAGAATTGACATTGAGCAGAGGATGTAAATGGCATTCCATGTGAGCTTCAGAATCCAGATTATATTTTTGTTGAATCTTCAGAAGAAAAAAAACAGAGTCGATTTAAATGGAGCAGTTACTGAGCGAGAAGGTACACTGCATGACTTGAGTGCAGGCAGTGACAGCAAGAAAAGATCATGTTGTACTACCTTGCCCGGACCCCTCGTATCAGCATTGTCAAGGATCGGGATCAACATGCATTCAATGTGCCCACTTCTTACGCTAAGGGGAAACCAATTTAGTAAAAAAATGCACTAATGCTCCACTCCAATCATTAGTTTTCTTTCGGCTGATTAGGACTGCACTAACACAACAAAAAGGTTATTTTAAGTATGATAAAGAAAAAATGTTGATGGTAAAGGACAGCATTAGCATCGACACTGTTCTATAATTATCAAAGAAACCCTTTTCCACCCCTTTTCACAAATCACAATGAGGCACGCATATCGTCTACACTCTACAGAACATCCATGGAATGTTCAGTTCCAATCATCAAAATCCATCTAAAAAATGTAGTAAAAAGGAACAAGTTTCAACATCGAATCGCCCCACTCTGCCTCCTGTTGCAATTTCACACTAGCATTTCCCTGGGCAATACGCCGGATCTACCTAACCCCACACCTTCTCCTCGCCCAAACATACAACATTCGTCATCTCCAATCTCCATCCAGAATAAAGAAATGCAGGAACAAAGCCGGGGCAAAAAGATGTTCATTCAGTCATTCTTGATGCCGCGATTGAGAAGGCGAAACGAGAAACAGAGGAAGGAACGCATACCATCGTTGAGCGGGTGCCCCTGGGACTCCTTGACGTAGGTGGCCGTGCCGAGCCTCCAGTCCTCGTAGCCGCCGCCGCCATTCCCCCCCAGCCTTGCGCCGCCGCCGAACCTGACGCCAGAGATCAGCAGCAGGAAGAAGAGCAGGAGCAGAGAGCCCGTCATGGTGATCACCCTGATTCACCGGTCGGTGCCACTGTTGGATTGAAGTGTTCTTGCGGCGGATTGGAGGAAAGGACCGAAGGGGGGCTTGTGTTGGCCTTGGTGGTGCTGCTTTGTTCTTGGCGAGTTTCTTGGGCTCCTGCAGGAGTGGGCAGTGTTTGTTTGCCGTGGCCTGGCTTCAGGCTTGGACTGTGGTGGCGAGGGAGTCAAAGATGAGGGAGGGCAGTGGGGCATGGGAGCAGAACGGGCGCTGCTTTCGCCACGCCCTTTCTGCCCTCACTTTATCGGGATTCGCTGCCATGGCGAGCAGACCGCGCGCGCGGCGGCTTCCCCTTCGAGGAACTGGACGTGACATTCCTCCGTGCCGCGCCCTCCGAAACATGTACAGTATCTTTTTTACTACTAAGGGCTCGTTTGATTCAAAAGAAAATTATAGGATTCTTGAAATATTTTATCCTATGGGATATTTTCCTATGTTAGTCGCTTGATTCATAGGATTAGTTTCTATAGGAATTTTTCCCGTAGTAATCTTTGTACTACATTCCATAGGAATTCTATCATTCACTCCAACCTCTTTTTACAATTTCTTTACCATCAAACACAAACACAAAGTAATGTTCCTATAGGATTCAACTAGACATGACATTCCAATCCTATGGGTTTCCTATTTCTACATTTTTCTTATTCAATGAATCAAAGGAGCCCCGAATTTCAAAGGATTGGCGTAGGATTGGAATCCTATAGAATTTTTTCCTTTGATTTCGTTTGATCATATCCCATAGGAAAAATTCCTATAGAAATTCTCTAGTACAAACCCCATAGAAAAATAACATGAGCTCCAACCTCATGGAAAAATTCCTTCACCACAATCAAACAAACTTTCTCTTCCCATAGGATTCAGTTCGACATGCCATACCAATCCTATGAAATTCCTATTCCTACACTTTTCCTATCCTATGAATCAAACGAGCCCAAATGGCCCTTAATTGGACATTAGAGCATCTCCACCGGGGGCCTCCAAGTGATCCCCAAAGGATCGTCCCGAGCAAATTCGTGTCCGGCACCCCCGAAAGGGCCTCCAAATTTGGAGGCCCTCTCGGGGGTGCCGGACATGGGGCGGACATGGGCTGGTGGCCCGCCCGTCATAGAGACTGCGCGTTCAGGCGTCATTTAACGCGCCGTGCAGGAGGCCGGTCTGGCCGCGTTAATGGCGCAGTCGTCGGCGGTTTCCAACGCGACGGGACTGGACGCCGGTGCGCCTGCACACACGCATGCCATTAACGGCGGCTAGTCGACGCGACGGCTCCCCAGGCCACGCGGCCGGCGTTGCGGATTCCCCACGCGTCGCATTTACGCCGGCCGCACCGCCCATCGCCACAATTTAAGCCGGCGCCCTGCCGTGCTTATCCACCCCGTCGTCTCTCTCGCCACCACTCTCCTCGCCCTCAATCCCCTCGCCCTCAATCTCCTAGCCATGGCGTACTGCGGGCGCACGGTCCTGAGCGACGACGTCTGGAAGCTGCACCGGTACGGGCTCCTCGCCCCTCCGGACTGCCGCTTGCCCAAGCAGTGGGCCATCTCGGCCGGTGGCCTTCCCGTGCCACCGCTGCCCGAGACGGCCGAGCTGATGGCGCGATTCATCGCTCGCCGGCGGAGCTGGATGACGTCGGCCGAGCGGAGCCTCCCTGAGAACGACGACGGCCAGGCCAACTGGGGCCGTTGGATGGAGCGCTTCGAGCGCGAGCGGGAGGCGGTCATCGCCACCAACGACGGCCCCAGATCGCGCGAGACGCAATACAACACTGGCGGCCGCAAAGACTGGTGGGGGGGGGGGGGGCAACCGGCCACACGGTTGCCTCCGCGATCGAAGTCGCGCGCCGACACGCTGCCACGGGCAGCGCTATCCCCTTCCGCCTCCTGCCTCCGGTGCCGCGCGTCCCTCCACCGCGCTGCTCACCGCCGCGTGGTGGAGGCGGCATCACCTTCCGCGAACGCCGCCAGCCAGCGCGTTCGCCACCATGCCCGCGCGGGCGCCTCTTCCTCCGTCACCCCAGGGCGGAGGCAATGCCGGTGGAGGTCATCCCGGTGGGCTAGGACGTGCCGTCCGAGATGCGGAACGAGCACGACGGCGACAGCCCGGGCTTGCTGGCGGCGCTCTCCGAGTCGGTGGTCGACATCGAGCACGACTCGCCGGGCCTCATGGCGACCCTGGCGATGTCAGCCCCCTCCTCCTCCGGCCGCCCCTCCACCAGCCGTGCGCCGCGCCACGACGGAGCCTCCACCAGCCGTGTTGCCTCCTCCGCCACGGTGGTGAAGATCGAGGACGACATCGACGACGACTCGTGGTGGGACAGAGAGTAGGATAGGTTGCGGTTAGGGTTTAGGTTTTTCAAATTTCGTTCAAATATTTCGTAATTTGCGCCGAATATGAATGAAATTTGAAATTCCTTTAAATTCGTTTGAATTCAATATTTTTTTTGGCTTTGGGGTGCGCCGCTGTGGGCTGCACCCCCAATTGACCGGACACATGTCCGGCACCCCCCAATTGGGCCTCAATTGGGGGGTGCCGGACATGAATTTGGAGGCCCCCGGTGGAGATGCTCTTATGCAAAGTATGGCCCTTCGCAAAACTTTCACGCGGATATGGCCCTCGGCCCAAAACGTCATATGCTAAGGCGCGCCATACACTTTGGCGTATCCAGAGCCAGAAAAACATAAAAAAATTCTAAGTCATTTGGGTAAAGCCAAATGATATGGCTTTTCATTTGGGTAAAGCCAAATGATATGACTTTTCTCGGGTACAGATGATCTGAGAATCTCAGAGTACGCCATATGACGTAGTCTGAGATTCTCAGAGCCTCTGTACCCGAGAAAAGCCATATCAGTTGGCTTTACCCAAATGATTTAGAATTTTTTGCGTTTTTCTAGCTCAGGATAAGCCAAAGTGTATGACGTTTCTGAGATTTTCAGAGGCTCTGATAAATTCAGAACGCCAAATGCTATGGCGTTTTGGCCTGAGGGCCATATCCGCGTGAAAGTTTTGCGAAGGGTCATACTTAGCTTAATGTCCGATTAAGAGCCATTTAGTAAAAAAGATACCCAAAACATCACATTTCGCACATTAGTCTTCTGTCCAACGAAGCTCACAAGTTATACGATAGGTCCACGTACAGTTCGTCTATGTCTCCGCAATCCGGCCCTGTTTTAAAGCACCTCGAACCCGATCTCCACTTCCCACTAAACGTCGAGCACCGAATAGATCGGACATAAATCACCCACCCAATCATTGGATCCCACAAACTCAGCCCAAAACATCCGACCTATCCGACAACCGTCGTAACTAGTCTATACATGTGTATGTGTGTATATGTGGATCAAACTCTAGCTCACCTCTCCCTCGATCGAACCCACTCCACTGTCCACCCCGTCCTCTCCCCTCCCCAACACTCGACATAGTCCGTCAACCGATTTGGGATGTCCGAGACCAACCTCTACTAGGATGGAGGAGGTTTCTACTGAACGACGAGGAGCTCACTTGCCGCCGCTTGCTGGAGGACAAGATCGCCGCACCGCGGCTTGCCAGGGTAAATGCAGCCGCGGGTCGGGCAACTTCGGCGCCAGTGTTTCGGTCATCCGCAGGTATGTCCATTTGCATCTTGTTTTCTGTTGTAGGATCTAATTTAAGATGATAGTTCATTGGTGATACTTGTTGACTGAATGTCGGATCTGTAGCGAACAACAAGAGGGTATACCTACTTCGTTCGTGAGGATGGGTTGTTGCGCATGATTTGGTTGGTCCTAAGCAATTCAGGTGATGAATCAAACGTCTCGGAACTTTGGGAAAATCCTTTAAATGTTCAATGAAGATCCGGAAGCAAGCCGCGCCGATGAATCTCTCTGCCATATATGGGCATGCATCACAAACTCCATTATCAAGTAGGGAATTTAAGTTTTGCATGCTTCATTTTTTGTTGTTCCTCCACTTATTATTATTAAATATGTTGACTATTTTATTTGCTAGATGGAGGGTGCCATCCTTATATACAATCACCTTCAGAGAATTGACATGGCAGTTGAGCCATTGTTGGAACATATTGACGGGATATCTGCTCCGCAAAATGTAGCGGACAAAAAACAAAGAGAACGCCAAGAGCGGTTACAAGGTACGACGCCTAAGGCAGAGGGAACACGAAGCGGCGACCGCTGCATATGAAGCCCCAGTTTGGCCGCCATGGAATCCTCCGTTCATGAGGATTTTCCTTTATCTTTAATGTTTACTTGAACTTTGTCCGAACTTTCTCCGCCTGAAATTCTATCCGCTCGAACAATGGCATTCTTCGTTCATGATCTATGTTGCATGGCTAGTATAGTTTTGAGGTCTAGTATGGAGATACACACATTTGGGGATTGTCCAACCACTATCCGCAGACACATCGACGTGTCCACGGATAGATAGGGGACCATATTTGTCCAGTCTGGTTGGAGATACAAGTATTTATGGAAAATACACATCTAAATATAGGGGCATCTGCCCCTTTTTAAAAATCATATTTTAAAAGTCAAAAGGAAGACAAAAGTATGTCTCAAAAGTTTTTTTTTCTAGAACTGAATTTTTTCCTTTCTGTGGGGACAAAGTAAAAGGTTATTTTTTTTCACAAAACTTTGTGCCACGCGCATATTTTATGGAGATCTACACGTAAAAATTTGTTTTGAAATTTTGGACATTTTAAATCGCGTTTAAAATGTAATTTTTTAAAACAGGGCAGATGCCCCTAGATAGATCGTGCCTTCTTTTCGAGAACACCTTCTCAAGTATTCCCCCAATAATAGCTCATTTCTTGTAAAATCGTTGGTCGGCGTTTGTTCTTCTTGAACGGTTGCATGTGGAGAGACTAGAGAGTGAGAAGTCGGTGTGGGTTGGAAGGGTGGGGAGACTTTAGGATGTGTTCGTTTTTCGGACGGGTGGAATGGAATGATTCCATTCCATCCCATTCCATTCCGTTCCATCCTATCTTATTTCTGTGTTCGGTTGATTTGAGAAGGGTGGAATGGAACCGAATGTAATTAGACCTAATTTAGGGGATTAGCAATTAATTAGCCTAATTTAGAGGATTAGCAATTAATTAGCCTAATTTGGAGGATTAGCAATTAATTAGCCACCGTTGACCATGGCGCCGTCCGAACGCGTGCAGCATGGAGGTGGAGATGGCCTGGCCGTCGGCGCCTTGCTCCGACCTGGCCGCCGCCGAGCCTAGCTCCGGCCGGCCGCCGGCGAGCCTGCTGCGGCCGCCGCGCCTGGGCTCGACTGGGCCCGCCGTCCTCACGGGAGAGGGGAGGCTAGCCGCGCATGGCCGCCGCGCCTGGGCGGCGCGCATGGCCGCCTCGCCTGGGCGGCGCGCATGGCCGCCGCGCCTGCTGGCCACCGCCCGGCCCCGCCGCCGTCGCCTGGCCTCTGCTCCGCCCACTCCCGCCGGTTGCCGCCGCCTCGGGAGCTCGGCCGCCGCGTTGGGAGTTCGCCGCAGCCTCGGGAGCTCGGTGCTAGCCGGCCGCGTTGGGAGGTCGCCGATCTCCGCCGCCGGTCCCTGGCCGCCGGCCGCGTTGGGAGGTCGCCGCAGCCTCAGGAGGTGCTGCCCATCGAGAGAGAGAGGGAGGAGAGAGCTAATTTTTTTGATTAGTGCCCCGTTCCACTCGGTTCCACTCGGTCCGGCCGATTTGGCCGGACGAGTTGGTTCCGCATCTTCAAGGAATATTCCATTCTGAGGAACGACTCGGTTCCATTCCACTGCAAAAACGAACACGCGAATGAGCTCCAGGGATGGAACGGTTCCATTCCGTTCCAGCAGGTTCCAAAAACGAACACACCCTTAGAGTAGGTTGTGTGCGTCCTTGAGCTCGATTTGATTCCTCTCCTCGTGCTACCGCCTGCTGCCTACGGACTGCGCTCTTGATGTCAGCGTCGGCCTCGGATGAGCAGAGCGAACCAGCAGTTACACCGAGGATCCAGACGCGATATCTCCCTAGTCTAAGCTTGGATCGTACTAGTGCACGGTGGACAAGAACGGCGGGCATGTGCGTGTGTTTGCTCCGCCGTATCGAGAGCTGATCCGTTTCACGCGCTAGGGCGTCCATGCAATGCATGTAGAGACTCATCGTCAGGTCGATGTCATGTACAGTTCATCACATTTTATTCAATATGATTTCAGCATTAAATTAAATTTCATGGTCTACAAAGACAACGAGACGAACTCTTGAGATTATGTTAGTCGTATGGGATAAATCTAAAAAAGAAAGTCTTTTTTTTTACAGAAATGCCGAGTACACGCAAGGTTCTCCATCGTCAGACACACTCACACAACAACTGCCGAACATTGGACATGCGCAGCTTCAAGAAGATGACCTGCACGACATTGCCATACAAGTGCGAGCAGGTTACGCATAGATGGTGACAGTGTGGAAGAGTATCTGAAACCCTTCCTTCTCTCGCTCCTGGTCAGGTGTCAAGCGGACGGGCCACGGCTAGCCGCTAGCTCCGCTGGTGGGCTGCTTTCCGCCAGCGGGAGTTCGCGGGCTGACTGGCACGATCCGCTACAATTAACGCGGAGAGAGCGGCGGCCCGCATCAGCCCGCCAGGCCCGCAGTGCACAGATCTCTTCGATTTGTCTTTTTTGCTGAGCCAAAAATACAACGTATTTTATGCTGTAAATTTCCAGAATGGTTGTGCATATGATTGGCTACATCCACGTATTTCTTTTCGAATTTTTTGAAACATTTAAAAAAATTCAGCTCAGAACAAATGGAACATTGACTGGACAGAAAAATTCAGTTCAAAATCCAGTTCAGTTTCAGTTAGACATAGCATAGATGTGCGAATCATGATATCCGTGTAAACACAGCAAGATAGTTGCTTCATAGGAAAGTCCGAGCAACAATTTACTCAACTCCTCGAGGTGACAACAAAAATTACAGACACAACACACTAATGTTTCCTTAGACATCATTTATTAAAGGTCTATCAACAACTCCAGAGGTAAGAGAAGAGCTGCACCAGTTCAGGTTACTCCTTTCAATTCCAAGGGAAAGATCACCTGCGCGCAAAAAAGCAGAAGGGGCAATGTTATGGTCTACAATAGTATACTAGACATCTTAGCGCGGCAATGCCGCGCCCGTTTGGTGAAATTTAAATTGAAAGTGTTGTTATGGAAAAGTTATGAAGGTTTGAGATTTGTTGAAATACGAAGAAAGTTTACGTTTAGAAATTGTTCAGTTTTTGGAATTTAATCAAGCTGGGAAGTTGTTTAGATTTGAATTATTTTTGCCTTTGCAAAATGGGTAGGTTTGAAAGCCATCTAATTTTTTGGAATATTTAAATGTATATGGCATACATGTGTGGTAAAATTCAAATTTGAAAATGTTCACATTTGGAAAATCGTGCAGGTTTGGAAATTATTGAAATGCAAAGAAAGTTTACGGTTAAAAATTGAGCGCGGCAAATGCTGCGCTAGTGTTTTTAAATTCTAATTTGAAAATGGCGACGTGCTAAAATTGTATAAGCTTGGAAGTCATTGAAATTGAGAAAAAAAATTTCGTTTTGGAAATAGTTGGATTTTGGAGATTGTTCAAATTTGAAAATGGTTGTAATTCAAAAAGAGTTTACGTTTTAGAAACGTTTAGATTTTAAAAATTGTTTGAAGTGAAACCGTATTAAGGTCATAATTTTTTTGTTGCTCATAAAATAATCGGATCTGTAAGAATGTTAAAATTTCTGCTTGTCTTAAATTTGGAATTTGGATTGAAATGGCATACGCCGCGGTCGTGTGGTTAGAAGGGAAAATATCGCGGAGTTAAAATATTCAAATTTGGAAATGTCTACATTTGAAAATTGTTTAGATTATTAAATTGTACGAATTGCAAAAAAATGTATATGTTGAGAAGTTGTTCAATTTTTTTGAAATGGTCAAATTGGAGAGCTATTCATATTCGAATTAGTTTCACGTTTATTAAATGCTCAGATTTTGTGGTCATGTTGATATATCTGTCATATTTGTGAATATCGTGGTGTAAAAAATACAAATTCGGAAATGTCCGTATTAAAATTTGTTTGGATTTGATTGTACTGAAATTTAGAAAATGTTTACACTTAAAATTTATTTAAATTTTAGTGTGAACAACGTGGTGTAAAAAATTCAAGTTCGGAAATGTTCACCGATATTTTAGTTAGATTAACATTTAATTTGAAGTGAAAAGTTAGCTAGCGTTTATTTTTATGTTCATATTGATATATTTGAAGTTATTGTTGTACTTTGCATTTCACATTCCTATTATCTTTTTCCTTTGCTGGAATAATAATCCAAATATTTGTGTTCTTTTTTTTAAGACAAATGTCTTCGTTATTACATATTGGAACATTGCTTATGGTTTTTAGACAAATGACTTTATTATTAAAAGAGATGTGAAATGTTTGGGATGTTATAAAAAATGGCTCCATTACCATTTGTTTAAGAAATTGGAATATTGCTTAAACAATTTTTCCTTTTTTGCTTTCGTTTTTGCTTGAACAATACCCAGAATATTTTACATTTTTCTTATCTTTTGTAGAACATTAAAAAATAATCGTCGAAACTAAATAAAAGTAGCTCTTACGTTCCATTATCTAGTAGAGCTCACCGTGGACGTTGTGATTTAAAATGTTAAAATTCGTCGTAATTTGCCGTCTGGCATACTTGCAAATTTTGTAGCCAATTTAGATTTAGATGTCCAAATACGTTTGTAGTTTGACATAGGTATTTAATTAAGTTCCAAAATCAGGGGGGAGTCCACTGTATAAGTATTTTTAAAAAATCAACTTCATTTATTTAGAAGGGATGTATTTATGATGTTTGCAAATATTTGCTAAATTGAAATGTCCAAAAAATGTTTGTATTTTATCGTAAGTAGTTAGTATGTACTTTTCTGGTAAATTTGATATTTTTTCCATATTTTTCTGATGATTATATTTTAAACTATTGGTCATGCAATGCTGCGCCTGTGTGTTAAATTTCAAATTTGGAAAATGTCTGTATTCAGAAGTCTGTGAAATATGAAAATTATTGAAATTCAGAGTAGGTTGCGCTTAAAGAATGTTGCGAATTTGGAAATTGTCTGTAATGGAGTGTATTTAAATTTGAATTATTTTAATGTTTACAGAATATTCAGAGGTGGAAAGCATTTAAAATTGTAAGATATGTAAATTTGAAACTTGAGTTGGAATGGCCAAGTAAATTTTAAAAAATTGTACAAATTGGAAGTTATTAAATTTAATTTGTTTTTTTGTGTGTACAGAATTATCAGGTTTGAAAGTCAGTTTCTAAGATTTGGATTGAATCTATGGTTTTCAAATGATCTTGTTTGGAAGACTTCTAAATTTTTTGAATAATCAATATTGGAATTTGATTTGGAGTGCTCCAATACGGTTTTTGATTCAAGTTTGAAAATTTGTACGGGGAAAAATTGCTTAAGTTTGGAAGTTGTTGGAAATTTAAAAAGAATTAATGTTTTACAATTGCTTGGATTGCAAAAAAAATTCAAGCTGGAAAGTTATTATTACGATTTGAATTACTTTAAAGTTTGTGAAATAAGCAGATTTTAGGGACTTTTAAAATTCCGTAATACTGAAATTTGAGTTCTAAATTTAAATTGTCCAATATGGTTGTACTTTTCCATGAATTTAGCAAATATTGAATAATTCGAATATTTGCAAACATGTAATATTGGAATTTGATTTGGAGTGTTCCAATACGGTTTTGATTCGAGTTTGAAAATTTGTATGGAGGAAAATTGCTTAAGTTTGGAAATTGTTGGAAATTTAAAAAGAATTAATGTTTTACAATTGTTTAGATTGGAAAAAAAAATTCGAGCTGGAAAGTTATTAAGATTTGAATTACTTTAAAGTTTGCAAAATAAGAAGATTTGAGGGACTTTTAAAATTCCGTAGTATTGAAATTTGAGTTTTAAATTTAAAATATCTAATATGGTTGTACTTTTCCATAAATTTAGCAAATATTGACCAATTTAAAATTTTGAAAACATGTTTGTTTTCTGGCATGAGTAGTTTTTTTTTCTGAGCATTTTGATTTTTTTTATACAAATGGGTATTTATAAAATTGTTTTCAGTTTCTGCTTTTGTTACAATTGTTCATATTGCAAAAAAAAAATCGAAATGGAAAAGTATTACGATCTGAATTACTTTGAAGTTTGTAAAATAATCAAATTTGAGGGACTTCTAAAATTCTGGAATACTCAAATTTGAATTTTGAATGTGAATTAGTCAGTATGGTTCTATTTTTACATGAATATAACAAATATTGACCAATTCAAATTTTTGCAAACATGTTTGCTTTATGTCATGAATATTTTTTTTTGATTTGCATTTTGATATTTTTTTGTGTACAAATGGGTATTTACAAATTTGTTTTCATTTTTTTCCCTGAGGAAAATCCTGGCAGCACGGGCTCACTGCTGATGTCAGTGTGACATCAGCAGGGCAGACGGCGGCGATGGTGAGCAAGGCCGTTGAGCACGCCGGCGACGCGGCCGTGCGAGCTGAGACGCGCGTGCATGCGCACTGGCCGGAAACGGCGGCGCCGCTCCAGTTAGGCCACCGGAACGGCGCCGGCAGCGAGCAGGCGCGGTGGATGGAAGAAGCGACGCCGGCGACGATTCCGCCTCGAACGCAGTGACCGAGCACATGAATTCCGGCGAGGACAGAGAGGTCGAGCCGGCGAAGGTCGCCGCGTGCTCGGATCTGAGGAAGGAGCGTCGGAGTGGCGACGGCGCGCGTCGGCGGCGCCGGCGACGTCGCGGTCGCCAGAGAGAGGGAAAAGGGGACCGTGGACGCTTTTGCACATAAGCCCCAAAAGTCGTGCCGGGGGTGACCGGCTGGTCACCGGCGCAACCGGCCGGTGACCGGGCGACGCGGAGGATTTTGATTGGTAGAAATTCGATTCTACTGTAGATGTCTACAGTAACACGCGGTGAAGAGACATGGATGGCTGTGGACCGTTGGATCACGCCGATTGAACGGCCGAGAAAAGGGGGCGACGTGGAGGGTCGATTGCTGGGGTGATTCTTTCCAGCTTTTATCTATAGTAGGATATCCGGTTCTACTTTATTCCAGCATACCGAGTCTATGAAACATTCGATAAATTTCAAAGGTATGGTGCGATTTGCCTAGGAGATGTTCTATGAAGCAACTAAATTCTTGCACTCTACTGGTAACAAAATTATATTTAGCCAAAAGAGACTCCAGAATTTATTAATTCATGCAATGAGAATCTCCCTGCAAATTTCAGAAAGCAATGTCACCATACGGATCCAGTATTCTAAAATATATTCACTCTTTATCATAGTACAGTACATAGCAATTTTCAGAGCTATGGTGAGCCTACGTGATACAGATTACAGCAAAAGCAAGAAATATCAGGTATTAGGATGACTCCAACGGGGCGACGCAAACGGACGCGTGTTTTGTCCGCGTTTGGTCCGTTTGCATCGGGGAGTCCGTTCCCATGTCCGCCCCTTTCCGGCCACTGGACCCAACGGGCAGACGCATTGAGTCCGCCCAGGCAGGGTTTTTGATCATTTTCGGTTTTGATCGACCACATTGCAAGCAAAATAATACATTACAATAAAATATAGCAATCCAAATTCTACAATACAAATAATACAAAAAGCACGCAGAGCAAGCAGCAAGCAGCTTTGGTTTCCGCCTTTGGAAGCAAGCAGGCAACTAGCTGGATCAAACTTCCGCCTTTGGAAGCAAGCAGGCAAGCAGGTGGATCAAACTTCCGCCTTTTGCAAGCAAGCAGCCAAGCAGGTGGATAAAAAGCTCCGCCTTTGGCTTCCGCCTTTGGCAGGCTTTGTGCAATCAGCTGATTGCTTCTGCCTGCTTTCCGTTTCCGCCAAAGTAGGCAAACTAGAATGCCTTCGAGCTCCGTAGTCGCCTCCCGTGCCGCCTTTTCGTGCCGCCTCCCCGGCCGGCCACATCGCCGCCATGGTAGCCCGTCGCCGGCTGCCCGCGTCCCCGTCTGTTGGCGAGCTCACGCCGCAGCCCTCGGCGGCGTCCGCCACGCCGTGCCCGTGCACCATGGCCACCAGCTGCTTCAGGCGGCATCGGCGCTGGTCGATCTTGGACGTGGCTGCTGGGTGAGCTCCTCTTCCTGCATCTGCTGGGAGAGCGGCCCGAGGCCGAGGCCGCCATGGTCGTCGCCGAGGAGACGGCTTCCTCCGCCTCCGTGGTCTCGCCGCCGTCGCCGTCTCCTTCGATGTGATTGGCCGGCGAGCTCGGGCTGCTGATCTGTGGCTAGCTGCGGGTGGGGAATTTTTCGGGAGAGAGGAGAGAGAAGAACTAGAGGTTGCGGTGGGTTTGTTTGACTGGTAGGTGGGCCAGACCATGTGGGGAGAGCACAAAGCCGGACGTGCAACGGACGCAGCAGGACGCGCGGACGCGTCCGTCCCGACGCATCGGTGGCCCAAATTTGGGCCAGAAATGCGTCGCGGCGGACAAAAAAAGGACCGCGATCCGTTTGCGTCGCCCCGTTGGGTCGTGTTTTTATCCCCCACGGACAGGAACGGAGGCGCGCGGACTCGATGCGTCGCCCCGTTGGATTCATCCTTATACAAATGGAGCAGTAAAAATTAGCAATCGCACGGTGTACTAGACAGCCTGAAAATGTAGCATGAGCACTTGGCACTTGGCAGGCAGGAACGGAGCACTTGACAGGCAGGAACAGAGCACACATTTATCATTCAAGAAGATGAAGAGTGGTTACCTTCAGCGACTGCAACAGGGACTGGGGCATGGGGCGGAGGAGGAGCAGTGACGGCGACTGGCGGCGAGGGAGGCGGCCGGGCAACTCTATCAGGGGAATGGTCAGGGGCCGGAGGAGGGCGGAGATGAACTCCAACATCAGGGGCATGGGCGGGGGGCGGCGATGGCGGCGGCTCTGCCGTCGACCCCAGCATCTCCGTTCGCCTGGATTACTGAGGCAGATGTGGAGATAGATACGCCATCGCCGGGATGTCAGGGATGCGCCGCCGGGAGCCCCATCGCCGCCATCCGGGATTTGGGGAGAGGATTCGATGGTTTTTTCTCTGGGACGATGCAGGTTAGCAGGTATGCGGCAGGCTGGCGGGCTTTGCGGCTTGACAGCTTCGGCCCGCTAGACTTGACACGGGAAGCCCGTAGGCGTTTCGCGGGACTGAGTTGCGGGGCGGCGTCGCGGCGCTGCGGGCCGTCCCGCGCCGCTTGAAACCTGCCTCCTGGTCGTCCCCCGCGGGCGACCCAGGGGCGGCTCCCGAGCTCGCTTCCCTCCCTGACCCCGTCCTCTTCCTCACCCGCCGCCGCCGGCGGGAGCCGCCGGGAAAAGCCTGCGCGGTGCCGGCGGCGGCGGTCTGCTTCTTCCCGGCGCTCTGGAGGTCCTCGCGGGGCGGGCTGAAAGGCGGCGGTGTGCGGCTAGGTTTTGGCGAAAGGGCAGGGCGGCGGTCTGGCGTGTGCGGCGGCGAGTGGAGGCGCTGGCAGCGTCCAGGCGCGGGCGGCCAGCGGTGGACGAAGGCGCGGTGCAGCCTGGTGGCTCCTGGCGGCGCGGGCTTCCAGGCCCAGATCTGGGCCCTTCCGGGCCCGATCTGGGTCGGGGCGGGACCTGGCGACGCAGGGGTTGGCCGGTACTAGCTCTTTGTCCCCGGACCGGTGGTTGCCCGGCGGCGGCATGGCGGTGAGTTACGGCACAGATGGCATGGTAGGGTGCTGATGCATGTAAAATGCATACATGAACTTTGCACTTTAATTGCTTATATTCCAATCATATTTGCATCATATAAGGGTTATATCAATGTTTTGTAATGATTTTTGGGAATATTCATTTATTTCCTAGTTTTATGGAATTAACCCTGCACAGGCAGAAAACCCCGTTTTCTTATTTTAATGTTTCAGGGACCCAAACGTCGTCCAAATCACCTGCAAATTTAGGGCGTCATTTTTTGGAAGGAAGAAGACCTGTGGGCGAAGGAAGCGATCAAACGGAAGCCCGAGGGCCAAAAGAGGGGGCCCACGCGGCCACAGTACCAGTCCGCGTGGGACCCACCCATCTGGCCCTCGAGGCTCCGTTGCCGTTGATCTTTGCTCCACCGACTCCGTCTTGACCTAAAAACGCCTATAAAAAAGGTCCCCCGACGTTCTCTGGAAGGAGGCGGCGGAGAAACAGAAAACCACGAAACAGAGAGTCAGAAGGCTGCCGCCGGAGAAGATCGGAGGGGGAAACGCCGCCGGAATCACCTCCGGAGGGCTCCACCCCCCTCCGGCGTGTTCATCATCAACATCTACAGCAAGATCATCTACATCTCCCCACTGTAAACTCTTGGCAAACATGATGTATGATGCAATATACTTTTCCCTTGATCTATTGTGTCTCTCCATCTATGTTTGAGAAGTGATTTGTTCATGGCAATAGTGAAATAGTTCGTTGTTTGGTTGCATACAAGTTTTGTTATCTTTTATGATTGTCTTGATGTACAATATATGAGTGCACGCATATGTTGGGGAATGCATGTAAGGTGATCACCGGTAAGGTAATGGAGTGAGGGTGACTTGGGAGGACATGTAAACCTGAGACCGAATCATGAAGTTACTTTATTGGGGATATATATAGGGGACCTTAGAACTTAAGGCTATGGTGGGACTTCTATGTCTTAATAACTCTTGTGCAGTCATTTACTTGGCCATAAGAACCATCCTAAGGGGTTTAGTTCATTTACTTGGCTACACCTATTTATGGCTCCTTCCTAGAAGAAACAATTAAGACTGAAACATGTGCTTCACTAATTGTGACAACCACACGAATGAAATAACAATTGCTAGAACATTTGCTCCCTTGAGATATTTGCTACTTGAGATCTTTGCTACTTGCTACTTTGAGAAACGTGCTTGAGAAAACTGCTGAGAGAAACTTGCTACTAGATAAACCCATTCCACGTCACTTGCTTCCATTAGTTAGATCCTTTCATATTTATTGTTTTGCATAAAAGGCCATATAAGAGGGTTATAGGGCTTTAGAGAATAGATAGTTTACCTTCAGCTCCTCGTGGGTTCGACACTCAAATACTTATCGAATAGTGCTACAGTGATTCCTTGCTCTTGGGGATTATCAAGCACTTTTCTGGCGCCGTTGCCGGGAGCGTTGTGCTAAACTTTTATTCTCGTTTGCATTTGCATACTAACATATAAATCTACAACACAAAAAAATTAGAAAATGGAAAAGAACCAAAAAAATTTAGAGTTGTATAATATCTATCTTGAGTTAGGACATGAAGTGTTTGAGGAGAAAATTAAATTTTATTTGCATAACACTCATGTTTGTGGTACTAACTCTTTGAACACCCTTATTGCTAATGCTCTGGAAAAGTTTAAGCTTGGGGAAGCCGTTGAGGATGAAAGTGATTTAATTGAGTTTGATGATCCATTATGCTCATTAGATGATAAGTCTTTATGTGGTGATTCTATTCAAAACTATGTGGGTATGTTTAACTTTAATGCTTGCAACTATTATGAGAGAGGAAGAGATAAGAATCCTCTTTATGTTTCTATGTTATTTAAAATGCAAGCTACTGATCACTACATGCATTGGTTATCACAAAATTGCTGCTATTTATTCATATATAAAATGCCAATGCATAGGAAAAGAGTTTTTTTTTTGATAGCCTCTCTGTGATTACAAGCTGTAGTATCTGTTCGGACACAGAGGAAACACACACCACACGCACACCACACACACGCACACCTCACCTATGTGTCTAAACTAGACCTACATCCTATAACCCAGAACTACGTCCTGAGAGACTTAGCCGAAGACCAGTGCTTCGGTGACCGACGGGCACGTCGATCTCGCCTGTGGTACATAGACGTGAGGCAGAAGAGCTCGTGGGAACAGCCAGTGCCTGGCTGCTAAAAACCCCGTGAGACACCGCGAGTCGATCCCAGGGATCGAACTCGCGATGGGTAGCTGGCCACCGCCGAACGCTACCACTGAGCCACTGGCTCGTTCTCCATAGGAAAAGAGTTAGACTTAAAAGTTGATGGTTTGATATTCTGTGGTGTGTTCCTTATGCTTTAACTTCCTATTCGGTTTGAGCACACCTTTATATCCTTACAACATGTAAAATATCTCTACCTACTGATTTGTGACAATTAGTTTAGGATTTTCGTTTTTTTTATATAATTTTTTTTGGGAAAGTAAATGAGAAGGATGAGTAATGGAGAAGTTGGGGTCGACCTTGAACATGTGTTGTTCATGCCAATGGAACCATTGCAAAGTCTCTATTATTAAAACTTTTCCCAAAGTTAAAACCAAATAAAAAGAGTGTTTAAGTTGTATATATTTGCTTCTTCTTTTGCCTTTTTGCTAAATCAAAAACAACAAAAATATTTTCTTTCTTCTTTGTTTGTTTCTCTTGAACCTTTCTTGGTTTTGCTTCTTTTTGATTTCTTCAGTTTGGTTTTCGGTTTTTGAGTCAAGGTGCTTGTTTACTACTGTAACATCACCTTTGTATCTTATTTTTCATTTTTATGGAGAGAATAACCTCTTTTGAGAGGTAGGATTTAACAATAGTGATTTGCTGTCCAGAAAACAGATTCCTGAGCTTCATTGCGAAAAATGTTAAAAATCACAGAAAAGGAATTTTGACCTGAAAATTTACGACAGCAATCATTAGTTATTATCACACATTTCATTAGTTCAAAGTTTTCTGATTTGAGCAACGTAAGTGCCTCTGAAAATTCACTCTTTGCGGGCTGTTCAGTTCTTGACAGATTCTGTCTTTATTTTGCATTAGCTTCATTACTTGTGTTTTGTGTGGTTCTTTTGATCAATGAACAATACGCAACCATAGTAACAATAGTTAATGTTTAGAATCAACTCATGATATGTCTTTGCTGTACCTTTGAGGATTTTATTTATGGAGACACTAACCCCTCTAATCAAGTTTTATGATGAGTTTTGTGTGAAGAGAACTTTCAAGTGGAAGAGTTGAGGGTGATGAACAAAGATCAAGAGGGACAAACACTCAAGCTTGGGGATGTTACCCCTAAGCTCACCCTACATACAAGAATTTAGCTTGGGGATGCCAAGCCACCTCACTCCAACCATCTTGACAACAAGTAAGAAGCCTAGCTATATGGCTATAAAGAAAGCGCTTTGCGGGAGGCAACCCGGTTATTTTTATGTGTGATTTTCTTTGTGTCCTCTTGCTGTACAAGAGACTTTGTTTATAGTTTAGGTTCTGGAATTTTCAATAAAGTGCCAAGTTTTACCCTTTTTGGTTTGAAAAAGTTGCTTATAGCGTTCGGAGATTTTATTCCTGCACAAGTCAGTGCACGGTATGATTTTTAATTCTTATTCTGTAACTCCGAATGAGCTCATATTTGAACTGTAGTTGCAACTTTTCATCCTCTGTATGCATGAATTTTTTCGGAATTTTTCGAGAAAGTTTGGTAGGGTAGAAAAATACGTTTTGCTGCTGCTGTTTTTCTGGACAGATTCTGTCCCATTTTGTTTGATGCATGCTTTGAGCTTTTAAGTTGAATCTTTTTGATCCAATTGAGTTTATGAGTAGGCATACAACATTATACACTTTCTGGACATGTCATATGAATTTTTGTTCAAGGATTATATGCAGCAAGGAACCTATTTGTTTATCACTATTAATGCACCCCACAGAAAAGAGATGGGAGAAACGGTGTTTTGAAGTTTTTTCACAGGGATTGGAGGAGATGCACCAAGAGCTATCCAAGGATGGTGAAGACCATAAGCTTGGGGATGTGAAGACAACCCCGCTGGACCTACACACTCTCGGTTTGCACACGTCCAACTTCTGTTTTTCGATCGAAACACTTTATCGCATAAACTTGGAGCGTCGTTTTTGTTTTTGTTTTTGTTTGAGTCTTGAGAGACCACCACACTATCATTTATATATGAGAGAGCTACTGGAAATATGGGTTGAAATATGTTGGATGCTTTTATAAGATTGGGAAAAGGGATGTTTGATTGATTTTTAATGATACATATAGTTGCATGATTCATGAGCTTGTTTATGAGTAATAGTTTGCAAATTCTTTTTGTAGAGCTATCACTTATTCATGTTTTGGTGCTGATTGTTATTTACTTGGTTTAACATGGATTAGTTAGTTCTATGGACACTCATGCATGCATCTAGATGGTCAACTTTCTCCCTTTTGCTAGCCCAAAAACTCCAACAAGCAAAAACTTGTTTCCAACACCTTCAACCAAAGTTATTCCAGTGAGTCCACCATATCTACCTACTAGCTATATGCTATTCCGAGTATGTTCATCATGATATTTGTGTTATCTATACCTCTGAATGAAAATGATTATGTTATTGATTGCCATGGGAAAAGTTGGTTATATAGCTCTCACGAACTTGATGCACATTTTACTATCATTGCATAAATAAAACATGACCCATTGTGATTAAGATTATGATGTAGTGGCTTGATAAATGTTCGAGGTTGGAGTTAGCCCATATGTGCTGTCACATGCAAAGCTTTCAACATGCTCCTTCATCTCATTTAGTTGATATCATGTACTTTTGTTTATGGATGCTATCATGGTGAAATGAGTGGAAATGAAGAAGTTTAAATGAGTTTGTATAAATGGTTAGAGAGACGCCTGGGCCGCTAATCTAAGCCATGCATCATTCATGGTGGAAATTTACTTATATGCTATGGTGAATTATCTATGACACACCTTACAATAAAAAGCTATTCCAATGGTAAATAAAAAGGGTGTTGAGGTTTTCATTTGTTTGTTTGTCTTGTCATTTTGATATGGGCTTGTTCCATATCCTGGGACAAGAGGTACCCCAGTTGACGCTCTTGATGATACTATTATTACTTACAATGATATATAACTTGAACTTGCTTTGTTTCCTAAGTTGAGTAATCATGGTGTAGGTACTTGTATTCAAGGGGCATGAGACATCCAACCTTTACTTTGTCAAGCACACTACTCATATTTGCTCTCACATTAAACTTAATCATTCAAGATGCTATGATAGGGGAATGAGAGCTTGACACCAAGTATTACCACATTGCAATCATTAACTTAAGTAGAGTTTGGAGTTAGATGAAACTTATGCATGCTTTACCTCTACTCACTTATTCATCTTTCCAAAGTGTCCACCAAACATATTCAGATTTTCATCATCACTCTATGACCAATGTATGCAAAATAAATGTCCATATTACTTGCTTCTATGTTACACTTTGTGAACTATCAATGAACATCCTTGTCTTGAATACTTGATATCACTTCATAAACTATTTGCATATTGCTACTCCTTTGAAGAATGAATCATTTGACTATATGTAGCAATTGTAATCATCTTTGATATTCATTGTTAAGTATTAAATTGCAAAGTCCATGTTAGTTTTATCATCTTCATACTCGAGGACGAGCATGGATTAAGCTTGGGGATGTTGATGCATGTAAAATGCATACATGAACTTTGCACTTTAATTGCTTATATTCCAATCATATTTGCATCATATAAGGGTTATATCAATGTTTTATAATGATTTTTGGGAATATTCATTTATTTCCTATTTTTATGGAATTAACCCTGCACAGGCAGAAAACCCCGTTTTCTTATTTTAATGTTTCAGGGACCCAAACGTCGTCCAAATCACCTGCAAATTTAGGGCGTCAATTTTGGAAGGAAGAAGACCTGTGGGCGAAGGAAGCGATCAAACGGAAGCCCGAGGGCCAAAGAGGGGGGGCCCACGCGGCCACAGTACCAGGCCGTGGGACCCACCCATCTGGCCCTCGAGGCTCCGTTGCCGTTGATCTTTGCTCCACCGACTCGTCTTGACCTAAAAACGCCTATAAAAAAGGTCCCCCGACGTTCTCTGGAAGGAGGCGGCAGAGAAACAGAAAACCACGAAACAGAGAGTCAGAAGGCTGCCGCCGGAGAAGATCGGAGGGGGGAAACGCCGCCGGAATCACCTCCGGAGGGCTCCACCCCCCTCCGGCGTGTTCATCATCAACATCTACAGCAAGATCATCTCCATCTCCCCACTGTAAACTCTTGGCAAACATGATGTATGATGCAATATACTTTTCCCTTGATCTATTGTGTCTCTCCATCTATGTTTGAGAAGTGATTTGTTCATGGCAATAGTGAAATAGTTCGTTGTTTGGTTGCATACAAGTTTTGTTATCTTTTATGATTGTCTTGATGTACAATATATGAGTGTACGCATATGTTGAGGAATGCATGTAAGGTGATCACCGGTAAGGTAATGGAGTGAGGGTGACTTGGGAGGACATGTAAACTGAGACCGAATCATGAAGTTACTTTATTGGGGATATATATAGGGGACCTTAGAACTTAAGGCTATGGTGGGACTTCTATGTCTTAATAACTCTTGTGCAGTCATTTACTTGGCCATAAGAACCATCATAAGGGGTTTAGTTCATTTACTTGGCTACACCTATTTATGGCTCCTTCCTAGAAGAAACAATTAAGACTGAAACATGTGCTTCACTAATTGTGACAACCACACGAATGAAATAACAATTGCTAGAACATTTGCTCCCTTGAGATATTTGCTACTTGAGATCTTTGCTACTTGCTACTTTGAGAAACTTGCTTGAGAAAACTGCTGAGAGAAACTTGCTACTAGGTAAACCCATTCCACGTCACTTGCTTCCATTAGTTAGATCCTTTCATATTTATTGCTTTGCATAAAAGGCCATATAAGAGGGTTATAGGGCTTTAGAGAATAGATAGTTTACCTTCAGCTCCTCGTGGGTTCGACACTCAAATACTTATCGAATAGTGCTACAATGATTCCTTGCTCTTGGGGATTATCAGGTGCGCGTGCCTCGGACATGCAGGTGATCGGCGGCGGCGGACATGGCGCTGCAGCACGGCGGCGGGGCTTGTCGGGCCTGTTGGGCCTGACAGGCCCTGCTGTGTCTGGTCGGCGACCACCTCTGGTGGTGGAGGACGGGATCTCCTCTGAGTGACCGCGGCGTGGCCGGAGGCCGATTCTGGCTGTCGATGGCCGTGGAGTGCGACAGGTGGGTGGCTCGATGCCGCTTGCCGACTGCACTTCTGCCGAACACACGAGTCCACCCTGGCGCCGACTTACCTCGTCCATCTCGTTGTTCTCGCGGCGAGCTGTCTATCGCTTCTTGGTTCTGAGCTAACGGACGCTGGGGCGGCGGCCCCGGGTGGTGGACCGCACGGGTGTCTCTGCGGCGAGTGACGTGGCGGTGGTGATGATCTTGTTCTTTGGTCATTTGGATGGCGAGGAGCAAGTGGCGGGGGTCCTGGGGTTGACGGCGCTGCGGCTTTGGCAGCTCCCAGAGCGTGATGTGGAGGTCTAGCTTGGAGACAGTGGCGATCTGAGGTTCGAGCATGTGCGAAGGTTTTCCTGGGCGAAAGCTAAGCGTTTCGACGCCAACGACGGCGATGCCTGTGGGCGTCGTTACCCTCTTGGGGGCGTCGTTGTGGGTACCTTATACGCATTAGGGCTCCGGGTGAAAACCCTTGACCTTATGGTCTCGACGACGGCGGCGCGGTGCGTCTTTTCCCTCTTGGGGGCGTGGTCGTGGAGCCCGGGTTCTCCTTGGTCTTGTTCCGTTGTCTTCGGTGGCAAGTTTGGATCCTCCTTGTTTTTCTCTTTTATTTTTGCTCTGCTTTGTAAGAGGATCTCCTCATCACATGTATCGGTTTGGCCGTTTGTGGCTTTATTTATAAAGCGGGACGAAAGCCTGTTTCGAGAGCTTCAATAAGATTATGGAAGTCTAGGTAGGTGCCTCGCTATCGAGAGGTACACCATCTCAATGCTCTGCTTTTCGTAAGGCATACATGTCATCAAATCTTGAATTTAAATTCCGGCGTGCTAGTACTAGAGGTACAATCATCCTGTTAACCATCCAGCTAGTTCTTAATACTAATTTATTTTATTTCATTCACTCTCTACATATCAGCAATTAGTAGGATGTGGGTCACTTGACTTACGCTTTATATGCCATAATAGTTCAGTGCATATGGCGCTGGACGATTCCACATATATGTCGAGGTCGGAATGAGAACGGATATTTTCACATCTCACCGTAGTACCCAGTTTATCTTGATTGGTGATTGATAAGCAAGAAAAACTGGAAAATTTCACATAAGCTTCCGTTGAGCTTCTTAATTTAGTCACGTTGGTAAGGGCATCTCCATCTCAAAGGACTCAATCCAACCACTGGTCTCCCCCTACGGCTACCTTGTTATGACTTCACCCGAGTCAAAGACCCCACCATTGTACCTGCCAGTAAGACCACCAAAGGCCGGTTTGGTTCTTGTAGGTTATAGGTGTTTACTTGATCATGGATTTGCCTGAACCGTGCTCAATATGGTTTTTCAGTTTAGGTGATAACATACGATACATTAAGTTACCTCAAGATAATCACCTATGTTTAAATCCGTTCACCACTGGCAATATATGCGCCAAGATCACATATGCGAATAGACACATTCACTTTTCATCTTGTTCTTGGTTGTCGCTTGAGGTATCCTCCACCTACTCGAGGTTTACCACCATTCCGTCACCACCTCCCATCTCCCTAACACAATCTCAAGCCCCCACGCCGACATGTCATATGTCAGTCCTAAATAAACTTAAACGCTCAGACTACCGTTGTTGTTGGCCATCACACTTACTCTCTCCATCCCTGTTTAAGTGGCGTTCTTGTTTTACGAGCGACAACTTTGGTCAACAATTTCATCAACAAAATATTTGTGTTATTTGCTATAAAAACTATACCATTAGATTCTTATTTGAAAAAGTTTTAACAATATAATTTCCGTGACATGTATATCACATATTTTACTAGTGAAATTGATGGTCAAACTCGAAGCATACAAAATAAGGACACCACCTAAATAGGGGCGGGGGACTAGTCAGGAAAAAAAAGAATAATCTAACGAGCATCACATCTCTAAGGCTTTTATACCCTTGATACCGTGGCGAAGATGAGCATTTAAAATCGTCTGAATCTGTGTAGCGCCCCTTTCGTGAGATGAAGATTGTCTTCCGCGCAAACAATGTTGATAGCGTGCCCCGTTGGCGCCTTGCAGACGTCAACTTCCCTCTCATAGTCCCTCATGATACTTTTAGTAGAATCAATATAATTTTGAGGGGCAATTATTTTTTAACAATCTTTTTGTAGTATTTTTGTAGGGGGTTTTGTAGTGTGTTTTTTAGATGAGAATCATTTCCCAAAAGGGTTCAGCTTAGCGGATAAAGGCCCAATCCGTATTGAGTAGTCTCCGGCCTACCTATCGGATCCGGCAATTCCTTTACATCGCCCCGCAGCGATGCTAAACAGTCCCGTCGCCTGAAGCGATCCCGCTAGTGGGCCGGCCCGTTTAACCGTTTATCCGTTTTATTCTCTATTTTCTTCTCTGTTTTCGTTTCTTTTATTCTGTTTTCTTTTCTGTTGTTTTCTTTTCCTTTTTGTTTCGTTTTCCGATTTTTTCTTCAGATTTTCGAAAAATAATTTTACAGATTTCGAAATTGTTCGGATTTTTGAAAATTGTTAAGATTTCAATGTTTGTTCAGATTTTGAAATTTGTCAAGATTTCGAATTTTTTTCAGATTTTCAAAATTTGTTTAGATTTCGAAATCTGTTCATATTTCATATTTGTTCAGATTTTCAAAATTTGTTCAGATTTCAAAATTTGTTCAGATTTCTTTTTTTCTTTTCGTTTTTTTGTCGATTTTTTTCGAAAAAGTTGAAATTAAAATTTGTTCAGATTTGAATTTTTTCAAATTCAAAATTTGATCAAATTTAAAAATGTTTTGATTTTGAAATTTGTTCAAATTCAGAATTTGTTCAATTTTAAAAATTGTTTCGAATTCAAATTTTGTTCAATTTTGAAATTTGTTCCGATTCGAATTTTGTTCCGATTTGAAATTGTTTCGATTCGAAATTTGTTTCGATTTCAAAATTTGTTCAATGTTCAAATTCGAAATTTATTCAAATTCAAAATTTGTTCCAATTTTAAAAATTCTTCCGATGCGTTCAATTTCGATTTTTGTTCCGATTCGAAATTTATTCAGATTCGAAAATTGTTCTGATTTGAAATTTGTTCAAAATCGAAATTTTGTTCCGATTTCGAAATTTGTTCAAATTCAAAATTTGTTCACATTTAAAAATTGTTCCGGTTTGAATTTTTTTCAAATTCGAAATTTGTTCAAATTCAAAATTTCTTCAAAATCAAAATTTATTTCGATTCGAAATTTGTTCAAATTCAAAATTGTTCTGATTCAAAATTTGTTCAAATTCGAAATTTGATCCGATTTTGAAATTTATTCAAATTCAAAAATTGTTTTGATTTAAAATTTGTTCAATTTTCGCGTGCAGGAAGAATCAGTATATGCATACAGCGAACAAGAAAAAACTCACTTTAAACAATCACGCCAAAAAAAGAAATAACGACGTGAAAATGTCGTGCGAGAAAATTGTCGCGCCAGAAATAGGCCGGGCCCATTAACCTATTCTAGCAGGCGACGCGGCCGAGAGCCGTCGCCGTAAGGCGACGGATCTCCCTATCGGATCCCAGTCGCATCTCCTGTCTGGCGAGATGGGCTGGATGTACATGCCACTGTTTTAATGCCCGAGCCAGGCCGGGCCTGCGGATGCGTCACCCGCTGTCCGCTGAGCCGCTCTCCGGCGGCGAACAACCGAACACAACCCAGCGCCCACCTCCGGTCAGTTCTTCGGCTCATCCGCCGGCGGCGAGATGTTATGTCCCGTTGCCGCCGGCGATCACCGGGACGTGAGATCGATACAGGCTGCTTGTGGTAGCACAAAACCTTAAGATGCTTGTGGTAGCAACTACACCATGAGGAAGAAGAAGATCCAGAGAGACAAGAGGGGGACAGAGGAAGGAGACGGGTTCAGGTTCTTCTGTTCTGTTCCATGGCCTCCCGCGTATTGCTGCTGCCTTCTTATCTTCGTTGTCCACCATGTTGGCCCAGCACATGTTGCATAAGGCCCAATGCCGAAGCCCAGTCTGTTAGGCCCGTACATGACATTCTCGCCCCCTTAAATTCCGGCTTGCCCTCAAGCCGCTTCGAGATACACCACCAGGATCCCACGTATCAATGTTGGAATGGGCAAAGAGCCATGTCTTCATGTCACCTGTATCCCATGGTAATTGCTGACGTTTGTTGCTGAGGATCTTGGAGAATATCCTGAACACCTTGGGAAACGCGTCAGCTGAATGATAGTGGAACAAAGTGCTGACTGCAGTGTCGGCTGACAGATCTGCCATTTCACGTATCTTCAACATTCTCTTGACAATATCACCATGATCACATTGCTCTTGAATGTACTTTCCCCTTGCAGCAAGTGTACCATCACTAGCGTCAAACCCCTTGCCATATCTTAAACAGAACACTTTGTATCTTGCACAATCAGGTGGTTCATGAACTTCCTGTAACATGAGAAGGGCTAGCCATGGTACCTGAGCAAGAACATGTACAATTAGATACCATTCTGCAAGAGCTTGATCATCGTGACAAATTCTTTGTGTGGGAAATAGCTCCGGCAGATCACAATGTGAAGAATTTTCAGAGTGGCCAGTATGCAAAAAACTTCCACTTTTGGCCTTATACATTACTGTAGTACAAGCATCAACTTCATGAACTTCTGCTTCATAAACTATTCGCAAACCTTTGCATATTCTCTGCATTGGACTCCACAATTTATTCAATAACATCTCTTGTTCTCGACTGCATGTGTAGTTAACAGGGAGAAAGAATTCCAAAATGCAGTCAGCATCACCATTTTGTGTGCCCCTTAGCCGAATTGCTACAGCAGCATGCAGATCAAACTTACGAGCATGACGTGCAATCAAAACCTTGACACCAGGCACTGCAGGCATGATAGCTATCACTTGAGTGGTTTGCTCAAGGTCCAGTATTAGCACAATGTACTCTCCACTAATCTCAAGCAAGTCCATACTTGCATTGGCTCTCAGATTTGTAGCAGTCATAACCGGAATACTACATATCCTGTGCATCTGCTTGTACTGACTTGAGCATGACTTAGTACCTCTAGCATGACATTCTGGACAAGCACCCAACAGCTGGACGATAACACAGAAATTTGCACCTTGTGTAACTGACAGTTTACCAATACATGACATTGCATCCATAAGTGCATTCAGCCTAATTCCTGGATCCCACTGAAAACGGAGCACAGTTGCAATAATTCTAGACTTGCTATCTTCCCAAACATTAACATCAAGCGGCAGATTCATGAAATAAATCTGGATGATTCGAGCAAAATGTCTGCAACCCTGTAACCAACATGCATAGCATAAACCTCCAGGATCCCAATTACAACTTAGCTTGAAAGCAAGGATTTGAGCTGTCATCTCCTTGATAATATGACTAGAGATGCTTGGTTTAGTGCCATGAACTGATCTGAAACCAATATTGCCGAGCTCATGTGTGTAGCCAGTGGGTGGGAGCAGCCTAGTCAAACTAACCACATGAAAAGTAGGACTCACTGCATATCGAGTTCCCTGAATCGCATGGTCAGTAGCGAAATCATGCTCTATGAACAATGACAATTCACCAACTTGTGTGAGTACGGTGTCATCAAGCTCCTCATCCAACGCCTTGTCCTTGGACACCTTATGCATGGAATCCAAGTCAAGCTCCACAAAAAGTGACTCGCCACCAATATGAGTGAACACCTCATTAGGAATCTCTTCATCGTAGACTATGCCCTTGAGATGATTGTCCTCTGGTGGATAGGTGAGGACATGGGTCGAATAGCCTGTAGGCGTGTTCATGCCAGCCCAAACCACACCTTGCAGCGTGCAGTTCCCGGCACCAGGCGAGGTCTCTGTAGGGAGATGCGTCGTGCCGCTCGTCGGGATGGCAGACGGGGAGAGGCTGTTGCCAAAGTTGCGAGCCAGGCCCGGTGTCGAGCACCTTGTGGGCATGGCAGAAGGGTGGACGGCGTCCGCATGTAGAACACTATCAACACTGACCCGATGCATGGAGGTGAGCGAGGGGAACAAGGGCTTGGTTTCTGGCTTCTCCCATACTCGAGATAATAGCATAGGACTACCACTTTACGCGCTAAATTCCGAAAACTACCACTTTACGTTTCAATCGCACAGAACTACCACTCTACGCCTGATTTTTTGCAATGTGCGCACATTGTTGTCTAAATCAGGATTGACAGCGGATCTGACATGCGGAACCCACCCGACAGAGCTGAGGTGGCAGCCCGCGTGGAACGTTTGCTGATGTGGCAGCACACGTGGCCATGGGCCCACCTGTCAGACTAATAAAAAATTAAATATCTCAAAAAATGAAAAATAAAATATCAATAAAAATAAAAATCTCAAAAAAATTAAAAAGTCCACAGGCGGACCCACGTGTCAGTGTAATGAACTAATTTTCTCCTATTTTTCTTTCCTCTAGATCCGTTGCCGACGAGCAATTTTGGGCACCATGGCGGAGTATGTGCGGCGGCGGAACCTCACGGGCGCCGTGGCGTGGGCGGCGCTCGCGAACCCGTCCGCCCTCGCCGCGCTCGACCTCTCTGGAAACGCGCTCCGGGGCGCCATCCCCAGCGGATTCTGGCGCGCGCCGAACCCGCTGCTACAGTCGCTCAACGTGTCCGACAACCGCTTCACCGGCGTCGCGGGGCTTGACGGCCTTGCGGGGCTCGACACGCTCGACGTGTCGGCGAACAGTATCCGGGCGGTGCCCCAGGGGATGAGGCGGCTGACGAATCTGAGCCTGCTCGACATCTCCGGGAACGCGATGCAGGGGAGGTTCCCCGGCGACATGCCGCCGCTCTGCTGTACGAGTACATGGAGAAGGGCGACCTCCACCAGTGGCTGCACGAGCTGCCTGCCGGGCGGCCCGACGACATGGACGTGGACGCCGGCGGCGACATCTGGGAGGCCACCGGCGACGCGGAGGACAAGCGGTCCATATCGGACTGGCCGACCCGGCACCGCATCGCGCTGGGCGTCGCCCGCGGGCTCGCATTCTTGCACCAGGGGTGGGCGGGGTCGGGCCGGGCGGTGGTGCACGGCCACCTGGTCCCAACCAACGTCCTCCTCGGCGACGACCTGGAGCCCCGGATATCCGACTTTGGGCACCTCGGCGTCAGCAACGAGGACGCGGCGGCGACGGCGGTGGGCGACGTGTACGGGTTCGGCGTGCTGGTGCTGGAGCTGATGATGGGGCAGGGGAGGTGGGACGAGGCGTCGGTGAGCTGGGCGCGCGGGATCGTCCGCGATGGCAAGGGCCTGGACATCGTGGACCAGAGGGTGGCGGGGGCCTGGGCGGAGGCGGAGATGGTGGAGTGCCTGCGGGTGGGGTACCTGTGCACGGCGCACTCGCCGGACAAGCGGCCGTCGATGCAGCAGGTAGTGGAGGTTTTTTATTTAGGTTTTTTGGTTATTTAGCTTTTTTATTTTGTACCAGCTCGGGCTAGCAGCCTTGTTTGACTTTTTTTTTGAGATTTTTATTTTTATTGATATTTTATTTTTCATTTTTTGAGATATTTAATTTTTTATTAGTCTGACAGGTGGGCCCATGGCCACGTGTGCTGCCACATCAGCAAACGTTCCACGTGGGCTACCACCTCAGCTCTGTCGGGTGGGGTCCGCACGCTCAGATCCGCTGTCAATCCTGTTTTAGACAACAATGTGCGCACATTGCAAAAAATCAGGCGTAGAGTGGTAGTTCTGTACGATTGAAACGTAAAGTGGTAGTTTTTTGGAATTTAGCGCGTAAAGTGGTAGTTCTATGCTATTATCTCCCCATACTCCATCCTGCACAAACATCGGCATGAGTTGAGTGAAGCTAACATTGGGCTTGTAAACTTCAGATTCCTCCCCTTTGCCACTACAAACACTACCATTTGCAACTTGTACTTGTATTTGTGCATGTGCATGTGCTTGTGCACAACCATGTGGTTTATCGAGGCTTGATACAGTCTGCCGGTTGTTACCTGCATCATCACTAATTTGTGTCGAACATAATAGGAATATATATATATTTTTTTAATGCTGATAATAAACCTTACTTTATGCAAAAAAAAAGTACAAAAGTTTCCCACAACATCTTTTATAACAAGGTTAGTATGAACACAAAAAGTCAAAATCTTTATTGAGCTAAGAGGAAATTGCAACAAGAGACAACTTTGGGGTTGGCGTAACGCACAATAACAATTATGGGGAAGTAAGTAAATCTATTTCTAGTCGAAAGCAGGTGGTTTTCCTTCCTAAGGGAAAGACCACCGATCATGTTGGTAAAGAAGATGAAAGTAAACTCTTTCATCGACTGGCCAATAAAATTAATAAATTAATTAATAACTTTTCTCTCATACCTGGACTCTATGGGTAACTTGTAAAAAATATAGTATTCAAATAGATTAGTCCATTGTAGAAAAATCTGATGGATGGGCCCCACAAGTCATCGACCACGGGAAGTGGCTCGGCTCATCTTCATCTTGGGACTTGGGCTAGCCTTTCGAGCAGGCTCACTTATTTTTTTTAAAAGTACTTTCATTCAAATCTAGTTGAGAGTTGGAAAAACAGTCCAAACTTTTGAATGACATGTCAGAATTATCTTAGAGCTTGTTTGGTATTCATCATTTTGGGACGGAATTAGGGAATTCAATCAAGATTCTATACTCAACGTGTTTGGCTGTCATGGAATTGGAAACTCCATTTTGATTGGAATTGCGACGAATATTCATGGTATGTTAAGTCAATTCCTGTCCCTACCCCCGTAGTTTTTCTCAAAATCATTTCATTTCATAATTCCATGACATCCAAACCTGATTTTTAGCTTGAAATTTCAAATTGGACAAATGAAATGATGACGACTTGAGTGTCATTTCATTTTCTTCCAAATAGAATTAAATGAGTTGTGCCAACCAGTGGAGGAACCACGTTGTGACCTTTGTGGTCAATTGATCACACAAGATTTTTGCAAATCCTTTGTATACAAGCAAAATATATTGAGAAAAAGTAAAAAAATAGTAAAATTACATTTATTTGACATCACATACTTGAATGACATCACAAGTTTCGGATCATGTGGCTTTGCATCTCATGCCAACCGAGCTCTTAATATTTTCCAGAATATTCAGAGAACATAGAATAGATTTATGAAACCTTTTCTAGTTTAATTGAAAAGTACGAACTATTTATCCAAATTTGGCTAAAAGTTGCCAAGAAAGCTCTTAACTTTTAAATGACTAGGCAAAATTATCTAAAATTTCTAGAATAATTATGGAATCTATGTAGAATAAATAGAAGAATCTTTTGCTTGGAGGTATTTAAGTTT
This sequence comes from Poa pratensis, assembly GCA_947311845.1. NCBI lineage: Eukaryota > Viridiplantae > Streptophyta > Magnoliopsida > Poales > Poaceae > Poa > Poa pratensis. The sequence continues at coordinate 19,902,335 of CAMZMU010000080.1, forward strand.
TCTCTAATTTTCGATGAAAACACTTCCGCTTCGGTCCTTCTCCCTTAGACACATCAACGGCCAAGATTGCATGATACCCCTTCGCCATAAACGTATAATATGTTCCGTATAGCCCACTGATACGGCTCGAGCCGAGCCCGGCAAAGATTGAGCCGGACCTAGCAGGCACAAAGTCAACTCGGCCTGTAGACTCGGCTCGAGCCCAACCGGTAAAAAAGCAAATAAATTGGTGGCCACAGGTACTTGAACCTGGGTCTCCCGGGCGCAGCACAGGGAGCAAACCACTGTGCCAACCTTGTTTTACGATGTCTTACGCATCTTACTTATAATATTTATCTACATTGCTAAGCTAAACAGGTTGGATCGAACTGAGCATACAGAACCCACATAGCTAAACGGGCTGGATCGAACCTTAGCGTACACAACCTAGGTAACTAAACTTAAACTGGACGGATCTAACGTGAGCATACATAAGCCAGGTGATACTAGGAAGATTCCATCATTCTTTCACTCACTAATCGTTGAAATTGAGCACCAAATAATTCAAAATTAATTCTAAGAAATGAACAACATGAAAATAAAATATAGATGAATCCATTTTCATGAAAAAATTGATAATTATAGCAAGTGATTTTTTTGACCTTCTCGAAATGATCCATTATTTTTTCCTAGTATAGTATGCCATATTAGGCATCCTTGACAAGTATTTTTTTTTTGACAAGTCCAACATATTATTATTTTTTTGCTCAACAAATGTGTCTAAAGAGGGCATTCTGGCACGTGCAGCGAATCTTGCGACAACTGAGGCTCCATTTTAGGTTCTCGCATGCTTCTATGCCTACCCCATACAGTCAAATAAGCAAACCAATTGGTCTACCCCATTCGACACCGGCCCAACGGGTAGATGACACACGACAGACTGATCATCAGGGTTCATCGTAAATGTATAATAGTATGCGTTGGGACCACTCGAAAAGGTGGACTTGATCATAGTATTCCAATATAGTTGCGCCATGAAGTTGAGGAGACACTATCCAATCTTTAAATTCACAGAATTACAAGTTTGCCATTATTATAAGCATTTTTTTATTGAAAAATGAAAAAAAGTATGAAAATATTGCCAAAATGCAAAATAACATTTCATTAATGCCTAACTTGGTCTAGCTAACCCGGAGAAAAAACTGAGGTCATCTCGCATTCATAAAAAAATCTCTTGCTTAGAAAGGGGTATCAAACATAGCCAGAACGAGTCTATTTGTAAACAAGTGATTTTTTTTATCTGCTTGGAATGACCCATTATCTTTTCTCTGGTACAGTATAACCAAATTAGGCCTCCTTTATTTTTTTGACAAGTCTAACATATTATTTATTTTTTCCTCAACAAATGTGCCGAAATAACGGCATTCTGGCACGTGCAGCGAATCTTGCGACAACTAAGAATCACGTGCTTGTATGGCCTACCCTGACACCGTCAACGAGCAAGGCCAATTGGTCTAACCATTTCAACACCGGTCCAAGGGGGTAGACGATGCACAACAGACAAATCATTAGGGTTCGTCAAGACTCTATGATAGTATGCATCAAAACCACTCGAAATGTTGGACTTATCGTAATATTACTATGTAGGTGTGGAGTGAAGTTGAGGAGACAATGTCCGCCCTCCAAATTCACAGAATCAGTTTGCCATTAATGTCCACCCTCCAAATGTCCAGTAGGTCATATAGGTATATATGTATCTACCACCTTTGGGACATCTTGACCCACATGCAACACCCCTAGTCATCTTGACCCCAACACATCTAGGACATGTGGACCCACATGCAACACTCTCATAGCTATATCTTACCACCTTTGTGATATGTGGACCCACATGCAACACTCCTATCTATGTTGTATGTTGTAGGACCCACATGATAGTTCTAAATCAAGCTGTCTAGTGCTCGTGCATGTGCATGTTTACAAATGTTTAGTATGTCATATGTATCTATAACCTTTGGAACATGTGGATCCACATGCAACACCCCTAGCCATCTTAACCCAACACATATAGGACATGTGGACCCTAATAGAACACTCCTAGATATGTATCTAGGTTAAGTTGTCTAGTGCCGATGCATGTGGTTCCAAATGTCTAGTAGGTTATATAGGTATGTATCTACCATCTTTGGGACATGTGGACCCACATGCAATACCCCTAGCCATTTTAACCCTATCACATCTACGATATGTGAACCCACATGCAACACTCATACTCATATCTTACCACCTTTGGGACAGATGGACCCACATGAAACACTCCTAACTATGTTTACATGTATTGAGACCAAATAAACCTTTAGGGTTGCATGTTAGTGGGACCAAATTCAAAGGTACAGGGTTGCACATTCTCAGTTTAGATGGTTATTCTTGCATATGACTTATATTTCATTTTGTGGGTCTACATATGGCTTTGATCGCATTTAGTGGTCAAGATCAGGTGGGCACTTATTCATATATTGTTTTTGTTTTATTTTCTTCTATCAATAATGCGAGGAAATAATGGTAACTTTTTCTCAGGTGTAACAAGATTATGCCTTCTTGGAAGGTTACATATTTTTTAGAAAACTAACGACTAGTGCGCCATTGCCGGTAAATGAAAAAATTGGTGTGGTCCAATTTTGCAACAAATATTTGGTAGGTTATTTACAAACGAAAAATTTCCAATAAAAAAATAAAAAAAGTTTTTCTAGCAAAGAAAATGAAAGATTTGTTTGGTAACATTGATAGTTCTAGGTGAAGCTGTACAGGTCTGGTGCATCCAGATGTCTAGTAGGTCATATATGTATGTATCTACAACCGCGAGCATAACAAGGAAAGAAGGCGACGTTGCGATGCTCCCGCGGCCAACCACGCCTCGCCCCATGCTCCCACGAGGAGAGCATACAAGATGCACACAATGTATTGTATTTTTTATTTTTATTAATGTGCTATAATCATCATTTTTTCATGAAAATGGGTTTATCTATATTTTAATTTCATGTTGTTAATTTCTTAGAATTAAGTTTGAATGATTTGGTACTCAATTTCTATGATTAATGAGTCAAAGAACAATGGAAATCTTCTCCCTATCGTGGTACCTGCGTTATATAGGGTGTGCTCCGTCGAGTGAAGTGATTTGGAGGACGAGCTCTAGAGAGCTCGTTTTTTTAAAAAAGTTCAAAACGACGTGTTTAGGTTTCGAAAAAAATGTGAAAAAAATCATGAATGTCGAAAATGGTTATTTCTACCAGTGTGCAAAATTTCAGCGCGAAATATTATGTCATTTGGGCTGTGTAAAAATGTAAAATTCGAAAAGTTTAGATTTTGTCAGACTTTGTCATTTTCGTGTAGGCCAGAATACAAACTATTTCGAGTTGAAAATTTACAGAACCGTGTAATACATCATTGTCAACGTCTATGATTTTTTGCAGAATGTTCGGAAATATTAAAATGTCGGTTTAAAAAAAATTAAAAATAAGTGCACCATGGAGCCCATCCGTTTCCCTTAACTATGAAGGACACGAACCTTCTAATATTATTCAATAATATGCTTATTATATGACGGAGACAGAAGTAGCTCAGCGGCTTTGCTCCTTGATGAGGATGTATCTACAACCAGTGAGACCCAGGTTCGAATTCCATCAGCCACAATTTTGCAATCTTTTTCCGAGGCTTGTTTACAAGCGAGTGTGCGGCTGGCTTGGGCTCGGCTCCCTCCTGGTCGGCTCGGCTCCACAGTAAAAAAACACCTCAGTTGAAAAGGCTATACCATTATACGTTTATGGGCGAAGGGGGAAGGACCGAAGCAGAGCTCCGATAAAAATCATAGTAAAAAAAGTCGACTCGGTTTTGGCAAAGCTGGCTCAAGCCAGAAATGAGCCGAGCCATCCCATAGTCATCCAGGCTCCTCCCAACTCCCAAGTCCCAACTCCCAAGTTGCAAGTTCCCAACCACGCCCCCCCCCCCCCCCCCCCTCCTAGCTCGGTTTTGGCAAAGCTGGCTCAAGCCAGAAATGAGCCGAGCCATCCCATAGTCATCCAGGCTCCTCCCAAATCCCAACTCCCAAGTTGGAAGTTCCCAACCACGCCCCCCCTCTCCTAGCTAGGGTTTCACCAGAGAGGAAAGGGATCGGAGCGCCTGCCGTGTGCCGAGCTCCCTCCTCGCGCCGTCGCCGTTAGCGTCGGAGGCTAGGGAGCTGCGGTCCTCAATCGAAGCAGCAGCTCCTTTTTTTTTTTGAGCAAGAAGCAGCAGCTCCTTTCCAAGCTGCAACCAGCAATCGAAGCAATCAAGCGGCTCCTCTCTGAGCCGCAGTCAGCGATCAAAGCGGTTTCCTTTTTATATCTCAATAGTGCTGGGCTACAATCAAAGTCCTCTATCCCCTTTTGGATGTTTTCCATCGTATTGATAGAATTTTCAAAAACGAGAGTTTCCATCGTTATATATATCTAGCCTGGCGGCAACCGCGGTACCCGCCAGTTTTAAGAGGAGACCAGCTGCTCGACCGGCTGCCAGATCAATCTCGGCAAATTCTCCCTCAACATGCTGGTGAGTTCGTCTTCCTGTTTCCTATTCCCTTTCGGTAGATCCTCTTACATCACCGAAAAAAAAGAATAATAGAAAGCATCAGAATTCGTGGTCAGAATCAAAATAGCATCCTTTTGTGGGTCAGTAAAAAAATTGTACACTCAAAATTGCGTATTTCTTGGGAAGGTATAAAAGTTCTATGGTTTTTCTGTGGAAAAGTATACCTTTGTAAATCTTTGTCTGTGGAAAATATTATTACACCTGTGATCAGTCGGTAAGAAATCAACTCTGATTTGTTTCCATATCAAATGTAGGACAATGAAGTTGATAGGCTCAGCAAGTTGCCCGATGCCGTTTTGCTCAACATTGTCGAGCGACTTGATATCACTGAAGTCGCACGAACCGCCATCCTCTCCAGACGCTGGAAGCTGATCCCGACTATCCTCTAAAAAATTATAATAGCGGTTGGTTCTTTTGAGCCCAAGCATGGATGGAGAAAATTAACCTCACATGATAAAGTTCGGGCCAACAGCACCGTGCTGGAAGCAACCAGGAGCATACTCGAAAGCAGGATTGGAAGTCTATACACCATTCACCTAATGTCCATGCAATTCTATTTGGGAGATGACTCCATCTTCATTGGCCAGACTGTTGCCAACACCATAGCAACACAAAAAGGTTGCTTCAGTTGAGTTTACAATCTTAACGGAATTGGGTATAAAATGTACCTCTGATGACCTGCTCACTTATGGGAAGCAGTTCATGTCATTCTTTGATTCGTGTCCAAACGCATTTGGCTGTCTTGCACACCTCTGGTTGGAGCATTTGAGGTTAATTAGGAAAATCATACTTCCCCAAAATATTTGGTATATGCAAGCAACTGGAGTTCCTCCACCTCTACCAGTGTGACACGGGGCATCTGTCTCTGCTGGAAGTGGAACACCCGCAACTCCGTGAACTAGTGATTTCCTGTAGCAGTCTTGAGAGGGTAGATCTGAAGTGGGTACCAAAGCTCACAGTAGTGAAATTTAATGGGTTTATATCTCAAGTTGACCCCTTCTGTTTGGGCTATGTCCCACAGCTCCAGACTGTGAGCATCATTAATACTGGTCTCTCTAGGCACAAGATGCTCAAGCTAAGTGAATTGCTCGGTAAAAACGCAATAAGCAACCTGCATTTGAACTTCAGATCTGAAAAGGTTAGTGAAGGTCCGCAATGTTGTCAGAATGATGTGTGTCGTGGAGAGGTTGTAATCATAATTTTCGGTTAACATAATTCTGCATTATCCCCCTTTTGCAGATTTGGGTCAAACCAGAAGGTCGAAAGCAATTGTTACCGGTGTTCCACAAACTAAGTCTTGTCAATTTGTTTAACATTTCCGAAGAATGCGACCTGACTTAGACAATGTTCATACTCCAAGGTGCACCCTGCCTTACGAAACTATGCATCATGGTAAACTCTTGTACCGATTCTTTATTTCTCATTTTTATTCCACCTCATGTTGTTTATGCAAAGCGACTTGTCTCTTTTCGAATTTCGAACTTTCCGTGACCAGTTAGGAGTTTTTGACCCGATTGAATGCAGGTGAGGGATCATTTATGTGACATGATAAAGGGGAAGAGGAGGTACATGTATGCGTTTAGCGAGGAGAAGGACAAAGGACTAGAGTGGGAACCACCTGCCCCTGATTTCAAGCACTCTGGATCTATGGGTTTCAGGCAGAAGATAAATTCGTGAGGTATGCCAGAAATGTCATGGAGGCAGCGGTGAACCTGGAGGCCGTATACCTGCATAAGAATCCAGGGTGTGAGAAGTGCAAGCCCATTCTTCCAAATGACTGGACGTTGACGGAGATATTGTTGATTAGAGACAAAATAAACAAGGGGATATGGTCACATGTCCGGATTCACTTCCCAAGTCGGGGGCGAGAATATTAGTAGACAAAATATTGCACTCAGTCGTGCAAATATACTGCTGTATGCATTGATTAATTGTCGCTGATGAACTTTTTCGGTTATGTGTATTTTGAGATGGTACTGAGTTGAGTAGGATAAGGAGTACCCTTAACGTTAGTGTCAAGTATTTTGGCGAATGGAAATTTTCGATATTTGGTTTTGTTGTGAAATAGCTTGTTAGCCGAAAAAACATTTCGTGCGGACTGACCGATATGAACACCTTGCCCAGCGAATCCTGTTGGACTATTTTTTTTGTGTGAGATGTAACCAGGATCATAAAGAGGTCTAGACGGACGATGGGGTCGGACGGGTTGACGTCGGTGGACCGGGAGCAAGGTGGCACTGAAGGGCGCAACCGACCCGCCTGCAGTGACCTGGTTGCCGGAGGACACCGACCAGGGCATCGATGAATGGTGGTAATCTTGGACACGAGTGACTTGTGTTTTAAAAATCATACTCTATGTTGAACTCGTGTACTGAAAATCATACACCGTCACTCTGTCAGTAATTTTGGACCGCACTGACATGCGTACTGGAAATCACACTCCGAACCCAAAAATGGCTTCAAGCACTGGGCTACAGAAACAAATTTTCCATCTCTAGTTTCAGTATTATTACACTTGCTTCTAGGCCAAAAAAGGCAATTTTAGACCATGTGTGTCATATTGGTCTTGCCCTCCTAGAGCAGAGGTAGGCACTCCAACAAGTAGATGTCTCGATCGGGCTCGTGTAATGGACCTGCTGCTATGCTAACTGGGTCATTCAACCAACCAACAATTGTCCAAACGACCACGGACAAGTTCAGACTGCAGAGAGCAACCTGCAGAGGATGAATCAAGCTAGAAGATCCATCCAAACCGCAGACGGATACAGATCAGCTGAAGCAAGCGTGCAGCCGTGCAGTGTGCCAGTGTGACATGTATCACCCAATTATGCTTCCTAGCTACTCCTCCGTTTTTTAATATAAGACGTTTTATCTCTTCAACATGTTGTCTAGGTGCATACTAAAATGAGTGTGCATACACACTAAAATATGTCTACATACATCTACATATATGTGAATGCGGACAAATGCCAAAACATCTTATATTTATGAACGGAGGGAGTACCAGCCTGCCACCGATCGATGCAGAGCATGCAACGGGGGAAAGCCATAACGAAAATTTGTTGCATGTACGCCCCACACTCGTCGGCCGTGCGCCACGAAAACCTCTGCGTCGAATGCCAGGGCAGCGCACCCCGTGCATAGCTGCAATTTCGGTGACAATGCCAATAGATAGCTCGGACATCATCTTTTTTTCGAAATAGGGAGCTCAGCCCCAGCCTTTGCATCGATCGATGCACACAGTCGTTTTATTACATAGTTTCAGATTCAAATAGCAGTTGTTCATGGATCAGATAACGTGGCAACAAACACGAGCCGGCGAAATACAAAACGATGACACACTTATGCACCATCTAATCTGTTAAAAGCTAGTAGAACGCCCGTGCGACCGTCCGTAGTCAGACGCATCCAGTATCCATAGACTCCCTTTACTCCACAGGAAGGAGGACACAACATGCGCGAATATAGTGTGCAGCCTTGTGGATAACCTGCAAATAATTCATCCCTCCTGTCTTGTTAAAAATCAAATCATTTCTGTATGTACAGATGGACCATAATAAAGCACATACACCCACTCGTACATGTGACTTATCAATTTTGTTCATCCCACTCAACCAATTACCAAACAAATTAGTCTTATTGGTCGGTGGAGGTAAATTATAAGAGAATTCGACTATCCTCCATATAAAACGAGCAACAAGCAAGAAAGAAATGATGAATTGACTCTTGTGAATCACAAAACACACATTTTTTTTGCAACCACTACAGTTTTGTTTAGCCAAATTGTCCTTAGTTAATAAGACCTGTTTATAAAGAAACCACATAAAGATCCTAATCTTTAATGGCACTTTTAACTTTCAAATATATCTCCGTAAGAACCTTGTATGATCATTCATAATGTCCAAATACAAATATTTTACCGAGAAGGATCCAGAGGTCGTTAGATTCCACACAAACATATCAGGCTCATTAGACAGATTAACATCCATGAGTCGAAGGACCAAGTGAACCCAACGGTTCCACTTGTTCCTGTGAGACTCCGTCTGAACTCAATATCCAACAGAGGTCCTGATAGTACATCAGCAACCAAAACAATTTTTCGGCGCACAATGTTATACAAAGAAGGGTATTGAATGGCTAGAGGTCTATCCCCCAGCCATACATCCTCCCAAAACCGAGCACCTCTTCCATCCTCAACAACAAAATGGCCTTTGGAAAAAAAAAGTGTCCTCAACACTCATAAGCCCCTTCCAAAAGGGCGAATCTGTTGGTTTTGCAGTCTCTTGTGACAATGTTTTAGTACGGAGATATTTATTATGTAGCAAACTCTTGCCACACCCTTCCTCATTCAATAGTTTAAAAATCCATTACAATTATTTTAATATAAAAACCTCGACTCCTAGCCCCCTTGGTCTTTAGGTCGACAAATAATATTCCATCTTGTAAGCTGATACTTCTTTTAATTGATCACTTTGCCAGAAAAAGTGAGATCTATAACATTCCAGTTTCTTTTGTACCCCTTGGAATGACCTGGCAGAATGATCTTATAGCTTGTTTTCTATCCATCATTTAAGCCGAAATTATGGAATTCAATCGAGATTCCATACTCAACATGTCTGACTGCCATGAAATCGGAAACATCATTTCAATTGGAATTCTGACGAATATCTATGGTATGCTAAGTCAATTCTTATCCCTAGCCCCATCGTTCCTCTTGAAATTATTTCATCATTTCATAAATCCCCGTGACAGCCAAACATGATTTTTTAGCATAGAATTTCAAAATGGACAAATGAAATGATGACTTCAATATCATTTCATTTTCTTCCAAATTAAATTATATGAGTGGTGTCGAACGAGCTCTTAAGATTTTCCAGAATATTTAGAGAACATGGAATGGATTTATGAAATATAGTTTAACTAAAAACTCAAATCATTTATCCGAATATGGCCAGAAGTTACAAGAAAGCTCTTAACTTTCAAATAGCTAGGCAAAATTATCTCAATTATTCAGAATACTTATGGAATATATATAAAATAAATAGAATCTTTATATTCTGTTTGAAAATTTAATTATCTAATTTTGGATAAAAATCATACAGTAAAAAAGTAGTCTCGGCTCTAGCAAAGCTGGCTCAAGCCAGAAATGAGCCGAGCCACCCCAGTCGTGCAGGCTCCTCCCAAGTCCCAACCACGCCTCCTCCTAGCTAGGGTTTCACTAGAGAGGAAAAGGGATCGCAGGTCAGTTGTACGCCGCCGCCTGCCGTGTGCCGAGCTCCCTCCTCGCGCCGTTGCCGTTAACTTCGGAGGCCAGGGAGCTGCGGTCCCGAATCAAGCAGCAGCTCCTTTCCAAGCTGCAACCAGCAATCGAAGCAATCAAGCGGCTCCTCTCCGAGCCGCAGTCCTCTATCCTCAATACTTAAACGAGAGTTTCCATCGCGCTTATATATCTGGCCTGGCGGCAACCGAGGTACCTGCCAGTTTTAAGAGGAGACCAGCAGCTCGCGACCGGCTGCCAGATCAACCTCGGCAAATCCTCCCTCGACATGCTGGTGAGTTCGTCCTCCTGTTTCCTATTCCCTTTAGGTAGATCCCCTTACATCACCGCAAAAGAAAAAAAATCAATGAATAATAAAAAGTACGTAGGAAACATAATCAGAATTCGTGGTCAAAATTTAATCTTTTTGGGGGAAATAATTAATTTGCGTCAGTCTCTTGGAAAGTATATTGCGTTTTTTCATTGGAAAGTTTAAAAACCAAAATTGCATCCTTTTGTGGTTCAGTACAAAAATTGTACAATCAAAGTTGCATCTTTCTTGGGAAGGTATAAAAGTTCCATAGTTTTTCTGTGAGAAAGTATATATTTTTTTAATCTTTGTCTGTTGAAAATATTAAAATTACACTTGTGATGGGACAGTAAGAAATCAACTCTGATTTGTTTCCATTATCAAATGTAGGACAATGAAGTTGATAGGCTCAGCAAGTTGCCGGATGACGTTTTGCTCAGCATTGTCGAGCGACTTGATTTCACTGAGGTTGCACGAACCGCCATCCTCTCCAGATGTTGGAAGCAGATCCCTTCTATGCTCTCAAAAATTATCATAACCGTTGGTTCTGTTGAGCCCAAGCACGGATGGAGAAAATTAACCTCACATGATATAGTTCGTGCCAACACCGCCGTGCTGAAAGCAACCAGGAGCATACTGGAAAGCAGGACTGGAAGTCTATACACAATTCACCTACTGTCCATGCAATTCTATTTGGGAGATGACTCCATCTTAATTGGCCAGATTGTCGCCAACACCATTGCAACACAAAAGGTTGCTTCAGTTGAGTTCAAAATCTTAACGGAAGTGGGTATGAATTGTACCTCTGATGAGCAGCTCACTTATGGGAGGCAGTTCTTGTCATTCTTTGATTCGTGCCCAAACGCATTTGGTGGTCTTGCACACCTCTGGCTAGAGAATTTGAGGTTAGACGAATCATACTTCCCCAAAATTTTCGGTATATGCAAGCAACTGGAGTTCCTCCGCCTCCACAAGTGTGACACGGGGCATCTGTCTTTGCTGGAAGTGGAACACCTGCAACTCCGTGAACTAGTGATTTCTTGTAGCAATCTTGCGAGGGTTGATCTGAAGTGGGTACCAAAGCTTGCAGTACTGAAATTTGATGGATTTCTCTCTCCAGATGACCCCTTCCGTTTGGGCTATGTCCCACTGCTCAATACTGTGAGCATCATTAATATTGGTCTTAATGTGCACAAGATGCTCAAGCTAAGTGAGTTGCTTGGTAAAGCCGCAATAAGCAACCTGGATTTGAACTTCAGATGTGAAAAGCTTAGTGAAGGTCCACAATGTTGTCAGAATGATGTGTGTCATGGAAAGGTTGTAGTCATTATTTCTGGTTGTCATAATTCTGCATTGTCCCCCTCTTGCAGATTTGGGTAAAACCAGAAGGTCCAAAGCAATTGTTACCGGTGTTCCACAAACTAAGTCATGTGACTTTGTTTAACATTTCTGAAGAATGCGATCTAACTTGGACAATGTTCGTACTCCAAGGTGCACCCAGCCGTAAGAAACTATGCATCATGGTAATCTCTTGTACTGATTCTTCTTCTCTCATTTATTATTCCACCTCATGTTGAAAATGCAAAGCGAAACTTCTCTTTTTGAAGTTCAAACGTTCCAGGACCAGTTAAGAGTTCTTACCTGATTGAATGCAGGTGCGGGATCATTTATGTGAAATGACAAAGGGGAAGTGGAGGTACATGTATCCATTTAGCGAGGAGAAGGGCGCAGGACTAGAGTGGGAACCATCTGCCCCTGATTTCAAGCACCATAATCTGGCTGATCTCAGGATCTATGGGTTTCAGGCAGCAGATAAATTTGTGAGGTTTGCCAGAAATGTCATGGAAGCAGGGTGAACCTGGAGGCCGTATACCTGCATAAGGATCCAGGGTGTCAGAAGTGCAAGCGCAGGTTTCGAAATGACTGGACATCGACGGAGATGTTGTTGATTAGAGACAAAATCAACAACGGGACGTGGTCACGTGTCAAGATTTACTTCCCGAGTCGGGGGCAAGAATATTATTAGTCAAAATAATGTCATGGAGGCAGCGGTGTACCTGGAGGCCGTAGACCTGCATAAGAATCCAGGGTGTGAGAAGTGCAAGCGCATTCTTCCAAATGACTGGACGGCGATGTTGTTGATTAGAGACAAATCAACAAGTGGACGTGGTTACATGTCGGGATTCACTTCTCGAGTTGGGGGCGAGAATATTAGTAGACAAAATAATGCACTCGCCCTGCAAATCTACTGTTGTATCCATTGATTAATTGTTGCCGATGAACCTTTTCAGTTATGTGTATTTTGAGATGGTACTGAGTTGAGTAGGATAAGGAGTACACTTAGCATTAGTGCCATGTACTTTGGCAAATGGAAATTTTGTCGATATTTGTTTTAGTTTTGAAATGGACTGTACCGCTGGTGAAATTGCTTGTTAGCCCAATCTCGAAAAAAGAAATAGCTTGTTAGCCGAAAAAACATTTCCGGGGGACTGAACGATGAACACCTTTGACATAGCATCATTGCCCGGCAAATCCGTTGGACTTTTTTTTGGTGAGATGTAACCAGGGTCATTCGTTTAACCAGACGTCCCAGCCAAATTGCTGGAAATCAGATCCTGCAAGAAGACATGGGTACCACATTCGAACCACATTTTGTAACCATATTCGGGTTGCCTGCTGCTGGAGCGACCATGGTGCTCGTGCCTCCGATCGGCCGAACAGGATGATGGCGCCACCAACATAGGAAGCAGTGGTGCACGCAGCTCCCTCCCATGGTGTAGTGGATAACGCTGCGGGATGTACGTACCGCCCCTTATTGCAAAAAGGGACGTTCGAGACCGCCGGCGATCCAACATCAAAGAGGTCTAACGAACTATGGGGTCTCGGACGGGTCGACGTCGGTGGACCGGGAGCATGGTGGCACTGAAGGGCGCAACCGACCACCGCCTGCAGCGACCTGGTTGCTGGAGTACGCCGGCCAGAGCATCGATGTGGTGGTAACCGTGGACTCGAGTGACTTGTGTTTTAAGAATCATACACTGCATGTTCAACTCGTGTACTGAAAATCATACACCTTCACGCTGTCAGCAATTATGGACCACACTGACTTGTGTCCTGGAAATCACACTCTGAAACAAATATACAATCTCTAGTTTCAGTATTATATTACACTTGCTTCTAGGCTAAAAAGGCAATTTCAGACCTTGTGTGTCATATTGGTCTTGCAGTCCGTCCTAGAGCGGAGGTAGGCACTCCAACAAGTAGATGTCTCGAGCTCGTGTAATTTTTTTTTTTTTTTTGAACGGGAGGAGTACAATCCTGCTTACAACCAGAGGATAGAAACAACAAGAACAGAAGCAAAATCATACAGAAATCACTCAGCACAAAGAACTACAGCAGCGAACTGCTGGACCACCGAAGCTCTTCCACGCCGACGATCGATCTGCTGCTCTAGTAATTGGGTCGTTTAACCAACCAACAATTGTCCAAACGACCACAGACAAGTTAGACGACACATTAGATGAATCAAGCTAGAAGATCCATCCAAACGGCAGACGGATTCAGATTCAGATCATCCAATTATGCTTTCCCAGCTGCCACAGGGTTTGCCGCATTTTCCTTCGTAATGCAAAAGAGTCAAAATATTTTGCAATGCAAAAGAGTCAAAATTTCCGCGCCATTACTGGGCCTGGCCTTTCATGTTCAGGATTTGCCAAGCCCGGCCCTAACACGGAACCTGGCACAGCCGAGGTTTGCCCGGGGTCTACCGCAGAGAAAAAGCTTCTTCCCCCTTCGTTCCCTCGCCAAAGAATCTCAATCCCCCGTGTAGGCGCGAGCAAACCCGTATCGAAAATCACCGCAGGTACACAATTTCTTACCTCTATTCGATTCCAGTTCTTGGTTCAGATCTTTGGCTGCATTCCTTCTAATCCCCTAATTCCTAGCTGGATCTCGGCCTCTGCTGCGTTCATTCCTTGTTCAGTTAGTAGGGCGGTGACCTGGTTCGAGTCTATTCTTGATGTATGCACGCGTTCATTGCGCTTTTGTTGATCCAGACGCCGTTTACTAGTACTACTGCCTTTTATAGATTTTGGGGTTAGTACTATCCTGTGTGGGCGTTTCGGTGGATTAGAATATCAGATACTAGTAGAGATTGGGGATTGAATTGCAGCACTTCCGCGCTGATCCTCTGTTTTGTTGGGGCGTTGAACTTACATGTGTTCTATTCGCGTTGCGGTATGTAATCTGGAATATATTTAATAATACATTTTTTTGCTTTCTGACAAGGCTCTGCAGTTTAGTCGCTCTAACTCCGACCCGTCCCACTCGTTGCTCATCATGTGCTTAAGCTTTTTTATGAACATTGGTTAGTGGTATTTTATCAGTATCTGTTAATCTATGCTTCTAAATGCCAGAGTTTGGCCTTTTTTTTATTTTTTTTTATTTTTAGAAGTAAGGAGCCAATTTTCAATATTGAAAACTGATAATACAAGATTCGGCTTAAACAGCACAGCAGCTACCAAAACCTGTCAACTACCAAACATGCAACAGCCTCTAGCCAAACAAAGCAACTAACAACATCAGAAGCTAAAGAAACCTGCTACCACAAAGTGCTGCTAAAACCACTGCCGGTGTTTACTCCAACTCAACCAGGACTACTACAGGCGACACATTACAGGTCTTTCACAAGCCTTTTAAGCATTACAGAACCGATCAGCGGCATCATTCACGGGAAGGCAGCGTCCAAGGGATTTATGAGATTGCTTTCAGGACTCAATCCTCATCACCATAGGCCCCCATCCCTGCCTTCTGTGAAAAACCTCAGCCGCCACCAGTGTTAGCAGCTTTGCTCCTCTGCGTTGGAGGCTTTGATGCCTTACTCTCTGCAAATCAGCCCAGTACGAAAGGTAATGAGAAATCTGAAAAAAGATCGTAGACGGATCCTGTGGAAAAACTCCGTCGAAACAGGCTCTGTTTCTGGTATTCCAGATTGCCCATAACAACGCAGCTATCCCTGTCGACAATAGGATCTTGTCTTTCATACAAAATGCTTCTACCCACAAAGGCAAAGCTTCAAAACTATCAGGAACTGTTCTTAAGTTAAACGCACAGCGAACTACACTCCATACATATTTTGCTACTGGGCAGTCAAAGAAAAGATGGTTTATAGTCTCTACGTTACTACAGAACGTACATTTATCACTACCTTTCCATCCTCTATGTAACAGCACACTCTTGGTAAGGATGCTTTTCCTAAAAGCTAACCAAAGAAAAACTTTTAACTTTTAAGGGTGTCTTAATATACCACAGTTTCATGTAAGGAACTCTAACTTGTGATTTTTTAAGAGCATTATACAAAGATCTAACTGAAAAAACCCCAGATTTATTTAAGGTCCATATGCATCTATCCTCTACTTCCTTCAATTCTACATTAGCACAAAGCGCCTGAAAATTATAAAACATCTCAGCTAATTCTTCCCAGAGATTCCTACGGACCAGAGTTTGGCCTTGGAATTAGTTTATGGTTCAAAGGGCAATAGCACGGCACTTCGTGTGAAAAAGAAACTGTGAAACCAGACAGGTGCAAATTTCACAATCGTGCTACCTCCAAAAACACTAGCTAGTCACCTTGGCCATCACCTTACTATCCTGTGGGATTCTAAGGAATACAGATAAAATGGTAGTGTGTAGACGACATGATCATTGATACCTCCTTGTCTGACTATTGTTTTGAACAATCTTTGTTTAATCAGTCGTGAGGATTCGCAGGCAGGCCTACTACTTCACAGGCAAACCCTTTTGAAAATGCTTTGTATGGAGCTGGACCTGGACTCATCCGAAGTGGAATAGGAGCGTATGGTGAGAAGTTCTTAGGTTCAAGCTCCGAGTTTATGCAAAGCAACGTGAGCTATGGGTGCATTTATTTTATGCAAAGCAATGTGATTTTTGGAGTACTATTAAATCTAAAATTTTACTTGCTTGCGTGTACAGATCACCCAATATTTGTCCGATCCACAATATTATTTTCAAGTTAACAATCAGTATGTGAGGAATAAGCTGAAGATTGTCTTGTTTCCTTTCTTGCATCGGGTAATGACTGACTGCCTCCTTTTGATTTTTATTTTCTCAAACCACTTTTTGTGGCATGTCTGCAGATTGTGAGTATGCAATGCTAATATCATTCCTCTTCCTTCAGGGGCACTGGACTAGGATAACTGAGCCAGTGGGAGGAAGGCTGTCGTACAAACCTCCAGTTCAAGACATCAATGCTCCAGATCTGTACATCCCTCTGATGGCTTTTGCCACCTACATTCTTGTTGCTGGATATGCCTTGGGTGTTCTTGGAAGGTAACTGCACAGCCAGAACAACTTTTCTGTGATGTACTTGTATGACTTGAGAAGAAATGTGCAGGGTTATAGTGCGTGCTGTAAGGCAAGTGGTTCTGTTTGAGAGTTTAAGATACGAAATGTGTGATTAAAAGGTTGAGGTAGAAATTTGTTTTTGTGATGCACTGTCTTATTTATCTCGACGGGAAAACAGTGCGTCGTAATACTGATGGACTTCTTTTGCTGATAGTACATGATATTCTTGCTTCAGCGGTGCTCGTCTGAAACTCTGAATAATATTATTATTCCTGAATGCAGGTTTACCCCAGACGCACTGACTATACAGTTCACTAAAGGGTTACTTGGTTGGTTTATGCAAGTTGTCCTCATTAAAGCTCTACTGTACACACTGGGAAGTGGCGAGTCACCATTGCTGGACATCATGGCATACGCTGGGTATGGATTTGCTGGCACCTCACTCGCGATGCTTGTCCGCATCTTCTGGAGCTACTCATACTATTTTGTGCTGCCATGGTTCTGTATCTGCACCGGAGTGTTTCTGGTTAAGACGATGAAGAGGGTTCTCCTAGGCGCATCGAGGAGTTACGAGAGGCATCCTAGCAGGAACCACTACTTCCTCCTGTTCCTTGCCATCATGCAATTCCCCATGCTTTTCTGGCTAGGCAAGATCAGCAGCTAATGTTCCGGTTGTATCTCAGAACCAACTTCGGTATGTTTTCACCTTTTCTTAAAAGCACTCTTTTACATTTCATGCTACTGTCTCCCTGCGATCTAGATTTAGCTGAAGACCTGAAAGGATTTAACTGAATTATACCTGATTTTCAGAGCATATCTTCAGTGGTCACCATGTGTATCATCTGCTGAAATAATTGCATCCATATCCAATATGATCCTGTTCTGTTTGGTGTAATTTTGTCATGGATTGCTCGAGTTATTTATGTTCCTTTTGGTATCAAGTTTTTCTCGATTGGTTAAGGCCCGTGGTGTCCTGACTAAAATGATTACACAGAATTTGCAAATCAAGCCGTATTGAAATAGTGCAGTAATATTATGCCTACTACCAATACTGGTATACTCTTCAAATCACAAACGATTTTTTAATCAACCAATTGCCTGTTTGTTTCTTCAACCTTTGGGTGGCTCAGTCTTACATAGAGAATGTAAATAACCTTGTACCATTCAAAATTCAATCTAAACAGAAGACACGACTAGAGCTGCCGAGTCCATGTAACAAGCAGGAGGGTCAGGCAGCACCTCAGGCTCGACCACCACAGCCGTCTCCAGTAGCTGAACCACGCGGTGCATCGTCGGCCGGAGTACTGGGTTTGGCTGGATGCACCAGAACGCCACACGCGCAAACCTGTCGACCCTCTCCAAGGCTGCGAGGGCGTCGTCGTCCTCGTACAGTATAAGTTCAGTCCTCTGGTTGCCCACCAACTGTCCTGCCCAACCGAACAACGTGACCGTCTCGTCCGCATCCTGATCGACTAACGGGTCCTGGCACTTCCGGCAGCATATCATCCCCAACAGCACGACGCCGAAGCTGTACACGTCCGCCCTGGTGTCAATGCGCGCCTCGCTGCGGAACCACTCGGGGGCGATGTACCCCCTGGTGCCCCTAATGTTGGTCACCGTGGTGTGCACCTGCTGGTCGCCGAGGAGCTTGGAGATCCCGAAGTCGGTTATCTTGGGAGCGCTCACGTCGTCCAGCAGTATGTTGTCCGGCTTGATGTCGCAGTGGATGATAGGGGAAGCGCATCCGTCGTGGAGGTACTCGATCCCTCTGGCGATGCCGAGCGCGGCCTCAGCGCGCCAGCTCCAGGGCGGCCTCTCCGGCTTGAAGAGGAAGCCGCGGAGTGACCCTCCCGGCATGAACTCCAGCACCAGCATCCGGTGCTTACCCTCTTTGCAGTAGCCGATCATCCGGACCAGGTTCCGGTGGTGGATCTGTCCGATGGACTGCACCTCGTTGGTGAACTCCCTCTCGCTGTACTCGTTCGAGTTGGTCAGCCGTTTCACCGCTATGAGGCGCGGCTGGGAGATCTCATTTTTCCTTCGTAAACCTCTCCGAAGCTCCCTTTCCCTAGCAGTTTCTCGATCCGTTGGTGGCTTGGTGAAGCTCCTTCCAGCTGAATGCTCTCACGCTCAGCAAGCCCTGGCTATCTCTATTCTTAGCGAGGTAGCGTTTTGTCAGGAAGCCTAACTGTCACTGCTACAATAGTCGTTCTTGTCCCCGGCGACGCTCTGATGGGCGGATGATTGCTTCCGGGTACTTTAAGCAGTGCCTTGGTTGTGATGTCGCTCGCCTTCCACCCGTTTGTCAGCGCCGCCACCTCGGCGCAGTCGGTTCCGCCAATGAATAACGCGGCAGTGCAGTAGCAGTCGTTGAGGCAGTAGTGCCGGCACTCGTCCTCCGTGACCGACGAGAACTTCTTGTAGTAGATCGATGTCTCCCAGGTGGTGTTCGGCAGATCGACGCGCATGTACGCACCGGTGTTGTTCTCCCCGTTGCAGCTCTGTGGCACGAACTCCGGCGTGCAGCCAATGTCCGGGTGCTGCACGTCAATATAGGTGTACCCAGCTGGACACAGGCAGTGGAGCGGGTCCTCCGTGGACTGCTGCGTGCAGTACGACCCGGGACCGCACAGGCCCTGCAGCCCGGACGTCCTCTTGTTGCAGCCGCCGTCGCTAGGGAAGGCCCCGGAGACGCTCCACGACCTGGTGTCATTGGCGCGGACGTAGACACGGACCATGCCGTCGGGGTCCATCCTGGCGAACTTGTAGGACTTGCCGGCGGTGCCAGCAGTGGCCATAGGCGTCGATATTAAGTTCTGAACGGTGCCGTTGTGGAGACTCTAGTTCAGGGCTCCCTCCTCGTCCAAGGTCACCGTCGTGTTGCCGTTCGAGCTGTCGGTATGGGCCTGCCAGTAGGCGTTATCCGGGTTGTTGCCGCTGGCGAGGTCCACGTAGAGGACGATGTTGCCGTCTGTCTGGATGCCCATGCTGAACCGGCCGGTGTTGAACTCCGTGTCCGCGCGCTTGGAGATGAGCTTCCACGACTGAGCGTCCATGGCCAAGATCTGGCCCGGAAGCAGCGTATCGGTCGGGAACGAGAAGCTCTCCCACAGCACGCTACCGCGGGCGGTCAGGAACTGGAGGTTGCCGGAGTCGAGGATCACGAGCAAGGACCCACTCGCCTGCGGGTTGGGGATGACCGGTTCCCACAGCACCCCGCTGCCGCCGTCAATGGTGTCGGAGAGCGCTAGCTGGCCGCTGGCCGAAACGTTGAGAGCGGACTGCTCCGTAGCGAGGGCGACGACGGACGACGAATTCTTGGCGAACCACACTACGGACTGCAGCTGGAATGAGCTGCTGGCCTCGCCGTCGTCATCGTCGTCGGAAAGAAACCATGTGGCGATGAGGAAGTTGCCCGGGTTGGAGACATCGAGGGCGCGGAAGCCGAAGGCGAAGGCGCCGGACGGGCTTGTGATGTAGCTGGGCGGCTTCATGGGGACTCCAGCCGTCAGGTTGGTCCGTGCACAGGCTACTTGCAACCATAGTTGGTGGTGGTCAACTAGCACTGCAAGAAACGCGGCGAGATAGAGAGCCGAGCAAGGCAGTGCCATGGTGGCCGGCTTAGCTTGCCTCGAGGCAGGGGCCAGGGGGAGGGTGTTCTAATACTTGAGGACGACGTAAATTAAGGTGTGCTGTGTTGCGAGCATATGCAGATATGTGGCAGGGACGTACATAAGATTGTTCGATGTGATTTCCGTGGAACTGGTACACGCGCTATTGTCCTGAGATTTCCGGCGCCCGGGGCGAAACTAAAACTTGGTGCCCTTAATGTAAACATCGTCATAATAATAACAAATATATGTGTAAGAGATATTTTTTCAGTAAAACTTGAATGATCCAAAACATTCCACACATCAAATAAATTGTACAAATTAACTTAAAATTTTCTTCTAACATTTCTCGATGCAAATTCATTTATGATGGGGTCGATGTCAATGTTGTCCAAAAATTTCTTCTCGATGCATAATGTTGCCAACCCGTTTAACTCTCTTGAGTCATTGTAGACCACAAGTAGTTCTTCAATAATTTCAACTTTGAAAAGCTTCTTTCAACCAAGGCGATAGTCATGAGCACAGTAAATAAGAAGCGACATCTGGCGACAGTTGCTCTTCCTCCACGGAAACAATCGTCCACTCATCTGGGTTTATCGACGCACTAGTATTACCCCTGAAAAATTTATAAATATCTCCTCTCTGTGATTGTACCAAGCCATCCACACGTTTTGCTCTTTTCCTCTTAGCACTACCAGATTGATACCTTCTGGATGACATGATCCCACAGAATGCTGGAAACAAAGTTACATCAAAATTAATGCTACTGCTTAGAGAATTTAGCTGACACACATCGGCATCACATACAGATACAGATTACAGAAGAAGAAATATTTACCGTGGGCAGGGTCTGACGGTGGCGGCGATGGCCGGGGGTGGCGATGCCCTGGGGATCCGGCTGGAGATGGCATCGCCTAGATGCTTCTCACGCTCGATGGCCAGATCTGCCGCGGATCATCAACTATCGAAGAACAGGTGCAGAGAGAAATCACAGGCGAGGAGGCGAACATAACAGAACTACAGAGCTGAGGCGTCGCGATCGTGCTTGTGCGAGCGAACAAGCATGCGATGGATCGGCCTGGGCCTTGTGTGTGCGATCTGGCTTCTTTCCATGGGCCACGTTCCTAACTTCCTATAGCCTGGCGGGCCCATTTCTTTTTTGTTTAGTTAAATACGTTATATACGTATCTATACAAGATGGTATCTATACTACACCGTACCTGGGTGGGCCCCCTGGATTTTGGGGGCCAAGGGCGGCCGCCCACCCTAACACCCTCTAATTGTTTAACAGTAATAGGCTCGGTAACTGGCTGTTAGGTATTGTGGTTGTTCTAACATATCACGAGTCCTATCTGGAAACAGATTGATTTATTTGGAATTTGGAGCCAATATAAAGGTTCCACCTTCTAGCCTCAATATGCATTGTGAGCGACACCACCGATAAGGCAGAGAAATAGAGGGTAGGCCGAAATTGCTCCCACCTTTTCCTACGGCTCTCACGCTCAGCAAGCCCTGGCTCTCTCTGTCCTTAGTGAGGCAGTGCTTTGCCAGGAAGCCTCCAGCGATGGCCAACAACACGAAGGCCACGCAAACTGTCACCGATACTATAGTCGTTCTCGTCTTCCTCCTCGATGGCGCTCTAACGGGCGGATGATTGCTTCCCCGTACTTTAAGCAGTGCCTTGGTCGTGACGTCGCTCGCCTGCCGTCCGTTTGTCAGCGCCGCCACCTCGGCACAGTCGGTTCCGCCGATCATTAACGCGGCAGTGCAGTAGCAGTCGTTGAGGCAGTAGTCCCGGCACTGGTCCTCAGTGATTGACGAGAACTTCTTGTAGTAGATTGATGTCTCCCAGGTGGTGTTCAACAGATGGACGAGCGTGAACTCGTTGGTGTTGTTCTCCCCGTCACAGCTCTGCGGCACAAACTCCGGCGCGCAGCCACTGTCCGTGTGCTGTGCGTCGATGTAGGTGTACCCATCTGGACACAGGCAGCGGAGCTGGTCCTCCTGCTCCGTGCAGTACGAGCCCGGGCCACACACGCCCTGCAGCCCGGACGTCCTCTTGTTGCAGCCGTCGCTGGGGAAGGCCCCAGAGACGCTCCACGACCTGGTGTCGTTGGCACGGACGTAGACACGGACGACGCCGTCGGGGTCCATCCTGGCGAACTTGTAGGAATTGCCGA
This sequence comes from Poa pratensis, assembly GCA_947311845.1. NCBI lineage: Eukaryota > Viridiplantae > Streptophyta > Magnoliopsida > Poales > Poaceae > Poa > Poa pratensis. Next base: position 19,924,658 of record CAMZMU010000080.1, read on the forward strand.
CGGTGACAGCAGTGGCCATCGGCGCCGATATCAAGCTCTGAACTGTGCCGTTGTGAAGAGTGTAGTTGAGGGATCCCTGTTCGTCCAAGGTCACCGTGGTTTTGCCGTCAGGGGTGTCGGTATGGGCCTGCCAGTAGGCGTTATCCGGGCTGTTGCCGCTGGCGAGGTCCACGTAGAGGACGACGTTGCCGTCTGTCTAGAACTCTGGATGCCCGTGCTGAACCGGCCGGTGTTGAACTCTGTGTCCGTGCGCTTGGAGAAGAGCTTCCCCTTGGACGACTGAACGTCCATTGCCAAGATCTGGCCCGGAAGCAGCGTGTCCGTCGGGAACGAGAAGCTCTCCCACAGCACATTACCGCGGCCGGCGGCGGCGGCCCGGAACTGGAGGTTGCCGGAGTCGAGGATCACGAGCAATGACCCACGCGCCTGCGGGTTGGGGATGACCGGTTCCCACAGCACCCCGCTGCCGCCGTTGGTGGTGTCGGCGAGCTCTAGCTGGCCGCTGGCTGTGACGCTGAGGGCGGACTGTTCCGTGGCGAGGACGACGGACGACGTCGACGACTGCTTGGCGAACCACACTACGGACTGCAGCTGGAATGAGCTGCTGGCCTGGCCGTCGTCGTCGTCCTGGGAGCGAAACCATGTGGCGAGGAGGAACTTGCCCGGGTTGGAGGCGTCGAGGGCGCGGAAGCCGAAGGCGAAGGCGCCGGACGGGCTGGTGATGTAGCTGGGCGGCTTCATGGGGACTCCGGCCGTGAGGTTTGGTCCGTGCACAGGCTACTTGCAACCATGCTTGATGGTGGTGCACTAGCACGGCAAGAAACGCGGCGAGATAGAGAGCGGAGCAAGGCAGTGCCATGGTGGCTGGCTGAGCTCGCCTCGAGGCAGGGGAGGGCGTTCTAATACTTAACGACAACGAAGTTTAGGTGTGCTGTAACAGGAGGAGTCTTCCCACTCTCTCCTTCTTATCCCTTGCTACAGTGAGCAGCGGGCGATAAGGAGGCGACCGCGTGTTCCTCACCTCGTCGCCGGCCAGGCCGGTGGTTCCCTCCCTCTCCGCCGGCCGCCTCGGCGGCGGGAGAGTGGGGGAACCCTGGTCCTGCGTCTCCGGCTAGTAGTTTGTGTATTAGGTGTGCGTGCCCGGCTTGCAGCGTCGATGGCGTGGCGATGCTGCCGGCGTGTTGGGCTTTGTCCTTCCCCTCCGTGCCCCGCTCCGGCCTCGGTGCCGGGGAGGTCGTGAAGGTGGGTCGGGTGCTCGTCTCCTCTTTCGCTTCTCCCGCCGTCCGTGGTGGTGGAGGGAGGAGATGGTGGTGGTGGGCATCCTGTTTTTGGTCGTGGTGCTGCAGGTGGTCGTCTACTTCGTGGGTTCTGCTCCGGCCGGCCGTGGTGGCGGGGGGAGCGACCGTGCGGAGGTGGGTGCTGGTGGTGGTGGTCCTTGGCGCTGCGGTGGCGGCTGGAAGTTCGGCGGCAGCGGGAAGACGGCGCTTTGGCCGTGCTCCAGGCTAGATTCCGTTGCTTGCGGCGGATGGCGTCTGCGGTCTTCTACAAGGTGGTGGCGCCTTCTTCTCGGCGGACGGCGGTACGGCGCCGCCGGCAGCGTCTAGGAACTTGGGGCGAGGCGGTGGTGGATCTGATTGTGTTTTCTCCAGGCAGCTCGGGGTGCTCTGTGCAAGTTTTGGGGTCCTTTTTGTAATTTTCTTTTCTTTTCGGACCTGTATGTAATTTGTACTGTGCTTCCTGTTATATGAATCAGATCCTTTCAACAAAAAAAAAAAGAAGTTTAGGTGTGCTGTGTTGCGAGCATATATGTGCAGCGGCGTTTCTACCGTACACGCGCTATTGCGAACATGCTCCCACCTCTCTCTCCACACACTTGTGTCTCACACGATAGTACTGTGTGTCTGTGTGAGTCATCATGCAGAGTGTACACTTTTTGAAACGAGGCAAACGGTTTGCATATTCATTGATACTAGTTAAATTTTGCGTGGCGTCACGCCACGCCCTTAGTTAGATTTTTGTGTATTATTGGTGGATATTGTTGTATTTTTTTTTGGTGATGTAATATATTTTGTGGATAGAAATGGCGATGTTGTTTGTATAATGCATTTATTTTTGTAGGCAATGTGACCTATAAGAAAGAAGCGAAATGTTTTTTGCAACGTTGCCATTAGCTCATTTGCGGGATGTAGATATTTGCTGCTGCAAACGTTGTAGTATATTAACCTGAAGGCTCTTTATGTGTGACTATAGTATGAGTGATGGAACGCAATAAAAACATTAAAGCAGTAAAAAATAGCAGCTGGCTAAATGTTTTATTACATTTTGGAATATTTGAAGCTGTAGGTAAAATATTAGAACTTGTTGAGTTATTGTGGAGACAAACCGTTTTTAATGTGAAGCAGCTAGCTAAACGGTTTTTTTACATTTGAAATATTTGAAGCTGTAGAATAAATATTAGAACTTGTTGAGTTATTGTGGAGACAAACCGTTTTTAATGTGAAACAGAAGAAAGGCAAAAAATAGAAGAAAGCAATTAGGAAGATTCAATTTGAGTGGTTTTCTACAACTTCTATTACAACAAATTGGAATTCAAAAAAAGGAATTACAGTTGTTTCGTAAGTAAAAATGTCCTGCAATTATTTCTATTGATGGTGTTTATTATTCCAATGTTGTTTACTTCAAAGCAAAAGAGAAGCAAAAAACAAAAGTCTTGGTGTTTTTGCTTTGTACAATATTTTTGTTCTTTCTTCGTAAAAATGTAGGCCAAATTAGGATGGTAATTTTTTTTTTGTTATGAGTAGGTAGCATTTTTTGTGAGCATCTTCTAAATATTTTGCACAATATTGAAATATTTAGTGGTCTGAAATGCTCCACATGTGTGTAATTTGATGGTAATATTTAATTGAAATTGGAAAAATCCATCTGAATTTGTTTTCACATTTGGGGAGCATTTTTTCGTATGGTGTCGAAAGATCGGCCAAATTGGAATGTTCAAATGTATTTGTATTTTGCTATGATTTTTTTTTTTAGCATCTTTAGCATATTTTATGGAATGTCCGAATATTTGTGGAAATGTTGGCAGAATTGAAATTTGCAAATATAAGGTTTATGTTTGTTATGAATAAGTAGTTTTCTGTGAGCCATTTTCGTATATTTTGTATGGCGTTCAAATATTTAATAGTTTAAGATGTTCGAACGTAGTTGTATTTTGATGTGAATGTTTAATTCAAATTAGTGGAAGTGCAGTTGAATGGATATATTCGGAGATATTGTTCTGTACTTTGTTTGAATGTTTTATAATTTTATTGAATTGCAAAAATTTGTGAAAGTGGGGAGTCGTTCGTATGTTTTTTCCCCTTTTTTAAATGCTCAGACTCAGAAGCCGTCTAAATTTTCGAAGTTTTCAAATTTGTAATCCAAAAATGTGGCACGGGTAGCAAACATTTTTTTTATGTGTTAATGTTGTCATATTTGTTATATTTGACTCTGTCTGTGCTTTTTAAATGATCGTACTTGAAATGCAATCGAAAATTTTAAATTAGATGTAAATATTAATTTAGTCCAAGATGATGTAGAGGTGACACATTATGCGAGGTTCATTAAATTTAATCCATTGTTAGGGGAGCTTAATATGTTTTTTTTTCCGCATATTCAGCAAATTTAATTTTGAGATATGTTTGCGTTATGGCAAAAGTGGTTAAATTTTTTGTTGTGGTTTTTATCGCAGTTGTACAAAAATTCAGAATTCAAATTGTGAGTAAAATTTAAGATTTGAAATAAACTGGGGAAGTTCACAATGTTTTCTGAGATAGGTATTTTTTTTGTGTGCAAATTGAAATAATCTGGAAGAAGTTACTAAGTTTTCCAAATTGCTGTTTTGATTTTTACCTTTTTAATGAAATTGGTTCCAATTGATTTGGAATTCTATTTGAAAAGTTATCAGAATACTGGAAATTTGAAATATAAAAAGAAGTAAGAAAAAAAAAGAAAAAGGCCGAGCTGGACGCGCACGAAGCGGCCCAGCCCAGCTAGAAGCCCGTCTCCGGCCCAGGCCCGCCATGACGTCGGCGTGACGTCATAGTGGCCGGAGCCGCTGCAGCGGCGACGGCGTCACCGGCGGCGAACCAGCGCGTCCCAGGAGGCGCGGCTGGGCGCGCTGGACGCGCCTCGACGTGGGCTGGCCTCAGGTGGCGGCGCTGCCGATTATGCGTTACCGGAGCGTCGCCGGCGTCGTGGAAATGCGGCGGCGGTCGGGGAACGCGGCGCGGATGATTCCGGCGGCACAGCGACGTCCCGGCGAACGGTCTTCGGCGGGCAGAAAGAGGACGCGACGGCGCATCTCGTCGTGGGCGGCGATTGGAGCGGGGAAGGCCGGAGCGGCGAGGACGCGCGGCGGCGGCTCCGGCGGAGTGCGGCCGCGTGCGGGAGAGAGAAGGGATCGATCTGCGGTCAATTTTGCACGATGGCCCTCGGAGTTTTCGGATATTCCGCTCAAGTCCCTGCCTGCGGGGAAGTGTGGACTGCGGGTCGATTTCTCGTTTAGGGAGGGGCCTTTTTGCAAAGCCGTCACGGATGGCTGCTGCGGACCGCCCGATTGCCGATCAACGGCTCGGATCGAAGCACTGTAGAACACTGTAGAATTCAACAGTAATCTACAGTGCTCCGAGCGCGGAGAGGGCGAGAATCTGCACAGCTTTGATATACTTAGTAATAGAAGAAACTAGAAGAGGTTGGCGTGCTTTGCTGCGCCCGAGGTTATTATTGCGGTTATCAATACATGACTTGATGATCTGAGTAAAGATTAGTGTCTGATACATCATCAGGTACAAATTCATACTCCCTCCGATCCATATTAGTGGGCATAGCTTTGTCTAAATTCATATGTATCTAGTTAACTATTTAGACTAGATACATGTGTATCTAGACAAAGTTGTGCCCACTAATATGGATCGGAGGTAGTACCATTTAAAAAAAATATTGCACGTATTGGTCTAGCAAACTGCGGTATAAACTATATAATACAAAAGTAACAAATTTGAATTTGTTAATCTCTTAACGAGGCGAGCCCGACAACTGGTGTGTGTGTAGGTGAAGGAGCTGTGCGATGCGGTGCTAGTCGAGGTGCAGCCAGAGACAGAGCTGCCGTATGTCGCCCGTGCTCATGCTTGCAGGGAAGGAGGAGGCACCGAGGAAGGGGAAGCGAGGAGGGCCTTTCGGGTAGCTCGTCAGCCGGAGCTACAAAAGGGAGTCATTGGTGGCCGCGCACGGGAGGAGAGAGACAACATTATTCGAGGCCAAATCCCTCACGATACAAGGTGTCCTTGAGATGTGATGGTAGATTCGCGGCCGAATCGGTTAGAATTTTGGCGGAGCTGCCGGATTCGAAACTGAATCGATGAGAGAAGAGGCGGCAGTGGTCACCGGAGGAGAGGCGTGTGACCGGCATGAAAATTCCCATTTTTTGTTGTCGTGCGGGTGTTGGCCTTTCTGTTTTATAGCAACAACCCAAGTGTTTTATTTTTTGCAGCACTTGCCTTTTTCTTTTTGACAAACAAATTGATAGAATTTTCGTCAAGACCGGTTAGTTGTTCGAGCAACATTTTTTTTGCCCCAAATGACTTAATACGGACGGGAGTCGATGGTGGCCGCGCGCAGGAGGAAAGCGACGGCCGGCATCCCTCCCGATATGTGGTGCCCTTGAGCAGTGGACCAGTGGTATTGAATTTGTTGCCGAATCGGTTAAAGTTGTGGCGGAACTACCCGATCCGAGGCCAAATCGATGGGAGAAGTGGCGACAATGGTCACCGGAGAAGACGCGTGAGAGCGAGATGAAACTTCCGATTGGCAGTTAGCATGCGTGTTTAGGCCTTTCTGTAATATAATAGCAGCCCAAGTTTTTATATTTGCTGCACTTGGTGTTTTTTGTTTGACAATTTTTTTGTTACTAAATTTACATCAGATGCAGGCAGTAGCTATTAGAGCAATATTTTTTGCCCCAAATGATCTATGTTGTAAAATAGAGCAGCTATTGAAGTATACGAGAGGGGCGACACTGTTGTGTGCAGTAGATAGAAAAGTAAATTTTGTATTCAGTTAAACGGAAAAATAATATTATTTCTAACTGGATCTGATGTAACCAATAGAAAGTTGCCACGTGGAGCAATCAATAAGCAATATTTTAGAGAGCTTAGTTATTAGAAGGATATTTTCAAACTCAATTTAGAACTATGAACTATAAATTAATAAATAAAGTAAGCTAAGTGAGGTCTACCATGATGTGGACATGTGGGAAGGAGAGGATATATATCCAATAGAATTTTTTTCAAACTAATTTAAAACTATGAACTATAAATTAATAAATAAAGTGAGCTAAGTGGGGTCTATCATGATGTTGACATGTGGGAGAAGGAGAGGACACAAATCCTATGGAGCTTAGTATTTAGAGAGATGTACACAGACCCATCCACCCGTCCACAAATACATACTTTTAAATCCGTTTCTGAAACTTGAAACCTGCATGGCTTTTGAATAAAATATCCAACTTATGATTTATTTGGACATTTGGGTTCCTAACGACGAGATCGAGCTTCGAAACCAGACCTACATTGCACACCTTAAAAAAAATTCCTTCAAAATGTGACACTTGGTGAAATTTTATGAAACAATAATATGTTCTTAAGTTTATTGCATTTTGTGGTCACGTCATTTATTTGGCATGCGCAAGAGAGTTTATTGTATTCACGTTCTGTACCATCTTCTCGTGTCATAATGTATTGCTGAAGTTTCAAATAGTTTATCTGACTTCATGGTTTTTTAATATAATTTCAAAGTACTATGTCACTAGGATTAAATGCCCATTAAACTATTTTGAGATAAATACACAAATTTTATAAACAAAAAGTGTGTTCTACTCTTTCTGATCCGTATTAATTATCGTTGAATCAGATGTATCTAGCACTAAAACATGTGTAGATACATCCGATTCAACGATAATTAATATGGATCGGAAGGAGTATTATTTTGGAGGTTCATTGTCCTCCAAAAAGTTTCTAGACTATTTTGTTTGATAATTCATTTGATATGTTTAGGTGTTTGATAATATCAAAACCAACTCCGTACTATTTCAAAGTGCATCATAGTGTGTCAGTATGTTATAACCAATTGGTGGGAGCCACCGACACTTGGACCCCACGTATGACGGGTCCTACGTGAAAGTGATTCAAAGTAACATGACTTTGAGTCCCACAAAGCCAACTAATCCCGTGCCCGTTACATACATGTGTGAGCGTGCTTCAAATAGTTTCATACGAGTGTACAATATTTTGTAATAATATGGCTACAAACTGGAGAACCGATAAATTAGTTTGTTGTGTCTAGGAAAATAATATAGACCTGGCTGCATTGAATATAGTTTGATAATTTTTAAATTTCAAGGTTTGGAACTTTTTTATTATGGTTTACCACAAAACTTTATTTTGCATGCATACATGGAGTTTCACTCAGTTTCATAGAGTTTCATCATGTTGTAGAATTCAATTTTGAAAACTTGTGAGAGTAAGTCCTCGTCCCTTAGAAGTTGGAACACAAATATGCAATTATAACATAAATTAGAAATTTTATACAAAAGATAAAATATAAAGAAGCTTTAAAATTTTGTGCAAAAAAAATGGGTGAGTGACTAGTGAGGAGTGAGGAGGGCTTGTCCTGGGGAAAAGTTGCAGGAACTCATTGCCAGGCTGGTGGATGGAACATAAGAGCATCTCCAAAAGTGCCCCTTAAAACAAGCACAGCGTATGAAATTAAACCTGTGTCTCAGAGCATCTTTATGATAGGGTCCGTGTCTAGACTCGGGTACCAGAGGAGACAGGAAGACAAAGGAGAAAAAGAACCCAGGCGGACCGACGCATCGAGTCCGCGCGCGTCCGTCCCTGTCCGCGGGAGTCAAAAACACGGCCCAACGGGGCGACGCAAACGGACCGCGCTCCGTTTTTCTGTCCGCCGTGACGTATTCCTGGCCCAAATTTGGGTCAGGTTTGCGTCGGCCGCGGACACGAGCGGACCGCTTTTGTGTACTCCTCTAGTCCGTCCCTGACGAGGGGTTAACTCATCAAATCCCATGGTTAGGACCTAGGGTTGAGATTATGAGGAGAGAACGTGGTAGTACTGATAGTTTCGTCGGCTGACAAGCAGAGGCAAAGATTTACCTAGGTTCAGTCCCCTCGGGTGGAGGTAAAGACCCTACTTGCTGCTTGTCTGGTATTGATCGTGTGAGATTATGCGGTTACAGGGAGGCTCCGGTGAGATGTTGATCTCGCTAGAGCTTTTGCTGGTTCGAGTATTGCTTGTCCAGGATCGGCGGCCCTCCCAGCCTTTATATAAGAGGCTGGGTCTCGGGAGTCCGTAACCGACCCTGTTTACATGTAAGGAAAGTACAAACCGACTATGCCTATGTCTAATCTTGGAGGGTACTCCATCTTGTTGGGCTTCTTGTCTTGGGCTTCGAGTTGGCTCTTCGCTATTGGACCTTTAGACGTCACGTGCACCAGGTACCCTCACGGTAGGGTACCCGAGATGTATACTCTTGTCAGTAGCCCCCCGAGTACTTGTCTGACTCGAATAATTGGGCATGGACTCATTCGCAAGTGCACGTCATATGCTTTGTATTTCGTATTTTACAATTAAAATTCCTGTATGAATAGCACATGTTGGCTGCGTCGAGTGTCTTATCGACTGTGGTTTTTTGCTTATGATGATCAAGGGATAGTAGCTTAGCAGGCCCAGTACACTCGACGGATCGGGACTGGTTAACTACACATTCGGGTAAAACCTTACTAGCTTTCAATCAAACTCGAGTCCCCGGACTCGAATCTGGAACAAACTGGTCAGATTCGACTAGGCCGCAGAGGTCTTACTGAGTCGATCTGCAGTATAACTTTGAAGTTCACCCAACGCGTCCGTCGGGATTTTTCATCATGTCTGCTGACACGGAAAGTATAAGGATTGACGTTGCTGGAACGGTTCTTAGCCCAGCTCGAAAGTTCGGCGGGTCTTATCTTTGCACTATGCGTACAGCATCCGAGACATTTGCGGCGGACGCAACTCGGGAATGTTTCGAGTATGATTTTGTAGATGAACTGAGTCGAGCTTTTTGTCGACTGACACTTTGTCGTTATTCTATCGGGTGCGCGACAGCGCTCCCGATGGGAGTAGCCCCCGAGATTGTGCTTTATTGCTTTGCAATGGAGGATAATCTCAAATCTTTTTATCCCATATATGCTTTAGTCAAAGAAATTTTTTGATACGCTCCCGATGGGAGTAATACGCCTTAGTCAAAGGAACGGTCGAGTGACCAAATTTGCCTTAATATCGCTCTTTCACACCCGAACCAAGCAAGGCAGTCGATTGATCAATCTGCGTCGGGCGGACTCGAATGCTTTTCTGAATAGGGCGTGCAATGACGTCAGGGATGACGTTTTTTGGCGACTGCGCTGCCTGACACGCGGTGGCGTGCGTTGTGCTGCGATAGATGGGACGTGACACGTCTGTGGGCCCAAGATGCAGCCGTTTGAACTGGATTTGACCGTTCAGGCACGATATCTCCGGGACTATGATGACGGTTCCTAGATTCCCGTGCGTAGTGGGCGGAGTGGCCGGCGACGGTTGCCCTCCACGGCTGCCACGTGTACGGCTGGATTTGCTACTTTACCCACGATCTCGCATCAACGGTGCGGATTCTTTTGCGTTGAGGTTAAAAGGGTGCGGCGGAGTAAATAGTATTTTTACTTGCCATTTGCTCTCCGCCGTCGCTGCTTCTTCTTCCTCCTAGCGCATCGCCATAGCCCCACAGCAAAGCTTTTGCCACCCACCATCGTGATGACGAAGCCCGCGACCCGGAAGGGCAGGAGCGCCGCGAACGCGTCGGCTGACAGCGCCGCTGGAGCCGCTGCCAGCGGCTTGAAGAGGGACAAGGGCTCGTGGACCAAGACCACCTGCAGCAAGAGGATGCTCACCGGCCTGCGGAACGACGGGCTGATTCCAGCGGACGCGTCGCAGGTTCGCATCCCCGGCGCCGAGGTAATCCCGCGCCCAGGCCCCATTGAGCGGGTCTGTTTTGTGGATTTTGTGAACAGGGGCTTCTCCTTCCCTGTTCATAACTTTCTTCGTGCACTGATGCACGTTTATGGAGTGCAATTGCACGATTTTACCCCCAATGGGCTTTTGCACATTGCGTGTTTCTTCGTTCTTTGCGAGTGCTTCTTGGGCGTTGCGCCCCACTTTGGGCTGTTCCGCCGCATCTTCAACGTCAAGCGCCAGCACAGTGTCAAGGGACCTGGTGGTTTTGGAGTACAGACTCGACCCGACGTCGAGTACTTCAAGATCAACTTTCCGGAGTCTGTGCAAGGATGGCGCCAAAAGTGGTTCTACATCAAGGATGTGACCATAGGCACCCAAGCGTCGGGTCGCCTCCCTTTGACGCAGACGCCCTGGTGAAGAAGAGGCCATCCTGGATTGCCCAGCCGACCGGAGTCGAAGCCGAAGAGGCTGACATTTTGATGGAAAAGGTGCTAAAGATTCAGACCACTGTTGGTCGGGAGGTTACGGGCATCCATTTGCTGGCCATTTTTACCAAGAGGCGAGTGCAGCCCCTCCGAGCCCGAGCTCACGCCATGTGGGCGTACAGCGGGGTTTCTGATCCAACTCGCTCACGCGCAGTGGAACTTTCTGATGCGGAAGCAGAGAAGTTGGTAAGAAGCCTTACCAAACTGACTGATGAAGATCCTTGCGAGATGAACTCGCCTGTGCCTCCTTATGAAACCAGCAACCCTCTACCAGAGGTAACAGTCGATACTATATGTAAGTTGGTATGTTATGCATGTGTGATGTTGATTCCTTTGCTGTTTATGTGTGCAGGGACACAGAATGTATGAGTCGATGCCGCCCTTGCCAGAGAGCGGCCCAGTGCCGGACAATGAGCCACTCGAGGCGGACTCTGATGATGAGGTGACCTCACTCGCCACCGCACACACGCCGGAAGCTGATGAGGGCGATGCTGAGGTGCAGGCCAAGCAGAAGCGGTCGCGCGAGGAAGAAGACACTGCTGACTCGGAGGAAAAGGAGGGAGACGAGACGGAGTCGATGATGGCGCCACTCGAGTTCCTCCGATTCGCTCGCTTCCCCCACGACCACCGAAGAGATCGCGCCCGAGCATGGGCTTGCACCTGGTCGAATGGTCGACCTTACTGAAGAGTAAGTATTATGTGCATTTGCTTTGTGATGGTTTATGAACGTTGCCAAGCTGTTTACTTAGCATGTGTGAAACAGTGTGTCCTCGGATGAGGATTTGCCACCGCCACCTCAGATGGAGAAGAGAAGTGCGGCGTCGACTGCTCGGAGTTTGCCACCAGAGCAGCCGCCCACCGCTGCGACTCCGGCTGCTGCGGACGCGGCTACACCATCTGAGCCTGAGGTTGCGGCTGACAAGGATGAGGCAGCAGCGACAGGCGTTCCTGCGTCGACTTCCTCCTTCTTGAATCATGTAAGCTTGTGCTTTTGTACCATAGTTGAATCACTAGCGGGTGTTAAACCTGTTCATAGACCTGATAAATCTGTTCTGAACTTTCGCGTATTGTGCTGTAGCCATTTGTACAAGAGCTACTGAATGCTGGCTCCAAGTATGTACATATGGAGACGGAGGTCGCCACCTTGCAACAGCAACTCGAGGATGCAAAGAGTAAGTATCCTGTAATGAGCACTCAAGTGTTTTGTTGTGACCATCTTTTGCAGCATGTTGAAGAAATGCTTATGTGTCTCGCAGAGTCAGCGACTGCCGCTGCGGAAGAGATGGGCCAAGCCACCCGTCGAGTTGCTGATCTGGAGAAGAGGCTGAAGGCAGCCGAAGTTAGGGAAGACCAGGCAATTGGTCGACTCTCTGCTGCCAGCACCACTTTGACAGGTATGCAATTTTGCCGTTGCATTAGATATTTGAAGTTTTTGTAATATGCTGCTGATCATGGTGTTCACATGCTATGCTAGATGTGATGGATGGCCCTACTACTCCTGGCAAGCAAAACGTTGGCGCTTCACTTGATGAAAGTGTGGCCGTCGCAGAGGTTGCCAATAGTAGGGCAGGGGAGATGCTGACGAAGGCGGCGGGTGCTTTGGGCGCCCTTCACAGCAGCTTCTTCCCGATGATGAGCTTCCATCTACGTTTGCAGAACTGGTGGAGCTGTTCAAGCCCGAAGGAACTGCTGTCGCCGATTTCTGTCGCGAGCAAATGGTAAGTGGTGCTCAGACTACTTTTCTCATGTTGCTCGCGCACGGAATCGAGGCAGATTTTGACAAGGTCACGACGAAGTTCCCGAGGGGGCCTGGCGGCAAAACCGTCGGGTTTGGCACTTGGTTGGAGGCTGCCCAAAAGTATTCTCAACAGCTTGTGACAACTGTTGAAGATAGGGCAGCCAAGGTTCAGGCGAAGAAGGCTTCCTCCAGAAGTCGATGACTAGCGAGTGATTCCTTCGTCGCCTAGTTTTAGGGACTTTTATGATTTTGCTTTTGCTGTAAAAACTTCAGACTTCGTATTTGTGCTTCATGAAATATGAACCCAGTTATCGGGAGGCATAGCCCCCGAGCCTTTTGCTTGATCTCTTCTATTTCTCTTATGTTCTGAGTTATTCTGGATGTAGACCCGAGCCTCTAGAACATCGACTGGTCCAGGTGCGAGCGGCTCCACTCAGTCACGTAGCGTGAATGACCAGAAAATCATCGACTTCCTTCAGCTCAAACTTTCCGAGGTGACAAGCGAGCTAAAGAAGACACAAGACGCATATGCTGAGTTGCAGTCGAGGCCATCCCCAACTACGGAGCGGGAGGCCTTTTTGCTTGAAGAGTTGGAGAAAGTGAACCTACAGCTTGAATGTAAGCTCTCATGGAAATTGAATTGTGGACTCGACTCAAAGGTCGACTGGGATAACAATTTTGCATTATTTTTTCCATAGGTGTTTGTTTTGACCAGTCGAAGGAGGAGGCGCGGCTACAGGACCGACTCGATGGTCAAGCGAGTAGCGCGGAATACGCTGCCCACCCCTTTTGGTCGGACAGGGCGAGGAGTGCCATTCTGGTAAAGCTTCTGGATCGTGCGTGGCGAACTGCCATTCGACTGGAGAGCTGCAGGTTAGCTTTATTTCGAGTCCACGAAGCTTTGTTTCCTTTGAATGAGCAACCACAAAGCCTTGCTGCATTGCTGAAGAAATTTCGAAAAGGCAAGGCGATCAAGAAATTTGTGCACGAGCAACTGGTTAGCGGGGCTAACGTTGCCCTTGCCTTTGTGCGATCGCATCTTCCGCACCTTGATTTGAAAAGATTGTGATGGGTCCCGCACCCCTACCAGGTGGTGGTCCTGTGCCAATGGAAGAACATTACCAAGAGACACGGGTGGATGCACTGGTTCTAATCCATCAGGTGCTGAAGGAGGAGGCGAAGTGGACCCAGCCAAAGGATGAACCTGTAGATTAGGGTTTTTATGCATAGGGGGTGGCCCCAGAGTGTAAAATGCAATACTTGTAAGTATTTATGAACTAAATATTCGTATCTCCGCAGCCCCCGAGCCTGTTGAGTGGGGTGTATGAAGCAATTTTGTTGTAAAATTATGACTATCCAGCCCCCGAGCATTCGAGTGAGGTTGATGGAAACACTTAGAGTATGGAACATAAATTGCACAGCCCCCAGGTGTTCAAGTGAGGCTGTGAATTTTTGCGATATTTGAAGCTTCAACTCATGCTTTTAGGCTCAACTCCCGAATAGTTGAGTGGAGTTGAGCAACTTTTTCGTTTATGTAAGATTTTTATGACCCAGCCCCCGAGTATTCGAGTGCGGCTGAGGTATTATGTTTGAAGAAGTGAAAGCTCATGCTTTTGAGATAGCGCAGCCCCCGAGTACTCGGGTGAGGCTAATTTTGTGCGAACAAATTATGCGAGTAGTAAGCAGGAAGAAATATGAGGAATCATTGATTATATTCTTTTTTTGAATGTTAAGCTGTAGGCCGCCTCATTAAAAACCTTCCAGTCCCCGTAGGTACCCTGGTAAGGAAAAGAGCGCGTCTGAAACCTGCAGCCATCCGACATATGTGCCTATTACATTGTGCGACTGAACAATCTAAGCATAGAAACGGCGCAGCTGCGCAACGTTCCAAGGATTATGCGAGAGTTCGCCTGTCTTCGCGTGCTTCAGTCTGTATGCTCCACCACCAATGACCTCGGTGATGATGAAGGGTCCTTCCCATGGAGAAGCGAGTTTGTGCACCTTCTTTTGCTTCAGTCGAAGTACCAGGTCGCCAACCTCGAAGGACCTAGTGCGTAGTCGACGGCTGTGGTAGTTGCGGAGGTCTTGCTGATAGACAGCTGTGCGTGCAGCACTGTGTTGCGTGCTTCTTCGAGCAAGTCGACTGCATCTTCGAGTGCTTCATCTGCATCTTCTTCGTTGTATGCTCGACTCTTGGTGCATTGAATCTTACATCTGATGGCAGGATTGCCTCTGCGCCGTAGACCATAAAGAATGGGGTGAATTGTGTTGAAGCGTTGGGAGTTGTGCGTAGGCTCCATAGCACAGACGGGAGTTCTTCGACCCAAGCACCCGCGCCTTTTGAGTGGCACCAGGAGGCGTTTCTTGATTCCGCTCGTCACGAGTCCATTGGCTTTTTCGACTTGGCCATTGGACTGCGGGTGTGCCACGGATGCATAGTTGAGCGTAATGTCCTGCTCTTTGCAGAAAGATCGGAACTCTTCAGCCGTGAAGTTTGTACCGTTATCAGTGATGATGCTACTTGGCACACCAAAGCGGTATATGATGGATTTTATGAAATTGACTGCTGTAGTGGCAGTCGAACTTGTGATAGGGACTGCTTCAATCCACTTGGTGAACTTGTCGACCGCCACCAGAAGGTGAGTATGCCCTCCATGGGAGGATTTTTTGAGTGGCCCGACCATATCGAGCCCCCACTGGGCGAAGGGCCAGGCCAATGGTATTGTCTTCAACGCCGATGCGGGTGCGTGCGGCTTTGTGGCGAATTTTTGACAGCCGATGCACCTTTTGACTATGTCCTCCGCGTCTTTGAGTGCTGTGGGCCAGTAGAAGCCTGCGCGAAAGGCTTTGGCTACGAGTGATCGACTGCTGGCGTGATGCCCGCAGGTACCTGCATGAATATCACGAAGGATGGCTGGCCATCTTCGAATGCTATGCATCGTTGGAACATACCTGATACGCTGCGTTTGTATAGTTCACCGTTGATGACGGTGTATGCTTTAGATCGTCGAGTGACGCGTCTTGACTCGTTATGTCTTCAGGTACCTCGCCGCGGAGTATGTATGCGAGGAAAGGTTGAGTCCAAGTTGGCTCGATGAGGAGTACCTCGACTGGCGGGTCCTCTGTGCTAGGTGCTTTGCTCTTGGCTGGTGCGGCTGATGTAGGAGTGTTCGTTTTTTCTTGATGGACCTGTGCTCGATGCGCTCGAGGAAGACACCAGGTGGAACTGGTGCTTTGGTCGCGCCAATGTTGGCTAGCTTATCTGCTTCTTCGTTGCTCTCGCGCCCTATGTGCCGCAACTCGCAGCCTTCGAAGCTGCCCTCCATTAAGTTGTACAGGTCACGGTAGGCGATCATGTTATCTGCGATTGCGTCGCAGGCCTTCATTGTTTGCTGTACCACAAGATTCGAGTCACCATAGATCATCAGTCGAGTGCACCCGAGGGCTTTGGCCATCCGCATGCCATGGATCAGGCCTCGTACTCTGCTTCGTTTTTGGATGGTAACTCGAATCCCATCTGCAGGATATAGCGAAGCTTGTCGCCTTTTGGTGATATGAGGATGACACCTGCGCCCGCCTTCGTTCTTCTTTGAGCCGTCGAAGTACATAGTCCATGAGTTGGACACATCTGGTGCTCCTGGCAGCTGAGCTTCGATCCACTCGGTGTGGAAGTCAGGTAAGACTTGTGCTTTGATGGCCTTCGGGTAATCATACTTGATATCTCGTGGTGCTAGCTCGATGAGCCATTTTGCGACTCGCCCAGTTGCGTTGGGTTTGTGAGGATGTCTCCGATCCCTGAGGTGCTGATTACAGTGATCGGGTGCTCTGCGAAGTAGTGCGTCAGCTTCCTTGAGGACATGAACACGGCGTAGGCCAGCTTTTGATAATGCGGGTACCGCTGCTTTGATATGGAGAGCACTTCACTCAAGTAGTAGACTGGGCGTTGTATGCTTTGGGCGTGTCCCTCCTCCTGCGTTCGACTACCAGTACGGTGCTTACCACCCTGTTAGTTGCGGAGACATATAATATAGTGGCTCGTTCCCTTGGTGCGACGAGGATTGGAGGGCTTGTGAGGACTCGCTTGAGGTCCGTGAAGGCTGCTTCGGCTTCTGGCGTCCACTCGAATTTGTCTGCTTTCTTCATCAGTCGATAGAACGGGAGTGCTTTTTCGCCTAGCTTGCTGATGAATCGACTGAGTGCTGCCACTCGACCCGCTAATTTTTGCACGTCATGGAGCTTTGAAGGCCTTTGCATCGTCAAGATGGCCTGTATTTTCTCCGGGTCCGCCTCGATTCCTCGAGCCGAGACTAGATACCCGAGGAGCTGCCCGGCTGGCACGCCGAACGTGCACTTCTTCGGGTTGAGCTTGATGTGGAAGCGTTTGAGGTTTGCGAACGTCTCTCGCAAGTCATCGAGTAGTGTGTTTTCCTCCCTTGTTGTGATGACGATGTGTCTACGTAGACCTGGACGTTTCGCCCAATTTGCTTCTTGAGGCAGTCTTGCATCATGCGCTGGTAGGTTGCGCCTGCGTTCTTGAGCCCGAAAGGCATGTTGTGTAGCAGTAGACCCCGAGTGGGGTTATGAACGCCGTTTTCTCTTCATCCTCTTCCTTCATCCTTATCTGGTGGTAACCTGAGTAAGCATCCAGGAAGGACAAGCGAGCGCACCCGGCGGTGGAGTCGACGATCTGGTCGATTCGAGGTAGTGGAAAGTGATCCTTTGGACAGCATTTATTGAGTGCTGTGAAATCTACGCACATCCGAAGGATATCTGTGTTCTTCTTCTCTACAAGTACGGGGTTGGCCACCCATTGTGATTTCTTGATTTCTCTGATGAAACCTGCTGCGAGTAGTCTGTCGACTTCGGCTTCGACTGCGGTTCTTTTCGGGCCGGATATGCGGCGCATTGTTTGCTTGACTGGTTTAGCATCTGGAAATAATTGGAGAGAGTGCTCGGCGAATTCCCTGGGAATACCTGGCATGTCGGCTGGACACCACGCAAATATATCCCAGTTCTCACGGAGGAATTCGACGAGCGCGCTTTCCTATGCGATAGGCAGACTCGAAGAGACATTGACTGTCTTGGTCGGGTCAGTCGGGTGCACCTGATGCGACTTGTGTCATTGGTGGCGTTGAATGCTCTGTCGACTGCCACCTTCTTGTGCTCCGGCATAAGTGTTCGATCGTTGGAGACCGCTAGATCGGCGAGTGTTGCTTCCATGCCGAACATCTCAGAGATTTTGCTGAACTCTCGGTCGCAAGAGTCGGACTTTTGGAAGTTTCCTTTGACTGTGATTACTCCTTTTGGTCCAGGCATTTTAGCTGGAGGTATGCGTAGTGTGGACCGCCATGAATCGAGCGAACGTCGGGCGTCCAAGTATGGCATGGTATTGTGACTTCCAGTCGACAACTTCGAACTCAATCGACTCTGTCCTGAAGTGGTTCTTGTCCCCGAACGTTACGTCGAGTTGTATGGTGCCTTCTGGGCTTATTGCTTTGCCTGGGACGATACCGTGAAAGGTATTTGAGGATTTGGCAGGTTTTCGACTGACCTGTTCATTTTGCGGAGCGTATCTGCGAAGATGATGTTTATGCCGCTGCCACCATCCATGAAAACCTTGGACATGGCGTAGCCTCCAATTTGTGCGTCGAGTACCAGAGCAGAGTGCCCTGGACGAACGACCGATGGAGGGTGGTCCTCTCTGCTGAAGCTTATTGCGGTTTCAGAACCCTTCAAGAATTCAGTTACAGCAGGAGGTGACATGACCGCCATGTTTACTTGTCGAGTGCGAAGTTTTTGCTCCCTGTTGGAAGGGCGACCTTTCTGTATCATGTACATCTGCCCTTGGGGCGGAGGGTACTGAGGTTCGTCCACCCGAGGTACGGATTGTATGGCACCCGCGAGATTTCCGCCTGCGGCAGGCTGTGGTGGTTGAGGTGGTGCCATTAGAACGGGCACATTGTTTGGCAGAGGCACAGGTGCAGGTGCGGGCGCGTGTGCGGCTGTTGCCTTTCTGAGCTGTACGTATTCAGACGCTAGTTGGTCGAATTCTCTGCTGTTTCTCATCGACCTAATGGATCATATCAAGTCTGTCGACTTCGGCTTCGACTGCGGTTCTTTTCGGGCCGGATATGCGTCGCATTGTTTGCTTGACTGGCTTAGCATCTGGAAATAATTGGAGAGAGTGTTCGGCGAATTCCCTGGGAATACCTGGCATGTCGGCTGGACACCACGCAAATATATCCCAGTTCTCACGGAGGAATTCGACGAGCGTGCTTTCCTATGCGATAGGCAGACTCGAAGAGACTTGACTGTCTTGGTCGGGTCAGTCGGGTGCACCTGATGCGACCTTGTGTCATTGGTGGCGTTGAATGCTCTGTCGACTGCCACCTTCTTGTGCTCCGGCATAAGTGTTCGATCGTTGGAGACCGCTAGATCGGCGAGTGTTGCTTCCATGCCGAACATCTCAGAGATTTTGCTGAACTCTCGGTCGCAAGAGTCGGACTTTTGAAAATTTCCTTTGACTGTGATTACTCCTTTTGGTCCAGGCATTTTTAGCTGGAGGTATGCGTAGTGTGGGACCGCCATAAATCGAGCGAACGTCGGGCGTCCAAGTATGGCATGGTATTGTGACTTCCAGTCGACAACTTCGAACTCAATCGACTCTGTCCTGAAGTGGTTCTTGTCCCCGAACGTTCCGTCGAGTTGTATGGTTCCTTCTGGACTTATTGCTTTGCCTGGGACGATACCGTGAAAGGTATTTGAGGATTTTGGCAGGTTTTCGACTGACCTGTTCATTTTGCGGAGCGTATCTGCGAAGATGATGTTTATGCCGCTGCCACCATCCATGAAAACCTTGGACATGGCGTAGCCTCCAATTTGTGCGTCGAGTACTAGAGCAGAGTGCCCTGGACGAACGACCGATGGAGGGTGCTCCTCTCTGCTGAAGCTTATTGCGGTTTCAGAACCCTTCAAGAATTCAGTTACAGCAGGAGGTGACATGACCGCCATGTTTACTTGTCGAGTGCGAAGTTTTTGCACCCTGTTGGAAGGGCGACCTTTCTGTATCATGTACATCTGCCCTTGGGGCGGAGGGTACTGAGGTTCGTCCACCCGAGGTACGGATTGTATGGCACCCGCGAGATTTCCGCCTGCGGCAGGCTGTGGTGGTTGAGGTGGTGCCATTAGAACGGTCACATTGTTTGGCTGAGGAACAAGTGCAGGTGCGGCGCGTGTGCGGCTGTTGCCTTTCTGAGCTGTACGTATTCAGACGCTAGTTGGTCGAATTCTCTGCAGTTTCTCATCGAGTGATTGGAGCGCAATTTTCCGTCTTCCCCCTTGTACAGGTGGAATCTGCAATCAGCATCCATCTTTTCTTCGAATGATCGCTCGGATTGTGCGCCGGAGCGACTTGCGCCAGTCTTTCCTCTTGTAGCTGTCGCTGCGTTGGCCGCGGTCTTGACTGTCCCGGCGATCATTTCGACTATCCCGGCGATCATCTCGACTGTCCCGTCGATCTTCTGACCGTCGGTCGCTTCTGTCTTGGTCATTGCGGGGTGTGGAAACCCAGCCGCCATGAATTCGGGTATGTCGTCGTCGTAGTGACGTTTTGAACGTTTGCGCCTTCGGTCGTCTCTGTATGAGTCTCTGCGGTTTCGACCACCGCTTTCGTGATTATCACGGGGCGAGGACCCGCGTGTGGTGCGCGCCATGTCTTCTCCGTCTGCCCACCAGTCGCAATTTCAGGAGGTTAGCCACAGAGGTTGGCTTTTGGCGACCAAGTGCTTCTTTGAAGTCTCGCCTGGCGAGGCCCATGATGAAAGCATCCATGGCCATATCTTCTGAAATTACTCCAGCTGAGTTGCGTATCTCAGTCCATCGTCGGATGTATGACCTCAACGTTTCGTCTGACCGTTGAACGCAGGCTCGCAGCTTTTCGAACGTTTTAGGGCGCTCACATAGAGGCTCGAAGTTTTTGATGAAGTCTGCGCGAAAGTGATCCCACGAGTCGTATGTTGATGGAGGCAGAGCCTTGAGCCAGTCGCGGGCTGTGCCTTCGAGCATGAGTCGTATGTATTGCATGGCTGTGATGTTCGTGCCACGCTGGCACGCGACAGCCAATCTGTAGTCCTCCAGCCAACCTGAAGGTTCCTGTCGACCCGTGTATTTGGGCTGTTCAGATGTGAGTTTGAACCCTTTGGGCATCCGTGTCTCGCGGACGCGTCGAGTGAAGCACAGAGCTCCGTGTGGCTCAGTCTCCTGATCGGAGTACGAATCGCTGCTGTAAGATCTGCGTGATCTGCTTCTGGACCTGCGCCGACATGAGCTGCTTCTTTCCTTCGAGTGGTGGCGGCGACCACTGCGATTATGCTCTTCACGACGTGTGTCTACTATGGCACGATCTCGACTCCCTCCTAGAGTTTTTGGGATTTGGCGTATGGCCTTCGCTGCTAAGGCGAGTGATTTGATTTGTTGACGATGTAGTTTTGCATTGGGGTCATCCGCTGGAGGCTTGATTGCCTCTAGGTATGCTGCCGCAGTAAAGAGGGCACCCGCAGCTGTTTTGGGTACTGGCACTCCTTCCTCGTCGAATGTCAGGAAAGAGTGGCCTAAGTTGCGAGTGAGTGCTGCCCTCTCATCTTCCGCGAGGTGTGACAGCCTTGATCTGGGTCTTGTGTCTGTTCGTCCGGTGGAGCTCATGGAGAGTTGTCTTCTCCGTACACTCGACAAGCTAGCTTGCTTTTTGCGTTCTTCGAGTGTTGCTCTGACCTGCTGCAGTCGAAGTGATTCCTGCCAGTTGAAGTACTGGAAGGTCAACATATCCTCTCGTGTTGCGTCCACTGGCATCATTGTGCACTCCTTGATGACTTTATTTGCTTTTGATGCCATCTCAGCAGTAATTGTGAGAGTTGTGACTCCATCCGGCATAGTAACTGTGCACGGGAATTCTGTAGGCCTGCGACTGGCCGCAATATCAGATGATTCTGCGGCGAAGGCAACGTAGACCTGCTGGGGTATCACCCGAGGGTATGTGTATGTGTTTTGGAGTCCCGTCATGGACTCGACGTCTTCATCAAGGTTCATGTCGGGTCGATATGCTCGTCGAGTGGTCCATCTGGACGAATCTTGCTGTCGATGTCTTCATCGCCTATGCTCATCTCGGCGTCGGCGAAGCTGTTATGAATCTCGAAGTCGAGGTTGTTGTTGGTGCAGATCTCGGAGTCGACGTGGTTGTCGATATGAGTTTCAGGCTCGTCGAAGTCGCTGAGGGAGATCCCACAGTCGATGCTACCCTCGAGTGGAAGATCGAGCTCGGGGTCGTTTATGCGGTATGGTGATTCGGCCTCCTCACCTTGGAGTTCTTCAATGAGCTCGTTGATCTCTCGAGTCGACATGTTTGTTGCAGACGAGCAAGCTTGGAGGATCGACGATGGTATGGACGCAGTTGATGGATCCGCAGCTGAAGGAGCCGCAACCGATGGATCCTCAGGTGCAGAAGTCGCGAGTTGGCGTGGATCTGTCAAGTCCTACACACCAAGCTTGTTGATGAAAAAATTGAATGAGCCAACGGTTAAACCCAAATCTGACTCGAGATCAGCGAACGTCTCCTGGAATTCTAGCGAGTGTGGCTCGAAGTCCATCAGAGGATCTGATGTGCTTTTTGCAGGTGAAGCCGGCGTGCTGCCGTTTGTCGAGTGAGTCGGCGAGTTGCCGTGTGCCGCCCGAGTCGGCGAGTTCTGGTTTGTTGACGCAGCCGGCGAGTTGCCGTTTGTAGATCCGATCAGCGAGTCGTCGTTTTCCGATGGAACAGAAGAAACCGCGAGTCCAGCACTATTCTTTCCCACAGACGGCGCCAATTGACGAGGGGTTAACTCATCAAATCCCATGGTTAGGACCTAGGGCTGAGATTATGGGGAGAGAACGTGGTAGTACTGGTAGTTTCGTCGGCTGACAAGCAGAGGCAAAAATTTACCCAGGTTCAGGCCCCTCGGGTGGAGGTAAATACCCTACTTCCTGCTTGTCTGGTATTGATCGTGTGAGATTATGCGGTTACAGGGAGGCTCCGGCGAGATGTTGATCTCGCTAGAGCTTTTGATGGTTCGAATATTGCTTGTCCAGGATCGGCGGCACTCCCAGCCTTTATATAAGAGGCTGGGTCTCGGGAGTCCGTAACCGACCCTGTTTACATGTAAGGAAAGTACAAACCGACTATGCCTATGTCTAATCTTGGAGGGTACTCCATCTTGTTGGGCTTCTTGTCTTGGGCTTCGATTTGGCTCTACGCTATTGGGCCTTTAGACGTCACGTGCACCAGGTACCCTCACGGTAGGGTACCCGAGATGTATACCCTTGTCAGCCCCTGGCCCGCTCATCAGAGGCAAAATCCACACTCCGGCCTCTCCTCTCCCAAAACCCCAGTTCACACTCCAGCCCTAGCCATGGCTGAAGCGGCCGCCGCCGCTGCCTTCGTCGCTGCCTCCGCCGCTGGACCTGTGCCCCAAGCTGCAAAGAAACCATAAAAGGAGCTCACGGATGAGCAGAGGGTCGCAGAGACCCAGAAGCGGGGCGCCCGGAGGAGGAGGTTGAAGCCGGACAGGCTCGACGCCGCCAAGAAGGCCACCGCCGAGCAGCACGGCCAGGACGACGAATCTGACCTCGTGTCCAGGGCCACGACCGCTGCCCTCCTCCTGATTGGAATTACCCCGACCGCGACCACGGTCGGGGTCGCGACTGCGGCGGCCAGCTCCAACGGCTCGGCGGCCCGACCGCCAAGGTCGAGATCTTCCACGATGGCACCATCGCCTCCGTACGGGTACCTCCCGGGAACCATGCCGCCGCGGGTTTCCCCTACCACAGGCGAATCCGCGCCCGCCACTGTCGAGGTACCCACCCTTGATCTCAACGCGCCCGCTACACCTTTGGCCGGACAATCACCGGCGCCGCACACTGTGGCCGCGCGTGCTGCTGCGCCGACAGTGGTCGCCCAGACCGCGCGTAACCTGTTCGGCGAATTGGCCAGGCCGTCGCCGGGTGACGCTAGGTACTACGAGGCCAGGATCATGGACATGGATCTGTCGGCCTTCACCCTACGAAGAAGGCCTACTACCTCAAGAAGCAAAGGTAGTACATGGACCGAGATTGATCACATCTCGGTCCTTTCAGTTATGTTGCATGCCGGCGTTGAACTATGGCCGATATGGCCGGAAAACATGGCCGATGAGTCCGGGATTTGTAATATTTTGGGTATGTATGCAGACATGGCCTATGAGGCCGGGATTATGTTTTATTTTAGGTTTATTTGCTTGCTATATACTTGTTTCCTTGCAATGTGATCATCATGGCCGAAAATGATCAAAATGATCAAAAACCCTGGCCGGGCGGACTCAATGCGTCGGCCCGTTGGGTGCAGTGGCCGGAAAGAGGTGGACATGGGCCGGACGCGCGTCCTTTTGCCGACCCAAACGGACAAAACGCAGACCAAACGCGCGTCCGTTTGGGTCGCCCCGTTGGAGTCATCCTCAGGACACACTCGGTTGGAGAAAATTGCGGAATCCACCATGCTCACCTCGTTTCGTTGCGGAAACCACCAGGTTTACAAAAAAAATGGCCCTCTCGACCAGATTTACATCTAATCCGTTGAAGCTAGTCTAAATACACTATTGATAGCACAATCTGACACTAACCACCCAGCAACATGAGTACAAGTACATGAGACCTTATGGGCATGACGATACTTTGACATGGTGCAGCCGTATAAGAAGGACATTTGAGCCGACAATATTTCTTTTAAAACGAAGGCAAAAGACTTTGCCATTTTTTAATTAAGATAAAAAAGAGTTAACCTATTAAATTAGCAGGAAACCGGTCAAAAACCAGAACAAACACCCTCGCTGCCCCTTCCTCTCGTCAACCAACCGCTAGAGGGACAGATCTGACCGAGCCCGCAAAAATACGCCAAAAGCCGGGACCACAGCGAGCAAAGGTGGCTCGACGTGCTGGCCGTAGCCTGCAAGCTCCCACGCCAGAGCTAGGATGGCAGGTTGCCCCACCCTACCCTTGCCCAGCTGGACAAGCTGTCGGGACAAATCATGCATAGACTGCCGTCAGTTGGCTGTAAACGGCGATAAATGGGTATTTAGACTGGCTTGCAACAAATTAGAGACAAAGATAACATATTTCAGTATATTGACAATATCACAGTACAATTCAGCAGTATTCGGTCAACTGATTAGAAACAAGACGATTATTGCTTATCCATGTGGGAGACTGTGGCTGTCAACGGTTTTAAATGGGCTTTTAGATTGGATTGCAACACATTAGACATGGACTTGGAGTGTGCAAAAGATCTGTATAGCTGGTAGTTTTCGCAACGAAATGACATGAGCATGGTGGAATCTGCAATTTCCTCCACTCGGTTGCATGAAATAGGAGAGAGAAATCATTCTTAAGCCAAAATGGGACATCAATGTTAGTATAGCCACCCCAAACATGAATAAGGGCAATTCTTTTGGACTTCTCAGCCAGTTTATAGGTCCTAACTTAAACCTGACTTATTTCTACCGAGAGGCCCGATCGAAGTGTGTTTGGAGAAACTGCCAGCTTCTCCGCTCACTCATCTAACCGATATTATACTTACCCTGAAAGTTGTACTAATTTACAAACAAATGCCACTGAGAGTTTTGAAGGGATACGCTGCTCTCCTCACGCCCGACACACCCACCGCGCCGCCGCGAGAGCCCGCCGTTCTTCTGCCTCTCGAGCCCGTATGAGGACTCCCCCGTCTCCGCCTCGTTGTTCCCACCATCCTGGACGAAGGAATCAGCTTGGGGCACCAGAAATCGAGCCCGCCGTCCAGCTCTTCACCGCCACCGGCCGCCGCGATCTCCATTGGGGTCTTTGCCATTCGACCTTTTGCGTCTTCACCGACCTCTCCATGAGCTCCATGGTGAGTGCTGTTGGAGATATGCCCTAGAGTCAATTAATAAAGTGATTTTATTTGTCATATCTCTTTTTGTTCATAATACGTTTAATACCATGCCATAACTGTATTACGCGGAAACATTAATACACGTGTGGTATGAAAACAACCAGGTCCCTAGTAGCCTCTATTTAACTAGTTCGTTGGGTAACAGATGATCAAGGTTTCCTGATCATGGACAATAGCGTCGGTTAACAACGGAGTCATATCATTAGGTGAATGATTTGATGGACATACCCAAAAATATAGAAACGTAGTGTTCATACCTTCGACTGTGAGATCATATCAAATCTCTGCTTCTGGAAGATGCGGCTGATCGCATCAAATGGCATGTCTTATATAGCATGACAATAAAGGTGACACTTTCGGGTATCGGAAGGAAGCAGTAGAAGCGAGTGATCAAGAGCGGGAATTGCCAGTCCACATAGCAGGATAGATACTCTGGGCCCACTCGGTGAGATTACATCAATGAGCTTGCAAGCATGTGACTAGGTCACGGGGATGTAATATCACAGACGAGTAAAGATAGGTTTGTCAATGGCGAGGTCATGCTCGGTAATCGTGATACCGGAGAACGACGCTCGGACAATCTAAGTATCGCTAGGCAAGAGAATGAGACTGGACGTCTAAAGGTTCAAACGATAAGAAAGATATTCGTGGACACACAGGGGCTATCATGGATATCCAGATCCCGCTGTTAGTCATTGATCGGAGAGGGTGTCTCGATCATGTCTGGCGTGATCCCGAACCGTGGGGTAACACACTTAAGGGTGGGTGACGATTAGATTGGATTTAGAGAGAAAAGAAACCGGGAACTCCGGAAGTGTTCCGGAACTTGTCCGATGTTGATCGGAGGCAACGAAATAGGTTTCGGAGCCCGGATGAATTAAATAATATGTATTTAATATTAATAAGTGTTATTAGTGATTAAATATATTTTTATTTAATTTATTTCGAATTTTTAAAGGCATTAAATCATAAATGGGCCTTAGAGGCCCATTAGGGAAAATCCCTAAAAAGAAAAAGGAAAAAAAGGGGATGGAGGCCGGCCGGCCTAGGTGGGCCCACCTAGGGCCGGCGCACCCTTGGTGGTGCGGCTGGTGTGGGATAGTCCCACATCGCCAAGCCACCAAGGCAAGCCTCCCTCCTCCTCCTTTAAATAGGGACCCCCCATGCCTTTGGAAAGACACCAATTTCTCCCTTCTTCTCTCCTACCTTGAGCGTGGTTCCGTTTCTGGAGCTGCATACGGAGAGGAAGTCTCTCTACTCTATGCACACCGCCGTGCTGCTAGATCCACTCTTCCTCTTCCGTTGCTCTGCTGGATCTGGAGCCCGGAGGTCGTCATCCACACCGTACGTGTGTGGAACCGCGAGGCGCCATCGTTTGGCGCTGGGACCGTCTTCTTCCACTACACGACCCTGAGGTCGGCATCGTCGTCTCCATCGACAACGTTTGTGCGGGAACGTAATCCCGCTTCCGGTCTACAAGGGTATGTATTCTGATCTCCTCCGTATTAGTATATCTGCATAGTATAGATCCTGGCTAGTTTATGGTTATCGTCGGTAGGAATTTTTTGTTTTCTGTCTACGATCCCCTTCAGTGGTATCAGAGCCGATCTATGCGTAGATATATCTGTACGGTTAGAACACATGTTGAATGTGGGCATCGATTCTACATTTGTTACCCTCTCGCGTGTACTTGTTTATATCGCGGTATTGTGGGATGAAGCGGCCCGGACCGACTTTACGCGTACTCTTACGCGAGACTGGTTCCACACTTGACATACGGCTTGTACCGTATATGTGGCTGGCGGGTGTCTGTATCTCCTACAATAGTTGATATTGCATTTACAATGGAGGGCCCCGAAAGGGGTGTAATAGAGACAATTGTCTTATCGCTGTTGTGGTTGTTTTCGTAGGTAAGAAACGGTTCTTGTGCGGAAGCCCTAGCAGCCACGTAAAATATGCAAAAGATAAAGTAGAAAGCGTCTAACTTTATTTTGCAGGGGCAATGTGATATGGTCAAGGTAGGTTTATTAAATTGTTTATAAAACTGTTGGCGCGAAGGAGACCATCGGGCGGAGGAGACCATATCATGTCGCATTACATTTCATTTAGATGTTATGTAGATTATGTGCATCTTATATTGTGTATATATATATGTCTATATATTAGTTACACGGCGGTAGTAATATAAGATGATCCCTCCCAAAATTCCGATAATAGTGTTCTCCCTCTGTCGTGCACCACCAATAAAGTTCTACGTTACGGGGTACGCCGCTTTGCGGTTACACTCGTCTCTTCGTTCGCATACGGTGGGTGTAAGCCACGTTGCACGCGCGAATACGTCAGAGGGTGTTATGGCGAGCCTAGCATGTACAGACATGGCCTCGGAACACAAGTACCGAAAGGTTAAGCACGAGTCACATGCGGTGATGTGATTGATATACGATGTCTACCTTTGAAGTTATGCTATCTGCCTGATCGATGGGGGTAGTGTAATGGATGGGGGTTGTGTAATCACTAAGACGATGCGAGGGATACTCGTCTTGAGTGGGAGTTCTAGTAGTTTTATTTTGAAAACTTGAACCCATATTTTATTATGAACAAACGTCTTATGTTTTGCAAATGCCATTGTAGATGTCTCGCCCCACCTTTAACCTAGGCCTGTTCCTTGAGAAAGAGAAACTTAAGACCAACGGCTCCAACTTCATGTCCTGGTTCCGCAACCTGAGGATCCTCCTCACTCCCCACAAGGTCGGCTACGTGATCGAAGCCGCCATAGGTGACGCTCCTGCAGATACCGCCACCGAAGATGAGAAGAAGGCTTATCAACTAAGGTGGAAGACTCCTCCTTCGTCCAGAGTGGCATGCTCTACGCCATGGAAGCTGATCTGCAAAAGCGCTTTGAGAAGATGAGTGCCTTTGAGATAATCTCCGATCTCAAGGCTGTCTTTGCGCCGCAGGCCAAGGCTGAGAGGTATGAAGCTTCCGAGCTCTTCTTCTCAGCCAAGATGGAAGAGCACAGCAGTGTCTCTGAGCACGTGGTCAAGATGTCTGGCTACGTTCAACGCCTGAATGCTCTGGAATGCAAGATTCCAGATGAACTGGCGATTGATAGGGTGCTGCAGTCGCTGCCCCCTAGCTTTAAGGGATTCGTCATGAACTACAACATGCACGGCATGGCTAAGTCCCTCTCTGAGGTGTTCGTGATGTTGAAGACTGCTGAGGTGGAGATCAAGAAGGAGCACACGCTGTTGATGGTCAACAAGACCGTCGATTTCAAGAAGTCTGGCGGGAAGGGTAAGAAGACCTGGAAGTTCAAGAAGGATGGCAAACAGGTTGCTAAGCCTAAAACTACCAAACCTGGTCCCAAGCCCGCGTGGAATGCTTCTACTGCAAGGGAGACGGTCACTGGAAGCGCAACTGCCCCAAGTACCTGGAAGACAAGAAGGCCGGCAAGATTGTCGGAAGAGAGAAAGGTATATGTGATATACATGTTATTGATGTGTACCTTACATGCGCCCGTAGTAATACCTGGGTATTTGATACCGGCTCTGTTGCTCATATTTGTAACTCACAGGTGGAGTTGCGGAATAGTCGGCGCCTGGCGAAGGACGAGGTGACGATGCGCGTCGGCAATGGATCAAGAGTTGACGTGGTGGCCGTCGGCACGCTCCCTCTGCATCTACCATCGGGATTAGTTTTGGTTTTGAATAAGTGTTATTTTGTACCATCTCTGAGTGTAAACATTATAAGTGGTTCTTGCTTGTTGCAAGACGGATATTCGTTCAATTCAGTATCAAGGGTTGTGCTATTTCGATGAATGATATCTTTTATGTTGATGCTCCTGTGAATAATGGTTTATTCTTGTTGAATCTCGATCGTAGTACACACATCCATAGCATAGATGCCAAAAGGATTAGACTTAGTAATGATACCGCCATGTATATGTGGCATTGCCGACTTGGTCACATTGGTGTAAAGCGCATGAAGAAACTCCACTCAGCTGGACTTTTGGAGTCATTAGATTTGGATCTCTTGACACTTGCGAACCATGCCTCATGGGCAAGATGACTAGGTCACCGTTCAATGGTTTCGTTGAACGTGCGTCGGAATTATTGGGAGTTATACATACAGATGTGTGCGGCCCAATGAGCGTATCGACGCGCAATGGTTATCGTTACTTTGTAACCTTCACTGATGACTTGAGTAGATACGGGTATATCTACTTGATGAAACACAAGTCAGAAACTTTTGAAAAGTTCAAAGAATTTCAAAGTGAGGTTGAAAATCAACTTAACAAGAAAATAAAGCACCTTCGATCCGATCGTGGTGGCGAATATTTGAGTTTTGAGTTTGGCACACATCTGAAGGCCTGTGGAATTGTGCCACAGCTTACGCCTGCCGGAACACCGCAACGCAACGGTGTGTCCGAGCGACGTAATCGTACTTTATTAGATAGCGTGCGGTCTATGATGTCTCTCACCGACTTGCCCGTATCGTTTTGGGGATATGCGTTAGAAACAGCCGCATTCATTTTAAATAGGGCTCCATCCAAATCCGTGGAAACGACACCGTATGAGGTATGGCATGGTAGAACCTAAGCTGTCGTTCCTGAAAGTTTGGGGTTGTGAGGCTTATGTCAAGAAATTGCAGCCTGACAAACTCGAACCGAAATCGGAAAGGTCGTCTTTGTAGGGTATCCGCGGGAAACCATAGGATACACCTTCTACCACCAAGCCGAGGGCAAAACGTTTGTCGCTAGAAACGGCACCTTTCTCGAGAAGGAGTTTCTCGCTAAAGGAGTAAGTGGGAGGAAAATAGACCTCGACGAGATAGTTGATCCTGAACTCGAAATTCCGAGTGGCGCAACGGAAATGTTCCTGAACCGTCCTCCATAACAGATGGAGTGGGAGAAAATGTCGAGGAGCTATTATACCTCGTAGGTCTGGAAGAACCCGTACATCTCCTGAGTGGTACGGTAATCTTGTTTGCACCGTCATGTTAATTGAACAAGACGAACCTACGAATTACAAAGAGGCAATGGAAGGACCCGAGTCCGAGAAATGGCTTGAGGCCATGAAATCCGAAATAGGATCCATGTATGACAACAAAGTATGGACTTTGGTGGAGATTCCCGAAGGGCGCAAGGCCGTCGAGAATAAATGGATCTTTAAGAAGAAGACTGATGCTGACGGTAATGTAACCGTCTATAAGGCTCGGCTTGTCGCAAAGGTTTCCGACAAGTTCATGGAATTGACTACGATGAAACTTTTCACCGGTAGCGATGCTAAAGTCTATTCGGGTTTTGCTAGCAACAGCTGCATATCATGATTATGAGATATGGCAGATGGATGTCAAAACAGCGTTCCTGAATGGTAACATTGAGGAAGAGTTGTACATGGTACAACCTGAAGGTTTTGTCAGTCCAGAAAATGCTGGCAAGGTATGCAAACTTCAGCGTTCCATTTATGGACTGAAGCAAGCATCTCGGAGCTGGAATCTTCGCTTTGATGAGGTGATCAAAGGTTTTGGATTTGTCCAAAATGCGGAAGAGACCTGCATTTATAAGAAAATGAGTGGGAGCTCAGTTGCATTCCTAGTTCTATATGTGGATGATATATTACTAATTGGGATAATGTGGAACTTCTAAAAGCGTGAAGGAATATTTAAACAGTAAATTTTCGATGAAGGACTTAGGAGAAGCTGCATACGTATTAGGCATTAAGATCTATCGTGATAGACCCAGGCGCCTACTAGCGTTATGTCAAAGTACTTATCTTGACAAGATATTGAAGAAGTTCAATATGCATTTGGCAAAGAAGGGTCTTGTGCCAGTTGTCAAGGGAAAAACATTGAGCATGGCTCAGTGTCCACAGACGGCTCTTGAAAAGCCGAGGTGGATGGCACTCGATATGCTTCGGCTATAGGATCGATCATGTATGCCATGTTAAGTACTCGACCCGATGTAGCATTGGCTCTAGTTTGACGAGTCGATTCCAAAGTAATCCTGGCAAGGATCATTGGACAGCTGTTAAGAACATACTGAAGTATCTTAAGTATACCAAGGACATGTTTCTTGTTTATGGAGGCTGTGGAGAGGAACTTGGCGTAACAGGTTACGTTGATGCAAGTTTCTGCACAGATCCAGATGACTCGAAATCGCAAACAGGTTATGTGTTTAAGGTGAACGGAGGCGCTGTGAGCTGGAGAAGTGGGAAGCAACCCATAGTAGCCCAATCTACAATGGAATCGGAGTATATTGCTGCTGCGGATGCTGCAAATGAAGCTGTTTGGCTAGGAAGTTCGTCATCGACTTGGAGTGTTCCCGAGTGCGCAAGACCCTGTGAACATCTACTGCGACAACACAGGTGTTATTGCCAACGTGAAGGAACCAAGGTCTCACTCCACCGCCAAACATATTCTCCGACGCTTCCATGTCATACGGCAGTACGTCAAGGAAGGCGATGTAAAGATTTGCAAAATACACACGGACCTGAATGTTGCAGATCCGCTGACGAAACCTCTTCCACGAGACAAGCATGAAGAACACCGAGAAGCTATAGGTGTTAAGCTTTTACCAAGTTGTAAACTAGATTAGATTGTACTCTAGTGCAAGTGGGAGACTGTTGGAGATATGCCCTAGAGGCAATTAATAAAGTGATTTTATTTGTCATATCTCTTTTGTTCATAATACGTTTAATACCATGCTATAACTGTATTACGCGGAAACATTAATACACGTGTGGTATGAAAACAACCAGGTCCCTAGTAGCCTCTATTTAACTAGTTCGTTGGGTAACAGATGATCAAGGTTTCCTGATCATGGACAATGGCGTCGGTTAACAACGGAGTCATATCATTAGGTGAATGATTTGATGGACATACCCAAAATATAGAAACGTAGTGTTCATACCTTCGACTGTGAGATCATATCAAATCTCTGCTTCTGAAGATGCGGCTGATCGCATCAAACGGCATGTCTTATATAGCGTGACAATAAAGGTGACACTTTCGGGTATCGGAAGGAAGCAGTAGAAGCGAGTGATCAAGAGCGGGAATTGCCAGTCCACATAGCAGGATAGATACTCTGGGCCCACTCGGTGAGATTACATCAATGAGCTTGCAAGCATGTGACTAGGTCACGGGGATGTAATATCACAGACGAGTAAAGATAGATTTGTCAATGGCGAGGTCATGCTCGGTAATCGTGATACCGGAGAACGACGCTCGGACAATCTAAGTATCGCTAGGCAAGAGGATGAGACTGGACGTCTAAAGGTTCAAACGATAGAAAGATATTCGTGGACACACAGGGGCTATCATGGATATCCAGATCCCGCTGTTAGTCATTGATCGGAGAGGGTGTCTCGATCATGTCTGGAGTGATCCCGAACCGTGGGGTAACACACTTAAGGGTGGGTGACGATTAGATTGGATTTAGAGAGAAAAGAAACCGGGAACTCCGGAAGTGTTCCGGAACTTGTCCGATGTTGATCGGAGGCAACGAAATAGGTTTCGGAGCCCGGATGAATTAAATAATATGTATTTAATATTAATAAGTGTTATTAGTGATTAAATATATTTTTATTTAATTTATTTCGAATTTTAAAGGCATTAAATCATAAATGGGCCTTAGAGGCCCATTAGGGAAAATCCCTAAAAAGAAAAAGGAAAAAAGGGGATGGAGGCCGGCCGGCCTAGGTGGGCCACATGGGGCCCACCTAGGGCCGGCGCACCCTTGGTGGTGCGGCTGGTGTGGGATAGTCCCACATCGCCAAGCCACCAAGGCAAGCCTCCCTCCTCCTCCTTTAAATAGGGACCCCCCATGCCTTTGGAAAGACACCAATTTCTCCTTCTTCTCTCCTACCTTGAGCGTGGTTCCGTTTCTGGAGCTGCGTACGGGAGGGAAGTCTCTCTACTCTACGCACACCGCCGTGCTGCTAGATCCACTCTTCCACTTCCGCTGCTCTGCTGGATCTGGAGCCCGGAGGTCGTCATCCACACCGTACGTGTGTGGAACCGCGAGGCGCCATCGTTTGCGCTGGGAGCCATCTTCTTCCACTACATGACCCTGAGGTCGGCATCGTCGTCTCCATCGACAACGTTTGTGCGGGAACATAATCCCGCTTCCGGTCTACAAGGGTATGTATTCTGATCTCCTCCGTATTAGTATATCTGCATAGTATAGATCCTGGCTAGTTTATGGTTATCGTCGGTAGGAATTTTTTTGTTTTCTGTCTACGACCCCCTTCAAGTGCACGGTCCGAACGAACTGTCGCCCTAGCCGCCTAGTGCTCTGTAATGCACTGACGCCATGAGCCGCCGAGCTCCACCGTTCCGGTGGTCGCAGACGCCGATTGTAGCGACCATCCGGTTCCTCACCGCCGCCAATCGACATGGTACTTCGCCGCGCTTCAGATCCGCGAGACCTCGCACTCCGACGAGCTTCGAATGAACTTCCTGGCCTCCGGCCAACTTGCGTCCATTCATGGTGACGGCCAAAATTCTAGAAGGGGAAAAAGTCTTCGGGGGCAGTTTCTAGAGTTTCTGTTCGCCATGATTTTCCCAAACCGCAACTAACAAGCTGTGCTTGTTCCTATTTCCCCCATATGTCTGGCGGACTGTCCGTACATGGGCTACGCAGAAAATAGCAACCTAATCGAATCCTCAAACCCAGCCCCTCTGTCCGGATGGTGCGACAACCCTCATACCCAACACATATGTGGGGCCAGGGTTGGATTTGGGGAAGCCTGCTAAGCTGACTGTCGTCGTATTGAACAACAGATGCCTAGGGGTAGGCTTAAGTTTGGGGCCGATGGATGCTAGAGGATTCGGGGAGGGATAGCGCGCTGAAGAGCGCACACGGAAGAATAGATGAACACAAGGATTTACCCTGCTTCGGGGCTCTCGTGAGAGATAAAACCCCTACTGCAGCCTCTAGCCTACTCTGTGTATTCTCCTCTCTGCATATGGTTGGTACAAGTGCTCCATGAGCTGAGCGCAGGTTGCCTCTATGAGGTCTTAGCTAGGAGGAGCTCCATGTGAGCGGGGGGAGAAGAAGAGAGTGAGCCCGCGCAGGGGCGCCGTCTGGAGAGCGTTCCCCTGGTGCCCTTTATATAGAGAGAGCCCAGGGGACAAGGGGTGGCCCGCAGGACACTGTACACACTGTAGCTGAGGTGACTACTGGGGTCTTGTCCGCACTGTACATGCGTCACGCCGATACTGTCCTTTGCACTGTAGCCATGCCCGGCCACGTCCAGGATGGGCGTGGCCTGTCTTGTCCTTGTCCTTGGCCTTGTCCACTAGCGCTTGTCTTCTGGAGGTGGCAGCATTTGGTACTTGTCGAAGAAGCGCTCGGGAAGCCGGAGAGGTGGAGATGTCGGTCGGCTCGGTGCAGTGATCCTGGAACGAGGCGCTGGTCTCGGTCGAAGGTGCGTCGGGCCAGCCAAGGTGAGGACGCGCCGATCCGCCGAGGGGAGGGCATCCCGGCCTGCCCGAGGCTGTAGAGCAACTCGGTCCGTTCGTGACGAAGCACAGCCGAGGCGACGGGGCGAAGCGACCTGGCTCGGTCCGTCCGAGACGAGGCCCAGCCGAGGTAGCGATGCCGGCCCAGCCGAGATATGCCGGCCTGCCCGAGGTCTGGGGGCAATCCGGCCTGCCCAGCCTCGGATCGATCGGCCCGCCGCGGTATGCCTCGGCCTGCGTGGGGATCTCGGCCCATGCAGGAGATGTTGGTCCGCTTCGAGGTGGAGGCCTGCTCCGGGGTAAGTGCTTCGGTCCAATCTGGGAACGACAGTCTCGGCCCACCCGAGGCTGCTGGCCGGCCGAGGCTGGAATCTCGGCCCGTCCTGTCTTTTTTCCTGCTTCCTCTTTTATCTTTTATTTATTTCTTTGCTGCCTCTTCTAATAACTCAATACAACCACCAACTCTGGGGTACCCGGGGTTACATCCCCGACACTAGTCCCCGAGGCTGTGGGGGACTCACAGAGTCGCGCACAGACTTCCAAAATCAAATATCAAAATCAAAATCTCCATATGAGTGACAACTTGCCTGCACAGGCAGCATTATTTTTCCTCTTGCCCATTCGAGCACATCCGACATATAGCCTCCATGGGCATTTGTCATATATTGATGTCCTTGCCAACATTGGCAAGTCTGACATATTGCCTACTTAGGCTCTGCCATATGTCGGTTTTTTAGCCACCTTGGGCGTTTACCGACATTAGATGTCAACAGCCTGAGCTGGATTGACATGGGCATATCTCATATGTCGGTTTTTAGCCACTTTGGGCGTTTACCGCACAGATATGTTGGCAGCGCTTGCTGAACCAACATATAGCCGTCATTTGGCTGAACTGGCATTCTGCCATCATGGGCCTTTGCCTTATGCTGGTTGAGATATCTCTCAACACATCATGCTCAGTGAGTCGGAATACTCCTCGCCTCACTGAACCGACATACCGATGCTATGATACTCTGGCAAACTGGGATAAACAGCGATCTGGGGATATTGCACGATGCCACGATATGTTGGCAAACCGAAATAAACAGCGATCTGAGATATGGAATGATGCCGTGATATTTTGGCAAACCGAAATAACCGGCGATCTGGAGATATTGCATGATGCCGTGATATCTTGGCAAACCGAAATAAACGGCGATGAGGTAGTGTTGTTGCAGCAGTAGAGGAAGATGCTTATGCCGGCCTGAACACCGGCCTGTCGGCCTGAGCCACCAATATCTCGGTTTGAACCACCTGCATGTCAGATTTGACCAACATATGTCGGATCCCAGCCTCATCTCGGAATTTCCAAACTCAACTCGGATTTTCCAAGCCTATCTCGGATTTTCCAGGTTATCTCAGATTTTCCAAGCATATCTCGGATTCTCCAGGGTATCTCGGATTTTCCAGGTTAAGCTTATCCCGGATTTTCCAGAATACCTCGGATTTACCAGGGTATCTCGGATTTTCCAGGTTTAAGCGTATCTCGGATTTTCCAGAATACCTCGGATTTACCAGGGTATCTCGGATTTTCCAGGGTATCTCGGATTTTCCAGGTTTAAGCGTATCCCGGATTTTCCAGAATACCTCGGATTTACCAGGGTATCTCCAAGATGAATACTCTCTCAGCAAAACCGATACCACCTTTCAATGTTAGTCCAAGCATATATATTCAAAGGGAATAGCAATTCTACTAACCAGAGGCAACGAACTATAGCATATGTCGGAAAGTAAATCTAGTAGCAATACTATGCATGAGGATGCAAACTTGGACTCAACCGAGTCCCCGAGTAACTTTTCTTATCTAGGAGAAACTGTAAAACAGACTGGCTATCCAGTCCCCGGGTCAAGACATCTTGCTCCCGGGGAAAACACTAAACAAGATACGAAGGGGCAGCCCCCGAGCTATTTTTGAGATTGACTACCTGTGCATGGTGCCAAGGAAAATACTCATGGAGCATCGTTGGTGCAGACGGGATCGATGGAACCGACATAGCGATGTCGGCCCAGCCGAGATATGCCGGCCTGCCCGAGGTCTGGGGGCAATCCGGCCTGCCCAGCCTCGGATCGATCGGCCCGCCGCGGTATGCCTCGGCCTGCGCGGGGATCTCGGCACATGCAGGAGATGTTGGTCCGCTTCGAGGTGGAGGCCTGCTCCGGGGTAAGTGCTTCGGTCCAATCTGGGAACGACAGTCTCGGCCCACCCGAGGCTGCTAGCCTGCCGAGGCTGGCATCTCGGCCCAGCCGATGCTGCTGGCCGGCCGAGGCTGGAATCTCGGCCCGTCCTGTCTTTTTTCCTGCTTCCACTTTTATCTTTTATTTATTTCTTTGCTGCCTCTTCTAATAACTCAATACAACCACCAACTCTGGGGTACCCGGGGTTACATCCCCGACACTGACTCTATTGCCTAGAGGTCCGACTGACAGGATAAACCCACATGAGAGACTGACCGGCGCCGTTCTTCAATCCTCTGCCTTCATGGCGGACCGGCCGGCACTTCGCCCGAGAGCCCTCTCGGTTATATTTCCTGGCCAACCAAACCCTAGCCGATTAGTACATCCCTTCGCCGACTGCATTGCCACAAGCTTGGTCCCTACCCTCCTAGCCCCCGTCCACCACAACGCCACCACCATGCCTTTCCGGAAAATCATGTGGTATGCCAAGCTAACCACGAAGCGCAGCGCGGATTTAGAGGCGGAGCTGCGAGCCCGCGAGTGGAAAGATGGCGCCGTGGAATGAGGCCGTGGACGTGGACGTGACCGGGGCTGGGAAAGTGGCCGCCAGCGAGGCAGATATCCTCCCCGAGGCCGAGGACGAGGGCATGGTTGCATACGTGCATATGTCCCTCGATAAGCCGCAGGAGCAGTTCAGCATCGCCATGGTGGCGGACCGCCTAAGCTATTAGGAGGCGGAGAGGAGCAGTTTGCCGCGGAGCCCCGAAGAGGCAGACTGCAGAGGAGGATGTCGACTTTGACTTCTCCTCCAACGAGGAGGATGACGAGGAGGATGGCCCCCGCCACCAATGACGACAAAGCGAGTGGCTCCGACACCGGCGCGGAAATAGTTGTTACCATCCACGATGAGGACGACTAGTAGTTTCGTTTGCTGTCTATGCTTTATATTGTAGTATAAGATTTTTTTTTTCCGAAGGGTAGTATAAGATGTTGTAGTAGGTATGTACTGCTATCTATCTATTTGCATGAATTTGCATGGACTTGAGGGTTCGATTTAAAGGTTATGATTGTGTGAGAAAAAAATTAGAGTTGTCTGGCTCCTGTTCGCGGACACGTTTGTACGTGTGCGTAGACCTATAGAGGCGAAATATCCGGTTGGAAATGCTATGAGAGAATTATGAAAAAAACCGTGCCGTCGTGTCATGCACGATAATTTATCTGAATTCACTGCATTCTGTGCATCTCGAACCACACGCCGCAGGCCCCAAGCCGTGTGTGTTTGCCCGTGTCGTGTACGCGATATGCTTGTTGACGGACACTTGACTAGACTTAAGGTTGGGCCACCATCTTGACTGTTCAGTACTTGACGGGGTCGTCGGGATCGGTAGCTGGTGCATGTGGCTAGGCTGTTTTGCTGTAGGCCCTTTGAACGTGCCAACTGTTCCTCGCGCGTACACGTACGGACAACACGAAAATTAGCAGACTGACTTCTCACATGCACGTACGGGCATCTTCAATTTTTGTACCAACTAGCACAGGGATTCACCATCAATGTGTCGAATGTATTTGAGAAATAAGTATATAAGAAAAGTAGTAGTATATATGGTTTATAGCCACTGAAACTTTATGGTAAACGATTTAGACGTGCATGAACTAGCTCCGATAAGCTTAACCTGTGGTCATTTAATTAGTATGTTACTCTCTCCGTTTTTATTTACTTCGTGTTTTGGATTTATTCAAAGTCAAACTATTTAAAGTTTGACCAAGTATATACGAAAAAATTCAACATCTATAGTATTAAATATATATAATATGAAAATATATCTTATGAAGATTCTAATAATGTTAAAACTTTGTTGTAAATGTTTATATTTTTTCCTATATATTTGGTCAAACTTCACAAAGTTTGACTTGGACTAAACCCCAGGACGCAAAGTAATTATAAACGGAGGGAGTACTTCTAAACAACCATGTTATGATAGTAAGTGTTGTATGTACACGATATTCGATCGTCGATCGACGTGTAGAACTGAAGTTTACATCATGAGCCAAACACTAGTTTTTACGTGATGGTCAACAAATACGAGTTTAAGGGTGTGTTTGGTTCAGCCGTTCAGGGGATATGATTGCGAGATGAGAGCATCCAATCACCTAGTTAGGGATAGCCAATTTTTCTGTTTGGTTCGATGAAATGAGAAATGGTTAGGGATAGCCATTTTGATGTTTGGTTGAAAGGATGAAAAATAGATGGGCTGCGATCACCTCTTTAATTGAGGTGGTGGATTACCCCTATCAAGAATGGCAAAAATAAAGAGGTTACCCCTATTACACCATAATCCCTGCCTTGTGAAGTCAAGTCACGAAATCTGCCTCTACCAGAATTCTATGCATGGACATGGAAATGCATAGTAGAACAAAGAAAAATAATAAAGGTTAAATATTTATCCAGTAAGCCCTGTCGTTGATTTATATATTTATGCCACGGTCCAAATAATAGTGAGGGTATAAGAACTACTACCTCTGGTCCAGAGATAAGCTGTTTTAGTAGGCTAGAATTGCTACCAATACCGAAAATCTAAAATAGAGATCAGGCTACATAGTGCCCTTTTTTCAAAAAATCAAAATCGACATTTTAAGTTTCCAAAAATCAAGAAAAAAATTCCCGGATGTAGATATTGTCGAGAGGTACAATCATGCAAATTTTTAACACCACATGCGTTGTATTTTGGGCTGCACAAAAAATACAAGTGGGTGGATCTAGGTGGTGAACAATACACAGTTTCAAAAATTTGAAATTTTCCCGATTTGTCTTCTTTGTGCAGCCCAAAATACACGAATTGTAAAGTAAAATTTTGTATATTTAGATCTCAACAATATCTACATCTGTGATTTTTTCGCGATTTATGAAAACTTAAAAATGTCATTTTCGATTTTTTTTAAAAAAGGGCTCCATCTAGGCTGAGTTCCAAAAATCCACTCTCCTACCAATACGTCTTATAGATTAGAACGGAGGTAGTAATAAGCAATGGCTAAAAATAGTTACGGTAAAGTTACCGAACACGCCCTTTATCGATTTAATTGGAAATTTAGCATTATGGATCATGCACGAGAGACATCAAACAACATATATTAGCACAATACATCACTAATCAGAGCGATGAATAAAATGGAAGGGAAATTTCTAATAGAAAACATACTACTTGTGATAGTGAGAATTCAGGTGCGCGAAGGATATGATTTGTTGGAGTACTCGGATTGCAGACCGCGGATCGTCACTCTACCAGGGTTTGCAGAATTGGGGAATATGGTTCTAGATTTTCCGGAGAGATGGCACGGCGATCCGATTTTGTGCGGCAAGCAACACGTTAGGGAGGCGATGGAATGGAACTTTTGTTTTTTGACCAAAGGAAGCTCTCGCTCGGCTAGAGTGGATTTGTTGTAGAGAGCGCTCAATCCTCGCGATCCAGCGATGACTTGCAACTACGATGTGTATAGGACAAGGCCACAAACGATATATTCGACACTGCAGGACACTACTTGCTTTAAAAAAAGACATTCGTTCCAGGACACTTCACCCGGTCCGGTCAGGCAGGGTCGACCAGCTGCCTAGGACCCCCGTCTTGTGCAAGCCGAACGTCCACGCCATGGAAATCATTATTGCATAGTTTTGTATAGTGTCTTAATTTCTTGAACTCATTATTGCATGTTTATTTATTGGCTGCCATACTTAAGAATAAACACGCATCGAGTTCAAGAAATTCAGACATTAAAAAACTACCAAATTTTTGCTATCTAAACCTAAATTATATAGGGTATTTAGGCTACAAAAATTTAGGCTAGGGGGCGGTGCCCCCCCTTCGCTCTCCTCCCCTAACTTGTGCATAGCTACACAACGCTCCTTCCGAGAAAAGTAGGATATTTAGGAACCCATACCTTTTATGTTCTTCCCACCGACTCGAGTGGCCAACAACGGCGTACGGTCGAACATAGGCAGATCAGATGGCACATTTGCCGCAATTGCATCAGTAGAACCGACATAAGGGACAACAATGCTGACAGCCGAGCCATCATGAGTGGACAACTGCGTACGGTCGAAAATAGGCAGCTCAGATGGCAAATCTGCCGCCGTTGCTTTACAAGAATCATGAGGCATGTCCACTCCAAGCTTTGCAGGGGGATCTCCCATTTTTTAATTTGGCGTGAACCATTTTTTATTATAGGTGCAGACTTTTTAATTGTTGTGAACCATTTTTTATAGTGAACATTTTTTTTATTGTGTACCTTTTTTTAATTATTGGTGAACACTTTGTAATATCTGGAAATACACGATTTTTTTTATCTTGAACCATTTTTTTCATGAACCATTTTTAATATAGGTGAACATTTTTTAATTTATCGTGAACATTTTTTTTATTTATACATGATTACTTTAAATTTATCATTAACCATTTTAAGCTATAGTTTATGTTCAATAACACTATTTTTTTTTAAAAATAACATAAATAAAATTTGTTCAAGAAACATCCCAAAAATAGAAAAAATAAATAACAATATATGGAAAACCCCACACTTAGCCCGGCCATGTGGGCAATTCGTTGCCCCCATGCGGGCGAGTCGCTGCCTCCAGCCGCAAACCCTATATGTCGCTTTTTGCGAGTCGTAACTTCCACTCGCCCGCCTACGTATATTAATGGGCCGGCCCAAATCATACAACACGTAACAAAAAGGATTGGCAATCGTACAACTCCAGGGTTGAGTATCGAGTGCGTAACCACTGGTCCACGGTCTGCCTCATGTTCGAGCTACTTTATAAATCTATCTACCCTTTCATCTCTTCGTTTTTTTTTGTTCCTTTCTTTGTTTTCCTTTTTATTCTTTCTTTTTTCTGTTTTATTATTTATTTTCTTTTTCTTTTCCTTCTTTATTTATACGTACGTTATTTGGAGCTATATTAATATTTTTTGTTTCACTACTATTTTTTGTTACCGGCATTTTTGATTCACTACTATTTCTAATTCAGCTGAATTTAGTTCCTTTTTGTTTCACTGTGTTTTTTTGATTCACCTGTATTTTTGGTTTAATATTATTTTTGGTTCACCAACATTTTTTAATATTAGTTTTGGTTCATCATCATTTTTGGTTCACCCGAATTTTAGTTCCTTTTCGGTTCACCGTCATTTTTGATTCACTATTATTCTTTGTTCACCGGCTTTTTCGGTTCAATATTATTTTTGGTTCGCTGGTATTTTCGGTTCACCCGAATTTTACTTCCTTTTCGGTTCACTATTTTTTTGGTTCACCGGTATTTTCAGTTCACTATTATTTTTGGTTCACCGGCATTTCGGTTCAATATTATTTTTGGTTCCCTGGTATTTCGGGTTCACCCGAATTTTAGTTATTTTTTGGTTCAATATTATTTTTGGTTTACCGGGATTTTAGTTCAACGGTATTTTCGGTTCACTATTATTTTTGGTTCACCGGTATTTTTATTTCAATATTATTTTTGGTTCACCTGAATTTTAGTTCCTTTTTGGTTCACTAATATTTTTGGCTCACCGGTATTTCGGTTCAATATTATTTTTGGTTCACCGGTATTTTTGGTTCACAGGTATTTTCGGTTCATCCGAATTTTATTTCCTTTTCGTTTCACTATTATTTTCGGTTCACCAATTTTTTTGGTTCATCGGTAATTTTCAAATAGGAACCATTTTCAAAATTGGAGCCATTTTCAAATTTTGAACCATTTTCTGTTTGTGGAAAATGGTATCAAATTTTTAAAATGTTTATTTTTCAAAAGGGTTTCGATTTTCAAAACATGTTTACTTTTGAAAATGGTTTTTATTTTTGAAAAAATATTAATTTTTGAAATTGGTCCATATATGAAAACTGTTCATTTTAAAAATGGTTCCGATTTTTGAAAATGGTTCGGGTTTAAAAAATGTTCATTTTAAAGATGGTTCCGAATTTTTGAAAAAAAATGATGGCTTTGTCAGTTGTATCCTGCAGGGTTAGACTAAAAAGGCCGCAATTTCGTTTCCGGTTGGTGGATTGGGCTGAAGCTTGTCTTTCTCGGTGAAGTCCGCAACTGCAACGTGAGGGCGAGTTTAGACTGTCGGCTGGTAGATCCGAGGGGGAAGCTCAAACCATCCGAAGAAAAGAGGCAAGCAAGAACATTCAAGCGGCCAGAAGATTCATCGTCTCCAGTTTTGCTCGTTGAAATGAACGTCTTGGAAGCAACAGTCTATCTCAAGGATGACTCCTATACCGTGCAGTGTATAATCGTCGTGCTCAAGAAAATATCTGATTTCACAACAATCTTAGCTAAAGAACTGGATGTGCCATCTTTGAACCTGCACGAGCACCTCGTTGAGCTCCTGCAGAGGAAGACTGGGGCGGACATCACATTCCTTGTTCCCGGCGAGTCCCTGTGAGAAAGTTTCCGGTGGTAAATGAAAGGTGAATTGCGAAACGGTTTGCAAGCCCAAAGATAGTGGAGGATTGGGAATCCTAAACCTCACCAAATTCGCTTCGGCCCTCCGTTTAAGATGACTATGGTTCCAACGGAGTGACGAAATAAAACCTTGGATGAGCCTTGGCAACCCTTGCAACGCAAATGACCATGACCTCTTTACGGCGGCCTTGATCGTCACCATTGAAAATGAGGAGAAAAGGCACAATTTTGGGAATCATATTGGCTTCATGTAGCCGGCCCAAGGACATTGGGCCACTTGTGTTTGATCTCTCCAAGAAAAGAAAGTGCGCGGTTCGCAAAGCCTTAGAAAATAACTTTTGGGTTTCAAGTGAACATTCAAGATAGCCTCGCCCTTGACTACATTACTTAGTTTGCCAAGATTTGGGAGCTCCTTCAAGACGAGCAACTACAAAATGATACCCCTGATAAACTTGCTTGGAAGTTCACTAACAATGCATCCTACACCTCTTCATTGGCAATTTTATGGAACACCAATTCGACGATGTCTAGCGTGCTGTGAAAGCCTTGGGCCCTTCCAAAGTGCAAGTTGTTCG
Source organism: Poa pratensis (assembly GCA_947311845.1). Classification (NCBI taxonomy): domain Eukaryota; kingdom Viridiplantae; phylum Streptophyta; class Magnoliopsida; order Poales; family Poaceae; genus Poa; species Poa pratensis. The sequence goes on from CAMZMU010000080.1 coordinate 19,968,645, forward strand.
CTTGGTTGATTCTTCAAAACGGAGTGTGGGCGGTGGATAGACTTCAACGGATTGAGTGGCCAAATTGTGGCCGTTGCAAGCTTTATAACCAAGTTCAAGAGACAGGCCGCCCACCTACTCTTCCAATGCCGTTTCACCACTAGGATTTGGTCCTCCATTAAGGATTGGCTTGGTCTACATAATTCATGAATTACCGGTTGGAATGTGTTCCAATCCGTTAAGGAATGGCGACTTGAAGGGATCCTACAAGGCCATATAGGAAGGCTTTGGACTCGCTTGCCATGCTCGTCACATGTGAAGTTTGGAAGGAGCGAAATGCAAGAGTTTCCGAAATCTATCCATCAGCATGACCATGCTCGTCTCCAAGATCAAAGAGGAAGTGGCGACGTGGCGCCGGAGCCAAATCCCTTTGTAGTATTATGCCGCGAGAGTAATCCATTTATGTATTTGTAGCCGTGTCATGCTTGACGCGGCTAGGCTTCTAAGACCTCTAAAAACTTATTAATTAATGAAAATGGCAAATATTTTTCTTGTTTGAAAAAAGAACAAGGCCATACTCACCACGACGTAGATCCAGAATACACCCTCTCGTTCCCCTCTCTCGTGAACAGTAGAGAGAGGCGAATCTCGCTTTCCCCACCGCGCTCGCCGGCGAGCCGTGGGTTCCCTCTCCCTCCGCTGGCCGCTCCGGCGGCGGGAGGGTGGGGGAACCCTGGATCTCTGCCGTGCTTTGTAGATAGGGTAGTTAGGGTTCCAGCCGGCGGTGTTTTGGAGGTGGAGGCGTCGCCGGAGTGGAGGGTGGTGGTGCTGGCTCCTCTCCTCTGCGCCGTCGTCCTTTGGGGCGCCGTCGCGGGGCCGGCATCTTTTGGTGCTTCGTGGTGCCCTTGGGGTGGTCTTCGTGGCGGAGGTGAAGACTATCTGCGGGCTTTTGGTCCCTCGACCCCGTCTTCGTCGGAGGATGGCTGCTCCTGGCCATGTTTTGGGGGTGCTGGGGGTCGCGCGGTGGGGAGCTGGTGCTTGGCGCTGGCGGCCTCCACCGTCTGTACAGGAGTTCTTCTTGGATCTCGGAGGTGCTCGTCTGCTGTTGGCGCGTTGCTCTGGCTTCTCCGGCCGGCCGTGGTGGCGTGTGGTGGAGTGGTTCTGGCTGCGTGCTCTGTTTCAACCTCGCTTTGTGTCTTCTTTCTCCGGCCGGCCATGGTGGCGAGGGGAGAAGGAGTTCAAGGCGTGCTTCTGGCGTCGTCTCCGGCAAGCCGTGTTTGGGTTCAGCGCAGGTCTGTGGAAGAGGGGTGGATGCGGGGAGGAAGCGCCATGGCCGTGCGCGTTCAGCGTTCTCGATTCCGTTGCTTGCGGCGGGCGGCATATGCGGTCTTCTACAATGGTGGGGGTGCTCCCCTTCCGGGCGTTGCGGCGGCCTGGTGTCTTCCTCTCCGGCGTCTCGTTCGGCGATCGACATCAGGTGGTGCGGCGGTTCAGTGGTCTGCTCCCCAGGTTCTTCGAGCGCTGCTGTTGCGCTGAGCTTCATTGGCTTGTTCTTCTGCGTTTGTTGGTGCTTTCTCTGTAATTTGTGTTGAATGTACGCAGTGTGGATCCTTCAAAAAAAAAAAAAAAAAAGGCCATACTCACTAACGGTCCCCCGTGCTCATGGCAGAGTTCTTCGGGCAAATGAAGAAGAACTCTCGGTGTGTCAACGTCAAACAGATGGAGGCGGAGACATTCAAGGCCATTCTGCACTTCATTTACACCGATACGGCGCTGGTACTTGCTGATCAGCAGCCGGCGACAGTGTTACTTAGGAGCTCGACGAGGTAATTGCAATTTGTGGTCACTATTGGAGTGCAAGCGAATTTGGCTACGTGCCGTACCACGGACGAACAAACCTTTTCGTTTAGTCATTTTAGTTTGTGTGTTACTCTGCCTAAAGTTCTGCTCCATTTCTCTAGTAGAATCAAAGAAAGGCGATCTTCTGGGTGGCTTGCTGCTTCCAAGATTTGAGGAGCAGTGTTGCGCCAGCCGGTACCAGTCCGTGTAGTACCGAAGAACATGACGTGCTCGCCCCGGTCTGATTTTTTCGACGGCAATGGTTTGTCCTATGATAAACTAGTTTGGAGTCTGAAAAGCTGTTGATCAGCGATGGAGCCACGTCGAACTCGGGTGAAGAGTAAATCTGTCTCTTTTCTTTTTGGTGGCTGATACGGTGGTGCCGAAAAAGAAGGATATGCCTTGTCGGGTATATATAACCTAGTTTTATTTGCTTCGGTGTCATCCATCCGATCGGTGATGACAATATTATTCGGAAAGACTGATTAAAGCACGCAAGAGCAGAGCAGGCTATCTATCATCAGTCGGCAGACATGACGTTAAGCCGTTGAGGGCCTTCACCATGCGCTGCATGTTATTGTACGACGTCCCACCGGCACAAACGGCCTCCTCTCCCTTCGCCTTCCACATCTCGGCGCTTCCCCTGACACCATTCTCCCCCTGCATCACCTCCCTCACACGGCTGGTGACCTGCTCCATCCTCACCTCGTCGTCCAGCCGCACGCCGACGCGCCACACCTCGCAGGCGTACTTGCTGTTCGTGTACTGGTCCGCGAACCCCGGCCAGCACACCATCGGCACGCCCGCGGCGATGCTCTCGCACGTCGAGTTCCAGCCGTTGTGCGTCACGAAGCAGCCAACGGCACGGTGCCTCAGCACGTGTTCCTGCGCGCACCACGTGGTGAGGCGGCACCGGGCGGACACCTCTGAGAGGACATCCGACGGCAGTCCGGCCAGGGCGCCGTCCTCCCGCACGGCCCATAGGAACGGGTAACCGGCCGCGGCGAGGCCGCGGGCGAACTCGGCCATCTGCTCGGGCGTCAGCACCGTGTGGCTGCCGAAGTTGACGTACACCACGGAGCTGGGTTCTTGGGCGTCTAGCCATGCAACGAATTCAGTGTCCTTCTTCCACAGGCTTAGGTCGGTGGTGGCATCGTCCTTGATGTGGTGTTGCCGGAGGAGGGAGCCCAAGGGGCCGATAGTGTACACCTGCGGGTGGTCGGCACGGAGGGCGGAGAGGACGTTAGACTCGAGGTCATCGAAGGTGTTGAGGATGATGGCCCCGGCCTTTTTGCAGTTGCTGGTCTCCGATTCGTTGAAGCGGAGACCGAAGCGTCCGGGTCATCAGTTCTACGAAGGAATCCGGAGATATCGCCCAGTTTAATCGGTGCCATGCCGGGGATCCAGTCGATGATGGTTTCGAGCTCGGTCTCATCTGCAGAGATATCTTGAATTAATAATCAGTTTCATAAAATATTTGTAGTACAGTTTTTTTTTCCAAAATTACTACGACTTGCAGAAATGTCTCAAATTATGAATTTTTCATTTTCTAAGCTACGGATTAAAGAAAAGGAATGTGACACGTGAAATACTTTTGACTGGGAAATAGCCTTTTTCCCTGAGCTCCCGGAGCTTCATATGTCCCATGAGGGCGGCCGCGCTGCAGCCCCAGAGCACCATACTCTGGAGACCCAGCTCACGCGCCACGTCCAGCGCGAAGCTCATCAGAAACGTCGGCACCACGCACGTCACGGGCGGCACACCGGCCGTGGAGTTCATCCGCGCGATGAGCTCTCTGAGTGGCTCAGCGCAGCGCCGGCTAACAGCCATGGACAGGCTCAGGCCATAGTCATGCGCGGCCCGCTCCGCCGCAGACAAGCCATCCGGGATCGTCTCGAACCGGAAGCCGTCGCGGCCGCGCAGAGCTTCAGCACCCTCGGTGGCCTCCACGCGTTTGTGGTTGTGCTCCGTGTTCACGAATGTCACGTACACACCCTGCAGGTACAGCAGCTTCGCGAGCTGCAATGCCGGGTTAATGTTGCCGGAGCATGGGTACGGCACCACCACGGCGTGAGGCCTCGCCCTTGCTTTCACCCTCTCCGACTCCATCACGGTTAACAGGAACAAGTGCGAACTGTAGGGAGTATACAATGTGTGTTAGGGACAACCTTTGTGTGGTCTCACACCTTTTATAGACAAAATGGCTCGATGCCCTAGAGCCTCTCTTTGTAAGATGTTGCCTCACTAGATGAGTGTACACATCACGTTTAATTTTTGTGTTCGAAATGGGTAGTCCCGGCCTCTGCATTCATCTAATTAGCTTTTGTGCATGCGACGGCACCTCAAATATGTACAAAACAAGTTGCTTCAAGAGTTTCATTTTGGCTATTAATTAGCTTACATGTTTGCTATGACACGTTGGCCTCATACATAAAAAGTAATATAATTACTCATATATGTAGAAGGTGTGTTATAGGAAACGTATAAATGAGCTAATAAACGCCAGCTATACACAGACAAATGTATAAGGTTCCATGCATGCATGCACATTTCGGTTTTTATTAGCTTGGTTACACACTTGCCATGACACCTTGGATCCATGCTAAAAAACAAGTAATCTCTACTGTTTCTATCCGTGTACACATGGCTTTTAATTACTTGTTTATATGTTTGCTATGCCACGTTGGCCACAAATAAAATAACAAACTACTACACTCAAAGAAAAGACAATCAAACTATCATCAGTTTCAGGTATGTACCAGGTGTCATAGCAAATGTATAAACAAGTTAATAAACGCCAGCTATACATAAAGAGAAATGTATAAGGTTCCATGCATGTATGCACATTTCTGTTTTTATTAGCTTGGTTAGACACTTGCTATGACACCTTGGATCCATGGTAACAAACAAGTAATCTCAATTGTTTCTATCCGTGTACACATGGCTTTTAATTAGCTTTTATATGCTTGCTATGCCACATTGGCCAAATGTTAAATAAAGACAATAGAACTACTCATCAGTTTCAGGTATGTACCAGGTGTCATAGCAAACGTATAAACAAGCTAATAACGCCAGCTATATAGATGGAGAAATGTATAAGCTAGGTTCCATGTATGTATATTTCGGTTTTAGTTAGCTTGGTTACGTAGTTGCGATGACAACTTGGTTCCATATTAAAAACAAGTAATCTCTATCTATGTAGGCATGGCTTTTAATTGTCTTGTTTATATGTTTGCTATGCCACGTTGGCCACATATAAAAAAAGACAATCAAACCACTCATCAGTTTCATGTATGTATCAGCTGTCATAGTAAACGTACAAACATGCTAATAAAAGCCAGCTATATAAACAGAGAAATGTATAAGGTTCCATTCCTTACATTTCAGTTTTAATTAGCTTGGTTACACACTTGCGATGACACCTTGGATCCATACTAAAAAAAGTAACCTCAACAGTTTCTATCCATGTACACATGGATTTTGATTAGTTTGTTTATATGTTTGCTATGCCACGTTGGCCACATATAAAAATAGATAATCAAACCACTCATCAGTTTCATGTATGTATCAGGTATCATAGAAAACGTACAAAAAGGTTAATTGAAAGCCGGCTATCTATACACACATAGAAATGTGAAGCTGCCTTAGTGGTTCTTACTTTGGCTCAGTTGTGGCGGCTGATATAAAAGATCTCTACGCACACCACTGATACAACTCTACAATACACTGAACGTTTGTTTTAGCTAGAAAATAAAACTGGATGAATAAAAGTTTGTTGTTGTAATGTAAATAAATAATAAAGTAAAACATAATGAGTGCAAAATAGTGGTGATTGGTGTGGCGGAATTAATAGTCCATAAGCAATTAGTTAAGTTACTATTTCGAATATCACCATTACAGTTTTATATGTGTGAGAGGTCACAACTTACATGCGCGCAAACACTCTTATTACATGCACTTATGAATGAAATCTCTAACAAGCACTCCACAAATACCAAAGATTAATTAAGGCAAAATCTAACCATAGCCTCTTGACTGCCATGATTAACTACATCTTGCATATTTGTTTAGTCAACTTCAGGTTTCATGCGTTTTATTAAATTTCTTAAGAGATACCCGCTGCAACGCGCGGGGTGTCGTTCTTAATACCTCTTATAAAGCAAAACCCCACTAAGGTGCATTAAATATTTTCTATCTCAACATGCAATCTATACACTGCACATCACCCACTACTTTAGCCAATCTATTGTCCATGTCATCTCCACCAATAATAATTTATAATAGTACATCTTTCATGCAACCTATCCACGTCAACTTTTTTCAGCCATATAATTGTCCACGTCACTAATATTTTGTTCTCAAATATCCAACAATTTCACACGAAATTTAGTGTCTTGACTATTCTGATTAAATTAATCCTAACAATTGAATATTTTATGCGTTTTATACCCATTTCATTTAAAAAATCATTTTTAAAGAGATTCCCGCTGCAACGCGCAGGATATTTTTCTAGTGTTTCTATCATTATAAGTACATGTAGGGTATTCTGTCACTCCTGATTCCGATTTTTTAACTTTCTCAACGTACTACTAACGCGAGGTGCATAGCCATCCGGTGCGAGGTGCTTTTTACATCCGTTGGAGTATGGATCAATAAAATTGCTCGACTCACGCGTTCCTGATGGCATAGCCTGAGATTGCTTTACAGTTTCCGTTTGCCCCTGGCCATGAAAGAGGACGAGCCTTTTAGAGAAACTCTTATACATATAGCAAACTTTCATGCCGCAAAAGTATTCTATAATAATCCGCAATACACTTTACAGTGTGGCATTTGATCTAGCAATACAGATGCCGCAAAAGTGATAGCATAATTCAAATAATTTGTTCATGCCTACTTGAAGATTCAAACATGAAAGCAACACACATTATTTAAACATTACAAACTAGATAACAATTCAACATTAGAAACTAAACTACATTAAACAAACTAGATAAACTAAAAACTACATAAGAAGTTTCCATTCTTCCCGGAGGCGACTGATCGATGGCTACGATCACTCACAATCAACACCAGAGTCGCTGTCGTAGAGATCGTCTATATCTTGACAGTTCCTCAAACTAGGCCCGCCCTATTTTCTCGACTTTTGTGGTCCCGGCGGAGATCCCGTGAGCGAGCTTTACCTCTCGCTCCTCCCGACATGCGCTCTTGGAGCGGCGGACGGCCTCCGTAGCTCTGAGTCGTTGTCTTCCAGCTCCTACGTGAAGACGTTTTCGAAGAGGACGTAGTCGGCATTGGTCGGCGCCAGTGATGTCGTGGGAGGGGCGTCGTCGAAGTAGGAGTCCGACGATTTGGCTAGGAGATGCAGGTGGATGGGGATGAAGGGGCGGGATATGACGGCGCAGCGACGCGAGGGCTCCCCGCCTCATGGTTGTTACGGCGCCGCCTCAATGCTGGTTATCTAGCTGCGGGAGATGGAGCGAAGGCAGCGGCCTCTAGCCCTAACCATGTTGTGGGGAGCGGCGAGACTAGGCACCATGGGAACATGCGACTATGTAGGCCGCTTTGTGGCCATAAGCGGAGGAGGAGGCCTCTCCCGCCCCAGGTCCGATGTGTTCATCAGCCACATTTGGGCGATAGCTAGAGGACACGAGCTGAGCGGAGATGCATTGGGCTTTGGTAGATTTGGCCACCGACAATCCAGATCCGGCGGCGGAAGGAGGGACAGGTGGCCGGCGGTGGGCGACAGCGCCATCGTGGTGAAGGTGAAATGGATGTGGTTTACCGTAAAATGGGATGCAAAACCCATAGATACACAAGTTGGCGGGGTAATTCTAGTGTTTACCCCCAAAAACTACGAATTGGTCCTTTTTCCGAAAACTGCACATTGTGTTTGCGGGCCGGTCTTATCCGAGTTGCTCTTTAAACCAAGGAGACACGTGTGTATTTCGAAACAAGTCGTCCACCGCCCCTATGCTCATTGACAAGATAAAAGATGAGGCGAACGTATGGTGTTGGGCGGGCGCTAAAGCGTTGTGTAATTTAATGCCGCGAGAGTAATCCTAGACGTAGCCTATTTGGCTTTGATCACTTGTGATCAAGGCGATGTTGTAGTGCCTCTAAAAACTTCTCCTGAATTAATGAAATGGCAAATCTACCACCACCTTACGCACTGACCCACATGTGTACGCGCCAAAACTTCTTCGTTGTCCTCTCCCACCTCGCGCTCTATTTAAACGGCCCACTCAGCAGAGACTCTGCTCCTGCTCGTTCGTCGATCGTCGTCTGTTCCTCGCAGCTTTCCGGCCATGGCTTTCCAGTGCCCGGTGAACTCCCCTTTCGACTGCGTCCTCCTAGGTAAACTAATTAAGGCACACGTGTCTCCTCTACTTGGTAGCTTAGCCAGTTTCAGCTCATGATCAAACTATCTGATTATTAATTCATGTGAATTCTTCTGCTCCGAGAACACTGAAGACCTCGACGACACTCTGTACCCCGGCGGCACCGGCATCGGGCCCGCGCTGAAGCGCAACATCGACGAGTTCCTCATGGCCAGGCTCGGCCTCGCGGCGGACAGGGCGGCCTCCGTCCGCGTCGAGCTCTTCCGCACCCATGGCAGCACCCTCGCCGGCCTCATCGTACGCTCCATATCCACACGCACACTCCAACTTCCAGAACTATTTTCCGTTTCTGATATGCGTTGGATTTTTCCGTCATGAATATTCCTGCAGGCGCTGGGCCACGAGGTTCACCCGGACGAGTACCACAGGTCAGTTAGCAGTAGCAGGCAACACACGGCGCACGCAAACGCCCACCTAAATAATTCCTGAAACTGGTCGACGATTAGGCCTCTAAACGATCAAGCTTCATCGAGCTTATTGTTTTTGTTTCAATCCTTCGTGCAGCTACGTGCACGGGAGGCTCCCCTACGACATGATCGCCCCGGACCCAAGTCTCGCGGCGCTGCTGCAGATCATCCCGCAGCGCAAGATCGTAAGCACATTGTTTCTCCCAAACATTAAAAGCTTGCTCGATCGTGACCGGTGGACGAGCCTCTGCTGATTGGTTAATCATGAACACGCGCGCAGTTGTTCACGAACTCGGATCGCGCGCACATGAAGAAGGCGCTGGAGCGGCTGGGCGTCGACGAGGCCTGCTTCGACGACGTCGTGTGCTTCGAGACCATGAACCCGCACCTCTTCGTTGAGACGAAGGAAGACGATGATGGTGCCAACGCCGATCGCACGGTTGTGGTCCTGAAACCGTCCGTCGATGCCATCGTCGCCGGCCTGCGTGTCGCCGGCGCAGACCCAAATCGAACGGTAATCACCTGATTATACACCCTGATCTGGCCGCTTGAGATCGTTCTGAAATCTTTCAGTGTACTAGCACAAAACATCTGCTCATGATAAGGATTAGGGTGTGGTGTGCACCACGCCACCACCAAGCTGTTCTGACCAAATATGTTTCACGATCTTGCATATAGTATAGTTCTTATTGGGATATATCGGTGTATAAATTGACGAAGAGAGAATCTCCTGATTAACAGATCATGTTGGATAAACTGATTCAGTTTATCGGATAAACCGAATCAGCGTAATGGATAGTGACATCACATGGATCGCAAACAGAAAATTAGCACCGGCACTTGCTTTCGATGAAAGATTATTAGTAATTTTTTTTTTGGAAAAACTTAATACTATATAAGTTGACATTTTGCGCGCTTCATTTGTGCTCTCTTGCTGGATCTGAAACTGATACATTCCTCGTCCTGCTCTGTCAGCTCTTCCTTGACGACAGCGAGTGGAACATCGCCGCAGGAAAAGCTATCGGCCTCCGCACAGCGCTGGTAATTATCCCAACGATCTCAATCGATCTCCCTGTTTAGACACTTCCGTGTGAACCAGTGCTCGACAATTCCAAAGTCGTGACAGAACAAAAACTTGACACATTAATTTTGCGTTACAAGACCAGCTAAACGACGCTGAAAGTCTCGTGGCGCCCAGTCACCTCTCACCTCTCATTGATGTTGCTCTCAGTCGTTGGATGGATATATTCGTTATCTATCACGTGGCCGGTGCACGCTGATTAGAGAGCCATTACTTCGATGAGCCTGTTTTGGGCAGCATTTCATTAGGCTGGTCATAGTGGAGAGTTAATATTATGCATATAATATAATATAGTGTATTACTAGTGTATGGCACTACCCATATAATGTATAGTATCATATAATACTATCATGAGAACGGGACAGTGGTTCAGCAGCTTGGGTCGTAGTGGCAAAAGTCAGGGACCCGAGTTCAACTCCCGCCAGGGACGGAATTTGGAAATTCTCATAAAGGTAAATTTCTACTATATCATTGCCACCAAGGGCTAGTCCTGGTAGCCTTTCATTATTTATTTGTTTGTAGAATCTTAATACAAATATGTGTGCAAGATTTATTTGTTATTATAAAATAACTAATTTTACGTGCTATGATACCGTAACATAGATGGATACCACTATCATCGATTTATTTATTAATTGTTGTGTCAAATCAGATTTTTCTAACATGACATGCATGATACCAATTATGATACCCCCACAATGGGTAGCCTTAGGCTATTTGCCCTCTTATATGCTTAGTGGCTGGTATTTAAAACAAAACAAGAAAAACACCAAGAAACAAATTCTCCCAATGGAATGCCCCATTTCCGTTCCCTCAACTAGTAATCACTGGCCATCACATAGCTAAAATTGTATTTCCTTTGTTTCCGATCGATTTGTAACGTGTCTGATCCAAGTTTTAGTACAAACCATTGTCATCAATGGGACCTATAAGAGCTTCTACATCGAAACACCTAATAATGTGCCCGCTGCTCCTGAAATAGTGTCCGAACACATGTTCGGTCCTACGCCCCCAGCGGCGCCCCCAGACAGACCGGACAAGTATCTGATTGTCTACTTTGTTTCTAAAAAATCATTGATCTTTTCTGGAATTTAATTTTAATAACCGATAACAAGCATAATGCAACTGCGCGTGTAGGCAGAAAAAATTCTTGGAATTGATAGCTTGAGAGTGTGCCGCCCACTCGATCCAATTACTGGATCTTCTATGAGCATGTAATAATTATATATTTTAGCCCATAATTAAACATGTCACATACACGTGTCTAGCAATAAAATTCTTGGAATGGATTTGGTGGGCGTCTGAACACTGACTATACTTTTTGTGGCCGTAGATTTTTTTTTGATGTAGCCATAATATAACATCACCCACGCACATGTCATCATTAACAAAATTGCTGTAGCCATAATAAAAATTGCTGTAGCATATTTTTTTGCTGTAGCCATAGAAAATCCTTGAAATAATAGTTTGACAATGGGCGGTCAACATTATCTGCTCACTGCATCTTATGTGGTCATAGTAAAATATTATATATTGTAGCCCGTATTTAATATGACACACATTCTCATCAAGTCATAGAAAATAATCACAATCGATCTGCCACGTGCTAGAGTGGATGACAAGTGGACCGATCTTGGCCTCTCCCACGAAGTTCAGAATAGGAGAAGTGGGTCCACCAAGAGCGGAGGTTACCCTGGAGGCGATCGGGAGGCGATCGCGATAGGCTAGGGTTTCTACTCGAGGGTGGTGTCTTCGATGGCGGATCAGATCTCGACAGCGAGGTCTGGGACGAGCGTGTGCTCGGGGTGTGTCTCTGTCTCGGTGTTCGAGGAGCACGGAGGCGGGAGATTGGGTTGTGACACCTTCTCGTGCGTCGGTGAGGGGCGGCAGTTCGTCAAGAACGCCGTCACAATCGCGGCCAAAGCGGGACCGGAGGAGCTTGCAGCAAGCTTGTCAGCGAGGATGGGCGATCTTCTGTTGACAGACAAGGAGGCCGCCAGAATGGTCATCAAAGGGATTGAACCTTCTCAGTTTCCTAGACTGCGGTGGGCACTCGTAGGAGGGTCTGTTCCCCAAGGAAGTTGGTGATCGGAGCATTGGAGCAGGCGATGCAAAGGGCTTGGGGTTTGCATGGGCCAGCACAATTCACAGAGATCGGGGACAACAGATTCGTGGTGAGGTTTTCCGTGGAAGGGGATTGGAAGCATGTGATGAAGAATAGGCCATGGCAGTTCGATCTGAGCGCTATCCTCCTGAAGAACTTTGATGGCGCTGTCCGGCCATCTGACATGGTTTTTGATTCTATGGATGTGTGGGTCAGGGTGTTGGATCTTCGATGGATTACATGAATAGGGCGTACGGAGAGATCATTGGAGGATGGATTGGGAAATACATCTCAGTGGAGGTGGATGAGGATGGTATGGTGTGGGGAAGGATTTGAAAATAAGGGTTGCAGTACGGGTTGATCAGCCGTTGCTGCGAGGTGTCAGCTTGAAAAGGATGAAAGTGATGTGGAAGGGCGGTGGTTTGACCTGAAGTATGAGAAGGTTCCGCACTTCTGCTTCGACTGTGGTCGGCTGGTGCATGGTGCGGGAGGATGCACGGAGGAGAAAGGGGAGGTCCAGCAGTGGGGGGAGTGCCTGCGGGCCTCCCCATGGAAGAGTATGAAACAGCCTCCTCCGGCGAGACCAGCTGTCTCGGCGAGGGCGACGCCAATATCCAAGTGCGGCTGGATAGGGGAACCGCGACAGCGCCGTTCCTCTCCCTGTTTCCCCTAACCCAGGTTGAACATGTGACAAAAGAGTCGGACCATATGGCCTTGGTGATTCGGGTATCGGCAGAGAGGGTGGACAGTGCTAGGCAAGGGGCGAGAAGCTTTATGTATGAAGAGATGTGGACTAAACATGAGAATTATGATGATATGGTGAAGGAAGCGTGGAGTAAAAGTGATAATGCGGAGGGAGGGATTAATGGACTGTAGAGACGGCTCCGCGATATGTCCAAGGACATGAAAAGATGGAGCTTTGAAACTTTCGGGTCAGTTAGAGCTGAGATCAAGCTGCTACGGAGCAAGCTAGAAGATGCACGTACCAATGCTTTACTGACTAACTCTCTGGCTGAAGTGAAGAGTCTAGAAAAGCAGCTGCACGATATATATGAAAGGGAAGAGATTATGTACAGACAAAGGTCTCGTCAGGAGTGGCTTCGGGCAGGGGATCGTAACACTAAATTCTTCCAAAACCGAGCCTCTCATAGGAGGCGCAAAAATACAGTCCGTGCTCTTCGGCGGTCTGATGGTACTATGTGTGACACGAACGAGGGTATGAGGGGAATGGCACTGGCCTTTTACCAAGATTTATATACCTCGGAGGGGTCTATTGGAACTGAGCGTGTGCTGCCGCTGATTGAAAATTTTGTTACGGAAGAAATGAATACATCACTCACCGGAGTGTTTTCGGATAAGGAAATTGAGGCTGCTCTTTTCCAAATGGGTGCAACAAAGGCCCGGAGCCGGACGGGCTTCCAGCTCTTTTTTACCAAAGACACTGGTCTTTGTTAAAGAGCTCAGTATGCAAGGCGGTTCGTGATTTCTTGGAAGGCCAGGACTGCCCGGTGGATTTCAATGATACAATCCTTGTGCTTATCCCCAAAGTTAATCATCCAGAGCTGCTCTCTCAGTTTAGGCCTATAAGTCTCTGCAATGTACTATACAAAATAGCATCCAAGGTAATTGCAAACCGGCTTAAGAAAATTCTTCCGATTCTTATTTCTGAGGTGCAGAGTGCTTTTGTGCCTGGGAGGCTGATTTTGGATAATGTCATCATCCCTACGAGTGTGTGCATGCTATCCGAAAGAGAAAGAGGAAGAAACCATTATGCGCGGTGAAGCTCGACATGATGAAGGCCTACGATAGAGTGGAATGGCGCTTTCTTGAACAGATGATGTCAAATATGGGTTTTCTCCTCAAGATGGGTGGATATGATCATGCGCTGTGTCAAAACAGCTAGGTTCACTGTGAAGCTTAATGGAGGGGTTTCGGATGGTTTTTTTACCGTCGAGAGGGCTCCGACAGGGGGACCCCTGTCCCTTACTTGTTTCTGTTCTGCGTGGAGGGGTTTTCAGCGTTCCTCCGACAGGCACAGCTGGAACGACTAATTGCAGGGGTCAGTTTTGGGGCTGCGGGGCCAAAGATAACGCATCTCCTATTCGCGGACGACAGCGTCGTGTTCTTGGAGGCGAGTGAGCCGTGCCTGACAGCGTTACGAGATCTGCTACATGCATATGAAGTGTGCTCGGGGCAGCGGGTCAATTTGCAAAAATCTTCTATCTTCTTCGGGAAAGGCTGCTCTGAAGATACTCGCAATGAGCTGAAAGCGGTGGTCGGTATCGCATGTGAGGCGCTATCAGAGAAGTACTTAGGGCTTCCGACGGTGGTGGGCCGATCCAAGGATGGCGCTTTGAAGCACCTACCCGAACGCTCTTGGGGTAAGGTGCATGGTTGGAAGGGGCAAGGTTTGTCCATGGAAGGAAAAGAAACACTGGTAAAATCCGTGTTGCAAGCAGTACCCACATACCCGATGGGATGCTTTATGCTGTCCAAGAAAACGTGTGCCAAGCTGACATCTATAACGTCTAGGTTTTGGTGGGGTGCTGCGGATGGAAAAAGGAAGACTCATTGGATAAGCTGGGAGAAGATGTGTCTCCCTAAACAGAAAGGCGGCATGGGTTTTCGGAACTATTCTGTGTTTAATCAAGCGCTGTTAGCGAAACAGGCTTGGAGAATTTTGACGAAGCCCGATTCGCTGTGCTCGAGGGTCTTGCGAGCTAGATATTTCAAGGAAGGGGATTTCTTGACAGCAAGTTGTCCCACTTCAGCTTCTTATACGTGGAGAAGCATCATGCATGGCCGTGATCTGCTGAAGGAGGGTTTAGTGTGGCGTATTGGAAATGGATCGTCGGTGAATGTTTGGGAGGATAGATGGATTCCGAGAGATGGGCTGCAACGTCCACTGGGACACAAGCCTAATACTGAAGTTCATAAAGTTTTGGGTTTCAAGTGAACATTTGGGTTTCAAGAAAGTGCGCGGTTCGCAAAGCCTTAGAAAATAACTTTTGGGTTTCAAGTGAACATTCAAGATAGCCTCGCCCTTGACTACATTACTCAGTTTGCCAAGATTTGGGAGCTCCTTCAAGACGAGCAACTACAAAATGATACCCCTGATAAACTTGCTTGGAAGTTCACTAACAATGCATCCTACACCTCTTCATTGGCAATTTTATGGAACACCAATTCGACGATGTCTAGCGTGCTGTGAAAGCCTTGGGCCCTTCCAAAGTGCAAGATGTTCGCTTGGTTGATTCTTCAAAACGGAGTGTGGGCGGCGGATAGACTTCAACGGATTGAGTGGCCAAATTGTGGCCGTTGCAAGCTTTATAACCAAGTTCAAGAGACAGGCCGCCCACCTACTCTTCCAATGCCGTTTCACCACTAGGATTTGGTCCTCCATTAAGGATTGGCTTGGTCTACATAATTCATGAATTACCGGTTGGAATGTGTTCCAATCCGTTAAGGAATGGCGACTTGAAGGGATCCTACAAGGCCATATAGGAAGGCTTTGGACTCGCTTGCCATGCTCGTCACATGTGAAGTTTGGAAGGAGCGAAATGCAAGAGTTTCCGAAATCTATCCATCAGCATGACCATGCTCGTCTCCAAGATCAAAGAGGAAGTGGCGACGTGGCGCCGGAGCCAAATCCCTTTGTAGTATTATGCCGCGAGAGTAATCCATTTATGTATTTGTAGCCGTGTCATGCTTGACGCGGCTAGGCTTCTAAGACCTCTAAAAACTTATTAATTAATGAAAATGGCAAATATTTTTCTTGTTTGAAAAAAGAACAAGGCCATACTCACGACGACGTAGATCCAGAATACACCCTCTCGTTCCCCTCTCTCGTGAACAGTAGAGAGAGGCGAATCTCGCTTTCCCCACCGCGCTCGCCGGCGAGCCGTGGGTTCCCTCTCCCTCCGCTGGCCGCTCCGGCGGCGGGAGGGTGGGGGAACCCTGGATCTCTGCCGTGCTTTGTAGATAGGGTAGTTAGGGTTCCAGCCGGCGGTGTTTTGGAGGTGGAGGCGTCGCCGGAGTGGAGGGTGGTGGTGCTGGCTCCTCTCCTCTGCGCCGTCGTCCTTTGGGGCGCCGTCGCGGGGCCGGCATCTTTTGGTGCTTCGTGGTGCCCTTGGGGTGGTCTTCGTGGCGGAGGTGAAGACTATCTGTGGGCTTTTGGTCCCTCGACCCCGTCTTCGTCGGAGGATGGCTGCTCCTGGCCATGTTTTGGGGGTGCTGGGGGTCGCGCGGTGGGGAGCTGGTGCTTGGCGCTGGCGGCCTCCACCGTCTGTACAGGAGTTCTTCTTGGATCTCGGAGGTGCTCGTCTGCTGTTGGCGCGTTGCTCTGGCTTCTCCGGCCGGCCGTGGTGGCGTGTGGTGGAGTGGTTCTGGCTGCGTGCTCTGTTTCAACCTCGCTTTGTGTCTTCTTTCTCCGGCCGGCCATGGTGGCGAGGGGAGAAGGAGTTCAAGGCGTGCTTCTGGCGTCGTCTCCGGCAAGCCGTGTTTGGGTTCAGCGCAGGTCTGTGGAAGAGGGGTGGATGCGGGGAGGTAGCGCCATGGCCGTGCGCGTTCAGCGTTCTCGGTTCCGTTGCTTGCGGCGGGCGGCATATGCGGTCTTCTACAATGGTGGGGGTGCTCCCCTTCCTGGCGTTGCGGCGGCCTGGTGTCTTCCTCTCCGGCGTCTCGTTCGGCGATCGACATCAGGTGGTGCGGCGGTTCAGTGGTCTGCTCCCCAGGTTCTTCGAGCGCTGCTGTTGCGCTGAGCTTCATTGGCTTGTTCTTCTGCGTTTCTTGGTGCTTTCTCTGTAATTTGTGTTGAATGTACGCAGTGTGGATCCTTCAAAAAAAAAAGAAAAAAGGCCATACTCACTAACGGTCCCCCGTGCTCATGGCAGAATTCTTCGGGCAAATGAAGAAGAACTCTCGGTGTGTCAACGTCAAACAGATGGAGGCGGAGACATTCAAGGCCATTCTGCACTTCATTTACACCGATACGGCGCTGGTACTTGCTGATCAGCAGCCGGCGACAGTGTTACTTAGGAGCTCGACGAGGTAATTGCAATTTGTGGTCACTATTGGAGTGCAAGCGAATTTGGCTACGTGCCGTACCACGGACGAACAAACCTTTTCGTTTAGTCATTTTAGTTTGTGTGTTACTCTGCCTAAAGTTCTGCTCCATTTCTCTAGTAGAATCAAAGAAAGGCGATCTTCTGGGTGGCCTGCTGCTTCCAAGATTTGAGGAGCAGTGTTGCGCCAGCCGGTACCAGTCGTGTAGTACCGAAGAACATGACGTGCTCGCCCCGGTCTGATTTTTTCGACGGCAATGGTTTGTCCTATGATAAACTAGTTTGGAGTCCGAAAAGCTGTTGATCAGCGATGGAGCCACGTCAAACTCGGGTGAAGAGTTGATCTGTCTCTTTTCTTTTTGGTGGCTGATACGGTGGTGCCGAAAAAGAAGGATATGCCTTATCGGGTATATATAACCTAGTTTTATTTGCTTCGGTGTCATCCATCCGATCGGTGATAACAATATTATTCGGAAAGATTGATTAAAGCACGCAAGAGCAGAGCAGGCTAGCTATCATCAGTCGGCAGACATGACGTTAAGCCGTTGAGGGCCTTCACCATGCGCTGCATGTTATTGTACGACGTCCCACCGGCACAAACGGCCTCCTCTCCCTTCGCCTTCCACATCTCGGCGCTTCCCCTGACACCATTCTCCCCCTGCATCACCTCCCTCACACGGCTGGTGACCTGCTCCATCCTCACCTCGTCGTCCAGCCGCACGCCGACGCGCCACACCTCGCAGGCGTACTTGCTGTTCGTGTACTGGTCCGCGAACCCCGGCCAGCACACCATCGGCACGCCCGCGGCGATGCTCTCGCACGTCGAGTTCCAGCCGTTGTGCGTCACGAAACAGCCAACGGCACGGTGCCTCAGCACGTGTTCCTGCGCGCACCACGTGGTGAGGCGGCACCGGGCGGACACCTCTGAGAGGACATCCGACGGCAGTCCGGCCAGGGCGCCGTCCTCCCGCACGGCCCATAGGAACGGGTAACCGGCCGCGGCGAGGCCGCGGGCGAACTCGGCCATCTGCTCGGGCGTCAGCACCGTGTGGCTGCCGAAGTTGACGTACACCACGGAGCTGGGTTCTTGGGCGTCTAGCCATGCAACGAATTCAGTGTCCTTCTTCCACAGGCTTAGGTCGGTGGTGGCATCGTCCTTGATGTGGTGTTGCCGGAGGAGGGAGCCCAAGGGGCCGATAGTGTACACCTGCGGGTGGTCGGCACGGAGGGCGGAGAGGACGTTAGACTCGAGGTCATCGAAGGTGTTGAGGATGATGGCCCCGGCCTTTTTGCAGTTGCTGGTCTCCGATTCGTTGAAGCGGAGACCGAAGCTGTCCGGGTCATCAGTTCTACGAAGGAATCCGGAGATATCGCCCAGTTTAATCGGTGCCATGCCGGGGATCCAGTCGATGATGGTTTCGAGCTCGGTCTCATCTGCAGAGATATCTTGAATTAATAATCTGTTTCATAAAATATTTGTAGTACAGTTTTTTTTTCCAAAATTACTACGACTTGCAGAAATGTCTCAAATTATGAATTTTTCATTTTCTAAGCTACGGATTAAAGAAAAGGAATGTGACACGTGAAATGCCTTTGATTGGGAAATAGCCTTTTTCCCTGAGCTCCCGGAGCTTCATATGTCCCATGAGGGCGGCCGCGCTGCAGCCCCAGAGCACCATACTCTGGAGACCCAGCTCACGTGCCACGTCCAGCGCGAAGCTCATCAGAAACGTCGGCACCACGCACGTCACGGGCGGCACACCGGCCGTGGAGTTCATCCGCGCGATGAGCTCTCTGAGTGGCTCAGCGCAGCGCCGGCTAACAGCCATGGACAGGCTCAGGCCATAGTCATGCGCGGCCCGCTCCGCCGCAGACAAGCCATCCGGGATCGTCTCGAACCGGAAGCCGTCGCGGCCGCGCAGAGCTTCAGCACCCTCGGTGGCCTCCACGCGTTTGTGGTTGTGCTCCGTGTTCACGAATGTCACCTACACACCCTGCAGGTACAGCAGCTTCGCGAGCTGCAATGCCGGGTTAATGTTGCCGGAGCATGGGTACGGCACCACCACGGCGTGAGGCCTCGCCCTTGCTATCACCCTCTCCGACTCCATCACGGTTAACAGGAACAAGTGCGAACTGTAGAGAGTATACAATGTGTGTTAGGGACAACCTTTGTGTGGTCTCACACCTTTTATAGACAAAATGGCTCGATGCCCTAGAGCCTCTCTTTGTAAGATGTTGCCTCACTAGATGAGTGTACACATCAAGTTTAATTTTTGTGTTCGAAATGGGTAGTCCCGGCCTCTGCATTCATCTAATTAGCTTTTGTGCATGCGACGGCACCTCAAATATGTACAAAACAAGTTGCTTCAAGAGTTTCATTTTGGCTATTAATTAGCTTACATGTTTGCTATGACACGTTGGCCTCATACATAAAAAGTAATATAATTACTCATATATGTAGAAGGTGTGTTATAGGAAACGTATAAATGAGCTAATAAATGCCAGCTATACACAGACAAATGTATAAGGTTCCATGCATGCATGCACATTTCGGTTTTTATTAGCTTGGTTACACACTTGCCATGACACCTTGGATCCATGCTAAAAAAAAGTAATCTCTACTGTTTCTATCCGTGTACACATGGCTTTGAATTACTTGTTTATATGTTTGCTATGCCACGTTGGTCACAAATAAAATAACAAACTACTACCACTCAAAGAAAAGACAATCAAACTATCATCAGTTTCAGGTATGTACCAGGTGTCATAGCAAATGTATAAACAAGTTAATAAACGCCAGCTATACATAAAGAGAAATGTATAAGGTTCCATGCATGTATGCACATTTCTGTTTTTATTAGCTTGGTTAGACACTTGCTATGACACCTTGGATCCATGGTAACAAACAAGTAATATCAATTGTTTCTATCCGTGTACACATGGCTTTTAATTAGCTTTTATATGCTTGCTATGCCACATTGGCCAAATGTTAAATAAAGACAATAGAACTACTCATCAGTTTCAGGTATGTACCAGGTGTCATAGCAAACGTATAAACAAGCTAATAACGCCAGCTATACAGATGGAGAAATGTATAAGCTAGGTTCCATGTATGTATATTTCGGTTTTAGGTAGCTTGGTTACGCAGTTGCGACGACAACTTGGTTCCATATTAAAAACAAGTAATCTCTATCTATGTAGGCATGGCTTTTAATTGTCTTGTTTATATGTTTGCTATGCCACGTTGGCCACATATAAAAAAAGACAATCAAACCACTCATCAGTTTCATGTATGTATCAGCTGTCATAGTAAACGTACAAACATGCTAATAAACGCCAGCTATATAAACAGAGAAATGTATAAGGTTCCATTTCTTACATTTCAATTTTAATTAGCTTGGTTATACACTTGCGATGACACCATGGATCCATACTAAAAAAAGTAACCTCAACAGTTTCTATCCATGTACACATGGATTTTGATTAGTTTGTTTATATGTTTGCTATGACACGTTGGCCACATATAAAAATAGATAATCAAACCACTCATCAGTTTCATGTATGTATCAGGTATCATAGAAAACGTACAAAAAGGTTAATTGAAAGCCGGCTATCTATACACACATAGAAATGTGAAGCTGCCTTAGTGGTTATTACTTTGGCTCAGTTGTGGCGGCTGATATAAAAGATCTCTACGCACACCACTGATACAACTCTACAATACACTGAACGTTTGTTTTAGCTAGAAAATAAAACTGGATGAATAAAAGTTAGTTGTTGTAATGTAAATAAATAATAAAGTAAAACATAATGAGTGCAAAATAGTGGCGATTGGTGTGGCGGAATTAATTGTCCATAAGCAATTAGTTAAGTTACTATTTCGAATATCACCATTACAGTTTTATATGTGTGAGAGGTCACAACTTACATGCGCGCAAACACTCTTATTACATGCACTTAAGAATGAAATCTCTAACAAGCACTCCACAAATACCAAAGATTAATTAAGGCAAAATCTAACCATAGCCTCTTGACTGCCATGATTAACTACATCTTGCATATTTGTTTAGTCAACTTCAGCTTTCATGCGTTTTATTAAATTTCTTAAGAGATACCCGCTGCAACGCGGGGTGTCGTTCTAATACCTCTTATAAAGCAAAACCCCACTACGGTGCATTAAATATTTTCTATCTCAACATGCAATCTATACACATCATCCACTACTTTACCCAATCTATTGTCCATGTCATCTCCACCAATAATAATTTATAATAGTACATCTTTCATGCAACCTATCCACGTCAACTTTTTTCAGCCATATAATTGTCCACGTCACTAATATTTTGTTCTCAAATATCCAACAATTTCACACGAAATTTAGTGTCTTGGCTATTCCGATTAAATTAATCCTAACAATTGAATATTTTATGCGATTTATAACCATTTCATTTAAATAATAATTTTTAAAAAGATTCCCGCTGCAACACGCGGGATATTTTTCCAGTGTTTCTATCATTATAAGTACATGTAGGCTATTCTGTCACTCCTGATTCCGATTTTTTAACTTTCTCAATGTACTACTAACGCGAGGTGCATAGCCATCCGGTGCGAGGTGCTTTTTACATCCGTTGGAGTATGGATCAATAAAATTGCTCGACTCACGCGTTCCTGATGGCATAGCCTGAGATTGCTTTACAGTTTCCGTTTGCCCCTGGCCATGAAAGAGGACGAGCCTTTTAGAGAAACTCTTATACATATAGCAAAATTTCATGCCGCAAAAGTATTCTATAATAATCCGCAATACACTTTACAGTGTGGCATTTGATCTGGCAATACAGATGCCGCAAAAGTGATAGCATAATTCAAATAATTTGTTCATGCCTACTTGAAGATTCAAACATGAAAGCAACACACATTATTTAAACATTACAAACTAGATAACAATTCAACATTAGAAACTAAACTACATTAAACAAACTAGATAAACTAAAAACTACATAAGAAGTTTCCATTCTTCCCTGGAGGCGACTGATCGATGGCTACGATCACTCACAATTAACACCAGAGTCGCTGTCGTAGAGATCGTCTATATCTTGACAGTTCCTCAAACTAGGCCCGCTCTATTTTCTCGACTTTTGTGGTCCCGGCGGAGATCCCGTGAGCGAGCTTTACCTCTCGCTCCTCCCGACATGTGCTCTTGGAGCGGCGGACGACCTCCGTAGCTCTGAGTCGTTGTCTTCCAGCTCCTACGTGAAGACATTTTCGAAGAGGACGTAGTCGGCATTGGTCGGCGCCAGTGATGTCGTGGGAGGGGCGTCGTCGAAGTAGGAGGCCGATGATTTGGCTAGGAGATGCAGGTGGATGGGGGATGAAGGGGCGGGATACGGCGGCACAGCGACGCGAGGGCTCCCCGCCTCATGGTCGTTAAGCCGCCTCAATGCTGGTTATCTAGCTGCGGGCGATGGAGCGAAGGCAGCGGCCTCTAGTGTCGGGGGAATGATTAACCCGCGACTTAAGGCTGCGCTATCATTGTTGGGCCACGTGAAAGATGGGCCAATCTCGCATCGCGACTCGATAAAGGAAAGTTCCAGAAGGTCGGTGCAAACTTGCCTTGGAAGACAAGAAAGATAATCAGGCTTCGTGTAGAACTCTTGTAACCTGACGAGCCTCTGTGTATATAAAGAGGACTCGCAGGACTTAGAGAGGGTCAAGCTATCAAGCCCAAAACCCTAGCTCATACGGCGAGTACCAGATCGGATCGCCTCCGTTGTAACACCTCGATTATCATATCAATACCAATCTAGGGTAGGCAGGAAGTAGGTCTTTTACCTCACATTGAGGGGGCCGAACCTGGGTAAATCTGTGTTGATCTTTGTTCCTGCGATCCCAAGCTCGGAGATGCTTGACTCGCGTAATCCCACACCTACGAAGTCATCTATGACACCTGACGTGACAAACCCACGACAGTTGGCGCCCACCGTGGGGCCTGCGGTCAAGAGCGTCACGTTCCGCGCAGTATCCATGAAGGGAGCTGAAGATCTTGTTGTTGGCCGTATCATCACGGTCAATGGCACACCCCTCATCGACGATTCAAGCTGGGGGCCGGAAGCAGATTACTTGGAGACCGGCCACGTTATCCCGTTTGGATCCATCAACGTCTTCGTTGGCTTCATCGGTGGCAGGTCCATTAGCTCGGTCCAAGAAGGCGATTCAGTAGAAGAAGTCGCCGATGATGGGGAAGAATCCGTCGAAAGCATGGACTCGCAAGAGTTTGGGTCCATTATACCTGCCTTTGAAGAAAGTTGCTGGGGTTACCCACCAGAAATCGCATTATCACCAGATCGAAAGACGGCGCGAGTCGCGGTTTACACGACCGGAGGAGCAGGCGCATCAGGAACTGCTGGAGAAACCGAGGCATCGACACCCCCAAGCAACCCACTTCTTGTCCCCGTGTCAGCCACGAACGCCGCCCTCCGTCCAACAGAAATTGAGGCCGCCAGGGCCGAGCTCCTGTATGAGGTTCGAAGGATGGAAGAAGAGCGCCGCAGGCTCGATCAGATAAGCCAAGGAATCCAACAGGAGCGGCAGAGAGTAGCCGCGCTGGCTGCGACTCAACGACAGGTTGACCCGCAAACACAACTGCGCGCGACTCAACCAACAGTGGAAATCCCGCTCACTCCAGCCGCGGGAACGGGAATCCAGACGACTGCGGAAGGAAGGGTACCAACAAATCAAGAGACCCAGCAACAACCAAGGAGGTTTCACACCCCGCAGGGCCATTACCAGAACCCTGTCGATAATATGTATGCTGCGGCTAATATCTTGACTCAGATGGTACCAACAGGCGATGACCCGGTCAATGCTGAGGCGCGGCGCGTGATTCAGATGCTAAGTACGGCAGTCCTGCAACAAGCCAATAGGGCGGAAGCCGAAGCACAGCTGCCCCTCGTACCAGCCAATCACAGGATTGCAGCAGAAAGAAGCGTCCAAAGCAGGCCACCAGAGAACGTATCAGGAGTCGCACAGAGGCAGCAGGAGCAAGTCGCAGAAGCGCAGGCGAATATGCCAGTGGTGCAAACGCGGCCCACAGATAACCCCGCGGGCGTGCCCACAGCCCTGTCCTCGCGACTCAAGGGACCGGCGTGTTTCACTGAAAGGATCAGATCGGAACCTTTTCCTTAAGATTTTAAAGGGCCACGCAAGGTGGCAAACTACAACGCCAGCATGGATCCAACCACCTGGCTGAACAATTACGAGATGGGGATGAGCATTTTGAACGCCTCAGAGGAAATATGTGCAAGGTACCTCAACATGATGCTAGAAGGTGCAGCGCACATATGGCTGCAAAATTTGCCTCCCAACTCTATAAATACTTGGGAGTAACTGAAGGATGCCTTCGTTAAAAACTTCCAAGGAACTTGCAAACGACTCTGCAATATAGAAGATCTCGAGCGTTGTGTCCAGAAGGAAGGCGAGTCAAGTCGTCATTGGATGAAAAGGGTGGCAGAAATAATACACTCCTCAGATAATATACCACCAAGCTCAGCCGTCCTGGTAATGGAGAAAAACTGCAAGTTTGAGCCGCTGATTCATAAGCTGGGTCACATGAAGGATAAAGTCAAGAGCCTCAGCGAAGTGATGGCTGCGGCTAACAAATATGCCGGCTCATATAAAACCAGAGACGCGTCAGACGGAGAAGAAGAGGAGGTTGCTGCCAAAGGAAAGAAAAACTCCAACAAGCCCCAGCAGCAGCAAACAAGCCACAACAACGCGAATCAAAACAAACGCAAAAACGAAGATGGTCACTCAGGGCTCGTCGCCAATGCGCGTGGAGGATTCAGAGGCCAGCGTGGAAGGGGTCGAGGATACGGCTCCCGTCCAATCAATATGCAAGAAGTTTTTAACCGGCCATGCGACCTTCATGCGACAGGTGATGGACGGCCAGCGGATCATACCAAGGCGCAATGCCACTATTACAAGAAGTGGAAAGAAGAGAGCCAACACAACGGGGGGAATTCCATTGAAGGAAACCCTAGTGCGGCTCATAACACAAATATTGGGCAGCACGGCGCGAGTAACCCCAGGCAAACGGGGCAGTATCACACAATAGTTATCGATACCTCCAAAAGGGAAGAGAAATTGAGCCGCAGAAGTCAGCAGGTGAACGCCGTGATACCAGCAACACCTAATTGGTTAAGGTGGTCAGAATACGCAGTAACCTGGAGTCGCGATGATCACCCACCACAAGTACGGGAACCTGGCAAGTTGGCGCTGGTTGTGGCACCGTACGTTGCAGGATACAAACTGACCAAAGTGCTTATGGATGGAGGAAGCAGCATTAATATCTTGTACTACGATACGTTCCAGCGTCTAGGACTCAAGGATTCCAGCCTGTAGCCCACGTCAACAGTGTTTCACGGCATTGTCCCAGGAAGGTCCGCACGGCCAGCGGGGAAAATAATCCTAGGGGTAACTTTTGGGACAGAAGAGAACTTTAGAAGCGAATTCCTATACTTCGAAGTAGTAAAATTCCAAAGCCCATATCACGCCTTGTTTGGAAGAACGGCCTTTGCTAAGTTTATGGCCAGGCCATGCTACGTGTACCTACAGTTGAAAATACCAGGATCAAAAGGGGTCATCACAGTGTACGGAGATAGAGAAAAAGCGATAGAATGTGAAAAGGGAGATGCGGCCTTCGCAGAATCCGCCTGTGCCGCGGAAGAGCTAAAAGATTATAAGTCGCAGGTGGACCCAAACGACATGAGTGTAGTTACCACGCCATCTGCCGAGCCACCAATGAAATTCAAAGCGGCCCAGGACACTAAGCAGATAAATCTGGTTCCTGGCGACTCATCCAAGCAAACCAGCATTGGAGCACACATGGAAGAAAAGCAGGAGAAGGCCCTGATACGTCTCCAACGTATCTATAATTTCTGATGTTTCATGCTTGTTTTTATGTATCATTGTCACATGTTTTATATGCATTATATATCATTATTATACATTTTCTGGGACTAACCTATTAACAAGATGCCACAGTGCCAGTTCCTGTTTTCTGCTGTTTTTGGTTCCAGAAAAGCTGTTCGGGCAATATTCTCGGAATTCGACGAAACAAAAGCCAAACCTCCTATTTTTCCGAGGGACACACGGAGCCAGAAGGGCAAGCCAGGGGGAGGCCCACGGCCTCCAAACCACCTGCTCGCGCGGCTGGGCCCACAGGCGCACCGGGAGGTGAGGAGGGAGCCCAGGACCTCCGCCGACATCGCCCCTTCGCCTATATATTGCCTAAGACGCGAAAACCCTAAAACACCAAGTGATATATCCAGAAGAGTTCCGCAGCGCCACCGCCATCGACGACAAGTTTCGGAGGACAGAAGTCTCTGTTCCGGCACGCTGCCGGGACGGGGAATTGCCCCCGGAGTCATCTCCATCGACACCACCGCCATCTTCATCGCCGCTGCTGACTCCCATGATGAGGAGGGAGTAGTTCTCCCCCGAGGCTGAGGGCTCTACCGGTAGCTATGTGGTTCATCTCTCTCTCCCATGGTGTGATCTTTATGTGATCATGAGCTTTGTAATCTAGTTGAATAAGTAGATGTTACTCTTTATCTATTATGCACTCTATAGGTTACTTTAATATGAACTCCGGTACTCTCCACGGTGTAAAGGTGACAGTGTGTGCACCGTGTGTGATTCCTTTATGACGTTGTGGCGCTTGTTTACTCCGGCTTGAGGTGTGCTTTTGCAGCCCTACACAATGAATGATGTTTGTTATCCAACAAGAGAGTGTTTAAGAGTAGCTTTTACTTATTCAGTTATGAGATCATTGTTGAGAGTGTCCACTAGTGAAAGTATGATCCCTATGCCTTGTTTCTAAGCATTGAAACACCGTTTACAACAAGATCTGCTACATGTTTGCTTGCTGCCATCTTTATTTCAGATTGCAGTTACTACTTATAATCATCCCTATCACTTGTATTTCACTATCTCTTCGCCGAACTAGTGCACCTATACATCTGACAAGTGTATTGGGTGTGTTGGGGACACAAGAGACTTCTTGTATCTTAATTGCAGGGTTGCTTGAGAGGAATATCTTTTACCTCTACCTCCCTGAGTTCGATAAACCTTGGGTGATTCACTTAAGGGAAACTTGCTGCTGTCCTACAAACCTCTGCTCTTGGAGGCCCAACACTGTCTACAAGAATAGAAGCGTGCGTAGACATCAGGCCCTCGTCGCTTTTCTCCAGGAAAATAAGGACATCTTCGCATGGAAGCCGTCAGATATGCCAGGGGTACCAAGAGAATTAGCAGAACATAGCCTCAAAGTGAACCCTGCGGCTAAACCAGTGAAGCAGCCACTACGGCGTTTCCACGATGATAGGAGAAAGGCAATAGGAGAGGAAATAGCTCGCTTGCTGGCTGCAGGATTCATCACGGAGGTATACCATCCGGAGTGGGTGGCAAACCCAGTGTTGGTTATGAAAAAGAACGGTACGTGGCGAATGTGCGTTGATTACACCAGTCTTAACAAAGCTTGTCCAAAGGATCCATTTGCTTTGCCGCGAATCGACCAAGTGATTGATTCAACTGCTGGGTGCGAGCTGTTATGCTTTTTGGACGCCTATTCAGGCTACCATCAAATCAAGATGAAGAGGGAGGACCAAGAAAAGACGTCCTTCATCACACCCTTTGGAGCTTTTTGTTATGTCAGCATGCCCTTTGGGTTGAAGAACGCAGGTGCGACTTACCAAAGATGCATTCAGAATTGTCTACATGAGCAAATAGGTCGCAACGTTCACGCCTACGTGGATGATATTGTGGTTAAGTCGCAAGTTAGCCAGGATCTTATTAGTGATCTGGCAGAGACATTCACAAATCTCAGAAAATACAACATGAAGCTCAACCCCACAAAGTGCGTCTTCGGAGTACCAGCAGGAAAGCTATTGGGATTCATAGTATCAGAAAGAGGCATTGAGGCCAACCCTGACAAGATAAAGGCCGTGATGGATCTCCAAAAACCAGAAAAGATAAAAGATGTGCAGCGACTTACCGGTTGCGTAGCAGCTTTGAGTCGCTTTATATCAAGATTGGGAGAGAAAGCACTACCTTTGTACAGACTGTTGAAAAAATCAGACACCTTCGTTTGGGACGCAGAGGCCGACGAAGCTCTGACAGCCTTGAAACATCAATTGACAAATGCTCCAGTTCTGGCGGCTCCAAAGGATAAAGAGCCCATGCTACTATACATAGCGGCAAATTCCCGTGCTGTGAGCGCTGTCATGGTTGTGGAGAGACAAGAACCGGAAAGGAATACCCTGTCCAGAGACCAGTATATTACGTGAGCGAAGTCCTCACAGCTTCCAAACAGCGTTACCCACAGTGGCAGAAGTTGGGTGTTTGGAGCACTACTTCCAAGAACATCCAATAACTGTGGTTAGTTCAGCACCGTTGGCAGATATCATCCGTAATCGAGAAGCTACTGGAAGAGTCGCTAAGTGGGCGATCGAGTTGGGACCACATCACATCAGCTACGAGCCGCGCACATCAATTAAGTCGCAAGCCCTTGCAGATTTTATTAACGATTGGACAGAAATCCAAGTCGCTCCTAGCATGGCAGAAACCAAATACTGGACCATGCATTTTGATGGGTCAAGACAGTTGCAAGGCTCGGGGGCTGGAGTTGTTCTAACATCTCCCAAGGGAGACAAGCTGCGGTATGTGCTACAGATACACTTCAACTGCACAAATAACGTGGCGGAGTACGAGGCACTGCTTCATGGTCTACGTATAGCAAAGGAGATGAACATCAGTCGCATACGCTGTTTTGGCGATTCAGACTTGGTGGCACAGCAGGTCTCTGGAACGTGGGACAGCAAGGATGCGAACATGGCTGCATATAGAAGAGAGGTGGACAGAATTGCTGGACATTTCACTGGATACCAAGTTGAACATATTGATCGGAGACAAAACGAAGCTGCAGATGCCCTGTCTCGGCTTGGATCCAACAGACAGTCAGTCCCACCCAATGTTTTCCTGGATGAACTGCACAATCCATCAGTCAAACCTCCAGCAGAGATTGACATTGCAGAGCCAGAGGATGATTCAACTTTAGTCGCAGCCCTGCATGAACAGCCAGGATGGACAGAGCCATACATGGCATATTTAAGTCGCGGAGTGCTGCCAGACGATGAGATTGAGGCGCGCAAAATCATACGACGATCAAAGGCCTATACAATCATCAACAACGAATTATACAAGCGCAGCGTGTCAGGAGCATTCCAAAGATGTGTCTCACCAGAAGAGGGACGAAAAATCTTGCACGAAATTCATTCAGGCGATTGTGGCCATCATGCTTCGTCAAGATCTTTGGTGGCAAAGGCGTTCCGACATGGATTCTTCTGGTTAACAGCATTAGCAGATGCAGAGCAAATTGTCAGAGTGTGCGATGGATGTCAAAGATACGCTAGGCAAGATCATATGCCAGCTCAAGCACTTCGCACAATACCCATCACATGGCCTTTTGCCGTATGGGGTTTTGACATGGTAGGGCCCTTCAGACGGTCTTCAAACGGAAAAACTCACCTCCTGGTCATGGTGGACAAATTCACAAAGTGGATAGAAGCAGAACCTGTGGGAGATTGCGAGGCTGAAACAGCAGTCAAGTTCTTGAAGAAGGTCATATTCCGCTTCGGGTACCCCCATAGTATCATTACAGACAATGGGAGCAACACCTCTGAAGGGGCTACACAGATATTTTGCGCAGACAATGGGATAAGATTGGACCTCACGTCAGTAGCACACCCGCAGAGCAATGGACAAGCTGAGCGAGCTAACCAGGAAATTCTCCATGGAATTAAGCCGCGCCTTATTGAAAAGGTCGAAGCATCTCCAGGATGTTGGGTGGAAGAATTGCCAGCAGTACTGTGGAGCTTAAGAACAACCCCTAACAGATCCACAGGATTTACACCATATTTCATGGTCTATGGAGCAGAAGCAGTCATGCCCAGCGACATCATACATGATTCACCAAGAGTTGCGGCTTACATCGAGACAGATAATGAGATAGCTCGGCAAGACTCGGTGGACACATTAGAAGAGGTTAGAGACTTGGCAGCATCAAGGTCAGCGGTATATCAACAAGACTTGCGACGCTATCATGCCAGACGCATCAAAACCCGCACCTTTCAAGAAGGCGACCTAGTACTGCGACTTAAACAAGATCACAAGGGAATGCATAAGCTGTCCTCTCCATGGGAAGGACCCT
The DNA here is from genome assembly GCA_947311845.1 of Poa pratensis. Taxonomy (NCBI): domain Eukaryota; kingdom Viridiplantae; phylum Streptophyta; class Magnoliopsida; order Poales; family Poaceae; genus Poa; species Poa pratensis. The sequence continues at coordinate 19,998,780 of CAMZMU010000080.1, forward strand.
ACATCATCAGCAAGAAGCTAAACAATGGGTCGTACTATCTGCTGGATGTAAGGGAAGAAAGCAGCGAACGCCATGATTTCGAGGATCGTCTCGAGGCACCTCGCCCTTGGAACGTCGCACACCTGCGACCGTACTATACATAAGAAAAGGCTAATAGAGCCAAGCATCATCCTTTCCAGCTTTATAGCTGAGTATCATCACAGCCACTCAGGGCTAGAACTTCAACTTTGGTCGCCACCTAGGCGCGACCTATGCAACATCTGATCGCCACCCAGGCGCGATCGACCCTTGTATCAGAAACCGGCTGCCACCTAGGCGCGGCCGTAAACTTTGTATCATTTCTGGTCGCCACCTAGGCGCGACCGACCCCATGTATCACCATGGATCGCCACCTACGCGCGATCCAACCCTATGTATAACACTCGGTTGCCACCAAGGCGCGACCTTATGTGTCATCATAATCAAAGCTTATCATAGCTTAGCCTATCATGGCATATCATTATGTTTCTTGGGGTCTTTGTTACCCTGAAACAGCCAATTTATTGGCAATTATCAAATTTACCTTAAGTTGGATTGCTACTCGCATTATGTGGCCAAAGTACTGGGGTGTGGCGTCAATCGAGCTTGATTGCCTATCATGGCCGCTCTCGACCCTGAACACACATGTTCCTAGGAAATACTGAGTCGCGCGAGTGCCCACTTAAGGATTCAGATGGCCTAACTAGAGGTCGATGTACTGCTTATAGTACGGCAACACCAATTACAATTACTTGTATCTTAACAATTGTTTTATTCATGATATCAAGTTACAGGTGATGACCTTCAGAATTCTCTGAGAAGAATTGAGATGATTACCACGTTACATCCTCTCAATCCTTGGGGGCTACATCATATTATCATCAAAAATTTGAAGATCGTCATCAAGTTCTGAAGCTATCAGGCTACTCTAACAAAGAAGCTCACGAAGTCAGATGATCTTCCAGGTGCGAGTCAAGGCCAATCCTGCACAATTATAAGTCGCGAAATAAGGAAAAGCGCGGCCTAAACATTCAAGATCAAGAAATACTATGAAGTTCAGGCCACGCTTGGGGGCTAATGTCGGGGGAATGATTAACCCGCGACTTAAGGCTGCGCTATCATTGTTGGGCCACGTGAAAGATGGGCCAATCTCGCATCGCGACTCGATAAAGGAAAGTTCCAGAAGGTCGGTGCAAACTTGCCTTGGAAGACAAGAAAGATAATCAGGCTTCGTGTAGAACTCTTGTAACCTGACGAGCCTCTGTGTATATAAAGAGGACTCGCAGGACTTAGAGAGGGTCAAGCTATCAAGCCCAAAACCCTAGCTCATACGGCGAGTACCAGATCGGATCGCCTCCATTGTAACACCTCGATTATCATATCAATACCAATCTAGGGTAGGCAGGAAGTAGGTCTTTTACCTCACATTGAGGGGGCCGAACCTGGGTAAATCTGTGTTGATCTTTGTTCCTGCGATCCCAAGCTCGGAGATGCTTGACTCGCGTAATCCCACACCTACGAAGTCATCTATGACACCTGACGTGACAAACCCACGACATCTAGCCCTAACCATGTTGTGGGGAGCGGCGAGACTAGGCGCCATGGGAACATGCGACTATGTAGGCCGCTTTGTGGCCATAAGCGGAGGAGGAGGCCGCTCCCGCCCAAGGTCCGATGTGTTCATCAGCCACATTTGGGCGATAGCTAGAGGACACGAGCTGAGCGGAGATGCATTGGACTTTGGTAGATTTGGCCACCGACAATCCAGATCCGGCGGCGGAAGGAGGGACAGGTGGCCGGCGGTGGGCGACATCGCCATCGGTGGTGAAGGTGAAATGGATGTGGTTTACCGTAAAATGGGATGCAAAACCCATAGATACACAAGTTGGCGGGGTAATTCTAGTGTTTACCCCCAAAAACTACGAATCGGTCCTTTTTCCAAAAACTGCACATTGTGTTTGCGGGCCGGTCTTATCCGAGTTGCTCTTTAAACCAAGGAGATGCGTGCGTATTTCGAAACAAGTCGTCCACCGCCCCTATGCTCATTGTCAAGATAAAACATGAGGCGAACGTATAGTGTTGGGCGGGCGCTAAAGCGCTGTGTAATTTAATGCCGCGAGAGTAATCCTAGACGTAGCCTATTTGGCTTTGATCACTTGTGATCAAGGCGATGTTGTAGTGCCTCTAAAAACTTCTCCTGAATTAATGAAATGGCAAATCTTTTGCCTTATTTCAAAAAAAAACTTATTATTATTATTTTTTTAACCAATGAGAGAGTTAGACGAACCACCACCTCACCCACTGACCCACATGTGTACGCGCCAAAACTTCTTCGTTGTCCTCTCCCACCTCGCGCTCTATTTAAACGCCCCACTCAGCAGAGACTCTGCTCCTGCTCGTTCGTCGATCGTCGTCTGTTCCTCGCAGCTTTCCGGCCATGGCTTTCCAGTGCCCGGTGAACTCCCCTTTCGACTGCGTCCTCCTAGGTAAACTAATTAAGGCACACATGTCTCCTCTACTTGGTAGCTTAGCCAGTTTCAGCTCATGATCAAACTATCTGATTATTAATTCATGTGAATTCTTCTGCTCCGAGAACACTGAAGACCTCGACGACACTCTGTACCCCGGCGGCACCGGCATCGGGCCCGCACTGAAGCGCAACATCGACGAGTTCCTCATGGCCAGGCTTGGCCTCGCGGCGGACAGGGCGGCCTCCGTCCGCGTCGAGCTCTTCCGCACCCATGGCAGCACTCTCGCCGGCCTCATCGTACGCTCCATATCCACACGCACACTCCAACTTCCAGAACTATTTCCCTCACGTCGCCTTTTTCCGTTTCTGATATGCGTTGGATTTTTCCGTCATGAATATTCCTGCAGGCGCTGGGCCACGAGGTTCACCCGGACGAGTACCACAGGTCAGTTAGCAATAGCAGGCAACACACGGCGCACGCAAACGCCCACCTAAATAATTCCTGAAACTGGTCGACGATTAGGCCTCTAAACGATCAAGCTTCATCAAGCTTATTGTTTTTGTTTCAATCCTTCGTGCAGTTACGTGCACGGGAGGCTCCCCTACGACATGATCGCCCCGGACCCAAGTCTCGCGGCGCTGCTGCAGATCATCCCGCAGCGCAAGATCGTAAGCACATTGTTTCTCCCAGACATTAAAATCTTGCTCAAGCAGTTGTTCACGAACTCTGATCGCGCACACATGAAGAAGGCGCGCTGGAGCGGCTGGGCGTCGACGAGGCCTGCTTCGACGACGTCGTGTGCTTTGAGACCATGAACCCGCACCTCTACATTGAGACGAACGAAGACGACGATGGTGTCAACGCCGATCGCACGGTTGTGGTCCTGAAACCGTCCGTCGATGCCATCGTCGCCGGCCTGCGTGTCGCCGGCACAGACCCAAATCGGACGGTAATCACCTGATTATTCACTCTGACCTGGCCGCTTGACATCATTCTGAAATCTTTCAGTGTGCTAGTGCAAAACATCAGGAATATGGTGTGGTGTGCACTGTGCACCACCAAGCTGTTCTGATGAAATATGTTTCACGTTCTTGCATATTATAGTTCTTATTGGGATATATCGGTATATAAATTGACGAAGAGAGAATCTCCTGATTAACAGATCATGTTGGATAATATGATTCTTTTTGCGGATAAACCGAATCAGCGTATGGATAGTGACATTTCACGTGGAACGCAAACAAAAAATTAGCACCGGCACTTGCTTTCGATGAAAGATTATTAGTTATTTTTTTTGGAAGAACCTTAATACGGAGTACTATATAAGTCGTCATTTTGCGCGCTTCATTTGTGCTCATGCTGGATCTAAAACTAATACATTCCTCGTCCTGCTCTGTCAGCTCTTCCTTGACGACAGCGAGAGGAACATCGCCGCAGGAAAAGCTATCGGCCTCCGCACAGCGCTGGTAATTATCCCAACCATCTCAATCGATCTCATTTTGCGTGTGAACCAGTGCTCGATAATTCCGATGTCCTGACAGAACAAACACTTGACACATTTTGCGTTACAAGACCAGCTAAACGACGCTGAAAGTCTCGTGGCGCCCAGTCAGCTCTCACCTCTTATTGATGTTGCTCTCAGTCGTTGGATGGATATATAGGTCGTTATCTATCAGGGTGGCCGGTGCAAGCTGATTAGAGCATCTCCAACCGGAGCCCCCAAATTCGGCCCCCAAACTGTCCGTGAACACGTCCGGGCGTGTGTGCCGACAGTGACCGGACGACCCCCAAAGTTGGGCTCCTACAACCACATACCCCAAAAGCTTCTCCCCAAACTCATGCAAGCCATGCAACGTCGATCCGATACATACCGGATCCAAATTACAAAACATAGTGGTCAAAATTCAAATGAAATTAACAAAGTTTAACAAGTTGTCCGATACAAAAATGAGAAGTGACTTCTTCTTCAAGGGGCGGTTCCACCGGAGCCATCTAGGCCGAGGTCACGGTCGGAGATCCTCTTATTCATCATGAGGACCCACTTTGCGCTAGGCTCATCCAAGATGCTAGCGTCTTGGAACATGATCCTTTGTTCCTCCGTGATTCTTGCAAGATTGATTTTCTCTTGCTCGACCGCAAAGGCATCCGACATCTTCTTTTGCTCCACCGGAGCCAAACCACTCTACGAAGTAAACAAGTAGAACCAATTACACCAATGAAATGTGATAAAATCAAGATTTTTCAATGAAACAAGTTGAATCAATTGCTTACATGGGAAGTCACGTTGACACCACTTTGATTCCTATTCACCACTTGTGCATGAAAATCACAATGTTCACGCTTTCTTGGACCGAAGCCCACCTATGTTGGAGAGAGCCGGCGTTGCGATCGGACACAATTGGGTGGGGTTGCACATAGCACTTTTGATGATGGAAGTGGGCATGTATCATCTCCCACAACCGGGTACCCTTTTGCTCGGTCCCACATATAACATCCATGCTTGTGGCTAACCAAGCTCGGCAAAGCAAAACATTCTCGAAAGTTGTGTATGATTGGCCTCTTGGCGTGTACACCTTCTTCGCCTTCACCTTCTTTGTCGTCGTAGCGTCCGCCGGCTCGTCCTCACCCAAAGTGTAAAAGGGGGAAGTGTGGATGCCGACGGCTCCTGTGATGGCGGATTGACCCCATTTCGGATCAATTCCATCATGGTTGCATCCTAAGCATACTAACAATTACACGACGGACCTAAAATTGACTCGGAACTATGCAATTCGGATAGAAATTCATACCCCCAAGTCCACTTGACTTCCGTCGAACAGGTTGTGGGCGTGATGGCTGTCAGTGAGGCCGAAAGAAGCACGCGTCCGCTGGAGCGGCGGAGAGTCCTCCACCACCTCGTCGTCCTGCGTCGGCGGCACCTGCGACGGGTACTCATCCGCGAGGAGGCACGACTCCTCCCGGTTCGTGGTCGAGGACGTCGGCCTTCTTGCCGCCACGCCGGGAGGCTGAGGCGGCGTCGGCGTAGGGCGCCTCGCCATGGGTGCGGGCGTGCTCATACCCACGGGCACCGGCTACTCCTCCTGCGTCTCCGCGTTTGCAATCCTCTCGGCCTCCACCGCCGCCGCCTTCTCCTTCTTCTCCTTGTTCGCTTGCTCACGTTCGCGTTGCTTGCGACGCCGCGTCCTCCGCGCCACGGTCTTCGGCTTCAGCGCCGAGTCCGGCCTCTGCTCAACGGACTCAGAGGATGCACCCTTCTCCGCGAAATCCATGGCTCCTTCCGTCTCCATCCAGATTGGCAGGTGGACGAGGCGGGAGGAATGAAATTAAACCGGCGGGAGTGGAGGCGGAGGAGGGGATAAATGAAAGTCGCTGGCGGCCAAATTTGGTTACAAATTTGGTGGAGCCGCCTTGCCAGACCGACGTGGCGGACGCATCCAGGCCGCCCCAAACTCTCCCCACATATGGGCTGGCTTTGGGGGGAGCCGGACCGCCCGGACGTTTATGGAATCTATGGGGGCCTCGGTTGGGTTGCCGTTTTCAGCCCAAACCACGTCCGGGCTGTCCGCCCGGACGTTTAGGGAGGGTTTGGGGCCCGTGGTTGGAGATGCTCTTAGAGAGCCATTATTTCGATGAGCCTGTTTTGGGCAGCATTTTTATGCTGGTCATAGTGGAGAGTTAGTATCATGCATATAATATAATATAGTGTATTACTAGTGTATGGCATTACCCATACAATGTATAGTGTCATATAATACTATTGTGAGAACGGAAAGTGGTTCAGTAGCTTGGGTCGCAGTGGCAAAAGTCAGGGACCCGAGTTCGACTCCCGCTAGGGGCGGAATTTGGAAATTCTCATAAAGGTAGATTTCTACTATATCATTTCCACCAAGAGCTAGTCCTGGTAGCCTTTCATTATTTATTTGTTTGTAGAATATTAATACAAATATGTGTGCAAGATTTATTTGTTATTGTAAAATAACTAATTTTACGTGCTATGATACCATAACATAGATGGATACCACTATCATCGTTTTATTTATTGTTGTGTCAAATCAGATTTTCCTAACATGACATGTATGATACCAATTATGATACCCCCACAATGGGTAGCCTTAGGCTATTTGCTCTCTTATATGCTTTGTGTCTGGTATTTAAAAAAAAAGAAAAACACCAAGAAACAAATTCTCCGAACGCAATGCCCCATTTCCGTTCTCTCAAGCAGTAATCACTGGCCATCACATAGCTAAAATTGTGTTTCCTTTGTTTCCGATCGATTTTTAACGTGTCTGATCCAAGTTTTAGTACAAACCATAGTCGTCAATGGGTCAACTTATAAGAGCTTCTACATTGAAACACCTAATAATGTGCCCGCTCACCTGGCTAGGGAAGTGGATGTACAACCCAGCCACCCAGGTTCAAGTCCTCACGGACGCAGATTTGGGTTCTTATTATTTAAAAAAAAACCCGCTGTAGGGGCCTCCCCTACCGCATTCCTTTCAAAAAAAAATGTGCCCGCTGCTCCTGAAATAGTGTCCGAACACATGTTCGGTCCTACGCCCCCAGCGGCGCCCCCAGACAGACCAGACAAATATCTGATTGTCTTCTTTGTTTCTAAAAAATCATTGATCTTTTTTGAAATTTAATTATTATAACCTATAACAAGCATAATGCAACTGCGCGTGTAGGCAGAAAAATTCTTGGAATTGATAGCTTGAGAGTGGGCCGTCCACTCGATCCAATTACTGGATCTTCTATGAGCATATAATAATTATATATTATAGCCCATAATTAAACATGTCACATACACGTGTCTAGCAATAAAATTCTTGGAATATATTTGGTGGGCGTCTGAACACTGACTATACTTTTTGTGGCCGTAGAAAAAAAATTGATGTAGCCATAATATAACATCACTCACGCACATGTTCATCATTAAAAAAATTGCTGTAGCCATAATAAAAATTGCTGTAGTCATAATAAAAATTGCTGTAGCATATTTTTTTTGTTGTAGCCATAGAAAATCCTTGAAATAATAGTTTGACAATGGGCTGTCAACATTATCTGCTCACTGCATCTTATGTGGTCATAGAAAAATACTAGGAAAATTGACGCGGCGGCACGCCGCGTCCGTGGTGTTAATTTTGCTGCATAATTTGAAGTGTATTTTATGATGGTACGTCAAGTATTCCTTCTAAACTATGGTCATATACATAAAGCTAATATATAGATAGTAAGATATATATATATACAGAATTATGCAGGAATGCATAAAGTAACATGATGCTCACTTGTATATACACAGAGTTTCGCCAAACGACATCATTACATTGACTTGTTTCATCTATCTAAGGATCATTAACGTATCGCAATCGTAAGGTGACGATTTGGTCAGTGACGACTCCCTGATCAGCCTTTGCGTGTGGTGAGGCGGGAGGGCTTACATGAAACATATGGTGTTAGTGCTAAGTAGTGTTGGTTATATATATATATATATATATATATATATATATATATATATATATATATATATTCATGCATAGTTGGGATTAGCTAGTGGGTTGGACTAATATTCATGTAGATCCGATTACACAATTCATGGAGTTGTTCGATACATGTAGGACACAACATAGAACAAATTCCACTCTATATTTTGCAGAACACATTTCTGGTCTCAAAGCTTAGTGTTAAAGGGGGAAAAAAGAGACTACGATCTAAGAAATGGATTCGGATGATTTTCAGAATGAAATGGGGTCATATTTTGTCTGATATATTTAACGTTTTTCATAGTGAATGAACTGTATTGCAATCCCTTCATTGGTTCTAGAAATAGCTCATCTGGTACTTGTCGCTATTCGTGTGCAATGTTCGTAAAAAGAAATGCGGGGAAAAAATAGGGGTGAAATAAAAGGGGAGAAATATATTAGAAGGGAAAAAAATACTGATTCACAATTTTTGGATAATGCGGGTTTTTTTTTGCGAAATCACGTGTGGGCCGTCGGATCGCGGCGGAACGCCGCGCCCGTTGTATTGGTATGTGCTGTAGTTTTGTAAAATGAGTTATTAATTGAGATCGTGTGAATATAATACGGTTCACGAAAACTTTGTACATGACAGGCAGTAACAAAATGCTATTATGGGCTAGATCTAAAAGACAAATTTCTGGATCCAAATACCTGGTTTCAAAATTTTGGAATCTGTCAGAATTTGTCTTTTTTCACAGTTTAAAATACAATGAAGTTGAAGATTAGAGAGAAATATTTATATGTTCGTCGAAATAAAAAGGTTAAAACATGAAATTTGTTTGGAAGAGTGATATCCATATACTCGTGAAAGGAAAATTCAAACGGATGACTGAGCGCGACGAATTTGACAAAATTCGTCAAATGTTTTTGCGAATTTGGATCGAAAATTAAGGAGTTAGAGTCGACCAAACTCGAAACTGATCACGGGAATGAAACCTACTTGTCGAAGCGAATATGTTTCGTGTATACTTTATTCCGAGTAGGATGTGGGGCCCAGCTATATATATATACACACGCACACACTCTCGTCCACACACTGCATTGCGGCGATGGGTAGCCCTAGTAGGATGTCTGTAATCAAACTGAGACACGTCAAATCAGACCAAGTTCGTATTTTTCACGGATGAATTTTGCAAGCAGGTCGGCAAAAGCGTCGGGACCAAGGAGGCGGACTACGCCCTGGAGAGCATCGGCAACCTCCGGAGAGCAATCCCGGACATTTGGGGCGTCACCGGCGACGGCGAGCTGCAAACCGACCACAACGTCGAGAAGAACAAGAGCATGAGTGCTGATCTGGACTCCATCATCCAGCCCACGTCAATAGAGGCCTAATTTCGTCATAATCTCCAACAATTGAGTGATCCAACGAGTCAATGATTGGTCACTAATAAAGCTCTCCTATGTATAATCATGTAAATTAAGTTATGTTTTGATTCCTGACTTAAGCGAACGTACATGTATGTACCTAGCTGACAGACAGGTATGTACGGTGCTGATCAGCACCGTGTTTGTAAAGCGAAGCAATTAAGTGCATGTACTTAACTTCTAACTGCAATGTGTGCTTGCACATAGAAATCTACTTATATCTGTTTGGAACTGTAATTTATCACATGGACGCGTAAGACAGATTATATCTAGATATCTAGATCAATACATCGAACGACGAAGAGCAAGGCTGCAAGTTGTTGGTGTTGGTGTTATTTTCCCCGTCCCGCGCATCGCCCCTCACGGGCGACACAAGGGAAACCTTAAGCGCCGCCGCAAAAGCTCCCCATCCAGGCTCCATCCCCGCCGCCGCTGCCGCCGGCCCCCGCCTCCAAAGGATGGTGTGGGAGATCTGCGGTGGACGCGAGCATCTCGTATGCGGTGAAGGTCGGTGCGGTGTTCTGAGGCGATGTGGCGATTTCGGTTATGCTGTGGTGGGCTCGAGGTGGAGGAGGGAGGGAGGTCGCGACGGTGGTGCAGGCGCTTAGTGCGGTGGCTCCTAGTCTCGGCGGCGGTCACACGGGCCCTTCTGGGCCCGATCTGGGCTTGCGGGACGTGACGCGCGGCTGCAGCTATGGTGATGCGTTTCAGGGCTGATGGTGCTAGCACAGTGGCGCCTTGCGGGTACGGTGGAGATGATGGTGCGGTGGGTGGCTCGCGTGGTGGTCTTGCGGCCCACCCGTCGACCCTAAGTGTACTCCAGGCGAAAGACTCAGATCTTTGTTTAGATCGGATGATGGTGGCGTCTTCGACGTTGTCACCTCCTTGGAGGCTTCATCTTGGAGCCACCAAAACCTTTATGATTGCTTGTTGTCTCTTGCCTTGGGCTGATGGCCGGTATGAGAACCGTGGAAGGGTTTGAGGTGTTGGATGGAGGTGGTCGACCAGGCTGATTCTGACGCTCTCATCGGAAGCCGGGTTAGCGAGTCGTTCCACCTTGAATCATCTCGTTCTCGTTCTGCACCCCTCCCTCTCTTTGGAGATGTTGGCGAGTGGCAGCCAGACGGCCAAGTTCATAGCGCCTACCTTGCTTGGTCATATGAAGATGGAAGTCGAGGTCCTCCGCCGTGTTGGTCGTATCGTGCAGACCTTTGTGGTGTTGTGGGTGTTGCTATTAGTGTAGTGTTGTTGCTGTGTTTGTTGCTGCTGTTGTTGTTGTTGTTGTTGTTGTTGTTGTGCCATGCTTAAGCGTGTGCCGCTGACCTAGTGCTGCTAGGAGTTGTATGGTTTTCCGGCCTCGTTTTCCTCATAAACTGAGTCATTTGGCTATCAGCCATTCTACTACTCATAAATGAAAAACAGCTCCAACTGGTTTTTCAGTCCAAAAATACATCGAACAACCTGCACTACCGGAATCCAGAGATTTGCCGTGTGGCCATTATACACGGCAAAGAGCTTGCGGAACACGGCAAAGGCTTTGCCGTGTTCAGCTGCACGGCAAACGTCACACGGCCTAATAGCCGTCGGTAAAGATTATTTGCCGTGTTCTTTTCCAAAAATAGCACGGCAAAGCCTTTGCCGTGATCTTTTCCAGACAGAGCACGGCAAAGATGTGTCAGAGAGGGTCAACCCTCACCCCGAGTCAAATGATCTTTGCCGTGTGCACTACCTGACGACGCACGGCAAACATTGGGTCTTTGCCGTGATCCCTGCCAAGCCTTGCACGGCAAACATTGGTTCTTTGCCGTGCTCCTTTCTGAGCAATGCACGGCACAGATTTAATCGTTGCCGTGAGCTTTTCCAGCACAGCACGGCACACACTTGGTCTTTCCGTGCGCTTCGCCTGTACAACGCACGGCACAGAGCCGTTGCCAGGACCGACGCCTCACCCCTTTGCCGTGCGCATTTGGTTGGGCAGCACGGCAAAGTGACCATTTGGTCATCACCCAAACGCCAGGTTGCACAGGTGCGCGCCGCGTGTCCTCTTTGCCGTGCGTCCCAGCACGGCAAACATCTTTGCCGTGCCTATTTATGCCCAGTACACGGCAAAGGAACCAAATGGTCATCCACCAATGCCAGATTGCACAGGTTTGCGCCACGTGGCACCTTTGCCGTGTGTATCTGCACGGCACAGATCTTTGCCGTGTGCCTCCACACGGCAAAGTGACAATATGGTCCAGTTTTGTTTCTGTTTTTATTCCATTCCTGCAATTCAAAAATTCCAGAACAGATATATATACTGGAATCTCAGTCCAGAACCATAACAGCACATATATATGCATGCAGAACCATTATAGCATCCACAACCATATAAAAGATCACAAAACCATTGCATAAGTCCATTCATACAAGCACAAGGGTACATAAATCCATATACAAGCACAAGGTCCAGCTCCATCCATTCATTTTGCTTGAGCTGCACATGCCAGCAAAGTAAAATTTAGTGAGCCAACACTTTGAACATGAGAATTCAAACATTGGAGATCAAATGGTACTAAACCAAGTGTAGCATTGTGAGACATCAAAGTAAGTTTTCGAACGAGAATAGTAGCAAGTTGAAATGGTAACTAACCTCTACTGGCCTTCCGGTGGCGGAGTAGGATCGTCCTACATGTTTGCAAAAAAATGATGAGTTCGACAACTAGGTGGAAATGGCATAGTCATGGCATTTTGACAAGTCATGCGAGCATACCCACGGGAGCCTCCGGACAACGCTAGGGTTGGAGAATTGGGGCTGCCCCTCCAGATTGTCCTGGCCACCAAGCGGTGGCGCCGTCGAGTGAGATCCACCCGCCGATCCAGGATTCATCTACAACATGAAAAAAGTCTCGCATTACACAAGTAATTTAGTTACAACAATAAGATGGATAGAATGACAAGTTTGAGAACATACCCATGGGAACATCGGTGGAGGCGGTGGAGGGAACATTCCCATGGCAACAGCCCCGTCCGCAGGAGAAAGGCGTTGCATCGTGCCATACATCCACTCCATCACCTGCCTCTGATGCTCCTGCTGCTGCTGCTGCTCCTGCTGCTGCCGCATCTGCTCCTGCTGCTGCCGCATCAGCTCCTCTTGCTGCCGGATCTGCTCCTGCTGCCGCTCCAGCTGCTGCTCATAGAGCACCTGCTTCTGCCGGAGCTCGTCGACAGCTAGACTCGAAACTCGTGGGCGGGTCTCCACAGCAGGCGCACCGGACGCCCTCCCACGGCGGACCTGGCGTAGAGACGGGACGGTGCGAGGGTCGATGGAGCCGTCACCTATCCACAAGCGGCCGTTCGCCGCGCCTTGCCCCGCAAGCACGACAGCCTCGACGTCAAGTGGACTGGTGAGAGGGTCAGCTTCCTCACCGTTGCGCTCCTTGAACTTCTCCCTGTACCCCGTGCTCCGGAGCTCGGCGGTCTGGCTGATCCACATCGACCCTGTCTCAGGATCCGGCGTATCCCTGGTACGCATCTTTTCCCAAACGGCGAAGGGCGAGGGGTCTACGCCGGTCTTCAATTTCTGCAAAGATGGCACAAACATAGGTGAAAAGGAGACGATATTGCAAATGAGAGCACGAACATAGGTGGATTAAATAATGCATTTGCTCACCTCATTTTGTATGCATTGGGAGAGGCTGAGGTTGCCTTGGCGGTGTGTTCCACCCTTGTTCTCCGCCCGCTTTGCCTTTCCCTCCGCGTGTATCTTGAGATACTCCGGGCTAGTCCACCACGCTACCATCGCGACGTGGCAGGCCTTGTTGTTACCGACGTACGGAGGAGGCACCTACGTGCACAGAACACACATATTAATGATATTACACGGCGGTCAACAAAATCGATAATATAGAAATGATGCTACCTGCAGGTACTGCCATGGCTGCATCAAGATGTCCCGAGCACGCTTCTTGTCCAGCGCAATGTTCTTCTCGGCGTACCAAGTGCGGACAGAGTGCACGCGAGCCTCGTAGTGCATGTCCGTCACCATCTTAGAGGCCATCGTCAAAAGGATGGCCGCGCACCTGGCCTTGTCCTCCTCCCGACAGGTGAAGAAGTTCTACAAGCATGCACACATAGGTAAAATAGGGTCAAAGCCATTAGTGCAATCTCGGATTTATAGAATGATGAGAAGTCAAACAAACTTACCCAGAAATAGCCGAGTGTCTTAAGCGCCATGTTGCGGTACTCGCCATCGGGATCCTCCGCGAAACAGTAGTGCCTGAAAGTCCAAGCTACACTCCTGCGACCCTCTGGTTCGGTGACAATCCCTGGGAAGAACTTCCGGAGACAACATCCAAGGATGCTCGCGTAGGTACGCTGTTCCTTCACTTTAGGAGGCTGGTACTCAAATGTCCTACACAATGAGAAAACCAAAATTAGTATAGTTAGCGGGTCAAAACACAATGAGAAGCTAAAATTGAACAAAAACAATAATAAGTACCTTTTTCCAACAGGCACGAGAAGACAGTTCTTGTAGGCGTAATATCGGGGATCGGGGAGTCCCGCCGCCCCCCGCTGATACACCGGCCTGGTCCGTGGCTCAGGGATATTCTCCTCAGTCTCAACCCACTCCGCCGGTGGGTCCCACTGCAGCGTCGGGTCAAGCTCAAACCCGTCCTCCCCAGGTCCCTCCTCCTCCTGGCGCCCCTCGTCCTCCTCCTCGCTGCCATCCTCCTCGTCCTCCTCAGAAGCCTCCGCCAGCAGCTCGTCAGAATCCGGCAGCGACTCGCTCTCAGAGTCGGACTGCACCTCCGGGTGATCCTCGTCGGGCTGCTCCGGGTCGTACTCCGGGTCGTCCTCGTCACCTGGAGGTGGTCCCTGTGGCTCGTCGAGCTGCTCGGCAGGGGGAGGACTCGGAGTCCTGGTAGGCCTCCGTCTCGTCCTCGTACTCCCACATCGTCCACCCCTCGCACGTGGAGGTGAGGGAGGAGGTGGAGGTGCCGAACTCGATCCCACAATGAGTGCCTTCACGCTGCCCACCTTTTTTGACAAGACCTTCTTCAATTTGTTTCCCCCCATGTTTCCTGCATTGACAAAAAATTAGGTTTCATCAGTATACATGATCCAAAATTAAGGTAAATAGATGAAGCAACAATGAGTAAAGCGAAAATGAATACAATTAGATGAAGTAGCGACAATTAAGGTAAATGGAGTATCGACAATGAGTTCTCACAAAATAAGCTAGGCTGACAATCACTATTACATAGGTAGCATTGACCTATTACATATAAGCTAGACTGGCAATTACTAATACATGTGTCCTCATCGCTATCAGTAGCCTGTGTCGTCATCACTGTCGTATTCATCCGTGTCGTCATCACTGTCAGGGTCGCCACACCACCAACCATCCACGCCACCTGGAGGTGGTCCCTGTGGCTCGTCGACGATTAGTCCTGCGTGGAACCGCTCTAGCAAAGTCACGTCGGCTTGGTTATGAACCTCCTCGACTTCGTCATGCGCGGTGTCTTCCTCCATTCCCGCATCTTCGACTTCTTCGCCGTATTCCATGTCATCATCGGTCGGCAAGTTGATAGTGAATCTCCCAGGGAGCCCTCCATCCTGATAGAACTCGCCGTCAGATGTTGAGGGGTCTAGGCGGCGGTAATCTTGACCGTTAGGCATAGCCGGCCTACTGTGCGACGGTACCGTCACCACAACATCCCACCCCTGTAGACGCTTTTGATATGCTTTTGCTGTCTTCTTGCACGGGTACGGGAGATAGAATACTTGGAAGGCCTGGGTAGCCAAAATGTAGACGTCGTCTCCCGAATACTTGGAGCTTCGTTCAACTTCGACCAATCCAATTTTAGGATCCCGTCTAACCCGACGCGGGTCTAACCAATTGCATTTGAATACAACGGGATCTAGCCCTTTACCAAAACCATAATTCAACTCGTATATAGCTCAACTCTTCCATAGTAATGGCGTTTATCTGAGCCTTCACATAACACCCCACTATTTATTGTCTTCCGGTTGCCCCGGTTTGTTGTGTGTTCATGGGTATGGAAGCGATATCCATTCACGTCATAAGCATGGAATGAGTTGACGGAATGGCTAAAGCCATGGGCAATGTTTCTAAGCTCTGGCTTCATCTCTTTGTCCTTTTTTGCCTACAAGTGTAGCACGAGAAGTTTAGAACGAGGAATGATCATGAATGTCCACGGTACTAGAAAAGTTAGATAGAACAGTACCAAACCCGCGAACCAGCTAATGAAACCACCACCCTTGCCAAAACCACCACCGTTGTCAAAAAGATCCTTCGACTCTTTCGGGGTAGGGTCCCTTCTCAGCTTCCAGAATTCACGAGTGAATCGTCTACTCCAATGAGAAAAGAGGAGTTAGCCACGAATATAGGAGTGAATGTTTGTGAAATACTAAATGGTGAAAGACTTACTCGCGGTACGGCTTCACTTCCTCCATACTCATCAAGATATACGAGGAGATCAGATCCCGCTCGAGCTTTGTCATGATGAACTTCTTCGTGCCACTCGATTTGCCACCGAGCCCTATGAAGATGCTAAGCTTGGGTACATCTTCAGGGTTGGCTGCATTGTAGCGAACGACTGGATTGTGGATTGTGGGAATGTTGGCATCATAGAAACCTGTCGTGAAGCTTGACACCTCCTCGTTAAGGCATGCCTCGGCCATGGATGCCTCGATCTTGCATTTATTCCCGCAATTCTGGCGTAGGTCTTTCATTTTTCTCTCAGGCCCAAACTGCCAACGGGTCGACACAGGCCCCCCCATCAAAGCCTCGTGCGCGAGATGCAAGATCATATGTTGCATCGGATTAAAAAACCCTGGCGGAAGTATCGTCTCTAGCTTGCAAAGCAACTCGGGTGCCTGTTCATGCAGCTTCAGAACCACCTCACGATCTAACTCCCTTGCACAAATCTGCCGGAAGAAAAAGCTCAACTCCGCCAGTACTCGCCAAGTCTCCTCATCGACATAGCCTCGAATCATCACCGGCATTATGCGCTCAAGCCACACGTGGTAGTCATGACTCTTCAGCCCTCCTACTCGCTGCGTGTCCAGGTTCACACACCTCGCCCAGTTAGCTGCATACCCATCAGGGAAGTACAAACACTCCACGAGCCACTGTAATATTTCCCTTTTTCCGGCCTTGTAGGGCAGAACCGAGCCTTTGGCTTAGACCACCTAGTGCCGTTGACTCCAGGAGGCTTCATTCAAGATCTGGCCTGTCACAAAGTTCTTTTTGGTCCATTCGAGCCTTGACGTTATCCTTCGTCTTCTCAGTGTCCATGATGGTGCTATAAAGAGCCTCGGCGATATTCTTTTCGGTGTGCATTACATCAATGTTGTGTGGAAGCTCGACATCCTCCATGTAAGGGAGCAGCTTCCAGAAGCACGGAATGTGAGTCCACTGGTGCGTCTCCCCATAACCCACGAAACCATTCCCATCGGGTTAGGCACGAGAGCTTCTAGCTCAGCCCTGATTTCTCTTCCGGTCATCAGACGTGGTTTCGGAGCATGGATCTCGACTCCTTTCTTGAACCGCTTTACGTCACTCCTGTATCTATGACCTGGCTCAAGGAACTGTCGATGTTGATCAAAGCATGAATACTTGCCTCCCTTCGTAAGCCATGAGAAAGTCACAGCCTGTCTGCACTGTGGGCAAGGCCACTTCCCATGTGTACACCAGCCGCAGAACAAAGCACGCGCTGGTAAGTCATGCAGGGATGTGTGGTACCAGACATACATATCGAAGTGATCATTTGTTGAGGCGTCATATGTTCGGACCCGCGACCGTTCCAGCCAACAGCCAAGTCTTCAACCAGCGGTTCCAGGTACACGTTCATGTTCTTACCCGGGTATTTCGGTCCTGGGATTATCATCGACAATAACATGTTATGTGATCTCATGGACTCGCCGGGGGGAGGTTCTGGGGTATGACAAACACAGGCCAACAGCTGTATGTTGCCGCCGACATGCCATACGGATTGAACCCATCGGTTGATATAGCAACAGCTACGCTCCTCGGGTCGCCCGCTTTCAGTGGATACTTCGCTACAAAGTTCTTCCATGCGTCACCATCCGACGGATGTATCATCTTGTCCGTGTATCTCTCCCTAACGCGGCCCATCGCATCTGCTGGGCAGTGTATTTGTTCATGTAAAGCCGCTGGATCCTCGGTATAAATGGAAGGTACCGGAGAATCTTTTGGGGAATCCCGGTCTGCCTCTTCTGTCCACCACCGAGGTCGACCTCGAAGTACCTAGAGGAATTGCAATGGATGCAATAATTTGTTCCAGCATGTTCTTTCCTGAATAGCATGCATCCCTTTGGACAGGCGTCTATCTTCTCATATGACATCTTAAGGTCACGGAGGAGTTTAGTCGCCTCGTAGAAGCTCTTCGCCAAGATATGCCCTTTCGGTAGAAGGCTGCCAACGACGGCCAGAATATCATCGAAACCATCCCTGCATATCTTCCTCTGGCACTTCACGGCCATAAGGCGAGCGATGGCATCTAGAAGGGTAACATCTGTATGTTCATGAAGGGGTTTCTGCGAGCCAAACATAGTCTCGTAGTACTTCTTCGTGTCTTCATCCGGCTGCTCACTTGTCTCCGCCTCCTGAGGTGTCTCCGCCTCTACACGACGGCTTTCAGGCGCATTAGCATTGACAAAGGCGTCTAAGCAGTTGTTGAACCCAGTGTCAAATTCTCCCGCTGGCTGAATCTGACGTGGCTCGGTTCTAGCACGTTTTGCTAACTGTTCACCATGGTAATTCCAAACATGGTAGAATGGTGTGAACCCATTCTTGATCAGGTGCGTACTAACATCTACCTTCGACTGTCGCCTTCGGTTATCGCATTTTGAACAGGGGCAAAACACTTTCATGGGTCTGCTGCTGATGTCAAACGCCTTGTTCACAAACTCCTCGGCCTTATCTCTCCATTCATCAGTGTACTCCCACGGACTCTTTCTGCCAGCATACATCCACTCACGGTTCTGTCTCGGATCCATCCTTTAATCGTACCAAAAAAGACATACACAATGCTTTCAGTTCAACATGTCACTGAATTTTAACAAAACCATTTTTTACGGCCAAATTTTATCTTTTACAACATGCAAGGGTTCACCTACACTTCTAATGGGTAGGGGCCTATCCCGCCCGAGTACGTGTAGATCGAGTCGTGTCCCATGTTCTACCCCGACCCGAGACGGAATTTCGACAGCACCTCCCCGCTGTTCTTCAGAATACACGTCTCGAGCTTGTCAAGCCGAGAGGGTGTGCATCCGAAGAACAACGGGGAGGTGCTGCCGAAATTCCGTCTCAGGAAGGGGTAGAACATGGAACACGACCCGATCTACACGTACTCGGACTGTCCAACAGGACAACCCGGAAGTGTTACGGTTATAAATATGCAAAGATGGACAATCCTGCATATTTATAAATTTGTAACCCTTCCGGATGGGATCTGACTCGGGTTACGCGACTCGACTGACTTGGTGATCTAGACCAAAATAAACCTATGCAGCAAGAGAGGCGAAAGATGTATACCCTAGAAGCGTGGTCGATCACCGCAGAAGGTCGGGGACGGAACAGGGGCACCGAGGCGGCCCTCCTCAGCTGGAGAAGAAGCCCCGTAAACTACGACATCTGAAAACCACAAAAAGAACATATATATAAGAACAAAATAAACAACATAAATATCAGCTCCTAAATAAGAGACTTTACGAGTTTACGACTATACGACTTTACGAGTTTACGACTTTACGACTTTACGGCTTTACGGCTTTACGACTTTACGACTTTACGACTTTACGAGTTTACGACTTTACGAGTTTACGGCTTTACGACTTTACGACTTTACGGCTTTACGGCTTTACGACTTTACGACTTTACGACTTTACGACTTTACGAGTTTACGACTTTACGGCTTTACGGCTTTACGGCTTTACGGCTTTACGACTTTACGACTTTACGACTTTACGAGTTTACGGCTTTACGACTTTACGACTTTACGAGTTCTGTTTCGGATCCACCATTTTTTCTTTACACTTGTACCTCCTAACTAACTAACCTAACTAACCTAACTAACTAACTAACTAACTAACTAACTAACTTAGAAATATACACACATTATACACTTAGAAATATATTATGCTATAAACAATTCTATATGAAAAAACTATGCAATTAGTGCTAGCTCTCTCACACCACTAACTCACGCCTCCATAAACTCAGTCATGCACTAACTGCTAGCTAATCTGATCCTAGAATCACTCTAGGCGGCTAACAACCCATAACTATGCAAAGTTTTTAACAACTAACTAACTAACCTAACCTAACTAATTTCAGCCACTAACTAATTTCAGACACTAACTAACTAACCTAACTAATTTCAGCCACTAACTAACCTAACTAATTTCAGACACTAACTAACTAACCTAACTAATTTCAGCCACTAACTAACTAACTAACCTAGCTAATTTTTACCGAAAATTAAAAAAAAACTACATCGGAGAGGAGAACCTCGTGAGGGGGAGCCCGGCGAGTTGGTGGAGAGGAGCAGCCTCGGGCGTGGGCGCGGCAGGGGCGGGGAGGAGGAGGAGGCCGGGGAGGAGGAGGTCGGGGAGGAGGCGACGAGCGCGGCAGGGGGCCGGCGACCGCCGCCTCGGGCGTGGGCGCGGGCGCGACAGGGGGCCGGGGAGAAGAAGGGGGCCGGGGAGGCTGGGGAGCTGCGGCGGGGGGCCGGCGGCCGGACGGCGGCGATGCACGGGGTGGATGCGGAGGCAGGGGAGTCAGGGGCGGCCGGGGAGGAGGAGGAGGCAGGGGAGGCAGGGGCGGCCGGGGATCTGGAGGAGGTAGGGGAGGCCGGGGTGGAGGGCTGCGGCGGCGGCGGCGGGCCGGCGGCGGCGGGCCGGTGGTGGCTGTGGTGATGTGTGCGTGAGTGTGAGTGCGTGGAGTGGTGGATGTGTGCGTGCGTGGATGCGGCCGGGCCGACACCTTCAATTCAGGTGCTCGTGCCTTTGCCGTGCGCTTTAAATTGCGGAACACGGCAAAGATTCTTTGCCGTGCGCATTTACCTGAGGAGCACGGCAAAGCGTATTTGCCGTGTGCTTTTTTTTTTGGGTTTTTTCTTTTAATTCTTTTTCTTGTTTACTATTTTTGTTAGTACTAGCTAAATACCCGTGCGTTGCAACGGGAAAACAAATAATTTTGTAACATTGAAAAGGGATAATTTCAATAAATTATGGTTATGTTAATATAAGAAAACTACTCCAGAGATATACAAGAAATGTTGGTTCCCCATTTCGGGTGAAAACTCCCGTGTCGGGTTAGAGGTGAAAACTCCCGTGTCGGGTGCCGGGCACGGAATCATGCGACATACCACATGAAATGTTGGTTCCCCATGGTCCCATGTACCAACCTAACACAACCAAGCAAAAAAGTTCACGCGTCTACCCCCTCCGGGGCCCCGCTTCGGCGAAACCCTGAATCCGCTAGAAAAACCCTAACGTTTGGGTGTACCCCCATAGACGTGCGTCGAAAGGGGGTAGCCCAGTGGACTTTTTTGCTTGGTTGTGTTAGGTTAGGCCATAGAAACATGAGAAACCAAAGTCTACCCCAAATCGACACAAGATTCCATCCGGTTCGCCCGAAAGGGGAGTTTTCACCTCTAAGTGCAGAAACTCACTAGAGAGAAAGTGAAGCCGGTGAAGCCGGTCACACCTAGGAGTAGGATATTGCACATTTACAACACCCAACACACTTTTATACACATGGTATGGCACAACCTAGGTTTGGGCGGGGTTCCGACGCTCCGGGGCCCCGCTTCGGCGAAACCCTGAATCCGCTGGAAAAACCCTAACGTTTCCGTGTACCCCCATAGACGTGCGTCGAAAGGGGGTAGCCCAGTGGACTTTTTTGCTTGGTTGTGTTAGGTTAGGTCATAGGAACATGAGAAACCAAAGTCTACCCCAAATCGACACAAGATTCCATCCGGTTCGCCCGAAAGGGGAGTTTTCACCTCTAAGTGCAGAAACTCACTAGAGAGAAAGTGAAGCCGGTGAAGCCGGTCACACCTAGGAGTAGGATATTGCACATTTAAAACACCCAACACACTTGTATACACATGGTATGGCACAACCTAGGTTTGGGCGGGGTTCCGACGCTCCGGGGCCCCGCTTCGGCGAAACCCTGAATCCGCTGGAAAAACCCTAACGTTTCCGTGTACCCCCATAGACGTGCGTCGAAAGGGGGTAGCCCAGTGGACTTTTTTGCTTGGTTGTGTTAGGTTAGGTCATAGGAACATGAGAAACCAAAGTCTACCCCAAATCGACACAAGATTCCATCCGGTTCGCCCGAAAGGGGAGTTTTCACCTCTAAGTGCAGAAACTCACTAGAGAGAAAGTGAAGCCGGTGAAGCCGGTCACACCTAGGAGTAGGATATTGCACATTTACAACACCCAACACACTTGTATACACATGGTATGGCACAACCTAGGTTTGGGCGGGGTTCCGACGCTCCGGGGCCCCGCTTCGGCGAAACCCTGAATCCGCTGGAAAAACCCTAACGTTTCCGTGTACCCCCATAGACGTGCGTCGAAAGGGGGTAGCCCAGTGGACTTTTTTGCTTGGTTGTGTTAGGTTAGGCCATAGGAACATGAGAAACCAAAGTCTACCCCAAATCGACACAAGATTCCATCCGGTTCGCCCGAAAGGGGAGTTTTCACCTCTAAGTGCAGAAACTCACTAGAGAGAAAGTGAAGCCGGTGAAGCCGGTCACACCTAGGAGTAGGATATTGCACATTTACAACACCCAACACACTTGTATACACATGGTATGGCACAACCTAGGTTTGGGCGGGGTTCCGACGCTCCGGGGCCCCGCTTCGGCGAAACCCTGAATCCGCTGGAAAAACCCTAACGTTTCCGTGTACCCCCATAGACGTGCGTCGAAAGGGGGTAGCCCAGTGGACTTTTTTGCTTGGTTGTGTTAGGTTAGGTCATAGGAACATGAGAAACCAAAGTCTACCCCAAATCGACACAAGATTCCATCCGGTTCGCCCGAAAGGGGAGTTTTCACCTCTAAGTGCAGAAACTCACTAGAGAGAAAGTGAAGGCGGTGAAGCCGGTTACACCTAGGAGTAGGACATTGCACATTTACATCACCCAACACACTTGTATACATATGGTATGGCACAACCTAGGTTTGGGTGGGGTTCTGACGCTCCGGGGTGTAACACCCCAATATTTGGAACCTAAATTGTGTGGTGTTTTTTCTGACACCTGGAAAACTTTTTCTATTTTCCTAAGTGTTTCTTCAAATCTTTTGGGGATAATTTGACTTTGGAATTGCTCTATCCAAAATTTCCCAGTGATCCATGAACCTCTCCAATGCCGGTGATAATTTTGTTGCTTAGGTTTTCTCTCGAAAATCCTAGCCCTATTTATTAAACCAATTAAACCCTTTTCTCCACTTACAAAAGGAAAGCCCATTTCCATAGCTAGATAAATCCCACCAAAAATACCAGAGGACCCCATGTCCATTTAAGGACCATCCATGCAAAAATATTGCATACTCCAATGCAATATTTCCAAGTCAGCCAATATTTTCCGAAACGCCATTTCTGATCCAGTAACTATCTAGACACCTTACACTCCTCCAAAAATTATGCCATTTTGGGAATGTGCATTATTTCATCTCCTGAACATTTCATTCCATTGTCCCAACCTCATTTGAGCAATATTTGAGGTACTTCCTTTGTAATGCCCTTTTCCTGCCTTTTTGCAATTTCCAAAGGAACCCCTATTTTAATGTCTCCAAAAATTCCACCAAAATTTGAGAGTGATCTCTATGCAGTGTGTAACCCATTTGTGCAAAAACATTGGGTAACTTGTTAGGAAAAGGTTAGACCTTTTCCTTATGCAAGTTTCTGCCCTAAACTCAAATGATTTCAAAATCAAGCCCAAATGATTTTTGTAGTAAGGATTGAGCCCCTAGATGCAACCACTAGTAGATCCTACACCTCTGGACCAAGTTTTGCTCAAAACAAAAGTGGTTTGCTTCTCCAAACAAGCAATTGCAAATTTGACCAGAACCGTTTTTCAAAACTCCTAGTCGCACCAACTTGCGAATTAGCAGAAACTCTAGTCAGAGAAGTTGTAGGAAATCAAATTTGGCACCAAGTCACGCGACCACTTTTTATTCTAGTGCCCTAGGTTGAGAGAAACTTGACGATGCCAATTTCGGCATGACCTTCTGCGTGGTCACCACCGGCATCGGCGAGCCAGACGGCGCCGCCGCGCTGTTCCTCGGGCTCCATCCGCTGTTCCCGCGACCCGGACCAAACCAGCAACGCCCGCACCCCTCCTGCTCATCTAGCTTAGACCAGACGCAACCCCATCCCCTCCCCATTAACTCCCGGCCGGAGTAGGCGCCGTCCACCGCGCGCCGCCAGCAGCTAAACGCCGCGCCGCACGAGCAGTCCCCTTCCAGGAACTACACGACGCGCCGCACGCTCCAGTACACCTCGTGCTCACCCCTGTAGCTCCAGCGCGTCGCGCTTATCCACTCCCCCTCTGTGGTCACTGGAGCACCGGCCACGCGCCGCCACGGCGTCCACCCACTCCGTGCCCTTGCCCTCTGCTCCTCGAGCTATAAAAGGAGCCCCAGGCCTCCCTCAGCGATGCACTGCACCCTCCCCTTCCCCTAGAAACCTCCTCTGCCCTTCTAGTTCGAGATGGCAGAGCTCTGCTCGAAAATCGGCCAGGGTCGCCGCCGTTGGTCCGTCGACCGTGGCAAGCCCGTGACCGAGCCATTCTTCGATTAAGCTCGCAGAGATGATCCCCTCGACCCCCTCCACCTCCCAATCAAGTCCTTTTGGACTTTGGTAGACCATAGCCTCGTGGCCGTCCTCGACCGCCGGCGGCGAGCTTGCGGGATGCGCATCGAGGCATCGTCTTCCCTGCCTCTCCGTGGCTGCCGCCTCCACCCTCCGAAGCGGCGTGACGGGGCGCTCCCCCCATGCCCGTGGCGGCCGGCGACTCCCACCGGAGAAGCGGCGGCCGCAGGTGGCCGTGCTCGCCTGCGCCGTGTCGGGTTTCTTCCCGCTCGTCCGCGACGCAGAGAAGACGATGGCCAGCTGGCCTCCAGCGTGGCAGGTGGTAGACGCCGACCGGTGGGCCCGGCTTGGCCCACGGCGCCACGGTGGATAAGTGAAGGCGTATCTCGCGCTTTCCGTTTTCCAGAGATGGAAACGGCTTTCTGGATTTGCGCGAGCAGCCCAGCCCGTGCAGCGGCGTAGCAGGCCGTCCGCGGCCCAGCACGGCCCAACCGCGGAAAGAAGCGGCCCGGCAGTTTTTTTTTTCTGCAGCGTTGTTTTTCCTTTTTCCTGCTGGTAAGTTTTCAAACGCCCGTAGTTTCTAAACCGTAGCTCCGATTTAGGTGATTCAAATTTCTAAATTTAAATTTGAATCTCGACGAGACCTATCCAGTAATATTAGTTTTGATAATTTTGGAGCAACTTGTTTACACTGCCTTTATTTAATACTTCGTCGGTCATTTTACGGTTTAGGCGTTTCCCCGGGATTCCGACCCCAGACGAGTCCGAGACCTCCCGAACCTTTCGAGACCCGTCTTCTAAGGCAAGCTAACCCTTGCTGTGATCAGTCCCGCAATGTTTGTTTGTTAGCTTAATATCATGCCATGTGTTATGTCTGTCTACTGTTATACTGCTGTGTCTGTCTGTTATTATTATTGCGTGTCTGTTTATTGTCTGTATTTTATGTGAGCATTGTATTGCTGCATTTGTCATACTGCATGTTATATTATTGCACTACTTTATATTGCTTATCTGTGCAACACTCACATTCTCGGGGCAATGGCCGGGTCTCCCGCCTCAGCCGAGGGAATGGGGGAATTATTACAACTGTGCGTCTCGCTTGCGGGGCCTTGTTTGGTTCTTTTTCCTCTGCGCCGAGGGAGGAGCGGACGAATGTCGTCTTAGGATCCTCGGGGTTGGGGGCATTCGCCAAAAGAGTTAGTTGCCTTGTCCCACCGTCAAATATGGTTGGCATAGACCTTCCGGACTGCGACGCATGGGAGCTGCCTTTCTGGTTCTTTTTGCCGAGATGCTGACACCACGTCGGGGTAACCTTTGAGTGGAATGGATGCTCTCTCATTTTTATGAGTGCTTTTCGGTTATCCTTTTACGATGACACTCCCATTTCCGGGGCAATGGCAGGGTCTCCCGCCTCAGCCGAGGAAGTGGGGGGAATATTATGCTATTATTCTGTGAACACTAACCCCCGAGTGACACCGGCCGGGTCTCCCGCCACAGTCACCCGGGTATTATTATTATTGTTATTTTGATATTTCTACCTGCAAGTGATATGTTGATTTTGTGCTGTTATTGTTATGTGCTTATCTTATGTTGCTAATGCCTTGTTGTTGTTGATTTATGATATTGTTGTCGTGATTATTATGCTGGACTAATCCTCTGTTTTGGGACTTGTTGTGATGAAACTTGATTAAATGAAACACCCCTCCAAACAGCGATAAGGTCTATTCATAGTGCCACTAATCTGAACCCTTGCATGCGATATCACCGTTGTCTCGTGGGAGGACCGTGACCTAGTAGGTTGTTGAGCCCCTTTTGTGCCATCCATTGGGCGCAGTCGTTCGGTTGCGCTGTCCGAGGGGAGAGGTCGACAGGCACGGGTTCGACTGTGATAGGGAGTCCGGAGCTAGGCATACCTGGTAGCGCCAGGGGATGTGCCGGATTTACTTGCCCGTTGTGCCATGCGCATAGGGTGGTGCGGGAGAGTGTCTTAGCAAGTGGACCGTCACGAGAGTGTATTTTTGCTTAGTACGACTTTGGGCGTGATAAACCTGAGGTGTCGGCTGAGTGGGGTGCATTCTGATAGGTGGTAGAGCAAACTCTCGAGAGCATCAACCTAGCCAGCTAGCCTTGTTCCTAGGATATGGAACAACAGTTCAGAGTCAGTCACACTGTGTGTCCTCGTCATGTCTGGAGACTAAACTTAAAACTTGTTTGAAAGAAGTAATGAACGACCTGACTACATTAAGTGAACAAATAAAATGATGCAGGGAATTTTGCATTGAGATGTTGTTGGTAACTCGTGAGTTGGGATGGCGGTGTGATGCGTTGGGAAGCCTATAGGTAGGCCTGAGCCAACATCAACCGTGCATGCCCAAAGTGGAAAGTTGAGGCCAGAGTGCCTAGCAGTGATCACTGATGTTGTGTGTATTATTTGCTACCAACTGTTACACTCGTCTACTCGTCACAGGTAAGCTCGTTGTGTGATTACCGGTGCACGATCCAACCCCACCTGGCTTGGACTCTACACTGGTAATACCCCATTGTTTGCTTATGCCATGTCTTGCTTGTGATGCCATGCTACTTTTATGTCATTGATCTGCCTAGAGTAGATACCTGCCATGTGTAGGATTTTATTTGCAATGTATGATTTGTTGTATGATTGTTGGATTGTTTGTAGTAAGGGGCAATACTTGCTGAGTGCATATTTAATGTACTCACGGGCCTCGTGTTTTGGCCAGATTTTGGCGAGGATTCATCTTCTACCTTAGCAAGGAGATGGAGCAGGAGCGTGCTAGGATCAGTAGCCCAGCCAGATACCTGTGGAGTGGAGCCGCTCCAAGCCGTTGCCATAGTCGTCTTCCGCTGCCAGTTAAACTCTGTCCTGAGCTATGCTTGGCTTGATATTTTGTCATGCCTTGATGGCCCTGTAAAACATTTGTAGCACTTCTTGTGCCTGATTGTGTAATGATTTCCACTATGTTACACTGTCGCGACGTGCGGCCAGATATCTTGGGCTGGCGCACGGGACGACCGCCTCTCTGGTGATATGTGCCAGGGAGGGGTGTCACAGAATGGTATCAGAGCACCAGGCTGGCTGTAGACTACCCTAGCATGGAAGCCCAGCCTTACTTTTGCCCGACAGTGAGCCCGATGGATTTAACCCATCTCCGCCTAACTGGCATGGCTAGTGTCGGTCCACAGTAAGGTGCAGTAGGACTTGTCCCATCCCCTGAGAGAGGCTCGCCGATTTCTTCCAAGAGAAGGAGCCGACACAACCCAGTATATATGAGACCCAGTCCTAGCTGCCATTATCCCCACCCTCGCCATCGAAGTAGAACCCCACTGAGAAATCTTGCTCTCATGTCTTGCTCCAGTTCCAAAGCCCCGAGTGAATCACCAGTGATGCCCACCTTCCTTCTAGAAACCACGGCCGATGAACACCTCGGCTTTCCAATGGTTCTTAGGAAAGTCTGTGATCTCCTTGGTTGCCATGTTCGCCCTCGTTATGTCGTGTTCAAAAGTTCAGTCCCATTTCCTGGGGGTGACTTTCTAGCAGACGTACACATCAGTCCATACCCTTCAGGCCCGAAGAAACCCCAAATAATCCGTGGTAGAAACATGCCCACTCTGAGCCAAACCATCCAGAAAGCAGCCTGGGAAGGCCTCGCTCGTCTCCGGCACTCAGAGCCGGCGATAGCGCAAAGCCGAGCGTTCCGCTTTTTCCCAGCCAGGCCCCTGCCTGGTGCAGAGCTGATCGAAACCTCCACCTACGAAGAAGCCGACCCTGCCATCATTAGCAGCGTCGCTTACGGAGCTGCAATGTCGATACTCTGCGATTCCTGTTGGAAGAACTCGTGACCACCAGGCGCAACCTTATCCACGTTAGCCTACAGCTTACGGAGTTGAGGAACCTTTCCTCCCCCCTGTTGAAAGGGGAGTTTTCACCTCTAAGTGCAGAAACTCACTAGAGAGAAAGTGAAGCCGGTGAAGCCGGTCACACCTAGGAGTAGGATATTGCACATTTACAACACCCAACACACTTGTATACACATGGTATGGCACAACCTAGGTTTGGGCGGGGTTCCGACGCTCCGGGGCCCCGCTTCGGCGAAACCCTGAATCCGCTGGAAAAACCCTAACGTTTCCGTGTACCCCCATAGACGTGCGTCGAAAGGGGGTAGCCCAGTGGACTTTTTTGCTTGGTTGTGTTAGGTTAGGTCATAGGAACATGAGAAACCAAAGTCTACCCCAAATCGACACAAGATTCCATCCGGTTCGCCCGAAAGGGAGTTTTCACCTCTAAGTGCAGAAACTCACTAGAGAGAAAGTGAAGCCGCTTACACCTAGGAGTAGGACATTGCACATTTACATCACCCAACACACTTGTATACATATGGTATGGCACAACCTAGGTTTGGGTGGGGTTCGGACGCTCCGGGGCCCCGCTTCGGCGAAACCCTGAATCCGCTGGAAAAACCCTAACGTTTTCGTGTACCCCCATAGACGTGCGTCGAAAGGGGGTAGCCCAGTGGACTTTTTTGCTTGGTTGTGTTAGGTTAGGCCATAGGAACATGAGAAACCAAAGTCTACCCCAAATCGACACAAGATTCCATCCGGTTCGCCCGAAAGGGGAGTTTTCACCTCTAAGTGCAGAAACTCACTAGAGAGAAAGTGAAGCCGGTGAAGCCGGTCACACCTAGGAGTAGGATATTGCACATTTACAACACCCAACACACTTGTATACACATGGTATGGCACAACCTAGGTTTGGGCGGGGTTCCGACGCTCCGGGGCCCCGCTTCGGCGAAACCCTGAATCCGCTGGAAAAACCCTAACGTTTCCGTGTACCCCCATAGACGTGCGTCGAAAGGGGGTTGCCCAGTGGACTTTTTTGCTTGGTTGTGTTAGGTTAGGTCATAGGAACATGAGAAACCAAAGTCTACCCCAAATCGACACAAGATTCCATCCGGTTCGCCCGAAAGGGGAGTTTTCACCTGTAGGTGCAGAAACTCACTAGAGAGAAAGTGAAGCCGGTGAAGCCGGTTACACCTAGGAGTAGGACATTGCACATTTACAACACCCAACACACTTGTATACATATGGTATGGCACAACCTAGGTTTGGGTGGGGTTCCGATGCTCCGGGGCCCCGCTTCGGCGAAACACTGAATCCGCTGGAAAAACCCTAACGTTTTCGTGTACCCCCATAGACGTGCGTCGAAAGGGGTAGCCCAGTGGACTTTTTTGCTTGGTTGTATTAGGTTAGGCCATAGGAACATGAGAAACCAAAGTCTACCCCAAATCGACACAAGATTCCATCCGGTTCGCCGAAAGGGGAGTTTTCACCTCTAAGTGCAGAAACTCAGTAGAGAGAAAGTGAAGCCGGTGAAGCCGGTCACACCTAGGAGTAGGATATTGCACATTTACAACACCCAACACACTTGTATACATATGGTATGGCACAACCTAGGTTTGGGTGGGGTTCCGACGCTCCGGGGCCCCGCTTCGGCGAAACCCTGAATCCGCTGGAAAAACCGGTCACACCTCGGAGTCCTGAGATCAACAGAATCTTGGGCACACTAAAATCTTGCTAACTTACACTAAAACCATCCAGAAGCAAAAATTCCATCAACAGGGGCTGCAGTGCATTCAAGAATTGGAGCGCGTCTCCAGGACCCTTCACACCAAGAACGGAAGACACTAGATCCGAGAATGAGGCCTGAACGGATTCTTTGGCAAGATCAAGTTTTACGACTGTACTGTCCTTGACTAGGAATCTGTCCCCTTCACAAGTCAATTCTGCTGGCAACGCACTTTGCAACACCTGTGAGATTGTCCAGTATGGCTTTGACTTCACCACAGCAGGGGTAGGAAGAGAAAGTGACAGACGCATGGCCAGCTGGTTAGCTGATTCTTTGCTCAACATGGTTCTTATAGACATGTGTTTCAGGGCTAGCAAACTGTCACTAGATAGCTGGAGGTTTACTTTGTATCAAGTAAAAATTGTTTCACAAATATCGATTTTCCGGTAGTGAATAATTGTTTAAAATTTGTATCAAGTAAAAATTTAAAAATATTAGCTCTCATTTTATGTCCAAAAATATGAGGTTCTTTTGTGAAGAATCTCAAATTTTTAGCTCTCATTTTATGTCCAAAAAATATTAGCTCTCATTTTATGTCCAAAAATATTAGCTCTCAAATATTTATGTCCAAATTTGTATCAAGTAAAAATAGTAGCCATTTTACCCAAAAAGGGGAAAAAAAGCAAATAAGGGAAAATAGCAATATGCCGTGCAGATTTTCAAAAGGCACACGGCATATCATTCTTTGCCGTGCGGGGCACATATAGGCGCACGGCAAAGAGTTTGTTTGCCGTGATGCCTCTCTTGTGTTGCACGGCAAAGCTTTTGCCGCCAAATTATTTAGTGCGCGGGAAATTTTGTCCACTCTCTGCCGTGAATGTTTCTACAAGCGCACGGCAAAGAGGTTTTCCCGCCAGTGCAAATTCATTTCCCGCGAAATATTGGCGACGGCGGCAGAGTTTGGGATCCTGGTCAACATGTGTGCCGTGCATGTATACGAAGGATCACGGCAAAGGTTTGTATGCCGTGTAGTGTTTCTTTGCCGTGTGTTGTTTCCTATTATGCCGTGTGTTTTTACTTTGCCGTGATGCTTATGTGGCATTCACGGCAAAGTATTCGTTGCCGTGTTCCGAGTTCTGGAGGCTCACGGCACAGACCTAGCCGCACGGCAAATTTCGATTTTCCGGTAGTGCTGTAACTGTAACAAAGCTTTCATTTACTATTAGGAGGGACGCAAGTTCTGATTTACACATGGTGAGATTCCAAACCTGATAGATGGACCGACTACAATCCGAAACAAACAAAAAACCAATATATGACCCCTAATGCAAGCACTATATATCTTAGGAGACGATGGGTTTGGGCGGCATCTCCGTGCCGGCGAGGAAGTGTGCGAAGAGCTGGCTAGCCTGGACGGGCGTGACCGTGGGCACCATGTGTCCGGCGCCGCGGATGGTGACGAAGGTGAGGCCGTCGTACTCCACCGTGTAGCCGCCGACCTGGTCGCTGGTGAACCACTCCCTCCACTGCTTCTTGGTGGCGAGCCCGAGCTTGCGGAGAGCGTGGCGGGTGGAGGTGACGGGCACGCGGGCGTCGGTGTCGCCGCTGTAGACCCAGACGCGGAGGCCGGCGTCGACCATCTTCTTGATCACCGGCAGCGTGGACGCGTTGGAGTCCTGCCAGTGCTGGAACAGCGGGTCGCTGCAGGCGGACCAGCCGTAGGGAATGTTGCCCGTGGTGTTGGCGTGCAGCGCGTCCTGCACGTCCCGGCGGTTCAGGTAGTCCGAGACGTAGTTGTCCAGGCACGGGTCGTAGGCGTTGTACCGCGGCCGGAGTGGCCTGTTGCCGTTGTTGCTGCTGGGAGACCGGCGGTGGAGCGGACGCGCCTGCCTGGCGGCGCTGGAGCTGCTGGTGGTGGCGGTGCAGAAGGGGGTGTAGAGGCTGTAGATGTCGATATCGTTGAAGGCCTCGTAGAACTCGCTCATGGCGCTGTCACAGGCGGCGGTGGTCGGGTTCGGGGACGACGAGGAGAAGTCGCTGCTCTGGCCGGCGTCAAAGCGGCAGTTGTTGGTGATGCTGGCGTAGAGCTCATCCGAGATCACGGCGTGGTCCCACGCGTAGTCCACCATGCCGCGGTCGTCCGACTCCTCGTCGATCGCCGCGTTCCCAATCTTGGAAAAACGTATACAAACAGTTCAGCATCGTTGTAAGAAACAAAGCATATGTTTGTGGTATGTTTTTATCTTGATTATTACGTACTATGAATCCCTTGAAGTTGATGTGCCTGCTCTTGTGCACCTTCTTGTTCTGCTCCACGATCTTTGCGGCGAGGTTGGGGACATAATGCCCTGCAATGCATCCACGCAAATAATTAACAAAATTGATCAGATTTATAACCTATAAATACGAGATCACGAGATTATAATGGGGATCAGGTAGTAGCTAAGAGCAATCACCGGCGTAGCTCTCTCCAGCGATGTAGAAATCGTGGCCCTTGAACTGCGGGAATCTCTCGAACCAGTTGAGGAGGAACGTGTACGCGTCATGAGCTGCACGAACACACGACGTCAAGAGTAAGTTAGTTAGAGAAAGACTGGAAAATACAGTACCATCCTCGCAAAACTAGGGATGATATGTTCGATACGTACCAGCGAGGTCGTCGCCAAATCTCTCTAGATCAACCGTGGTGTTTGTGTAGGAGAATCCAACGCCGGCAGGTTGCTCCAGGAATAGTAGATTCGCATCTGAAGTTGGAGTAATAGGTAAGGTTAAAATTCAATATTCGAATCCACTAAACTCGACATGATTTGATGCATTGGGACGAAAAGTTGGCTGTTACGTACCTTTGTTCCATGCGTTGGGGTTGAGTCTGAGCTCAGGGGTTCCCTTCTGGATCAACAATGGTCCCAGCTCCTCCAATGCTCCGAATCCAAGCGACGAGCATCCAGGTCCTGCATCCAAAGTACCACATACGTGTGAGCTATATGACTACATCACTAATACAAATAATCTTTTACTATAAAACGACCAACATTACGACTAAGAAGTCAGATCTATCGAGTAGATCATGCGTACACAGCGCTACGGCAAATTAGCTACGTAGTACCTCCGTTGAGCCAGAGGACGAGGGGCTTCTTGCTGACGTCGTGGGTGGCCTCGAAGAACCAGTAGAAGTGGGCGCGGCCGTGCGTCTCATTCACCGTCACGTACCCGGAGAAGTGCCGGAACCCGACCTCCGTCGGCTGCCCCGGCAGCGCTTCCACCAGGTCAGCCTGCTGCCGGTCGAACACCTTCCCGTACCCGTCGCCGCCGTGGTGGTGCC
The DNA here is from genome assembly GCA_947311845.1 of Poa pratensis. Lineage (NCBI taxonomy): Eukaryota > Viridiplantae > Streptophyta > Magnoliopsida > Poales > Poaceae > Poa > Poa pratensis. Next base: position 20,031,915 of record CAMZMU010000080.1, read on the forward strand.
TCGCCTCCGCCACCGTCGCCGAGACCAAGGCGACGGCGAGCAGGAGGACGACCGTCGCCGCCGTCGACGACATTGCTACTAGCTCGAGGTGTAGATCGATCAAGAAGTGATCGCACGACGGTTTGGTTCCTCTGGGTGTCTGTCAACGTGCGAATATATATGGCAGCAGGTTGGGATTTTCGTTTACTGCTCCAGATCGGATTTCGTACGTGCTGTGGCTGGAAACGTGCTTCTGTTTGGATAGAGATTAAAACTTTCGCGGGAAAGGGATAGAAAAGGATCTCTGTTGCGCGGCTGGCGGTTGTGAATAGGAGATCGATTTGTTTGCCAAGTGGTTAATAATATGGTCTCTATTAGCACCATATATGAAGAGATCAATGTCGTTGTTAAGACGTATCGTATCTGGACCGATTACAGCGCCAGGTTGGTTCAGGAATCCAGCTGCTAATTTCATGGGATTCCTTGTATATACTATGTAGAAGGAGATAACGATCTGAATTTCAATTGCGGATACGTTGTTGCACTGACTGATTCGGTACCGCGACACCTGACATGGTGCACCAACACCAGTACTGTACCGTGTGACGTACACCTCGACAAATACGGTACAGTAGCCATGAGTCCATGACACGTTAGCCGAGTACAGAAAAGAAACCAGCAAAAAAAAAGAGTACAGAAAAGTACAGTACATGCTGAAAGGAGGCGGATTCACTCGACCACAACCACTATAAAGAGATTCATAGCCAATGGCAGTTGCTGACTTGTTGTCGCCGTTGGAGCTTATCCAATTAACACATAGAATAGGCATAGTCCCCTAAGATTACCCATTGTGGGAGTATAGTGCCATCGCGTAGCGTTTTCCTACAAAAGTACTCTACAAAACATTAAATGAAAATCTGTGTAGTATCACACCTATGACACTATCCACTAGGGACCTAATGATATAGGCTAGTAAAATATGCATGTTACTAGTCTAAGGCATGCATCAATGCACGTCTTTAAATATGTTACCATATGGGTAATACAAACTTAAATTTGGATAAGATACATTATCCAAATATGGACCTAATGATTTGAGTTTGAATCGCGGATATGTTGTTGCACTGTACCGAGATTCCTTGTCTAGACCACTATTGTACCGTGTGACGTATGCGTTGCCGAATACGGTACAGATAGCCAGTTAGCCATGACACGTTAGCCAGTACAGAAAAGTAATAAAGTACATGCTGAAAGGAGGCGGATTCACTCAACCACAGACACTATAAAGAGGATCCTAGCTAGCTAATGGAATTTATCCGATTAACACATAGCATAGGGCCGTGACATGTGCTCTACAATCTGACAAAGAACCACTTTGATTCGAAGGATTTAGAAAACAGAAGAATAAGAGAGACACAAAAGGAATATATTGACACATGAAATCCTATATGAATCAAAAACACGGGAATCAGTAGCTTGGTATTATAAGTTATTTGGTTGCACCACACGAAAAAAACACATGAGTTGTCTATAGATATTGAGTGCATGTGAAGTTATAAAAAACACAACAAAAAATTCCAAAAGGTCTAACCTCCTACAAAATATTGGTGTAGAAAATCCATAGAAATGTTGAATGGTTCATTCATTTGAACCAAATACACTCTATATCATCAATCAATTTTAAAAACTAATTTCATGTATTAGATTAATTTTTAAAAAGTTCTAATTATCCAATTTACAATCACAAAAAATATCCCTGAAATTTCTACAATGCTCGGTGACAAAATCTTGCAAAAATCGGCATCGAATTCGACTTATACATGCTCATCATCGATCTGCATACACGGGCACTATACAACGTCCACGGAGAGCTCCTATTTGCCGCCTTCAGCGGCACGTCATCTGCCTACTGGATGAGCTACAGGGGCCGCTACAAAATGCGGCCTGATAGAAAAGTTATTGTTTTTAGTATATTTTTTATTAGGTTTCTATTTATTTTTAATATGCTAGTTGAAAGGATCGAGTAGGTTGACTAGGAGAGGGGGGGGGGGGGGGGGGGTGAATAGGCAATTACAAATTTTCTTTTTCTTTATTCAAATTAAGGCTTTCCTCAAATATAAGTTCTCTTGATATGCAACTAGGTGAACAATCCTATATGATGAGCAAGATATTCTAAAAGATAAGCTAGCAATACAATTAGAGGTGACTTAGAGAAGTTTTACCGAAGTTCACTTCCCGATGGAAACTAGTCTCCGTTGGAGCGGTGCGGAGTCACAAAGTGATCCCCGAATAGCCTTAATATGGCACACCATGTCTCCATCGTGTTATCCTCCAATGACGAGTCCCACGAGCCACTATATGATGCCCTCGAGGTTGGCAACAAACCTTTACAAGGATGAGGCTATCTCCACAACTGAATTGGAGGCTCTCACCGGAATCCTGCAGCTCCCAAAGCTACATGACTCCACAAGGTCAGGGCACTTCTCCACAACTCAATTGGAGGCTCCCGGCTAGTCCCCGCAGCTTCCAAAGCCACAAGAACGACCAACAACCGTCTAGGGTTCCGACGAACCCAAGAGCAACAAGTTCCTCAATGAAAGGATGGGAAAATCAAATCGCTTTGGTAGAAGTGTAGATCTAGGTCAACTCCCCCAGGTCTTAGAAGGACAAGGTGTTTGAGTGGGTAGGAAGAGAGATCTAAGAGTTTTGAGCTTTCAACAATGGTGGGCGAAATAGTTCTGGTCGAGGTGCTTGAGGTTGAAGAAGGGGAGGGGTATTTATACCCCTCCCAGATTTGTAGCCGTTGCAGTCTGCTTGGACCGGAACTTCCGGTGTAGGTGACAGGAACTTCTGGTGAAAGTTCCGGTCAAATATCCGGTCGTGTGCAGTACAAAATCCTCAAAATGACTTACCCGAAATTCGAGGCCTAGGAGCCCAGGGCGGAACTTCCGGCCGGGACACCGGAACTTCCGGCCTAGAGACCAACAACACATCAGCTTGCATACTTTGATCATTCTTCAAATGACCTATAGTATCTAAAAGCATGTAGCAGATGGTTAGACCTCTTTTTGTGTTGTTATTATCACCAAAACCTAATTGGGAGAGACATGCCCTTTCAATCTCCCCCTTTTTTGGTGGATGATGACAACATAAAAAGAGAGGTTTATAAAATATAGGCTGGCTCCCCCTAAGTGTGTACAATATTAGCATATTTTGCATTTGAATACAAAGTGCACACAACTTAGGATCACCACTCCCCCTAGATTTTATAGACCAAGCAAGTTCATAATATAAGTGAAAACGCAAACTTGAACAAGCATAGTAAGACATAAGTAACTAGAATTACAACCCAAGGTCTTTGAATGAAAAACAAGAGTTCACATGTCTTACACCATGCATACGATAAGGAAAGCAAATTTAACTAAGATAAGGAAAGCACAAGACAAAAAATCCAATAAAAACCAAACCCTTGTGCTCCCATCCATGCAAATCTCCGGAGACCTACTAGAGATACTTCTCCCCTTTGGCATGAAGACACCAAAACGGGAAAGATCGATGCTAACGACCCAACCCCCTCACGCATCCAGAGTGTCGTCTTCGTCATCGACAATGAGATCATCATCATCGGGCACAATATTGTCCCAATCCACATCCTTGGTGTACCACTTATTGTATGGGATGAGCTTTGGCGGAGGGGCATGTGCATTTGGAATCTTCAAATGAGCCATAATCTGATCTTGGTTGGTCATCATAGTGTGCCTCTCCTTGTAGGCTTGGTGGTTCTCTTGATGAATAGCCACGTTCATGCAAAGGACCTTGTTGAGAGCACGCACAATCCATGACCATTGCTTGGGTTCACCACTTGTCTTCTTGTTGGGGACACGAGTGGCACGGGAGGCACTAGCACCCTCATAAGTGGTTGCTTGTGGTTGAGATGGTACAATATGGGCAAGCTTCTTGTGCATTTGGACATACTTGTGAGGCTCACAATCTAGGGCAACATCCATATCAATCACATCATCATCATCTAATGGATACTTGAACTTGATAAGCTTCATTATATGGAAGGCATAGGGAGGAGTCTTCTTGCTCATCACGGCCTCATACAACTCATTGAAAATGAAGTCCATCACTTTAACGGGGCGAGAGTTGGGTTCCGGCTCGTCATCCATAAGAGTGTTGTTTGCAAAAGCCATAAGATTGATTAGACCCCATGAATTCCATCATTGTGACCGGCACTTGGAGAAATGGAGTGACGAAACATGCGAAGTAAGATGTCATATATAGGAAGCAGTCCCGTAGTGGTGCCAATGACTCCCCCATCCCCATAGAGATTAGCGAACTGATGCTTGTCATAAGAAACTCCATCAACATGCATACGTTCTCCCACATAGAGAGGGTATCCCAACAGATCTGCAAACTCCTTGTAAGTGGCACTTAGCTGATGGGAACCGGACATCCATGTCATCCCACGCTCAGAATCAAAGACCACCGTGGCAAAGAACTGATGTATCATTGTGATACGTCTCAAACGTATATAAAATTTTTGGTTGTTCCATGCTTGTTATATATCATTGCCACATATTTTTATAATGTTTTATATCATTTTGGAATATTTTCTGGAACTAACCTATTAACAAGATGCCCAGTGCCAGTTCCTGTTTTCTGCTGTCTTTTTGTTTCAGAAAAGCTAGTCAGGGAATTTTCTCGGAATTGGATAAAAATTTACATGAATTATTTTTAACAAGAAACAAAGACGGAGCCAGAAGGGGCCTGCATGGGGGCCCCATAAGCCCCAGACGCCACCCAGCCGTGGCCCTGGGCTTGGCCGCGGCTAGGACCCACCTGGGCGCCTCCGGAACCTTCTCGAGTTGCCCTTTCGCCTATAAATTCACCTCCTCCCGAAAACTCTCGGAACCCGATCACTTTTCCAAAAATACGTCCGAGGCCGCCGCCGTCGCCAACCCTAGATTGGGAGGGTTTTGAAGCTCTTCCCGGCACCCTGCCGGAGGGGGAGATCGTCACCAGAGGCATCTACACCACCATGCCTGCCTCCAGAGTGATGCGTGAGTAGTCCACCACGGGACTACGGGTTCATGGCAGTAGCTAGATGGTTGTATCTTCTCCTTGTACTCCATTGTTTTAGATCTTGTGAGCTCCCTTACATGATCAAGTTCATCTTATTGTAATGCTACATGTTGTGTTTGCTGGGATCCGATGAATTGTAGAAATCATGACATTCTTGTTCAGTTTATCTATGATATGTTTTATTTATGATCTTGCATGCTCTCCGATGTTAGTGTATGCTTTGGCCGATGTAATTGCTAGTAACTTTAGAGGGAGTATTTATGCTAGATAGTAGGTTCATGCCTCTTTTTGTCTGAGTTCGAGTTGACAGAAACGATTAAGACTTAAGATGTGTTGTTGCTACTAGGGGTAAAACAACGGTGTTTACTTCCTTGTGTTGCTATCATTGCTTACATTATGCACCGTGCTTATGGAAATCATCCGTTGCTTGCAACTTAATACTTTTGGGTGACATGCTGGATAGCGATCCCGGGGTAGATTATTAGTCATAGATGCAGTTGGATAACGGTCTATGTATTTTAACGTAATGCCCATATTAAATGAAACGGTGAACTATATTATGTCATGGTAGTATTGTTATGCGCCCATGCTTTGTCAATTGCCCAGCTGTAATTTGTTTACCCAACGTGTTTATCTTTCGGAGAGACACCACTAGTGAACTGTGGACCCCGGTCCTAATTTTCTATATTGCTTACAACCATTTTCATAGCTTTTCCTAGTCATTTGCTCGCTGGTCATTTTTGGTCTCATATTATTTTACACACATATGTTTAATTCTTTGTGTTCAGCAAGCCGGGGAGATTGACCATCTCCCTGTTTTGTTGGGGCAAAGTGGTTTATTTGCGTTGTGTGCAGGTCCAACTCTTCCGTCCACACGCTAGCACTTTTCTGGCGCCGGGGACACCAAGCCAAAGCCTTCTCCAAGTCCGACTGGTTCGATAACCTTGGTTTTGTATCAAGGGAAAACTTCTGCTACGCTGCATCATACCTTCCTCTTGGGGTTTCCCAACGGGCTGATTGAAGCCACATCAAGACTTTTTCTGGCGCCGTTGTCAGGGACTTGGAAGCTTCATCGAGGTGAGTTTCGCACATCCTTACACTCCGTTTTGTTATTGTCTTGCTTAGTATATTTTTTGTTAGTCTTGTTTTGCTTTTCGTTTGCCTTAAAACTAGTGACGCTTTTGACCACAGGCCCCCCGGTGGGCACCAACTGTCACTACTAGGAAAAGGGTTATAGGTAGGTTACAATTCTGTGGCGCACCCTTAATTGGTGCGCCACAGAATTATTTCTGTGGCGCACGGTTTTTAATGCGCCACAGAAATTTGCAATTCTGTGGCGCACCAAAACAGCGTGCGCCACAGAAATTCACATTTCTGTGGCGCACGGGACTGGGTGCGCCACAAAAATGTTCTGTGGCGCACGCTGTTTTGGTGCGCCACAGAATTGCAAATTTCTGTGGCGCACGCAGTCACGTGCGTTTCTGTGGCGCACCCTGCCCCGTGCGCCACAAAATCCTCTCTCTCGACCGACACGAGACACGCGCGCGCACCCACCGCTGCCTTATCCTCTTCTCGTTCCTTGGATTCTTTTCTTTTTCTCTCCTCACACATCGATCCCTTATCCTCTCCTTCCCCAGCCCTTCTTCACAGACAAGCAGTAGCTTCAGGTAGAGTTAGCTTGAGGAGGGCTAGCACAGCACATGCACGGCACAATGAGATTCCACTCCCTCGAGCAGGACGGGGGACTGCCGCGGTCTGATTTGATCCGGCCCGCACGCAAGGCCGCTGCTTTACCTGAACAGGAACCAGGAACCCGGCGCAAATGGAGGGGAGGGTGCGGCGGCGGGGCACCGGCGCCGGCGCCGGCACCAGCCCCGGCCGCAACAAGGTCTGGGTCGAGCCGCCGGGCAAGAGCCACCACCACCCTCCGCGCCGCTCGCCTCCGCCGCCGGCCGCGGGGAAGAGGGTGGCGGTCGTCTACTACCTCTGCCGCAGCCGCCACCTGGAGCACCCGCACTTCATCGAGGTGCCGCTCGCCTCCCCGGAGGCCGGCCTCTACCTGCGAGGTCAGTCAGTCAGTCACTCCAGCACCAAACGCGCCGCGCCGCCAATCCCTTTTGCATTTCCTGCTCACCGTGCCAGATGTGATTGACCGGCTCAAGGCGGGCCGTGGAGCAGGCCAAGGCGGGGAAGGGCCCGGCCACCGTCAAGACCATCGCCTGCACGCTCGCCCTCATCCTCGTGTCCAGCGTCGCCACCATCCTCAAGATCCAGAACAAGGCGCACAAGCTCGGCGTCGTCCGCACGATGTCTTCTCGTGTTCCCCACCTCTGCAACCCTCCCCTCCGCAGTTGGAGACAGCGCAGCCCTCCCCTCCGCCGCCGCCCGCCGCGGACGCGCTCGCGCTGCTCCTCCTGGCCGCCGGCCGCCGCGGATCTTGCACGGGATGCTCCCGCCGCGAAGAAGGAGCGGTCCTCTCGTCCTGCTACTCGCTCTTCTCCGCGAGCACGGCCTCCTCTCGACGACAGCGACGGCACGGCAGCGACGCATCCCGGCTGCGGTGGCGGCGTACGACGTATACGACGTCGTAGTTTAAATTTTTTTTAAACCTAAAAATCAACTTTTGTGGCGCATGCAGTGGGGTGCGCCACAGAATCTTCATGTTTCTGTGGCGCATCTTGCTGGTGCGCCACAGAATATATATTTTTGTGGCGACGATTCTGTGGCGCACCCAGCAATTCTGGGGGTGCGCCACAGAATCATAATTTGGTGCGCCACTGATAGGGTATTTCCCAGTAGTGTGTCGTGGGTTTTTCATGGCAGATGTCATCGAGATGACTTCATTGTTGTGGGGTTTGCGCGATTCAAGCGTCTCCGAGCTTAAGATCGCAGGGCACGAGGAAGACAATATTTACCCAGGTTCGGCCCCTCAATATGAGGTAAAGACCTACTTCCTGCCTATCCTACATTGGAATTGATATGTATATGGTGTTACCAGGGTGCGATTCGCTAGATCGAATCGCCTATGACTTGATCTCCGAGAGCTTAGGGTTCTAAGTCCTGCGAGCTCTCCTTATATACACAGAGGCTCGCCAGGTTACAAGGAAACTTCTCTATCTTGGAAAGTCTAAGCCGGAGGCCTACTTGGACACTAAGCATCTTCGTGTTTCTCAAGTTACGTATTCTCGGTCTTCTAGATCCTTCTTCCCTTTATGTCATGATCTTGAGTCGGCCCATCTTTGTGTAAGCCCAACAGTGGTGTGGCCAGGAACTTATTATAGGCCGCACACATTCCATGGGTTGCGGGTTGATCTATTAGATATTCCCCCAACACCACTGCTCCTTGTGTGCATGTGGTTTATCTAGGTGGTATTGTTCACATCATAACCGTGCACGTGACGTCTATGAGTGGGTCAGCGTTTTGAAGGAGTGCTCGGGGTGAGGCGTTGACACGCGGACTTCGTTGTTGGTGGGGATCTTTGAGTTTTGTGTCTCAGTTTTCGGTGTGGAAACTCCAGGTCTGACCTTCGGTGGTTGTACCTGATAATGGCGGATGCTTAGTCGTTTCCTTGCCGAAAGCATTATCTAGAGAGTAGAGACTAGACCTTCTACAGGGTGAAAATCCAGGTTTTGATCATGGTGCTTAGATAGGACGACGGCGGTGCTTGTGTGCACAGTGAGATGTCTATTTGGAGAACATTTTTCGGAGTTCTGAATCGACATTGTTGCTCTTTGCTAGATTTGATCTTAACATTATATTGTGGATAGAGACCTGTTTAATTCGTATCATCTTCGTATTAATATATCCCATTTATCAAAAAATGCCCATGGAAGAAAGCTGATACGGAACACCATCCTACTCTTCTCATACCCAGAAGAAAGCATGGAGATATGACAAGAAACATATGAATTGACATTGGTACTCATGACCCTAATTTCAAACTGTCCAAAACTATTGTATTTATATGTTTCAGAAATTTTTAAATAAATTATTCATGTACATATTGATGTGAAACGTACTCATGCAAAATTTTAATAAAAATATGATTGTATGTTGCCCAAACAAGAAGGAGAAAATGGAACTTGCAGCGTTAAAATCCGAGTGCTTGTACCGTTCCTCGGTCACTTTTTTCTTCAGAAGTTACATACTTTTGTACGTATGTTTTAAACTTGGCATGCAAATGCTTGCAGACATTCTCTGCATGCATGATTTATTTCATATTTTTGTTTTATTTAGTATTTTTCGATTTGCTGTTCACGTGGATTGTCATCTTCCTCGGCCAAATGCGAAGGCGAAACGTCCTGCCTATGTTTCCATTCCAGGTTGGAGTGGAAAGATATATAAGCAGTGCAAACGTATATAGATATATCCAAAAGGACTACTTTCAGCACACGTCCATGTACCTTGTTCACCTTGAACTGAACCAAACAAGGAAGAAAGCAACCCCTTACTTGCACCTTCCTAAATAGAGGAGAAATCATCTTCCTCTTCCCCAAAAGAGCTCAATGCAGAGCCCTCCGTATGTTTCCATTAATTCCATGCCAATTCAACAAACCAACCTTGTCTAATTTCTTATGGCGCGATAACGGACATGTCATGCGTCGGAGAATTCTTTTGTTCACTGATTGACCCAAATGCAGAAAAAAGAACAAGAGACTGCGTTCAAATGTGTCGCGCGTAGGTAGCTAGCTGTGTAAGGGAGTCAGGAAAGCAATACACATTTTTCTTTTGATGCAGATTGATCAATACTCCATGCTTCGCTGCCCCCGAGCGAGAGATCTAACTTAAGCTTGCATGTCTCCCACATTGTCACATCGTAGCTGTACTAGTTACCAGTACAACGAATTGAACCATCGTTTCATCTTTTATTGAGTAAATTTTCACTTAGTATCCGTTAATCACTACGGGAAAGCCAAACTACGCCGACGGCCGTCCTGTACGCCGACGGCCAAATGTCGGGGCGACCCCCTGGCAAAAAACTCCACTGGCCTACCCCCTTTCGACGCACGTCTATGGGGGTAGACGAAAACGTTAGGGTTTTTCCAGCGGATTCAGGGTTTCGCCGAAGCGGGGCCCCGGAGCGTCGGAACCCCACCCAAACCTAGGTTGTGCCATACCATATGTATACAAGTGTGTTGTGTGTTGTAAATGTGCAATATCCTACTCCGGGGTGTGACCGGCTTCACTGGCCTCACTTTATTTATAGTGAGTTCCTGCACTTAGAGGTGAAAACTCCCCTTTCGGGCGAACCGGATGGAATCTTGTGTTGATTTGGGGTAGACTTTGGTTTCTCACCTTCCTATGGCCTAACCTAACACAACCAAGCAAAAAACTCCACTGGCCTACCCTATTTCGACGCACGTCTATGGGGGTAGACGAAAACGTTAGGGTTTTTCCAGCGGATTCGGGGTTTCGCCGAAGCGGGGCCCGGAGCGTCGGAACCCCACCGAAACCTAGGTTGTGCCATACCATAAGTATACAAGTGTGTTGTGTGTTGTAAATGTGCAATATCCTACTCCGGGGTGTGACCGGCTTCACCGGCCTCACTTTCTTTATAGTGAGTTCCTGCACTTAGAGGTGAAAACTCCCCTTTCGGGCGAACCGGATGGAATCTTGTGTTGATTTGGGGTAGACTTTGGTTTCTCACCTTCCTATGGCCTAACCTAACACAACCAAGCAAAAAACTCCACTGGCCTACCCCCTTTCGACGCACGTCTATGGGGGTAGACGAAAACGTTTGGGTTTTTCCAGCGGATTCAAGGTTTCGCCGAAGCGGGGCCCCGGAGCGTCGGAACCCCACCCAAACCTAGGTTGTGCCATACCATATGTATACAAGTGTGTTGTGTGTTGTAAATGTGCAATATCCTACTCCGGGGTGTGACCGGCTTCACCGGCTTCACTTTCTCTCTAGTGAGTTCCTGCACTTAGAGGTGAAAACTCCCCTTTCGGGCGAACCGGATGGAATCTTGTGTTGATTTGGGGTAGACTTTGGTTTCTCACCTTCCTATGGCCTAACCTAACACAACCAAGCAAAAAACTCCACTGGCCTACCCACTTTCGACGCACGTCTATGGGGGTAGACGAAAACGTTAGGGTTTTTCCAGCGGATTCGGGGTTTCGCCGAAGCGGGGCCCCGGAGCGTCGGAACCCCACCGAAACCTAGGTTGTGCCATACCATAAGTATACAAGTGTGTTGTGTGTTGTAAATGTGCAATATCCTACTCGGGGTGTGACCGGCTTCACCGGCCTCACTTTCTTTATAGTGAGTTCCTGCACTTAGAGGTGAAAACTCCCCTTTCGGGCGAACCGGATGGAATCTTGTGTTGATTTGGGGTAGACTTTGGTTTCTCACCTTCCTATGGCCTAACCTAACACAACCAAGCAAAAAACTCCACTGGCCTACCCCCTTTCGACGCACGTCTATGGGGGTAGACGAAAACGTTTGGGTTTTTCCAGCGGATTCAAGGTTTCGCCGAAGCGGGGCCCCGGAGCGTCGGAACCCCACCCAAACCTAGGTTGTGCCATACCATATGTATACAAGTGTGTTGTGTGTTGTAAATGTGCAATATCCTACTCCGGGGTGTGACCGGCTTCACCGGCTTCACTTTCTCTCTAGTGAGTTCCTGCACTTAGAGGTGAAAACTCCCCTTTCGGGCGAACCGGATGGAATCTTGTGTTGATTTGGGGTAGACTTTGGTTTCTCACCTTCCTATGGCCTAACCTAACACAACCAAGCAAAAAACTCCACTGGCCTACCCCCTTTCGACGCACGTCTATGGGGGTAGACGAAAACGTTTGGGTTTTTCCAGCGGATTCAAGGTTTCGCCGAAGCGGGGCCCCGGAGCGTCGGAACCCCACCCAAACCTAGGTTGTGCCATACCATATGTATACAAGTGTGTTGTGTGTTGTAAATGTGCAATATCCTACTCCGGGGTGTGACCGGCTTCACCGGCTTCACTTTCTCTCTAGTGAGTTCCTGCACTTAGAGGTGAAAACTCCCTTTCGGGCGAACCGGATGGAATCTTGTGTTGATTTGGGGTAGACTTTGGTTTCTCACCTTCCTATGGCCTAACCTAACACAACCAAGCAAAAAACTCCACTGGCCTACCCCCTTTCGACGCACGTCTATGGGGGTAGACGAAAACGTTAGGGTTTTTCCAGCGGATTCAGGGTTTCGCCGAAGCGGGGCCCCGGAGCGTCGGAACCCCACCCAAACCTAGGTTGTGCCATACCATATGTATACAAGTGTGTTGTGTGTTGTAAATGTGCAATATCCTACTCCGGGGTGTGACCGGCTTCACCGACCTCACTTTCTCTCTAGTGAGTTCCTGCACTTAGAGGTGAAAACTCCCCTTTCGGGAGAACCGGATGGAATCTTGTGTTGATTTGGGGTAGACTTTGGTTTCTCACCTTCCTATGGGCTAACCTAACACAACCAAGCAAAAAACTCCACTGGCCTACCCCCTTTCGACGCACGTCTATGGGGGTAGACGAAAACGTTAGGGTTTTTCCAGCGGATTCAGGGTTTCGCCGAAGCGGGGCCCCGGAGCGTCGGAACCCCACCCAAACCTAGGTTGTGCCATACCATATGTATACAAGTGTGATGTTTTGAAATGTTCTGTGATTTTTTGTGCAATTTAAATTGTATTTGAAATGTGCTAGACACCAGCAATAAAAAATCTGCAAAAATAAAAAAATATGGTCAACTCATACGCCGACGGCATTGCCGTCGGCGTATAGGTTGCCCTAATTAATAGCCGCCACCTGGTCGGAGCTGAGTCAAACAAAAAAAAACCGCTCTTCCCCAGCCCGTGCTCCTCCTCCCCGACCTCGATCCGCCGCCGCCGCCTCCTCCCCATCCCGTGCGCCTCCTCCCCGCCCTCGATCCGCCGCCGCCGCAGCCTCACCGCCCCGTGCGCCTTCTCCGTGCCCCACGCCGCCGCCGCGTCCTCCCCGCCCCACGCCGACGCCGCCTCCTCCCCGCACCGTGCGCATCCTCCGCGCCCCACGCCGCCGCCGCCTCCTCCCGGCCCCGTGCGCCTCCTCCCCGCCGCCTCCTCCCCGCCCCCACGCCGCCGCCTCCTACCCGCCCTGCCCCGCACACCTCCCCCACGCGTCGCCCCGGCCACGCCTCCACCACCTCCGGCACCTCCACCACCACCGCAGCTCCTCCCCTCTCCGGCAGCCGTCCCCCAGCCCTCCACGACGCCCTCTTCTCCAGCCCCGGCCACCACCACCTCCTCCGGCACCTCCACCACCACCGCAGCTCCTCCGGCTCCACCACGGTTAGTAGAGCTAGTGTTAGTTTAGTTTAGTGTTAGTTTAGGTAGGCATGTACTATGTATGTATGTTTAGTGTTAGTTTAGTGTTACTTTAGTGTATGTATGTTGTAATTTGCTTGATTCATGAATGTGATGAATGTTTATGTTGTCAAATGGCTATAGATGAACAAGGGAGATTGTGTCGGTGTCTTTCATGAATATTTATGTTGTCAAACATGTGTGCTAATGTTTATTTTCTTTTCCTTTTTCAGATGACGTAGCTTCACGCCAGCCAGCACCGTCAGTCCCGCGCGTCGTTGCGGGGCTTCTTCACCAGCCGTGGAGGGGCAGCCTCGGTGCCCCTGTTTCGTCCTCGACCTTCTCCGGCCACCGATCACGCTTCGAGGGTATAAATCTTTTGCCTCTTTTGATGCATAGGTTTACTTTGGTCTAGATCACCAAGTCAGTCGCGTAACCCGAGTCAGATCCCATCCGGAAGGGTTACAAATTTATAAATATGCAGGATTGTCCATCTTTGCATATTTATAACCGTAACACTTCCGGGTTGTCCTGTTGGACAGTCCGAGTACGTGTAGATCGGGTCGTGTTCCATGTTCTACCCCTTCTTGAGACGGAATTTCGGCAGCACCTCCCCGTTGTTCTTCGGATGCACACCCTCTCGGCTTGACAAGCTCGAGACGTGTATTCTGAAGAACAGCGGGGAGGTGCTGCCGAAATTCCGTCTCGGGTCGGGGTAGAACATGGGACACGACTCGATCTACACGTACTCGGGCGGGATAGGCCCCTACCTATTAGAAGTGTATGTGAACCCTTGCATGTTGTAAAAGATAAAATTTGGCCGTAATAAAATGGTGACATTGCAGGCAAGAAAATAAAAATATGATGCATTTAATTTCATGTAATTATTATTTGGCTCACATGAAGTAAAGCAGAAGATGGTTGATAATGGGTGGATGTACAGTGGCCGAACTAGTGCGGTTGACAAAACACATGAGTGGGTATGGAAGACGCATTTGTTAGTGAAGGAGTTAGCGCGTAAGGGTTCAGAGTCAGGCGCTCGTGGAAACTGCCCTTGCCCTCGTTGCAAGTTTCGTACACGTCAGAGAAAGAATGAGATGCTTAAACACCTCTTCTCTCGTGGGTATATGCCGAACTTCGTGACGACAGTCAACTTTGATGAGTACGAGCGCGAGAATGGCAGGGTGATGCGGCAGCGGATCAATGGCAATGAAGATGATGGGATTAGAAACTGGCTAGCTGATCTCCGTGATGGCGACTTGCCAGATTCGCCACCATCACAGGAGGAACCGGAGGAACCTCCAGAACCGGAGGAACCGTGTGAACCGGAGGAACCACGTGAACCAGAGGACCCGGAGCCAACCGCGAGGGCCTTCTTTGATATGATGGCCTCGTCTCAGAGGCCTCTGTACGAGGGTGCAAAAATTTCTCAGCTCGATGCCATCTCGCAAGCACTAGCCACCAAGCTCCAGTATGGCAACACCCGTTCATGCTTTGAAGCGCATCTACAAACAACTGGTAACATGTTGCCTGAAGGGCATTGTCTGCCTAAAAGCATGTACGAAACGAAGAATATCCTGCGAGATCTCAGCATGGATTATGTAAAGATAGATTGTTGTCCAAAGTCGCCGTTAAGATTCTTCGTTACCTCCCATTCATACAAAGAATCAAGCGGCTTTACATGAACAAAGAGTCTGCCACACAGATGCAATGGCAAAAACGGGAAGAGATACAAGGATGAGCACGACGGGAATTGATGGGACATCCATCTGATGGTACGGCATGGAAGAACTTTGATGCGAACCACCCCGATGAGGCAGCAGATGCTCGAAACGTGAGAATCGCGATAGCAACCGATGGATTCAATCCATATGGTTTGTCGACTACCTCGTACAGCTGCTGGCCCGTGTTTGTTATTCCGCTCAATCTCCCTCCGGAGCCCTAATGCAAAGGAAGACCATATTCCTGTCGCTGATCATTCCAGGTCCTGAATATCCGGGGAAGAATTTAAGTGTCTACATGCAGCCAATTGTGGATGATCTGAACCACTCTTGGCACCACGGGACGTTGACATATGATCGTGCATCGAAGACAAACTTCTTGATGAAAGTTTGGTATCACAATTCCATGCATGACATGCCCGGGTACGCCCTATTCTGCGGATGGTGTACAGCTGGTAAGTGGCCATGCCCAGTGTGCAGGAACCGACTTGAGTTCATGTGGCTAACGGCGGGACGGAAGTATTCCGCGTTTGACACACATCGAAAGTTCCTCAAAAGAGGGCATCGGTTTAGAGAAGACAAAAAGAACTTCAAGAAGGGCAGAGTTGAGCGTGAAGAAAAAGCGATACCAACTTTCGATGGTGCAGCTGTTGACGCCGAGCTAAGTGCTCTCGTGCCTGCTGAGGGAAAAGGCCCACGATATGTGGGATATGGTGTGGCGCACAACTGGACTCACGTGGCAGGCTTGACGCAACTCGAATATTACAAGGACCTCGAACTTCCCCATAGCATCGATGTGATGCACACGAAAAGAATGTTGGAGAGTCCCTCTTTCACACAGTCCTGAACATTCCTGAGAAGTCGAAGGATAATGTTAAGGCTAGAGTTGATGTTAAGAAGCTCTGTGATAGGGAGAGAATGCACATGAAGCCTCCTGAAGGCCGTCAAAAGAACTGGTTCAAGCCGCATGCTGACTTCTGCCTTAATAGTATGCAAAAGTCTGAGGCATTCCATTGGCTCAAATTCGTCGTGATGTTCCCTGATGGCTATTGTTCGAATATAAGTAAGGGAGTCAATATACAATCGGGAAAAGTCACCGGGCTCAAGAGTCACGACTATCATATATGGATTGAGCGGCTGCTACCGGTGATGGTTCGAGGGTATCTCCCCGACAGTGTCTGGCGAGTGCTCGCGGAGTTGAGCCATTTCTTCCGCACGCTCTGTGCTAAGCAAGTATGTCCCCTGATTATTCAGAAGCTGCATGAACTAGTGCCGGAGTTGCTGTGCAACTTAGAGACGATATTTCCGCCAGGCTTCTTTACTCCGATGGCACATCTTGTTGTGCATCTTGCGAACGAGGTACTCTTGGGTGGACCGGTGCAGTTTCGTTGGCAGTTTTGTATTGAGAGAGAGTTTAAGTATATTCGAACCAAATGTGGAAACAAAAATAAGATTGAGTCATGCATAGCCGAGGCAACTATCCTCCAGGAGATGGCAGACGCCAGGCTAACGTACTATCCCGATGATGTTCCCACTATGCATAACCAGGCCTCTCGGTACAATGTCGACGAGCCCAAGCGAGACCCCAAGCTCGTCCTCTTCCAGTGTCCCGGTGGCAAGAGCGGTGGCCCAACAAGGTATAACTTGACCAATGATGAGCTGGAGTGCATAATGCTCTATGTGCTTATGAACATGAAGGAAGTGACCCACGACGAGCAGGGGAAGAGGGCAGTTTCCTTAGGTAAAATGGGGAACAAATTACTTTGCAACTACTAACACGGTTTCGGTCTAATACGTATTTTCTCCTTTTAGTCAATTCACGGATGAAATGTGGTCGGGAACATCAGATGGACCCGATGAAGCCGCGTTGGACACTCTTTTGAAAGAGCCTGCCCCCGGAAAGAAAAAATTCACTTGGTTCAGGGAAAAGGTAATTTCAAACCTGTCCCTTCTACCTTGCAATCCGTGCTTGTCCCTCTTACTAATGCACAAAACAATTTGTACTTGTAGGGAGCTGATCCCAACGTTGTGATGTCAGATGAGTTGAGATGTGTCTCCCAAGGTTGTAACCGTAGAGTCGAGAAGTATGAGAAGTATGATGTGAATGGGTACCGCTTCCATACAGAGCATCACCAGAACAGTCGGCCTAATGCAAAGACTATAAATACCGGGGTCTTCACCAAAGGAGCCGGTAATTATGATTACTACGGAAGGTTACAGAACGTATACGAGCTGACGTTCAATAACACGAACATAGAACTCAAGCTTGTTGTGTTCAAATGCCACTGGTTCGACCCTGAGCATGGAACCAAAAGTACCCCTTCCATTGGGTTAGTTGAAGTTAAGCCTTCAACCACCTACCATGGATCCGATGTCTTTGTTGTGGCTCACCAAGCCTTTCAAGTTTATTATTTGCCCTACCCATGCAAGAAAGAGGGACTCATTGGTTGGGAAGTCGTGTTCCATGTATCGCCACGTGGTAAGCTACCCATGCCCTCCGAAGACGATTACAACAACATTGACCCTAAAACATACGAGGGGATTTTCTATCAAGAGGAACAAACCTTTGGGGACTTTGGCATACAAGGTCTTGAGGACCGCGAGGACAATGCACAAACAGGTGGTGACGTAGTGGTGAATCTAAAGGATATAGATATGCTCAACAAGTTACAAAGTGATAGTGATGACGATGATGAGCCTCCATCGTGCGAGGAGGTTCCAATATACAACACTCGTGATAGTGATGTTGATAGTGATGATGAGAACCCAGGACTTAACTATGAGAGTGATGATTAGGGGTGAGGGTCTTTTATGTCCTTTTGCGTAGTATTTACTTTTCAACATGCTTAGTCTTTCAACATGCTTATTAATTGCATTACGTCTTCATGCTTCTTAATTGGATCATGTCTTTTATGCTTAAAAGTTTACCCTTTCTCAATGCAGGTGATTGACCAAGATGAGCCAAGGCAAGGAATCATCGGCCTCCTTGCTGAAGAAGATACGCCAGAAGAAAGTTACTAAAAGTGGAAGAGAACTTATTCCGAACCCGCGTTACCTGTCTGACAGTGGTGAGAGTAGAGGTGATGCAATTCTTAATTGGATCATGTCTTTATGCTTAATTGTTCACCCTTTCTCAATGCAGGTGAGGGTGGAGATGCTGGAGGAGGGGGAGGTGCCGATGCTCCACTTCCTCGAGGGGACGAGGTGCAGGACGAGGGCGAGGTGGAGGACGAGCACGAGGTGAGGGAGGACGAGGGCGAGCTGCAGGACGAGGGCGAGGTGGGGGCGACGTGTCTTCGGACATACCCTCTGCTTCTGTCGACGAGGGTTCGGAGGAGACGGGCCCCTCCATGGACGTGGGGGCGGGCCCCTCCACGGACTTGGGGCGGGGCCCTCCGCGCCGTCGAAGAAGCCAAAGATTCGAGGGGAATCCCAGGTCCCTGATGAGTCAAAGGAACCTGCTACCGAGGAGGAGAAGATCCTCATTACGCCTAATGGGAAAGAGTAAGTGACTATATATACTAATTTTGAACATGGTAACTTCATTGTGGTCAGGACAATTTGACATGTACTAATGTTTAATTATTGTGCAGCAACTGGACACATCCTGTGGGAGCCCGTGTGCCTAACTGCTTGATTGGAGCTTTGATTAGGAAGTTTTGGCCGGGCTTGTACAGTATCGTCCCCAACGGCGCGAAGAAGCTAGCCACCCATTGGGTAGACTATCAGGCCGCCCATCACGCGAGCGGCGGGAAATGTTCTGACGCCGTGATCAACAAGTTTTGGGTAAGTTGAACTTTTTGAATTTCGTTCATACTTGATGCCCCACCATGCTCTCACAATTTGTTTTTTGTGCATGATTAAAGAAATTCTATAGGGTACTTCCTGAGCATCGGGGCATCGCGGACAAGACTTTGGAGGGGGCTTGCAAGAAGTTGACACGGCAGCAGTTCTACAATGTAAAGCATACCTCCGTCAATCATTTCAGTACTGAGACGTTAGGCAAGACGGCGGTGAAGCATGATATTGTGGAGAGCCCACTTGAGATGACCATAGATGAATACATGGCGGTAAGTAGTTTGTTAATGAGATTACATGTTGCTGCTAAGTTGCAATTGCATTATCCGTTCTTCACATGAGTATTGTTTTTTCAGTTTAAGCCCGCATGGGCCTATGGTAAGGATGACGCGTGGGAGGCGTTGGTGTCGAGGTGGGTTGGGCTGGACCCCGAGTTCAAGGCCTTGAGCGAGCGAACAAGTTAAACCGCGGGAGCGGGGGGACACATTGTGCGGGAGCCCGCAACCATGAGCGCTTCAAGGAAAAGCTGGTATATATATACATGAAACAACCTTCATTTATTTCCCCTCATGTTCCTACTTGATACGCATGACACTTCTTTGGCATTGCAGGAGGCCGATCTCGGGGAGCCTGTTACGGACATGCAAACATGGGAGAAGATGAAGCAGAGGAAGCCTGATTTTTCTGAGCCTCAGCCCTCGCCGGCCAATTACTTCGGCAATGCCCAGGAGGACCTCAAGCTGTACGTCGACACGTTCAAGGATATAAATCCGGAGGTGGACAACCCTCTTGAGCATCCCACCGACGAGAGAGCGATGGTCATTGCCGGGAACGGTTGGGAGCATGGCCGTCCTATGTGTCTTAGTGCGGTACTCACGCGTACTCCTGAGTTGGGCCTCTCGCGTGTCAAGGCTACCCTCACCGCCGACGACCCTCCCGTCCTGCCTCGTCGGCCTTCCCGAGCTCGCCCCGATGTAAGTTTTTCTCAATTTCATTCTCTTTCCGACATTCGTTCCTAGCTAAGTGGCTAAGTTGACGAGATTCGTTCCCTTTTAACACTGTAGGTTGATTTCGAGGCGGCCTTCGATGCCGCTTACGCGGACTATGAGAGAGAGTATCGCTTGTGGCTACAGAGGAGCCAGGAGTATGAGGAGTGGAATGAGTTGAAGGATGCTGTAAGTTTCAACTTTTATATTTGCAAAATATGACAAGTCCCATTTCCTCTAGTTTGAACCTTCTTTTTCTACAACTCCTGACATCTAAACTATCTTGTAGGCTACCGAGAAGTTTTTTGCCACTGGAGAGCGGGAGGCGCTGCCTACGCGTCCACCTAGGCCGGGGATCTCGCCCGTCGGCCCAACGAGGGAGTCGGTCGCTCGCACATACAAGCCAGCGACTCTGGTAAGTTATTTGCCAAACAAATTGTTACCGCCATGCTGTGCTTTCCAAGTTGCTAACTTGGACTCAAACATGTAGGGATCGAGATGCTCGAGGAATGCACCCTTTGATCGTGATTTTGCCTCGCCGACTTCGACGCGCGCGCTCGTGGAGCATGGCACTGGTGGTGCCTCGCCGGGTTCGTCGCGTGAGACCACACCGTCCCGTGCCTCGCCGGATTCCTTGTGTGGTTCGACTGGCCCACGCGGTCGGTCGCCTATTCTCACGCGGTCAGACATGGGTGGCTCGACCTCTCACGAGATGTAGGATTAGTTCGGGTGTTCCGGGTGTGAATTCGAACTATGTTTGTGCCATTTGGAGTTTGTATGAATGCTTGTATGAATTCGATCATGTTTGTGTCATTTGGATATCTGTGATGTTTTATGTGATGTTTTGTGATGTTTTATAATTTGTGCAATTTTAATTGTATTTAAAATGTGCCAGAAACCAGCAGCAACAAGCAGCTAAAACTGGAAATTATGGTCAAGGCACGTCGGCGTAGGGCAACTCCCAGTGCACAGGATGATGCCACGTCGCCTAAAAAGGACCAAATGGTCAAGGATACGCCGACGGCATTGCCGTCGGCGTAAAGCGCATCCCAGGCACGCAGGAACATTACACGTGTCCCTGATACGCCTGCCGTCGGCGTAGAGCACTTCCGAGGCGCACCAGATCGCTCCACGTGGCACGCTAGGCCGACGGCACTGCCGTCGGCGTATGGGTGGAGCAGACGGAGACGGACGGCTTCCGTTTTGTGGGTCCCACTGCGGCGTCGCTGACGGTTACGTATACGCCGACGGTCATTAGTCTATGCCGACGGGCTGCGCCGTCGGCGTAGGACTACGCCGACGGCAAACGTGCCTACGCCGACGGCTTCTGGCCGTCGGCGTATCGTGGGTTTCCCGTAGTGAATTGTGTATTTGTGATGCGTGTAATGAAAATTATGTCAAAATAAATATCCCATCTATGAAAATTTGAACCTGCTTTTACTCTATCTAAGCATTTTATTTCCCATGGTCCTTTGTGTGTAATTCCAATTCCACGTGTGTCAAGCATGTGCACGCCGGCATGTTCGTATATATCCCGCTCAAGATTTGTCTTTTGGTCGCATCCTGGTCTATCTGTTTCATATCTGAAATCTATCGATCGATCTCTACAAGGAATGATCCTTTACTTTTACACTGAGAGGGGAAGAACTAAAAAAGCAAATAAGACGGTCGCGGCCAAGAACCGTTGGCGTTCATACACCGACCGGTCAGGCGGTCAAGCAGTTCAGCCGGTGCCTTCCAACTTCCGCGCACAAACTACAGCACGCAGTGGTTCGAGTGGTAAAGCAAAATTGCGGAATGCTGTATCACAGTATCATTCTATCTCTATCTGATCGGAATCGCATTTATCCGCGGGCCGTTTTACAACTCGTGGTAAACTTTTCACTGGATGCCTGGACCCTGGATGGACGCTTTTGGATGAAAAATACGTGCACAACCCACTGCTCATCTCAAGAATATTTAATTATAATTGTTTGAAGTGAAGGTAAAAACAGAAGACAAAAATGCTACATACACATACAAATGCATGCAGGTGTACTTAAGGTACGTGAATATAACCTATTAAACATGTTTTCCAGCAAAAAGTGAAACAGTTTATAAATCAGAAAATTAGGGATTCATCAATAAGATTATGTAAAGTTGTACTATTCTAGATTGGGAGTGATTTCTGCTGGAAAATAACTAAGGATTATTTTTTATTTTATTACACGACTAACTAGCTAGGTAGGATGGTGGTTTTTAAGCTATTTCTTAAGTCAAACTATCTATTCCCTCCTATTCAGAGTAAGGGTCGCAGTTTTGAACTGGCGTCAGTTTGAAACTTGGACACTTACTATGTATCGGGAGGTAGTAAAATTTTATGGTTTCTAAAAATCAAATAGTGGTAAAAAAGTGGTCATTGCTAGAAATTCTCACAAAATACAAAATATTTGGCTATTTATTCAACAATCCTTTTATATCTCAAGATTAGATCTTCAACACGGCCATATTTTATAATACTTTTGTGGCATGTGTTGTAAACAAATTTTTTATTTTACAATTGCTTTAGAGAGAACTTTTTTTTATAGGGCACCAAATCTATCTTTTCTGTCACAAAACTTTGCACCAGATAGAAGACACGAACACATAGGATGCTAAATTATCAGGATTAAGAACCTCTTCGTTTTAACCATCTTTCACAATTATTGTTCATTTTGAGAACATCTGTCGAATAGCAATTTTTTTGTGTCTCGGCTGATTGTTGGAACCTCAGTGGGAGTTGTTTCCATATTTGAAGTAACACAAATATTTATCTAGCATATTGACCTTTTTCACATGGTAAAATTAAATTCTTAAATGCCTCAAACTTTGTCTTTTCAAATATGTCTGCTTGATAGAAATCACAGGCAAGTTTGATAGAAATCACAAGCAAGAACAAAGGACCGAGGTTCATGGGTTCACATGATCTCTCTCACAAATAAGGTGACACAAAATAAAGCATAGATATGAGACATGGTTGATACAAAGAAAAGTAATTTTGCTATAGCCGACTAGGATTCTTGGAACATCCGAGGTGGTTCGTTTTACAAGTCGACTGAGGGCGACCTTTCAGAGTCGGTTTAGAGAACCGGCTCCGATTAATTAATGGGAATTTTCCAACTATCGCTTCGAGCTGGCTGGGGAAACTGATCGGTGGGAAAGACTCCCACTGCCTCTATATTACCAACCAACATAAGTTACATATTTACAGCAGGCCAGCGGCCTGAAAGAGGTCTCTCAAAGGTTATTTACATACGAATGAATAAAGGGGGTGCAAAGAGGACTTAGTCATATGTTCTAGCATTGCAAAGTCATTTTTAAATCTCCTCTTCCAGGAAGAAACTGAAATTGGGATGCCCTCGAAGAGCAAACCATTGCGTTCTTTCCAAAGGCTCCAAGCAGCAGTGATCACAACCTCCATAAACATTGGTTTATTCCATCTTGATCTAGCATCTGAAAGTAGTGTCAAGCGATCCCCCATCAGATCGCAGTGTATGTCCAGCAAGTTCCAATAGCTGACACTAAAAGGACAGTGGAAGAAGAGATGCTCAACAGTTTCTTCAAGCGCAGGTGAGCAAAGCAGACATGCATAATTATTTCCAATATTATAGCGTCTTCTTCTGAGCATATTCCTCGTATTTAATCTGTCGGCCAGCAGCAACCAACAAAATAACTTCAGCTCTGGGGTGGACTTGGACTTCCATAACCAGAGAAACGCTTCATGAGGTGTGATATTTCTGAAGCAGAATTTGTAATATTTATTTGATGCATATGTCTTGGATCCCCAAGCAAAGACCCAATCATCACCATCAGTCGTGTTAACCATAGTAATATGCGAGGAGGAGGCCTGTAAATCTCGAACCTCATCCATAGCCTGAGGGGACAGGGGCAGATGAAACAGCAGTGCTAAATCATTAATTGTCAGGATCCTGCACCGAGATATCCTCCTTTTTGGCAAACGAAAAGGCTCTAGGGTGAGACTGAGCTGCTTCATTTTCCATCCATAGATCCTTCCAGAATAACACACTGGATCCTGAGATGATTTCACATTTCGTGATGAATCTAAATATTGGGTTTAGTTTGAATACATCCTTCCACCAGAAGGAACCGCATGGAGAAAGGGCATGCGGCACTTTTCCTGCATAGTAGGTGCTCCACACTAAGCTAACCCATGGAGTATCATGCTTGGCATAAAATTTGTGCAAGGATTTCAAGAGAAGAGTTTCATTTTGTATTTACAAGTCAAGAACTCCCATACCACCTTTGTTCTTAGGCTTGCACACTTCTTTCCAAGCAATCAAGGAATTACATTTCTCACCATCATCAGTTTTCTTATTCCACAAACCGTGCCATCTGATTTTATCAACATGTTCCAGAATTTTAGGCGGCAATTTGATAGAGCACATGGCAAACATTGCGATGGAGGAAAGCAGGGAATTAATCAGCGTTACTCTTCCACTGTAGGCCATCATTATATAGTTGGCAGTAAGTTTTCTCTCTATTCTGTCAACTAGCGGCATCAGATCTTGGACAGTAGGTTTTGTGGTGCCCATGGGTAATCCCAGGTAAGTGAAAGGCATCTGTCCAATGGTACATTGAAGGATATTCGCCAAACTCTGAGCTGATGCACTATTCAAATTGAGTGGAATCATGGATGATTTGTGGAAGTTTATATGCAATCCGGTATAAGTGGCATACTTATTTAGTATCTCCTTCATGACAGTGATTTGTTGTGGACACGCTGGCATGACAAGAATAGTGTCATCCGCATATTGTACTACAGGGTAATCCATACCATAATCTGGGGAGAGAGGAGCTGCCAAAATATTCTCCCTAAAAGCTTTGTTGATTGCAGACTGTAACAGATCAGCTGCTAAAACAAAAATCAAGGGAGAGAGTGGATCCCCTGACGAACACCCCTTTTACAGTGGAATTGTCTCCCAGGTGTGCCATTCAAGAGGACCGAAGACATACCAGTTTGAAAAATAATCTCAATCCACCGTAGCCACTTCTCATTAAAGCCCATACTCTTCATGATTTTTAACATGGCCGCATGATCTATTGTATCGAATGCTTTGGCGAAATCCAGTTTCAACAAAATGATTTCCTTTTTGGACGCCTCACATTGATAGATATACTCAAATACCCAGGCCAAACAATCTTGTATAGTTCTCCCCTTCAAGAAACCGTACTGATTTTTATGAATAATTTTCAGCACCACCTTCTATAGTCTATTCGCTAGCAGCTTTGTCAAGATTTTCAAGCAAAAATTGAGCAGGGTGATGGGCCTATAATCATTAATATTAACAGGAGAACCCACCTTAGGCACAAGAGTTATGTATCCCATATTAATATTCTCTATGTTCAAGTTGCCTTCATAAAAGTCAAAGCAGAGTCGATAGATATCATGCTTCACAATATTCCAAGCTGTTTTCAAAAATTGTCCATTGAAACCATCTGGGCCTGGAGCTTTATCCACCGGCATATGTCTAACAACATCATCAATTTCAGCACTTGTGAAAGGCACAGACAACTCCTCAAGGCCCTCAGTTGGAGTAATCAGCTGCTCTAAAATAAAAAGCATGGGAGGGGAGCAAGATTCCCCAAGTCTACTTTTATATGTATCAAAAATCAGCTTTTCCTTCGCGGCATAAGAGACTGCTTCAGTTCCATCTGGCAAAACCAGCCTTGCAATTGAATTTTTTCTATATCTGACGGAGCCACTGAGTGAATTTTTTTGTATTCTCATCTTCCAGTTTAGTCCACCTAACTTTGCATCGCTGTTTCCAATATTTGTTCTGATAATCAAGCAATCTGAGCAGGTGATTCTTGAGTATTTTCCTAAAGTTAGCCTCCGGGACTGATAAGCCTCGCTGATCTTCAAGATTATCAAGTTCCATCGATGCCTTATTGGTGTTGTCGATGCATATTTTCAGCTTGGAAATACCTTTACTCCAGTGCTTGATATCATATCGCAGCCTTTTGAATTTAGCATTTAAATTAGCAGCACTGTTCTTCTTGTGTGTGGGTTTATTCCAACTCTCGGCCACAGTTTCCAAGAAACCAGGATGAGCAGTCCAAAAGTTCTCAAACCTGAAGATTTTAACCCCGAAATACTAGTCTGAATGGAAACTACACAAGGAATATGATCAGACGTAGGCTTGCCTTGAGGGTTTACCACTGTATTTGGAAAAGAAGTAGTCCAGTGGAGAGACGTAAAAAACCAGTCTAGCTGCTCAAGCAATGGATCATCCTGCATATTACTCCAGGTATAAGCCCTTCCTTTAATAGGTAGTTCAGTTAAATTTTGTTCACGGATGAAATCATTGAAAAGCATCATGTCAGCTGCATTTCCCCCTGGCTTATTCCTATTAGAAGTGTATCTAATAAAATTAAGATCCCCTAATATTAGCCAGTCTTCATCATCAGGAATATTCAAATCGAACAGCCATTTGACATAAGCATCTCTCATCTCACCATTACATGGCCCGTAAATATTAACCAGGGTCCAGGACTACGCTGATTGCGTGGAGGTGAAATAAACCGACAAAGCAAATGGCTCACAATGCATCACCATACCACTAAAGATAGAGCTATTCCAAATGACAACAAGACCACCAGAAGCCCCATTAGAAGGCACATAGAGATACTCATCAAATCTTGCAGGACAACAAGACTTAATAAAATCACGGTCGAAGTGGCACTTCTTGGTTTCTTGCAAACATATTACAACACAACCACTGACATTAATAGCATTCCATAAAGCCAACGGCTTGTCTCTAGCATTCAGACCCCTTATGTTCCAACACAAAACACACCAAGTTTTTAACTTATCCATTAAAACAATAGGTAATTAAGATGAAGAAGGAGCTTCATCTTCCTGGAGACTAGCCAGTAACTTCATGGGTGTAACTTCAGCCGGAGGAACACCACAAAGGTTGATAGCAATATGTTACAGCACTTGAACCGGCGTGTTTGCAGGGGTTGCTTGAGTACTTGCTGCTGCTTGCTCTCTCTCATTATCTTCTGTCTCTTGAACAACTGCCATGTCAGGTATATTCCTTGCTTTGACCTTGGATTTATAAGGTTTAGACTCAGAAACACTAGTATGTTTGAAACCATCATATCGGGTGCTTCTCGTACTTCGTCGTACCTGATTGGTGACCGATGGTACGAATTTTCTGGACATTCGAGGATTAGCATGAGGCACCTCCCTCGGCAGATGCAATTCAGGAGAAGAGAGCATCATATTATCCTTGCAAGCATATGGGACAATAGCCAAGCGATTATCAGCTATATATTGCACAGTAGAAAGTATTCTAGAAACCCTCCGAGCACCAAGAGAATCCAAGGGATGATACAGCTCGGAAGAACTCCTCTTGCCCCCAGTCCCATAATTCAGCCAAAATGAGACTATCCAGTTTAAACTGCAGAATATTATCAGCCAGAGGATCAGGCAGAACATCATCTCGTAAAGCAACGGCAGCGAGTGAAACTTGACCCAGATAAGCAGGTGTGTGAGACACTATAGCAAGGGAATTAACAGCATAGCTGGAACTGGACAGATGATCTGCAACAGACTCTTGATCAGCAAACAATTCTCTGAGGTTCTCATCATGCTGTTGTCCACCATGTTGATGATTAGGAGCGTTGTTGCTTTGTTGCCCAGGAGCAGCATTCTGTTGCTGCGTACTAGAAGCAACCTGCTCGAGAGCAGAAGGGGGTGAAGGAGCCGTTGGACGTTTGGTTTTCCAAGTCTTGTTCTTTATTCACAGCATCGAAAAACAATTATCAATCGTATGTCCATCAAAGCCACAGTGAGAGCATCGAACTGTCCTTGATCTGGCACGCACTGACATATTAGGGCACACAGGAGGTTGCCAATCTGACTTAACTTCAGGAGAAGAGACTGAAACCTCAACGATCTGGTTAACAGCTGCACTTCCTTTAACAACCCATTTAAAACGCTGAATCGGTAATAATTTTTTCCTTCCCATTGGACGTTGCTTAGCTTGAGATAGTTGATCTGTGCCTGGACAGTTTTTAGCCAAATGTCCAATGTTCTTACAGGCCTTGCAGCGAATCCCAATAGTGCATGATCGCACGTAATGTCCATGACCCAGGCATTTGGAGCAGTAGTTCTCACGAGATATTACCGAATTAATGAACTTCCTGGACGGCATTGCAGAAATACCCAAAGCAGGAGGGATAAAGCAATCCTCATATTTTTCCATACGGAGATCATCCATGTGTGCATATAGATCATGAGCAAAATAGTCTCCATGAGGCAAAGATCCTACATAATTTGGACCACAGAATTTCCAAGGCCTTGTTGCCGTATTCACTGAGCTTTGAAAAACCGAAAACGTTAGAGAACCCAGAGAAAGCGGATCTCCTGCATGCCTTGTTGTCTCCTTGTTTTTCGAATTTGATATTCGAGATTCAATAACTTTGATCGGGCTAATAGATCCAAATTGTAAATGATCCACACTAGATGTAGCTGAAACAGCAGATTGACCACGAAAAATCTCATTGTTCTTGCCCCGTGAAGGGAAAGAAATTGGCCCTGAAAAACCCTTTGGATCCTTGAAAATCTCAGCAGTTGCATCTCCACGGAAGAGACTAAAGAGAACATGAAAATCAGGCCAAGATCTTTCTCTAAGCGAGTAGATGTAATGTCCAACATGATTCGACGCCAGAGAAAACCAAAATCTGTTGTCACTCAATTGGAACACACGTAGACAGGAAGCATCACCACCAATACAACACTGCAGGGCCAGGGCTACAGAATCTACCAAGAGATCGAATGTTGCATGGACGAAAGTTGCCACCAGGAAGAACTCCATGGAGGTCGAGGGGTGGGAGAAGTGAACCATAGATCTGAAGAAGCGACGAACCAGTGCCGCCACCGCGCGGCCAGGGGAAAGATCCAACAAGGAGAAGAGATCCATTGGAGGGATCAAGCCACGATGACGCCATGGTTAGGGTTTTGGTGGGAGGAGAGGGTGGAGATCGGGTGGGAGGGGGGGACGCCATTCTCCCTATTTTTAATGTTAGGTTCTTTGCTAGTGTGGTCTGGGACATGGCCACCAACGTTGTAGCTGGCGGTTCAAGCATAGGAATCAATATGCCGACTGGACGATATGCTGGATGTGGCCGCTTGCCGATTGGGACATGACATCTTGCTAGTGTCACGGCTTTCCTGGACCGTGCCGGATTGCTCTTGGCGACTAGCATCGAGTCTCCATGCTGATGTATGATTTGCCATATCCTAGTGCTTCTTCAGGCTTGGCTTCTCCCGCTTTCGAATTAAGCTCGATGAATTTCCATCCTTTTCCAAGATTCACCATAGGTTTGGCAGCCGGCCAAAAACGAGTGCAAACAAACACCATCCATTTCTTCCTATGAAGCTCATGGATAGTTTCATAAAGCACAACCAATCCCTCTAGGATGTGTTGGCCTGGCATGAAAGTAGTTGAGTGGGTCCAACAAATTTATGTGCAACCTAAGAAATTATATTTGTTCCAAACTTCATTTTTTTTCGAAACATACATTAAGCAGGAAAATGGGACTATACTCCTGAATTTGGACCGCGTCTTGTTTTTTGGGTAACAAGGTTACAACATGTAAGTTAATTTTATGTAATGGCGGATCTCCTCCTTGCAATTGCATAAACATAGCTATGAAATCATTTTTGATGACATCCCAAAACCTCTTGTAAAACTCCTCAAGGAACCCGTCCGATGCTGGAGCTTTATTAAATTCCATCTTAGATATAGCACCAAACTCTTCTTTCTTAGTGAATTTGGTTGTGGGAATACTATTCTCCTCTAGACACTGTTGTGGTATATCCATAGACAAATCTTCTCGAAGACTAAACTTCTTTTTCTAGGTTCCCCAAATAAGTTTTTGTAATACTCCATAATGTACTCCTTCGAATTTTGCTAACCCACGATAGTCCCCTTATCTTGTTCGAGCTGAAATTGTTTCTTTTTCCTATGTTTTCCATTCGCAATCAGGTGAAAGTATTTCGTGTTATTTTCACCTTCTTGCACCTGCTTATTTTTTGCACGTTTCTCCCACTTGGACTCTTCCTCACACCTAAGCTTTTCGAACCACTCATTTGCATCCCTTAAGACTTAGTAAAACTTGTTGCAAATTGACTTTAAGAAGTTCCACTCAGGCGCTAAATGCTATCAACGCTTGTGTGTTTCTTTTAGAACATGTAGTGTGTCGAGTCATGGTAATAATTAGCCCGATATAATTCAAGGTACGTGATCAGATCAATGGATAATAAACTCTTGGATAGAGTTGCCACAATCTATTGGTAATAATTCTATTCATATTAAATCCCAATTTTTTCCCTTTTTGTGGGAGTTTCTAGCCCATGTTCCTATTTTTTCTTGATATCTTGCTTTTAGTAATAGATAGATTTTATTCATATTAGGTTCCCATTTTTTTTCCTTTTTTGTGTGGGAGTTTCCAGCCAATATTCCTATTTTTCTTGGTATCTTGCTTTTGGTAATAGATAGACGTATACTCTACTACAATTTGGTAGATACATACAGGGTGTGTGGTCGAACTACATTAGAGATAAACTAGCAGGGTGACCCGCGCATTTGCGCGGCTAGATTTAGTTGTTATTGTTCTCATATTCACCATATCTATCAGTATTGGTGTGCTAGACAATAGGATGGCTGTACTACTCTTTTTCGTACCGACATACTACTTAGCAAAATTAGTCATCCACTACTCATTTACTTATGGACTTCCACTCAAATACGTGTGAAGTCTAAGTTGCCAAATTTTGTGCTATTTAAAAATGATTTGCTATTTTAAAGTTCATATTCCATAATATGGCAACTTATGGACTTGTAATACACAATGACCTTTTTTTTTTGTAAATTCCTCTAATTTTTATTTCGAAATGTGTGTATGTAATTAAGATATTTTTTAAAATTGGACGTCCAATTTGTATTTATATCTTATTTTGAAATTTAGCTATGCACACAATTCTATTGACTTCAAATGGGGTTCATATGAAATTAAATTTTATGTATTTATTATTCCACAATTCAGGTATAGGAAACTGAAGTGTGGTATCTCTTTTGTCTTTGCCTCATATCCAGCTTGCATGTGCATTTGTTCGGCGTCATTAACCAGTTCGCCATTAACCCGTGCGCCTACACGGGGCTAGAAATTTAAACAACTGTAAAAAAATATTATCTTTCATAGTTCTTATTTAGTTTTTGAATCGTGCTCAACTACTTGTATATGGTTTCTTGATTTTCTTTAACCACCCAATGAGTTCTTAAGTGTATGCATTATTTCAGAGGAAGACATTGGCTCATAGATCAGTGTTCCAGAATCTATAAGGTCTTGCATCATAGTCCATACGAAAATAGCTTAAATCTACAAATTGGGACCTAGCATTTATTCGAAACCGTCATATTTATTTTTTAGGTTCATATCTGGGTTGGTAAACATAAATTAAAATCAAGCAGAAACACACAACCGGCTAGAGAAAATGAAAATATATAGGACTACATACAGATTAATAATTCAAGTCCCTACAAATAATCATGTAGTATGGAGCCATATGGTTATCACAGTGATGACGCTACAGCATTTTAAATTAATGTTTTTTGCTTCAAACTTATATATGATCATAATTTATATTACTACTGATATTTATGGATAGAAAAAGAAAAACAATAGTTTCTGCTATTCTATTAGTCAATTAGCAGATTTGAAGTGATATTCATTAGTGACGAATATAAGAAGCGTCCCTTTAGTCATGTAATATTAAATATCTCCAGCATCAAATTATTGAGCAAGCAGCATAGCACAAATCATACTCAAGTACTTGCACAACAATTATTTACCACTGTATTTGATTATATTGCACATCTCGACAAAATTTCTGCAATTTATGAGTATTTTCCATATGGGCTTCATATTCCGGCTATCTTGCTCCCTAGAACTTGGTGGTTTCCAATAGGTACGCTTGAATCCTCTTGGATGCCTGTTATAGAATAGGTCTTCAGTTGACAAATGTTTCAAATATTTGTTTACATTCTTATATGGACCCAAGTATATAATAAATTTCTATTGTGTGTAAAATGAAGATAATAAATATCACGGCTGAACCTGCAAATCAAGCTTACCCGTCAGACCAAATTCGTCCAAGTTGTGCTTCATGGAATTTTCCTGCATGTAAGAGGCTCGCACTCTAAAATTACTGCTGTAGATAAAAGAAAAACACATTACATCGGATACATTGAATCCTTCAATACTCCCAGCTATTAAGTACTGAGATCAGGCACAAATAATTTTATTGAAAGGCAATTCATCAATGGTATCAACAATTTAGAAGTTTTCATTTTAAATATGAACTCTGTGAACCAAATTAAGTTTAGTAATACATTTGAATATAGCATCGATCAATAAAAGTCTAGTTTCTTGGAAATATACATTTGAGGAATTCTTACATAAAATCAATAAATATAGAGGGAACTTCTTGTAAGCAGCTGGCAGGAAACCACCATGAAGAATGTAAGTTAAAATGGTATCTTCATGTGAGCTCAAGTAGATTTCAGTACTGAAAAAGTAGTCCTCCTCATGGTTAAGAAAGTTGAACTGGTAAAATACAAAATGATAATGAATCAGTTTACTGTGGTGTGAGTTTGCATATAAGTTCTGAACATGAAGGAATGATGTTCTATACTCCAAAATTTGACAGTCAGGCTTGATTTTGTATCGGAATATGAAAAAGAGAGGCAACATAATGGATTAGAAACAGAAGTGACTTCCTGTGTGAACTTTGAATTATTAATGCAGTCAAGTCTGCTTGTCTTGAACAGATATACAAAAAAGGATCTTAGGTAACTATTACTTACATCCAGAAATACTTGCACTTTGTACCTGATACAGAAGTACATAAAGCTCAATTTCTGCAAGGTACATTCAGTAGTAGGTATTTGAATCGAAATTCCATGCATATGCAAAAATAAAATGCGGGAAAAAATGAAGTACTCTATACGCATTTGATTTTTAGCCTGTAGCCAAGCCAAGGCTGAAGTTTCAGTAAGCAGCAAAACTTGTCGCCTCCAATTAATGTAATGCTAAAAACTCCAGTACAATCACCAAAGAGGGATGTGTATTGTCCGCATGTGAGTTCAGCAAGAGTATGGCACATTCTCAAATAGGTATTTGAAAATAAGTATCACGCACACGCAAATTTATTTGTTTCAAGCAAATTGTCTAAGTGCTTGCAGCAAGAAAACGGTGTATTTACTTTCTAACGTGCAGAGCAATATAATATGTTTCCACATATGCTTGACAAACTAAGAAACAGGTAAAAGACACTTACTGAACGTGCATCATCATGCTTGGTCGTGGTCACCATGACTAATTTCCCGTAAATGCTGGCAAACTGAACAGAATCAGTGATGAATTAGTTCTGGACGGTTAAAAGAACAGCATACTCGAGAATAGTATTTGGAATACATGCAGATTGCTACCGAGCATCATCTATAAGGAAAGCTAGACTGGAAGTTTCATCGTCCTCGTGCACACAACGGCTATGAACACCGGCAGCAATGATCCTGTAGTTCCTGACGTTTCAACGTATCAGCGGTGACAGACGCAGGAACCCGGCATCCACCAATACATGTCGCTTGACCAAATCCGACTGGAGTCATCAAAATAACAAAGGGGTGTGTGTATCCGCACAACGAATATACTCAGATAGAAATTAAGGAGTTATACCTATGGATTAATGGATCGAGATGTCTGTACAGCGATGTCGTCCATGTAGTGATCATCTTTTCTCTGCCAGAACTCTACCATCACCGGTCCACAGTTCCGTTTCTTCGAGCAGCCAGTGCTTCTCCGGTGAACCCAGGACTGCTGGTAGTCAGGGATCTAGGTAGTACTCACCCATGGATGAATTTTCCCTTCATATACGCATGAAACATGAAAATAAGACAGAGGTCAAGTTCAGTTTGTAGTTGATTCCAGCCGTATGTAAATACCGATGGCCATGCATACGTTGGAGTAGATACTGATGTGCCCTGCATCCAACGCATTACCGAGGTGACGAACAACGCACCAGATGGATTTGTAAACTCGAAATTAAATCCAACCAACTCGACGGTGAGAATTGGCTGATACTTATACTATTCCTTAGGATACAGGTTTCTCACGTACTGAAAAATACCTACGCTAGTGGCACCTTGCTCCATCCATGCAAATCTGCACTTCTTAGTCCAACTCTAAGGTTGACGCTGTTCCTGAAAACAAAAGAAATAAAATCAGAACCTCAAAAGAACCTAGGCCAGAAATTTCAGCACGAAACCTTACGGATCCAATTGAAATAAATCTGAAAAGCAATTCTTAAGAAGGGGAGACGTACAGACCAGCAGCGGATGGAGAAACAATGGGGGAGATACAGGGGTTTGGAGGATGAGACCGCTACTAATGGTGTTAGGATTCTCCCTGCCGTCCTGATTCGGTCGAAGGTGGCTTCCATCATCGTCTTCCACTTCTTGAACGGCATCTGCAAATCAGCCCTAACCTGTATGAGAAACGAATCGCTTCCTTTTAATTATAGTAATTAAGCACGTGCACATGCACGTTACATAATTGTATGATGTATATAAACGTAGTTGTAAAAGTTCTAGAGGTAAACTAAACTGGCGAATTATTATCAATTTGCTATAAAATAATATACACCAGTATTCAATTTTTCTCTCTGAAATGGAATAGCAGAAATTTCATCAATTATGAAATGTAGATCCATCAATTTCATTACATAACCTTGTGTTAACTGTTAAAAAAATGCACTAACTCGTGGAAAACTATGTTGCAGTAGACTATGTAAAAGTAAGCAAGGAGAGTCTAATAATATTTTTATCATGTGAAGATGTAAACATTTATGTGATTGTTAAGTAAAAAAACGGATTTATGTGATTGTTTCCCTCGCAGCGAAGCTGAAGAAAATGGCATAGAGATAAATATTTCAAACACCTGCTTATATTATATAATAGTACCTCAAATGATTCCCTCGGCAACCCAAATGGTTCTAGTCAGAAAAAA
This sequence comes from Poa pratensis, assembly GCA_947311845.1. Lineage (NCBI taxonomy): Eukaryota > Viridiplantae > Streptophyta > Magnoliopsida > Poales > Poaceae > Poa > Poa pratensis. Next base: position 20,066,905 of record CAMZMU010000080.1, read on the forward strand.
TAATGTATGAATAATCTCTCTTCTTTCTCTGGTCCGATAGTATGCAGTAGAAGAGTTATAAAGTACAAGAGTTAGCCAAACACACTGAATTTCCCAAACTCGTTCTGCAAAAAGAAATGAATTATGTACATGAGCAATTATTCGATCAGCTGTACCAGAATCATGTTAGAAGATAAATAAAAATTGCTAATGAAAGAAAGTGGATTAACATTTCAGAACCGGGTCAGAAAAAAACCTATCAACATGTACAATAAGTAGTATGTCTGCACTCTTGTCGAACAAATCTGACGGTGAACTACCTTACAAGGATTTTTGTGTGTGTATATCAGGAGATTGATAGCTATCTGCAGAAAAAAATAACACGTCGGTGACATATCCATAAATCCACAACTATTTGCAGATAAAGATTAAATGCAGCAAACACACCATGTAAATGATCAAGTTCATACCAGGTATAGAAAGAATGATTCAAAGATAATACTGTCAGCATTCATATCCATAGAAAACATCAACCTCCTGCATTTTAACAATGCAAATTATTAAATTATAGGCATGAAAAATAGCAGGCGACAGATGAAAACCAATAATAGTGGAAAGGATTGTCATCCAATATTTGGTAAGCTCTACCACAGTTCATGGATGGCAAAATAGATTCATGACAGTTACAAAGCACCCATTGCAGAGATGTATTCGGCGCAAAAAATATATCGGTCTTCTCTCATCCATGAAAAAAATCAAATGAAGGCTCAGTACCAAATGACGGAGACGGCGACACAACAAATTGGGGCGTTAAGCTATGAATGGACCAATGATTCGTGGGTAATCTGATGAATACGAAGGCTTGTTGGGTGCATATGGCTCCGCTGAACCATACGTGGCCAACTGTAGAAGGAAACGACGTCATGGACGTGCAGCGCTGATGCCTGATATGTGCGTGGCCGATGGACATGACTCACGCGAGGCAGCGGCAGCAGCCGGGAAGTCAAGTCTACGTTTCCATGCTGTGGATGGAGGCGGCGTGGCAGGTGCTAGGATCCCGTCGACGGGAGCGGAGAAGTGGATGTTGTGGCGCCGTCAGCGTCTATCGCGCCATCGCCGTGCTCGGCGCCGGCAACCTCGAGCTGCCCAGGCACTGCCTCGCCATGAGCGTCTCCTTCTTCGCGCTGGCCCTGGTGGTCTGCGCGCTCCGGGATGTAGCCACGCACTGCAGGTGGCGCGCTCAGCACTACGTCCCGAGCGTCACCGGCATGGCCATGTCGTTCCTGCTGGTCCCGGCGGTGGCCATCGACATGTGCGTGGGGCGGATTGGATTAGGAGTGGGACGGTTTGGGCTTGCCGGATTTACGGAAGGAACCGACAACGCTGCGAGATTAGATTTCCGGTCGGTGCTGTTTGGGATACATCATTGGGACACTTCTGATCGTTAGATGAGGATAATTAACGGTTATGATTACGGGGGTATCACTTAAAGTTGATACATCATTGGGTAATCCTCAATCGTTAGATGGAGATAATCGTAGGCTGACGTTATTTGGATCAGCCACCTCTGGCTCTTTTTATATTAGTGGTGATATCGTGTCCAAGCTACATGTATGAGGCGATGGTTCAGGTATCAGCCGAGTCCTGCCAACATACGCTTTGTCGCCTAGTCCATAGATCTGAACCGTTAAGATCTCCCAAGTTTAGAGTGACTAATCTTTACCGTTGATTGTTTGTTGTTTTAATAATATAATAGATTGCAAGTTAGACTGCAAGGTTGCAAATTTCGTAACATCCAAAGTGTCAGTTGGGTACAAATGCTTGCTTCATTGTTCCTACAGGTTCCTTTATGTTACAGGAGATAATATCAAGTCTTTGCCATGCTTTCAGCTTCCTTTTGAACTCCCTAGGAATAATTGTGAAATGACCAGTATGAATGAGGTAGATAAATCTTTGCACCTCATGGTATGATGTGTGAGTGGTAGTAAAGAGATATTTTTTCCTTTAGGACTTTAGATGGATGTTACACTTTGTGAGTGAATCATTCTTCCTTCCCCGGTCCATGGAGGTGAATGATTATATATCCTTACTTCAGGGGACTGAAAATATAGTACGACTTTATATTTGCATTATCTGTTCAAATAGATACGGTATGATTTGATTCTATTCACTTTGCTTGCATGGGAGAAGAATGTCCAACATCGCCCGGCCCTTTCCTGTCATGTTGGTTACGTCCGTTTTTGTTACATTCACTTCAGTCGTAGTTTTTGTTGTAGCTAACTAAAATTAGTTTCTATGGGCTGTAGCGGTTGCTGGTGATATTAAGGTTATAACGATATTTCCACTTTCAAGTGAACAGTTTATTCTGCTAGTTGATATATAGAAGTTTTTCCAATAGTGGTAGTCAGTTTTGGTCTTTTGGATCAATCACGCTGAGAACATGATTGATCTATGCTCTCCCAAAGCATTCATTCTTTATTTGGATGCTGTCTTGCTGTGTAATCTCTGTACTCTTCAACTACTATGCAAGCATTTGAATATGTCGTGTTCTATTAATTGGATAGTATTACATACATGCATCTTTTATCCAGTTACACTAGGCATCTCTTTTGAAGATCACTTTATTTACACTTTTAGCTGATATACTTTCAATCAGCTAACTGTATCTTGCAAGTAAAACCCACATATAAAAGTTGCAGTCGTAGCTTTTGGCGTATCACGGCGGATGCTACTGCTACCATCCACGCGGAATATTCTAGGTCTCGATGGCGACGCGATCAGTGTAGTCAGAGGTCGACCTCCTTCTTCTCGGCCTCCTCTCACAGCTCCGGCAGCACCGCCCTGATGTTGTGGATGCTCTCAATCGCATGATCTGCACCGTCCACGCGGTGGGACGTGCCAATCTGTACAGTACATAGCGTTAGTCTTGTGCACACTGAAGAGGTGCCCCCAAAAAAATCAGATAAGCTGACTTACCAGCACTGTGTGCAGACCGAGCCGCTTTCCCGCCTGGATGTTCCGCACGCTGTCGTCGAAGAAAACCTACAGCGGTCCAGTACAAATCGTCAGCACACGTACCGTTAAGTAAAAAAGCGAAATGTAAAAAAAAAAGACCTACCGCTTTGGAAGGGTTGACGTCGAATAGCTTTAGGGCTGCGTCCATGGCGTGGAAGTCCGGTTTGCACCGGACGGGGGTCCGAGGCAGCTGCTCGACACTGCCCGACCGGGCGAAGTGTCCTACGATATCGAATATTTCCGTGGCGGCCTTGTCCCACGGCTGCAACATGCATGGCTTGTTTAGAGTCTCGAAGCAAATTATATCGTCAAAACAGTCCCCCATATCGAGCCTCTCGAGGGTTCTGATGGTATGTGCCATGTTACTGTTGGTGAATATCTGAGTATGTGTCAAAACTTGATGGTTAGACACGTGGTCAGATACACATGTGTTGATGGTGAATACGTATCAGAGAACGTACCAGTTTGCGGATGGGGATGCTCTTGAGCATGTGCTTGAGAACAGTGTCGCGCTTGATCTTGTTGTAGGGCAGTCTTTCATGAACATAGCTGTTAGAGACGAACAGCACACAGCAGATGTTAGAGCAGAATACTACAGAGAATTGGCGCCAGGAAAGGGTCGTGTGTATGTACCTATGGTACTCATCGTAATCAAAATGGTAGCCGATAGCCTGAAATGGAAAATGAACACTCACTCGGTTACCAGACGTGAAAAAAGAACAGTAATTGCATACTCACCCTGAGGCCTGCCATTGTGGTACCGTAGTTTTTGTACAGCAAGTTACAGAGGTTCTCGATCTTGCTCTCTTCCAAGCCCATCTTCTCGGCCATGTATTCTAAAAGCGTATCAACGAATAAGCACGCATGTTGAGAAAAAACCAAAGAAGCGTGGGAGTAGTATGATAGTTGTGACACCATACTTTTGATGTTTTTACCGACTTCCGATGAAATCCCAGAGTTCAGTGGGTAGAGAGTGTCATCAAGGTCTGCAATTCATGATCAGAATTTCAGAACCTTCGCATCACGTAAGAATACATTAACAAACAGAGGTAGGTCTGAAGTGTCGAAGTCGAACCCTGGCTGCCTATATCATTCCAGCAAATGAGATAGCCAGTAAACCACTGGGTGCTCATCTACGCATATGGTAGAAACAAAAATAACAAGAAAAGTGACAGAGAGTTTACCGAAGAAAAGGCAGTCGAACATATTTTTTTAGATTGAAAGGGCTCCGCCCCCGATTTCATTTTATTAAAACGAAACCCATAATACAAGCTGTTGTTTTTTACGCCACCTTCACCTCATCACCTCCAACCTCTACTTTTACCAGAATTTATACGGAAAAACACTACCAAACCAAAGCTCTTACACAACCAAGCACAAGCCTCAAACCACCAGACTCCAAACTAAACCAACTAAAACAGCGTCTAGCAACGCACTACAGAACACATACAACCGTAACAACCTTTTCATTCTTGTCCACCAACAGCTTGTTACGCCTGGTACCATCTTCTCTTCTCCTCTTTTCTTAGCTCACCCAAGAGCTGCGCCGCGCTGCGAAACGCCAGGCGAACGTTTGCCTTCTTATCACCTTCTATCGTCCCATCATCCTTCTAGGATCTCTCTTCCTTTCGCTCTTTGGAATCACATCAGCTCTTCTTCCTTTATAAATCTTATGCAACTGAGTCTCTAAATCTTTCTAAGAAAATAATTATCCGTAGATAGGCCGAAAACTTCATACCCCTCTATCTATATCATCTATAGCATCTACTAAAACTTTCTTCTACTTTTTATACAGCCACACAAAGTTCAAATTCCACCCTTTAAGAGTTTTCCTAATTTTCCTGCCTCTATTTTGCCACACAGTAATATAATATTTTATCTCTACCAGTGTAATAACCGTGCCATACTATGGTAACCACCTCTACCAAAACATCCCTTTAAAAACCAACATAATTCAAATTTGAAAGGTTTGTCTAACTTTACTGTACTCAAACCAAAATCTACCATCATAGGCGAGCGATCAGACAATACTCTAGTTTAAAAAAATTAGAAAACAAAGAGAATAAAAAAACTTACAAGACAAAGAAACAAGCACCCTATCTAGCTTCTTAAAGAAAGCTGCAAAAGATTGATTGACCACGTAAATCTTCTACCAGCACAACTATCCAACGTTTCATCTTTAGGGCTTGTTCGGTTAATCCACTACCCAAGTGGATTGGGTAGATTGGGGTGTTAGGGATCTAATCCACCCAATTCCTGTCAATTCCCCTCAAATTTTAGCAAACCGAACAAGCCCTTATTGAGTAAAATTTCATTTTGTACTCCTTAATTGTGATGGCGTGATGAACATTTGCTAGTAGGAAAGCAAACCGAAGAAGAACAAGAACAAGAAGAAGTTTTCCACCTTACCGCAACTGTGATGGCGTGATGAACATTTGCTAGTAGCTAGGTGAACTTTGATGTCGTGATGAACTACCATTTGCTAGTAGCTAGGATAACTATGATGTCCTGATGAATGATTAAGTCCAGGGGTGATGTCCTGATGAATGATTAAGTCCAGGGTAATCTGACCACTAGTGAGAAGTGGTGACTGAAACTACCATTGTTGAGCAATCAAACACCATGAGTTTGCATTTGTGAAACAAAACATGCAACCAAACAGTGAGGGCTTCGTTCCAAGTTCCCAGCGGAACAGGCCTGCCTAGAACTTAGTGGTCAACCAAACGGACTGCAGAACATGGCCCATCTCTCATTTTTTCAGGCCCACAGATGCAAATGGCCTAAAAGGATGCTACCAAGCAATCACGCCCTTGCTTGCAACGATGTTGCATGCACGTTTTCCTACACCGAACTTTTTTTACATGACCATTGTTTGTTTTCCGGAACAGAAAAGTTGACACCAGCCATTCAGTACCCTTTATCCTCCAGCACGCAACGGTTCGAGTGGTAAAGAAAAATTGTGGAAGACTTTACCATTCTATCTTATTTGATCCAGATCACACGCCAACCCACAGCGATTCGGCGTCCGAAGCCATAAAATCTCGTTGTATTTGAACATTTTTCAAATTTGAACAATTTTTAAACTTGAACATTTTTTAAAATTGACATTTTCAAAATCATAAAAATAAAAAAATAAAGGAAAAAGTAAACAAACAAAAAATAAAAAGAAAGGAAAACAAAAAAAGAAAAAGAAAGCAGAGAAGAAAAAAATAAAATACGTAGAAAATTCAGCATAATGGGTCAGCCCACCACGAGCGTCAGTGCAGACGTTTTTGGGCCAACGTATTAGGGCCGCTACTCCGAAGACCGGCCTGGGCTGCCTGTGGTAAGTCGGCCGATATGTGTGAACTATGCGGCCCAGACTGCTCTTATGGGAGGGCGACTCTACGGATGTAAACGGTACGGATAATTGATGTTCCGAATTCGCATCCACATCCGTTTTTAAGGATATGGTATGTAATTAAAAAAATCCGACGAATAAGGATGCGGATAAGGATGTTTGTTAAGCAGATATCCGATGGATATGGTACTGCTATTATCCGACAGATGCGGATTATCCACTTTTTTGCGGATTATCATATACTCTATTAGGATAATCCGATTAATTAGCCTAATGATCTAGTATAAATAGTCAATTAATCCATCAAAACACTAATGTCTACTACGCCCTTCTATTCTTGTAGACAGTGTTGGGCCTCCAAGTCTAGAGTTTTGTATGACAGCAGCAAATTTCACTTAAGTGAGTAACCCAAGGTTTATCAAACTCAGTGAGGTAGAGGTTAAATGTATCCCTCTCAAGCAACCCTGCAATTAAGATACAAGAAGTATCTTGTGTCTCCAACATACCTAATACAATTGTCAGATGTATAAGTACACTAGTTCGGCGAAGACATAGTAAAATGCAAGTGATAAGGATGGTAACAAGTGGTATTTGTAATCTGTAATTAAAATGGCAGCAAGCAAACATGTAACAAAAGGGACCAAAAACAGTGTTCCGATGATTGGAAACAAGGCCTAGTGATCATACTTTCACTAGTGGTAACTCTCAACAATATTAACATAATTAAACACATAAAATACTTCCTCTAATGGTATATAACATAGACGTTGCTCGGAGATTATTCTTCTGCTGGATAAGAAACAAGATGACCATCGCGTAGGGCTCCAAAAGCACACCACAAAATCCGAACAGCACAATCACTGCGTAGGTTTACAAAAGCACACCTTAAAGTCCGAACACCACAATCCCATAATGCCATCCAACACCAAGAACAACTCATGATAAGTATCCCTCTAATCTATTATCCATAGAGTCACACACAAAATGCCCGCATTGTCACCATGACACCGTGTTGTTAACAATGACTCCAGAAATTATACTAGATAAAAGCAATTGAGCAACATATATATTACATAAAGAAGGGGAAACATATCCGTGCACTAGTTCGGCGAAGAGATGGTAAAAGGCAAATAATATGGATGGTAAAAGATGGTATTTGTAATCTGTAATAAAAATGGCAGCAAGCAAACATGTAACAAAACTGAAAGTAAACGGTGTTTCAATGCTTGGAAATAAGTCCTAGGGATACTTTCACTAGTGGTCACTCTCAACAACATTAACACAACTGAAAACATGCATGATACTTCCACTTCAACATGTAACTTAGGTGCTACTCGGAACTATTCTTCTGCTGGATAAGAAACCCGATGACTACTACGTAGGGCTACAAAACCACACCTTAAAGTCCGTCATTCCCAATCTAGGACACCCCACGCTGTCACTTTGAGTATCCCAAGATAGTACTAGACAAACATCACAATTTTATAATGACATCCAACACCAAGAACAACTCATGATAAGTATCCCTCTAATCTATTATCCTTAGAGACACACGTGATACCTGCACTGTCACCATGGCACCGTGTTATCAACAATGACTCCAAAAATTATACTAGATAAAACCACTTGAGCAACATATCCATTACATTATGAAGGGGAAACATCATATGAATTCAGCTACACTAACAATGCTCACGATCACATAAAAATAACTCAATGGGAGAGAGAGATAACCACATAGCTACAGGCACGAGCCCTCATCCCCGATGCAGGACTACTCCCGGCGCATCATGGAAAGCAGCAACAGCGATGAAGATGGCTCCGGGGGCAATTCCCCGTACCGGTAGGGTGCCAAAACAGGAACTTCTGTCCCCTGAATTATGGTTTTGGATTGCGACGGAGCTCGATTGCGTTTCTGGAAAAATCCTCTGGGGGTCGTGAGTTTTAGATCAGGAGGGATTTTACAAGCGAAGAGGCGGCGTAAGGCAGTGGACGAGGCGGCCAGGTGACACCTGGGCGCGGCCCTACCTCTGGCGCGGTCTTTCGGGCGCAGTCTTTGTTTTCATGTAAAATAATTCTCCGTAAATTTTCAGGTCATTCCGAGAATATTTCTTTACTAGGATTTCTGAAACAAAAAGACAGCAGAAAACAGAAACATGCACTGGGCATCTTATTAATAGGTTAGTTCCAGAAAATGCACCAAAATGATATAAAACTATAGTAAAATCATGTAGCATTTGATATAAAACAAGCATGGAACACCAAAAATTATATATACGTTTGAGACGTATCACACCCTGATCTAATCTCATGCTTGCATCTCTTTGTATATAGTTAACCCTAAGCTTGTACGAATATTATTTCGTAATCATATAGGAGTATTCCTTATATGCCAGTGTAACCGTGCACTTGCATCATGCCCACATACATTTGGTCACTTTGTAGTGTTATGTTTTTGGATAGTTCTTTTGTTTTATTTTTTGCACGGTAAAATTGCGTTTCTTTGCATTCTTTGCACGACTTTATCCGCTACTTTCTATTTGTTTCTGTTAGAGATAGAGATATTATTAGTTAATGTAAACGATATGCTAGTGTATAAAGCATATCGTATCCCATGTATTGCGGATCAAGAAGATCCCGCATATCTCGGTAATCCGATGTAACAAACCCTAAGCCCTTTGGCTATATAACACGTACCCGAAGCCAAGACAAAGGCTATCGATTCCTACCAGTTTCTATATGGTATCAGAGCCGATCTCTTCCGTGATATCAAAACCCTAGAACACCCAATCAACCGATCTACCAAGAACACCAAGAACCGATCCAAGCACCATGGCCTCCTCCTCCTCTCCTAATCAGCCCCTCGGCTCTCCTCCTTCAGAGAAGCTGACACGGGCAAATCACCTACTCTGGAAGGCTGTTGTTCTGCTAGCCCTGCGCGGTGCGGGCGATGGATCTGCTAGAAGTCAAGGACAAGGCGCCGCCAGAAACCATCACCGTCGACACAGACGGCAAGAAAACCAAGGCCTCCAATCCGGCTTACGACAGCTGGATCGTGAAGGACCAGCAGGTGTTGAGCTACCTGCTCAGATCCTTGTCGAAGGACATACTGACCCAGACTGTTGGGCTGAACCACGCAACAGAGGTATGGGCGCTGATTACCTCCATCTTCTCGTCGCGATCCAAGTCGAACTTGGCGCATCTGCGTGGAGAACTAGGCAACACCAAGAAGGAGAACATGACCGCCGACGAGTACATCGGCAAGATGAGAGGCTTCGCCACCGAGCTGGTGGCCGCAGGCCGCACCATTGAAGAAGATGAGCTGGTGTAATTCATCCTCAACGGCCTCAACGACGACTACACCTCTCTCGTGTCTGCCGTCAATGCCATGGAGACCTGCTCGATAAGCGAACTCCATGCCATGTTATCTGCTCATGATGTTCGTCAGACTAGACTGTCAAGAGGCCGCAAGGGTATGAATCCTCGGCGAACACCACGCATCGTGGCCGTGGTGGTGGCGGCTACAACAACTACAACAACTACAAGAACAAGAACCAGCGCGGTGGCTACACCAACTACAACCACGAGGACAACCGTGGTTAGTACTATGACCGTGGTGATGATGGTGGTCGCCGCAGTGGACATGGTCAACGTGGCGGCCGTGGCGGGCGTGCTCCCGCTCCCTTTAGCAACGTCACCTGCCAGATCTGCAAGAAGTACGGGCATGTTGTAGGCGCGTGCTGGTGGCGTTATGAAGACAACAACGACACCTATGAGGACAAGGGCGACTACAACAAGGGCACCAATGCCGCCTATGCCTATGGGGTCGATACCAACTGGTATCCTGATTCCGGAGCAACGGACCACATCACCGGCAACTTGGAGCAACTCATGATCCGCGACAAGTACCATGGCAAGGACAAGATCCACACTGCCAATGGTGAAGGTATGCACATTAGTAACATTGGTCATTCATTTATTCAAACCCCTCATCGTGATCTTCACCTCAAAAACATTCTTCATGCTCCTAGTGCGACTAAAAACTTACTCTTTGTCCATAAACTTGCTGTTGATAATAATGCTTTCATTGAATTTCATCCTTGGTATTTTTTGATTAAGGACCAAGCAACGAGGAAAATTCTTCTTAGAGGTCGTTGTGAAGGTGGCCTCTACCCCATCATATCATCATCTATGTCCAAGTCAAGAATCAAGCAAGTTTGTGCTGCTGTCAAGCCCACCTCTTCAAGGTGGCATAGTCGTTTAGGTCATCCGTCCCATAGGATTGTTCAACATGTTCTGGATAAATTTTGTCTTCCATATTCCAAGGATTCTTGTAGTGAAACTATTTGTGATTCATGTCAAAAAGCCAAAAGTCATCAACTTGCTTACCCAATCTCAACAAGTGTATCTACCGTCCCTTTGCAACAAGTTTTTCTTATGTTTGGGGTCCTGCATCCACTTCTGTAGGACGTCAAAATTACTATGTGAGTTTTATTGATGATTTTAGCAAATTTACATGGATTTATTTGCTCGAAAAGGAATCAAATGTTTTTGATGTATTCCAAAATTTCATGAATCTTGTTGAACGAAAATTTGAGAGAAAAATTGTCACCATGCATGCAAACCGATTGGGGAGGAGAATATGAGAAATTAAATACCTTCTTTCAAAAACTTGGCATCTCACACCTTGTTTCATGTCCTCATGCCCATCAACAAAATGGGTCAACAGAAAGAAAACACCATCATATAGTAAAAGTTGGACTTGCCCTTCTTGCTAATGCCTCTATGCCCCTCAAGTTTTGGGATGTGGCTTTTCTTACCGCCACATACCTCATTAATCTCATACCAAGTCGTGTCATTGATAAACTAAGCCCTACCGAAAAACTCCTCGGACCACACCAGATTACAAATCACTTCGTGTTTTTGGCTGTGACTGTTGGCCAAACTTGCGCCCCTACAACGGTCGAAAATTGTCCTATCGTTCCAAGCAATGTGTGTTCCTAGGCTATAGCCCACGACACAAAGGTGTCAAGTGCCTTGACATCTCCACAGGCCGAGTTTATATCTCCAGAGATGTGGTTTTTGATGAGGAAGTGTTTCATTTTCCCTCTACACCCCAATGCCGGAGCTCTCCTACGGAAGGAATTCTTCTCCTTCCCAACCATCTTCCACACACTGGGGTGCGAATAATGATGAACCTTTGACTAATGACAACTCACCATTACCTGCTCTTAGCACTTTGCAGCCTCCTGCAGAAAATTTGGAGCAAAATGATGAAGATTTGAGCCAAAACGGAGAAGAAAATGGGCATGATTCCATGCCAGAAAATGACAGCACGGGGCTCGAGGATGATAGCGAATCTGGCGATGATCCCGGTCCTGACAGCGGCGCCGATCCCGAGGACGATCCTGTCCCCTCTGCCGGTGTGTCAGCCGACGCAGAAAACGCGTCGCCCGCCTCCTCCGCGACGGGCGAATCCCGTGCCTCCACGCGGCACGGTCCGACAGGCGGGCCATCCATCTGGTCCCTCCACGACCACAACCAGCCAAACCAGCGGGCCCTAGGCTGCCACACGGCAGCTGCCCACTCGACGTGGCCGTCCCCGCCGACAGCCGACACCCCAGGCGCCAGGATCCTCTGCGGCGTGTGCCCTGTAGCTCCTCCTGCAGCGAGAACTCGCCTTTAAAAAGGTATATCACAACCAAAGAAATGGACTGATGGTACTGTTCGGTACAATTTTTGTGTACCACAGGTGAACCCAATACTTTGTGTGAAGCACTTGATCACCTTGAATGGCGCATGGCAATGGATGAAGAATTTGCTGCACTTCCGAAAAACCAAACTTTGGCACTTGGTTCCCTCTCACCACGGTAACAAAAATGTTATTGATTGCACATGGGTTTACAGAATCAAGAAAAATGCTGATGGCTCCATTGATCGCTATAAAGCTCGGTTAGTAGCAAAAGGGTTTAAACAAAGATATGGTATTGACTATGAGGACACCTTTAGCCCTGTTGTTAAAGCTGCTACCATTCGTCTAGTTTTGTCTATCTCTGTTTCCAGGGGTTGGAGCCTTCGGCAACTTGATGTCAAGAATGCGTTTGACATGGGTGTACATCTCGGGTACCCTATCATGAGGGTACCTGGTGCACGTAACGACTAAGGCCCAATATCGAAGAGCCTACTCGAAGCCCAAGACAAGAGGCCCAAGAAGATGGAGTACCCTCCAAGACTAGACATAGGCATAGTCGGTTTAGGCTTTCCTTACGTGTAAACTAGGTCGGTTACAAACTCCCGAGACCCAGCCTATTTAAAGGCTGGGAGGGGTACCGATCTGGGACCAAGCCATACTCGAACCACCAAAGCTCTTGCGAGATCATCAACTCGCCGGAGCTCCCCTGTAATCGCATAATCCACAATCAATACCAGACAAGCAGGAAGTAGGGTCTTTACCTCCACCCGAGGGGCCTGAACCTGGGTAAATCTTTGCCTCTGCTTGTCAGCCGACGAAACTACCAGTACTACCACGTTTCTCCCCATAATCTCAACCCTAGGTCCTTAACCATGGGATTTGATGAGGGTACACCTCGTCAATTGGCGCCGTCTGTGGGAAAGAATAGTGCTGGACTCGCGGTTTCTTCGGTTCCATCGGAAAACGGCGACTCGCCGATCGGATCTACAAACGGCAACTCGCCGGCTGCATCGACAAACCAGAACTCGCCGACTCAGGCGGCACACGGCAACTCGCCGGCTCACTCGACAAACGGCAACACGCCAGCTTCACCCGCAAAAAGCACATCGGATCCTCTGATGGATTTCGAGCCACACTCGCCAGGATTCCAGGAGGCCTTCTCCGATCTCGAGTCAGGTTTGGGTTTAACCGTTGGTTCGTTCAATTTTTTCGTCAACAAGCTTGGTGTGCAGGACTTGACGGATCCACGCCAACTCGCGACTTTCGCACCCGAGGCTCCATCGGTTGCGGCTCCTTCGACTGCGGATCTTTCCACTGCGTCCATACCATCGTCGACCCTCCAAGCTTGTTCGTCTGCAACAACCATGTCCACACGAGAGATGCGCGAGCTCATTGAAGAACTCCAGGGCGAGGAGGCCGAATCAGCATACCGCACAAACGATCCCGAGCTGGATCTCCCACTCGAGGATAGTTTCGACTGCGGGATCTCCCTCAGCGACTTCGACGACCTGAAACTCATATCGACAACCACGTCGACTCCGAGATCTGCGCCAACAACAACCTCGACTTCGAGACTCATAACAACCTCGCCGACGCCGAGATGGGCATAGGCGACGAAGACGTCGACTGCGAGATCCGTCCAGACGAACCACTCGATGAACATACAGGCTCAGACATGAGCCTCGATGAAGATGTCGAGTCCATGACGGGACTCGAAAGTACATACATATGCCCTCGGGTCATACCCCAACAGGTCTATGTGCCATCGCCGCAGAAACATCAGAAACTGCGGCCAGTCGCAGGCCTACAGAATTCCCGTGCACAGTCACTATGCCGGACGGAGCCACAACCCTCACAATCACTGCTGAGATGGCAGCAAAAGCAGATAAAGTTATCAAGGAGTGCACAATGATGCCAGCAGACGCAACACAAGAAGAGATGTTGACCTTCCAGTACTTCAACTGGCAGGAGTCACTTCGACTGAAGCAGATAAGAGCCACACTCGAAGAACGCAAAAAGCAAGCTAGCTTGTCGAGTGCGCGCAGAAGACAGCTCTCCCTGAGCTCCACCGGGCGAGCAGACACAGACCAGATCAAGGTTGTCACACCTCTCGCCAGGCGAGAAGGCGGCACTCACCCGCAACTTAGGCAACTCCTTCATGACATACGACGAGGAAGGACTGCCGGTGCCCAAAACAGCAGCAGGTGCTCTCTACACCGCTGCAGCATACCTGGAGGCAATCAAGCCCCCAGCGGATGACCCCAACGCAAAACTACACCGCCAACAGATCAAATCACTCGCCTTAGCTGCAAAGGCCATACGCCAAGTTCCAAGAACTCCAGGTGGGAGTCGAGACCGTGCCCTAGTCGACGCACCTCGGGAAGAGCATAATCACAGTGGTCGTCGCCACCACTCGAAGGAAAGAAGCGGCTCGCGAAGGCGCAGGTCCAGGAGCAGATCACGCAGATCTTACAGTAGCGACTCATACTCTGATCGAGAGCCTGAGCCACATGGAGCTCTGTGCTTCACTCGACGCGTCCGCGAGACACGGATGCCCAAAGGATTCAAACTCACATCCGAACAGCCCAAGTACACGGGTCGACAGGAACCTTCCGGGTGGCTGGAAGATTACAGGCTGGCAGTTGCGTGCGGGGCACCAACACTACAGCCATGCAGTACATACGACTCATGCTCGAAGGCACAGCTCGCGACTGGCTCAAGGCCCTACCTCCATCAACATACGACTCGTGGGATCACTTCCGCAGGGATTTCGTCAAAAACTTCGAGCCTCTATGTGAGCGCCCGAAAACATTCGAGGAGCTGCGGGCCTGCGTTCAGCGTTCAGACGAAACGTTGAGGTCATACATCAGACGATGGACTGAGATACGTAACTCAGTTGGAGTGGTTTCAGAAGATATGGCCATGGATGCTTTCGTCATGGGCCTCGCCAGGCGAGACTTCAAAGAAGCACTTGGCCGCCAAAAGCCAAAATCTGTAGCCCACCTCTTGCAGATCGCGACTGAGTGGGCAGATGGAGAGGATATGGCACGCACCACACGCGGGTCCTCACCCCGTGACAAACATGAGAATAGCAGTCGAAGCCATAGAGACTCGTACAGAGACGACCGAAGGCGCAAACGTTCAAAACGTCATTACGACGATGACAGACCCGAATTCATGGCGGCTGGGTTCTCCACACCCCGCAATGATCAGGACAGAAGCGACCGACGGTCGGAAGATCGGCGAGACAGTCGAGATGATCGTCGAGACAGCCAACGCAGTGATAGCTACAAGAGGAAGGATTGGCGCAAGTCACGGGCACAATCTGAGCGATCATTCGAAGAAAAGATGGACGCTGATTGCAGATTCCACCTGTACAAGGGGGACGATGGAAAACTGCGATCCAACCACTCGATGAGAAACTGCAGGGAGTTCGACCAAATGGCGACTGATTACGTAAATCGCAGAAAGGCAGCAGCCGCACAAGCACCTGCACCCGTGCCTCAGCCAAACAACGTGCCTGTTCTGATGGCACCACCTCCACCACCACAGCCTGCCCCAGGCGGAAATCTCGCGGGTGCCATACAGCCCGTGCCTCGGGTGGACGAACCACAGTACCCTCCGCCCCAAGGGCAGATGTACATGATACAGAAAGGTCGACCTTCCAACAGGGAGCAAAAACTTCGCACTCGACAGGTAAACATGGCGGTCATGTCACCTCCTGCGGTAACAGAATACTTGAAGGAGCCGAAACTACAATAAGCTTCAGCAAAGAGGACCACCCTCCATCGGTTGTTCGACCAGGGCACTCTGCTCTGGTACTCGACGCGCAAATTGGAGGCTACGCCATGTCCAAGGTCTTCATGGATGGTGGGAGCGGCATAAACATCATCTTCGCAGATACGCTCCGCAAAATGAACAGGTCAGTCGAAAACCTGCCAAGATCTTCAAATACCTTCCACGGTATCGTTCCAGGGAAAGCAATAAGCCCAGAGGGCACCATACAACTCGACGTACGTTCGGGGACAAGCACCACTTCAGGACAGAGTCGATTGAGTTCGAAGTGGTCGACTGGAAGTCACAATACCATGCTATACTTGGACGCCCGACGTTCGCTCGATTCATGGCGGTGCCACATTATGCATACCTCCAGCTGAAGATGCCTGGACCAAAAGGAGTAATCACAGTCAAGGGGAACTTCCAAAAGTCTGACTCTTGCGACCGAGAATTCAGCAAAATCTCTGAGATGTTTGGCATGGAAGCAACACTCGCTGATCTAGCGGTCTCCAACGATCGAACACTTATGCCAGAGCACAAAAAGGTGGCAGTCGACAGAGCATTCAGTGCCACCAACGACACAAGATCGCATCAGGTGCACCCGACTGACCCGACCAAGACAGTCAATGTCTCGTCGAGTCTGCCTATCGCATAGGAAAGCGCGCTCGTCGAATTCCTCCGTGAGAACTGGGATATATTTGCATGGTGTCCAGCAGACATGCCAGGTATTCCCAGGGAATTCGCCGAGCACTCTCTCCAGCTACTTCCAGGTGCTAAACCAGTCAAACAAACAATGCGCCGCATATCCGGCCCAAAAAGAACTGCAGTCGAAGCCGAAGTCGACAGGCTACTCGCAGCAGGATTCATCAGAGAGATCAAGAAATCACAATGGGTGGCCAACCCCGTACTTGTAGAGAAGAAGCATACAGACATCCTGCGGATGTGTGTAGATTTTACAGCACTCAATAAGTGCTGTCCAAAGGATCACTTTCCACTACCTCGAATCGACCAGATCGTCGACTCCACCGCCGGGTGCGCTCGCTTGTCCTTCCTGGATGCTTACTCGGGTTACCACCAGATAAGGATGAAGGAAGAGGATGAAGAAAAAACGGCGTTCATAACCCCACTCGGGGTCTACTGCTACACCACAATGCCTTTCGGGCTCAAAACGCAGGCGCAACCTATCAGCGCATGATGCAAGATTGCCTCAAGAAGCAGATTGGGCGAAACGTCCAGGTCTATGTAGATGACATCGTCATCACCACAAGAGAAGAAAGCACGCTACTCGATGACTTGCGAGAGACATTCGCAAACCTCAAACGCTTCCACATCAAGCTCAACCCGAAGAAGTGCACGTTCGGCGTGCCAGCCGGGCAACTCCTCGGGTATCTAGTCTCAGCTCGAGGAATCGAGGCGGACCCGGAGAAAATACAGGCCATCTTGACGATGCAAAGGCCTTCAAAGCTCCACGACGTGCAAAAGTTGGCGGGTAGAGTAGCAGCACTCAGTCGATTCATCAGCAAGCTAGGCGAAAAAGCACTCCCGTTCTATCGACTGATGAAGAAGGCAGATAAGTTCGAGTGGACGCCAGAAGCCGAAGCAGCCTTCACGGACCTCAAGCGAGTCCTCACAAGCCCTCCAATCCTCGTAGCACCAAGGGAACGCGAGCCACTATACCTATATGTCTCTGCAACTAATAGGGTGGTGAGCACTGTTCTGTGGTCGAACGCAGAGAGGAGGGACACGCCCAAAGCATACAACGTCCAGTCTATTACTTGAGTGAAGTGCTCTCCACATCAAAGCAGCGGTACCCGCACTATCAGAAGCTGGCACGCCGTGTTCATGTCCTCAAGGAAGCTGACGCATTACTTCTCCGAGCACCCGATCACTGTAATCAGCACTTCAGGGATCGGGGACATCCTCACAAACCCCAATGCAACTGGGCGAGTAGCAAAATGGCTCATCGAGCTAGCACCAAGAGACATCAAGTATGATTACCCGAAGGCCATCAAAGCACAAGTTTACCCGACTTCCACACCGAGTGGATTGAAGCTCAGCTCCCAGGAGCACCAGATGTGTCCAATTCCTGGACCATGTACTTTGATGGCTCGAAGAAAAACGAAGGCGCAGGCGCAGGTGTCATCCTCATATCACCAAAAGGCGACAAGCTCCGCTACATCCTGCAAATGGGATTCGAGTTCCCATCCAATAACGAAGCAGAATATGAGGCTCTGATCCATGGCATGAGGATGGCAAAGCACTCGGGTGCACTCGACTGATGATCTACGGCGACTCGAATTGGTGGTGCAGCAAACAATGAAGGCTTGTGACGCAATCGCAGATAACATGATCGCCTACCGTGACTGTACAACATCATGGAGGGCAGCTTCGAAGGCTGCGAGTTGCGGCACATAGGGCGTGAAAGCAATGAAGAAGCAGATAAGTTAGCCAACATTGGTGCGACCAAAGCACCAGTGCCACCTGGTGTCTTCTTCGAGCGCATCGAGCACAGATCAATCAAAAAGAAGCGGCAACTCCCATCAGCCGCACCAGCCAAGAGCAAAACACCTAGCACAGAGGACCCACCAGTCGAGGTACTCCTCATCGAGCCAACTTGGACTCAACCCTTCCTCGCATACATACTCCGCGGCGAGGTACCCGAAGACTTCACAGAGTCAAGACGCGTCACTCGACGATCTAAAGCATACACTGTCATCAACGGTGAACTTTACAAACGCAGCATATCAGGTATGTTCCAGCGTTGCATAGCATTTGAAGATGGCCAAGCCATCCTTCGTGATATTCATGCAGGTACTTGCGGGCATCACGCCAGCAGTCGATCACTCGTAGCCAAAGCCTTTCGCGCAGGCTTCTACTGGCCCACAGCACTCAAAGACGCGGAGGACATAGTCAAAAGGTGCATCGGCTGCCAAAAATTCGCCACAAAGCCGCACGCACCCGCATCGGCGTTGAAGACAATACCATTGGCCTGGCCTTTCGCCCAGTGGGGGCTCGATATGGTTGGGCCACTCAAAAAATCCTCCCATGGAGGGCATACTCACCTTCTGGTGGCGGTCGACAAGTTCACCAAGTGGATTGAAGCAGTACCCATCACAAGTTCGACTGCCACTACAGCAGTCAATTTCATAAAATCCATCATATACCGCTTTGGTGTGCCAATAGCATCATCACTGACAACGGTACAAACTTCACGGCTGAGGAATTCAAATCCTTCTGCAAAGAGCAAGATATCACGCTCAATTATGCATCTGTGGCGCACCCGCAATCAAACGGCCAAGTCGAAAAGGCCAATGGGCTTGTGACGAGTGGAATCAAGAAGCGCCTCCTGGTGCCACTCAAAAGGGCTGCGGGTGCTTGGGTAGAAGAGCTCCCGTCTGTGCTATGGAGCCTACGCACAACACCCAACGCCTCAACGCAATTCACTCCATTCTTCATGGTCTACGGCGCAGAGGCAATCCTGCCATCAGACGTAAGGTTCAACGCACCAAGTCGAAGCATACAATGAAGAAGATGCAGATGAGCACTCGAAGATGCAGTCGACTTGCTCGAAGAAGCACGCAAACAGCGCTAGCACGCACAGCTGTCTACCAGCAAGATCTACGCAACTATCACAGCCGTCGACTGCGTACCAGGTCCTTCGAGGTGGGTGACTTGGTACTTCGACTGAAGCAAAAGAAGGTGCATAAACTTGCTTCTCCATGGGAAGGACCCTTCATCATCACCGAGGTCATAGGTGGTGGAGCATACAGACTGAAGCATGCGAAGACCGGCGAACTCTCCACAATCCTTGGAACGTTGCGCAGCTGCGCCGTTTCTATGCTTAGATTGCTCAGTCGCATAATGTAATAGGCTCATATGTCGGATGGCTGCAGGTTTCAGACGCGCTCTTTTCCTTACCAGGGTACCTAAGGGGACTGGAAGGTTTTTAATGAGGCGGCCTGCAGCCTAACATTCATAAATGGAATATAGTCAATAAATTCCTCATACTTTTCTGCTTACTACTCGCATATTATCAGCACAAACTTAGCCTCACCCGTATGCTCGGGGGCTGAGCTCTCAAACATAAAAGCTTTCGCTCCTTCAAACATAATACTCAGCCACACTCGAATACTCGGGGGCTGGATCACAAAGGAAAAAGTTGCTCAACCCCAATCAATCACTCGGGGGCTGAGCCTGCAGGCATAAGTTGAAGCTTCAACTCTCATAAAATTCATAACCTCACTCGAGCACTCGGGGGCTATGTAATTCATGATCTATGTAAACTGTTTTTCATAAACCCCACTCGATACACTCGGGGGCTGCATACATACAAGTGAACAAATATGTACTAAGTGGCAAATTTACACTCGGGGGCTGTTCCCTATACATAAATACCCTAATCTTCTGGTTCATCCTTTGCTGGAAGAACAGGGCCCATAAGTTGCGCTTGATAGCAATCAACCAATGTCCTCGCGTGATCGAATGTTTCGTCAAGATTCGACTGGGACAAAGACGATCCAGGCACGGGTGGACGTAGCTGCAAATTTGGACGTTGACTTCGGAGATACGCCATGGTTGCGTTGGCACCGTCCACAAGCTTCTGGGTGATGAAGCCTCGAATGGAACCTGTTGACCGGAAGAGATCGAGCAACGCGTGGATTCCTTGAGGTTGTGGCCCAGTCGGAAAAACCATCTGGTTGATTCGACTGAAGGCCGACCTGCACAATTCAAGAAGCATAGTGCTCCGCCACACCCGATCTTGCAGAGTCGCAGTATGCGTGCTCGGTGCTTGTCCAATCGAAAGTGCTGGCGGCCAGTCGTGGGTTCGTCAGTTGCCATGTTCAACTGCTCATCCACGCGAGCCTGCTCCGCCTGGAAATCTTGAACAAAACCTGCAACAACACAAGTTGGGTGAACAAAAAAGAACAGGCTGTGAACTCATAAGATCAAGGCAGTCATGCTTACACTCGAGCTGTCTGTTCACGATCTCCATCTCGCCAAGCACATACTCCTCCCGTTGGGTGGGTAAAGCAGGCCTTGCCCTCATCCTTTCCAGCTCGCTTCGGGCACTCGCCAGTTCCTGCTCCTGTTTCGCAAGTCGAGCCTTCATATAACGTATTACCGCGGCATCGTTTGACGCCTGAGCTCGAGATCGAGAAGGGGTATGATGCCGCGACGAACTGGATGAAGTGGCGGCTGGCCGTTTCTGTTCCAAGCATCATAAAAGTTTCATGAGAAACTAGTCACAAAGCTCAGACGAGCAACAACATACAGCTTTACAAACAGAATCATAACGAGGAACATAAATTCATACAAAGGTAGCAAAAGCACATGCATACTCGCATGGTCATAAGTTTAATTACAAGACATCAAAGGCGCGGCTGCCCTACTTCTCAGACATTGACTCTGACCTAGCCCTACTCGCACGAGCGGCGACCTCTTCTGCCCGGCGCTCCATGGTGGCCATAAAAGTTTCAGCCAACTTTGCGGCTGGCTCGTTCAAATGCTTTAGGGACACCAATTTCCCGCCAGGCTTACGAGGGAAAGCAGACAGAGCGGCTTCGAAGTCACCCTCTATCCCATGACCTAAAAGGAGTTTGAGGGTGGTCTCTGAGCCGCGTACCGTCAAAGCGCGAGCAAAGTTCGTCATAGTCGAAGTTCCCGGGCCCAGGACGTCTGCGAAGCCATCCACAGTCGAAGGAGGTTGGCTGGAGGGGAACACATCCTTGAACACGGCGCCGAGCGTGCTCGTAGATTTGGCGAGTGCGTCCTTGGCT
Source organism: Poa pratensis (assembly GCA_947311845.1). Classification (NCBI taxonomy): domain Eukaryota; kingdom Viridiplantae; phylum Streptophyta; class Magnoliopsida; order Poales; family Poaceae; genus Poa; species Poa pratensis. The sequence continues at coordinate 20,088,485 of CAMZMU010000080.1, forward strand.
TGGGTAGAGACGACATCCAGGTCGCCGATTGCGCGGTCAAGGGACAAATCGACACTCGGTTGATCTACAGGTGTCGATGCCCCAACAGCTCCTTCAAAAAAGCAGAAGTAACAAAAAATGTTACATACTATTCAGTGGCAAAAGAAGTAGGCAAAAAGTGAAAGGCTCGACTCACCGCCTACGTCTCGGGTGAGGCTCGCCAGGCGCTCAGCATAATTCTTCTCGCGCAAAGCGGCGGAGTCCTTGGCATCATCCAAGGCCTTCTTCGACTCCTCGCGCTCCTTGGCGAGTGTCTCTTCTAACTCTTTAACCCGAGATTCAGCGTTGCCTTGTCACCTGAGATAGATGGGCAGATGTCATTCACAATCGACAAGGCAAAGACTTACAGAAACCCAAGATACTTACGGGTGAGCTGCTCCATAACAGCGCGCAGATTATCCCTCTCCTGTTCAACCTGGACAAATGCTTTACCTGATTCCACCAGGTTGAGGTAGAAGGGCTGCACGCACACGAAACCAACATAAGCTATACACAAATAGGTCCAGAAGGAAGACTCGACAAAAAGACACTTACGTGTTCAATCCAAGGGCGGGCTTGGCAGCAGAAGTTCCAATTTGCGGAGTCGATGTACTCGCAATATTGGCAGCCTCAATGGAAGTGGTCGTGGCTATTGTTTTCACAACCTCAGCCGCAACAGGAGAGGCTTCAGGCTGATCTGGAGTCGAGGCTCTCACGGTTGGAGGAGTTGGAGGTCGCACAGTCTCGGCACTACAAGTGACCGAAAGGCATACAACATAAGCAAAAGTACATAACTCACAAAAAATATTATTAAGTGCAAAAAGGAGCAAACCTGTGCTCTTCTTCATCCTCAGTGTCGAGCTCGTCAAAGTTTGGGCCTCCAAAAGGTAGCTGCCCACTCGACTGAGGAGGAGGAGGAGCCGAGCTCAAAGGACTCACGTCCAAGGGAGCAGCTGTGGTCGTAGGAGACGGAGCTGAGTTTCCATCATCCCTCACATCCGATTCCCTCGCGGGTGAGCTCGTGGAAGAAGACAAAACTTGGGCTGCCCGACGGCGCTTGCGAAGAGGAACCTCGCTAACATCCTCACTCGCGGCTCCTTGCCCTGTGCTTCCTCTACCCCTTCCTCTTCAACCTCTTCTGTGGGTGAAGTGGTAGCCGAAGGTAAAGGCGATTCATCCCCTCCCTTCGCTTCTACTGTCACCTCTGTTTCATAAGTTGGCCCATCTTCGGGAAGAGGAGGAAGAGTGGAGGTAGTCGAGTGGCCCTGCATACAAGATATAGCAGTCGAAAGTCAAAAAGATGCACAGAAGGATAACAAAAACAGAAGATCATATACTCGAAAGATTCACTAACCTCTGGCAAAGGCTTTTCAGCCCCATAAGGATCGACTGGGCAGTCGACGTTGCAGGGCTCGCTCTGTTTGTACTGGTGATGGACCGCACATGTGTCACCAGTTCACTCCTCGACAGCTCCTCCTTGCTCATTCGAGTGGAGTCGAGGGGACCTTCGTACTCCCACATTGGGTGGGCACGAGCGCGGAGTGGCCATACCCGCATCTTCACAAAGGTGGCAATCAGATGCACACCCGTGATGCTGTTCAGGAGCCCTCCAATTGTCTCCAGCATAGGCGCTGCTTCCGCCACTTCTTCAGTCGAAAGCTCATGGTCCCAGGCTTTCGTCCTAGCGGCTATACCAGCAGTCGAAAATGCTGGGGCCACATTTTGGTCCACTTGCACATAGAACCACCTCTTCCTCCACCCCTGCGCCGAGTCGACTGGCTTCAGGGCGAAGTACCGGGTGTCGCTGCGCACTTGGATCTGCAGGCCTCCGACTGGTAGGTTCGGCCACCTCGGTTGTTTGGCCGGACCATGAAGATGGACTTCCATAATGCCCAACTCGGAGCAACACCCAAAAAACACTCGCACAGCGTGATGAAACACGCAATGTGCAGAATACCGTTCGGGGTGAGATCATGGATCTGCACCCCGTAGGCAAAAAGCAAACCTCGCACAAAATCATGGAGGGGGAGCGAGAAACCCCTAGGCAAAAACTCCGCGAAACAGACGCGCTCGTTAGCGCGAGGCTCGGGAAGTACCTCCTTGGGCGAAGGTGCGCGGACGAGGAGTTGGTCGGAAGGTGGCAGCAATCCTTCCTCGCGCAGCTTGTCCAGCTGCGCTCCTTCAGGGTGGATTTCATCCAATCCCCATTGGTCTTCTTGAGGTCGACGGCGGCCGCAGATGTGCTAGCCGCAATCTTCTTCCCCTTCTTCGCCGCCGCATCGGGCGCGGCGGCAGCAGTCGAGGCGGAGCGCTTGTTGCCCGCTGCTTTCTTCATCGTCAACGAGCAGGTGGGAGAGCGCGCAAAGCTTTAGCGCAGGAGCAATGGAGGCAGAGCGCGAGGAAGACGATGGAACAGGGGCGGCGCGCAGAGCAAATGGCAGGTAAAAAACAAATGCCAGCGCCGTTCCCCTATTTACCACAAGACAAAAGCAATCACAGCCATTCAGATCCAAATCGTGCGTTACGCACGCAATCTGACCGTACACGTGGCAAACGCGGAGGGCAACCGTCGCCGGCCACTCCGCCCACTACGCACGTAAAAAGAGGAGCCATCATCACGCTTGCGGAAAAAGTGGGCCCGTATAGTCAAATCAAGTCCAAACGGCACCGTCTTCGGTCAGCTCTGCACAAATGGGCCCACATACGTGTCACGTCCCATCAATCGCAGCATAACGCACGCCACGCGTGTCAGAAATCGCAGTCGAAATAAACGTCATCCCTGACGTCATTGAAGCATCTGTTCAGAAAATACGTTCGAGTATGCTCAACGCATATTGGTCACTCGATTGCCCTGATTAGTTCGGGTGTGACAAAACTTTCTTAAGGCAAAATTGGTCACTCGACCGTTCCTTCGACTAAGTCATATTACTCCCATCGGGAGCGTGTTCAAAAAATTCTTCGACTGAAGATGCTTAGGACAATGATTGAGATTATCCTCCATTTACAAGTAATACAGCATAATCTCGGGGGCTACTCCCATCGGGAGCACTGTCGTGCACCCGATAGAATTATGGCACAAATTTCTTCGATTAACATATGCAGAGTAAGAAGTTTTTGAGATTATCCTCCATTGCAAAGCAATAAAGCACAATCTCGGGGGCTACTCCCATCGGGAGCGCTGTCGCGCACCCGATAGCATAACAGCAAATATCAGTCGACAAAGGGCATGACTCGTCCAACAAAGTTCAGAAATCATACTCGAAACATTCCCGAGTTGCGTCCGTCGCAAATACCTCGGATGCTGCACGCATAGTGCAAAGGTAAGACCCGCCGAACTTTCGAGCTGGGCTAAGGACCGTTCCAGCAACGTCAATCCTTACTTTCCGTGTCAGCAGACATGATGAAAAATCCCGACGGACGCGTTGGGTAAAATTCAAAGTTATACTGCAGATCGACTCAGTAAGACCTCAGCGGCCTAGTCGAATCTGACCAGTTTGTTCCAGATTCGAGTCCGGGGACTCGAGTTTGATTGAAAGCTAGTAAGGTTTTACCCGAATGTGTAGTTAACCAGTCCCGATCCGTCGAGTGTACTGGGCCTGCTAAGCTATTATCCCTTGATCATCATAAAACACAGTCGATGAGATACTCGACATAGCCAAACGTGTGCTATTCATACAGGAATTCCAAATTTATATACAGAATACAAAGCATATGACGTGCACTTACGAAAGAGTCCATGCCCGATTCTTCGAGTCAGCCAAGTACTCGGGGGCTACTGACATGGGTATACATATCGGGTACCCTATCATGAGGGTACCTGGTGCACGTAACGACTAAGGCCCAATATCGAAGAGCCTACTCGAAGCCCAAGACAAGAGGCCCAAGAAGATGGAGTACCCTCCAAGACTAGACATAGGCATAGTCGGTTTAGGCTTTCCTTATGTGTAAACTAGGTCGGTTACAAACTCCCGAGACCCAGCCTATTTAAAGGCTGGGAGGGGTACCGATCTGGGACCAAGCCATACTCGAACCACCAAAGCTCTTGCGAGATCATCAACTCGCCGGAGCCCCTGTAATCGCATAATCCACAATCAATACCAGACAAGCAGGAAGTAGGGTCTTTACCTCCACCCGAGGGGCCTGAACCTGGGTAAATCTTTGCCTCTGCTTGTCAGCCGACGAAACTACCAGTACTACCACGTTCTCTCCCCATAATCTCAACCCTAGGTCCTTAACCATGGGATTTGATGAGGGTACACCTCGTCAATTGGCGCCGTCTGTGGGAAAGAATAGTGCTGGACTCGCGGTTTCTTCGATTCCGTCAGACACGGCGACTCGCCGATCGGATCTACAAACGGCAACTCGCCGGCTGCATCGACAAACCAGAACTCGCCGACCCAGGCGGCACACGGCAACTCGCCGGTTCATTCAACAAACGGCAACACGCCAGCTTCACCCGCAAAAAGCACATCGGATCCTCTGATGGATTTCGAGCCACACTCGCCAGGATTCCAGGAGGCCTTCTCCGATCTCGAGTCAGGTTTGGGTTTAACCGTTGGTTCGTTCAATTTTTTCTGTCAACAAGCTTGGTGTGCAGGACTTGACGGATCCCACGCCAACTCGCTACTTTCACACCCGAGGCTCCATCGGTTGCGGCTCCTTCGACTGCGGATCTTTCACTGCGTCCATACCATCGTCGACCGTCCAAGCTTGTCCGTCTGTAACAACCATGTCCACCCGAGAGATGCGCGAGCTCATTGAAGAACTCCAGGGTGAGGAGGCCGAATCAGCATATCGCACAAACGATCCGAGCTGGATCTCCCACTCGAGGATAGTTTCGATGCGGGATCTCCCTCAGTGACTTCGACGAACCTGAAAACTCATATCGACAACCACGTCGACTCTGAGATCTGCGCCAACAACAACCTCGACTTCGAGACTCATAAACAACCTCGCCGACGCCGAGATGGGCATAGGCGACGAAGCGTCGACTGCGAGATCCGTCCAAACGAACCACTCGATGAACATACAAGCTCAGACATGAGCCTCGATGAAGATGTCGGTCCATGACGGGACTCGAAAGTACATACATATGCCCTCGGGTCATACCCCAACAGGTCTATGTGGCCATCGCCGCAGAAACATCAGAAACTGCGGCCAGCCGCAGGCCTACAGAATTCCCGTGCACAGTCACTATGCCGGACGGAGCCACAACCCTCACAATCACTGCTGAGATGGCAGCAAAAGCAGATAAAGTTATCAAGGAGTGCACAATGATGCCAGCAGACGCAACACAAGAAGAGATGTTGACCTTCCAGTACTTCAACTGGCAGGAGTCACTTCGACTGAAGCAGATAAGAGCCACACTCGAAGAACGCAAAAAGCAAGCTAGCTTGTCGAGTGCGCGCAGAAGACAGCTCTCCTTGAGCTCCACCGGCGAGCAGACACAAGACCCAGATCAAGGTTGTCACACCTCTCGCCAGGCGAGAAGGCGGCACTCACCCGCAACTTAGGCAACTCTTCATGACATACGACGAGGAAGGACTGCCGGTGCCCAAAACAGCAGCAGGTGCTCTCTACACCGCTGCAGCATACTGGAGGCAATCAAGCCCCCAGCGGATGACCCCAACGCAAAACTACACCGCCAACAGATCAAATCACTCGCCTTAGCCGCAAAGGCCATACGCCAAGTTCCAAGAACTCCAGGTGGGAGTCGAGACCGTGCCCTAGTCGACGCACCTCGGGAAGAAACATAATCACAGTGGTCGTCGCCACCACTCGAAGGAAAGAAGCGGCTCGCGAAGGCGCAGGTCCAGGAGCAGATCACGCAGATCTTACAGTAGCGACTCATACTCTGATCGAGAGCCTGAGCCACATGGAGCTCGTGCTTCACTCAACGCGTCGCGAGACACGGATGACCAAAGGATTCAAACTCACATCCGAACAGCCCAAGTACACGGGTCGACAGGAACCTTCCGGGTGGCTGGAAGATTACAGGCTGGCAGTTGCGTGTCAGCGGGGCACCAACACTACAGCCATGCAGTACATACGACTCATGCTCGAAGGCACAGCTCGCGACTGGCTCAAGGCCCTACCTCCCTCAACATACGACTCGTGAATCACTTCCGCAGGGATTTCGTCAAAAACTTCGAGCCTCTATGTGAGCGCCCGAAAACATTCGAGGAGCTGCGGGCCTGCGTTCAGCGTTCAGACGAAACGTTAAGGTCATACATCAGACGATGGACTGAGATACGTAACTCAGTTGGAGTGGTTTCAGAAGATATGGCCATGGATGCTTTCGTCATGGGCCTCGCCAGGCGAGACTTCAAAGAAGCGCTTGGCCGCCAAAAGCCAAAATCTGTAACCCACCTCTTGCAGATCGCGACTGAGTGGGCAATGGAGAGGATATGGCACGCACCACACGCGGGTCCTCACCCCGTGACAAACATGAGAAATAGCAGTCGAATGCATAGAGACTCGTACAGAGATGACAGAAGGCGCAAACGTTCAAAACGTCATTACGACGATGACAGACCCGAATTCATGGCGGCTGGGTTCTCCACACCCCGCAATGATCAGGACAGAAGCGACCGACGGTCGGAAGATCGGCGAGACAGTCGAGATGATCGGCGAGACAGTCGAGATGATCGTCGAGACAGCCAACGCAGTGATAGCTACAAGAGAAGGATTGCGCAAGTCACGGGCACAATCTGAGCGATCATTCGAAGAAAAGGTGGACGCTGATTGCAGATTCCACCTGTACAAGGGGGACGATGGAAAACTGCGATCCAACCACCACTACTAGGAAAACCCTTATAGGTAGGTTACATTCTATGGCGCACCCTTAATTGGTGCGCCACAGAATATATTTCTGTGAACACCAGGCTTGTGCGCCACAGAAAGTCACATTCTGTGGCGCACTGGCCAGGTGCGCCATAGAAAGTTACCCGGGGGGGTTAAAATTTGAAAAAAATAATTCTGTGGCGCACCTGGCACGTGCGCCACAGAAAGTTGACATTCTGTGGCGCACTGCCAGGTGCGCCACAGAAAGGTGACATTCTGTTTTTTCAAATCCCACCCCCCCCCACCCCCCCTGTGGATCGCCTTTTTAGTCTTGCAGGAATTAAAAGAAAATGATAAAAATTTCAATAAATAAAATCCTTTGACTTGTAGTTTTAGAGTGTCTTAGGTATAGAAATTTTGAAATATGAATTTTGCATACGACGTCGAAATAACGCAAATAATATGCAAAAAAAGCGTGAGAAAAATCAGTTCGAATCCACCCGGGTTTACCCGGTCAGCAATTCACAGATTTCTCAAATTCCAAAAGAAAAAAAGTTATTTCAAACAGACAATTTTTCGCAGCAAAATCAAAAAAAATTCAAAAAAAATTCAAAAAATCAAAATTCAAAAAAGATAAGAAATGTATAACAAAGAAGATTGTTGACTTCTCTTGACTTTCTTTATTTTTTTGGATTTTTTAGATTTTTTGAATTTTTTGGATTTTTGAAAAAATTTAAGTTTTTTGAATTTTTTTGGATCTTTTGAAACTTTTGAATCTCCTTTGAAAGTTTAGAAGTTTTTGAAAAATCTGAATTTAAAAACACACGTTTATAACATATACATAACATATTGCACATACAAGACTTAAGAGATACATATGATATATATATCAATAAGAACTTGAGTAGCACAAGGTAGGTGAAGTGGGTGGAACATAGAAGTTAAGCTTGCTAGGGTTGGAGCAATTTGAGGATGGGTGACCTAGCGGGAAGGTATCAGTTCAAAAAATTCAAAAAATCTGAAAATAATTCCAATAATAGGATTTTTCATATTATTTCATATTTTGATTTTTCTGATTTTTTTTTGAATTTTTTTAATTTTTTTTTCAGTTTTTGAATTTTTTCAGAATTCTGTGGCGCACCAGGCAGGTGCGCCACAGAAATGTGGATTTCTGTGGCGCACAGTGGCGCACCAGGCCAGGTGCGCCACAGAAAGTGGATTTCTGTGGCGCACGCCCATGGTGCGCCACAGAAGAAAAAAATTTAGTGGCGAGGATTCTGTGGCGCACCCAGCAATTCTGGGGGTGCGCCACAGAATCCATTTTTGGTGCGCCACTGATAAGGCTTTTCCTACTAGTGCACTCGATGAGAAACTGCAGGGAGTTCGACCAAATGGCGACTGATTACGTAAATCGCAGAAAGGCAGCAGCCGCACAAGCACCTGCACCCGTGCCTCAGCCAAACAACGTGCCTGTTCTGATGGCACCACCTCCACCACCACAGCCTGCCCCAGGCGGAAATCTCGCGGGTGCCATACAGCCCGTGCCTCGGGTGGACGAACCACAGTACCCTCCGCCCCAAGGGCAGATGTACATGATACAGAAAGGTCGACCTTCCAACAGGGAGCAAAAACTTCGCACTCGACAGGTAAACATGGCGGTCATGTCACCTCCTGCGGTAACAGAATACTTGAAGGAGCCGAAACTACAATAAGCTTCAGCAAAGAGGACCACCCTCCATCGGTTGTTCGACCAGGGCACTCTGCTCTGGTACTCGACGCGCAAATTGGAGGCTACGCCATGTCCAAGGTCTTCATGGATGGTGGGAGCGGCATAAACATCATCTTCGCAGATACGCTCCGCAAAATGAACAGGTCAGTCGAAAACCTGCCAAGATCTTCAAATACCTTCCACGGTATCGTTCCAGGGAAAGCAATAAGCCCAGAGGGCACCATACAACTCGACGTGACGTTCGGGGACAAGCACCACTTCAGGACAGAGTCGATTGAGTTCGAAGTGGTCGACTGGAAGTCACAATACCATGCTATACTTGGACGCCCGACGTTCGCTCGATTCATGGCGGTGCCACATTACATACCTCCAGCTGAAGATGCCTGGACCAAAAGGAGTAATCACAGTCAAGGGGAACTTCCAAAAGTCTGACTCTTGCGACCGAGAATTCAGCAAAATCTCTGAGATGTTTGGCATGGAAGCAACACTCGCTGATCTAGCGGTCTCCAACGATCGAACACTTATGCCAGAGCACAAAAAGGTGGCAGTCGACAGAGCATTCAGTGCCACCAACGACACAAGATCGCATCAGGTGCACCCGACTGACCCGACCAAGACAGTCAATGTCTCGTCGAGTCTGCCTATCGCATAGGAAAGCGCGCTCGTCGAATTCCTCCGTGAGAACTGGGATATATTTGCATGGTGTCCAGCAGACATGCCAGGTATTCCCAGGGAATTCGCCGAGCACTCTCTCCAGCTACTTCCAGGTGCTAAACCAGTCAAACAAACAATGCGCCGCATATCCGGCCCAAAAAGAACTGCAGTCGAAGCCGAAGTCGACAGGCTACTCGCAGCAGGATTCATCAGAGAGATCAAGAAATCACAATGGGTGGCCAACCCCGTACTTGTAGAGAAGAAGCATACAGACATCCTGCGGATGTGTGTAGATTTTACAGCACTCAATAAGTGCTGTCCAAAGGATCACTTTCCACTACCTCGAATCGACCAGATCGTCGACTCCACCGCCGGGTGCGCTCGCTTGTCCTTCCTGGATGCTTACTCGGGTTACCACCAGATAAGGATGAAGGAAGAGGATGAAGAAAAAACGGCGTTCATAACCCCACTCGGGGTCTACTGCTACACCACAATGCCTTTCGGGCTCAAAAACGCAGGCGCAACCTATCAGCGCATGATGCAAGATTGCCTCAAGAAGCAGATTGGGCGAAACGTCCAGGTCTATGTAGATGACATCGTCATCACCACAAGAGAAGAAAGCACGCTACTCGATGACTTGCGGAGACATTCGCAAACCTCAAACGCTTCCACATCAAGCTCAACCCGAAGAAGTGCACGTTCGGCGTGCCAGCCGGGCAACTCCTCGGGTATCTAGTCTCAGCTCGAGGAATCGAGGCGGACCCGGAGAAAATACAGGCCATCTTGACGATGCAAAGGCCTTCAAAGCTCCACGACGTGCAAAAGTTGGCGGGTAGAGTAGCAGCACTCAGTCGATTCATCAGCAAGCTAGGCGAAAAAGCACTCCCGTTCTATCGACTGATGAAGAAGGCAGATAAGTTCGAGTGGACGCCAGAAGCCGAAGCAGCCTTCACGGACCTCAAGCGAGTCCTCACAAGCCCTCCAATCCTCGTAGCACCAAGGGAACGCGAGCCACTATACCTATATGTCTCTGCAACTAATAGGGTGGTGAGCACTGTTCTGTGGTCGAACGCAGAGAGGAGGGACACGCCCAAAGCATACAACGTCCAGTCTATTACTTGAGTGAAGTGCTCTCCACATCAAAGCAGCGGTACCCGCACTATCAGAAGCTGGCATACGCCGTGTTCATGTCCTCAAGGAAGCTGACGCATTACTTCTCCGAGCACCCGATCACTGTAATCAGCACTTCAGGGATCGGGGACATCCTCACAAACCCCAATGCAACTGGGCGAGTAGCAAAATGGCTCATCGAGCTAGCACCAAGAGACATCAAGTATGATTACCCGAAGGCCATCAAAGCACAAGTTTTACCCGACTTCCACACCGAGTGGATTGAAGCTCAGCTCCCAGGAGCACCAGATGTGTCCAATTCCTGGACCATGTACTTTGATGGCTCGAAGAAAAACGAAGGCGCAGGCGCAGGTGTCATCCTCATATCACCAAAAGGCGACAAGCTCCGCTACATCCTGCAAATGGGATTCGAGTTCCCATCCAATAACGAAGCAGAATATGAGGCTCTGATCCATGGCATGAGGATGGCTAAAGCACTCGGGTGCACTCGACTGATGATCTACGGCGACTCGAATTGGTGGTGCAGCAAACAATGAAGGCTTGTGACGCAATCGCAGATAACATGATCGCCTACCGTGACTGTACAACATCATGGAGGGCAGCTTCGAAGGCTGCGAGTTGCGGCACATAGGGCGTGAAAGCAATGAAGAAGCAGATAAGTTAGCCAACATTGGTGCGACCAAAGCACCAGTGCCACCTGGTGTCTTCTTCGAGCGCATCGAGCACAGATCAATCAAAAAGAAGCGGCAACTCCCATCAGCCGCACCAGCCAAGAGCAAAACACCTAGCACAGAGGACCCACCAGTCGAGGTACTCCTCATCGAGCCAACTTGGACTCAACCCTTCCTCGCATACATACTCCGCGGCGAGGTACCCGAAGACTTCACAGAGTCAAGACGCGTCACTCGACGATCTAAAGCATACACTGTCATCAACGGTGAACTTTACAAACGCAGCATATCAGGTATGTTCCAGCGTTGCATAGCATTTGAAGATGGCCAAGCCATCCTTCGTGATATTCATGCAGGTACTTGCGGGCATCACGCCAGCAGTCGATCACTCGTAGCCAAAGCCTTTCGCGCAGGCTTCTACTGGCCCACAGCACTCAAAGACGCGGAGGACATAGTCAAAAGGTGCATCGGCTGCCAAAAATTCGCCACAAAGCCGCACGCACCCGCATCGGCGTTGAAGACAATACCATTGGCCTGGCCTTTCGCCCAGTGGGGGCTCGATATGGTTGGGCCACTCAAAAAATCCTCCCATGGAGGGCATACTCACCTTCTGGTGGCGGTCGACAAGTTCACCAAGTGGATTGAAGCAGTACCCATCACAAGTTCGACTGCCACTACAGCAGTCAATTTCATAAAATCCATCATATACCGCTTTGGTGTGCCAAATAGCATCATCACTGACAACGGTACAAACTTCACGGCTGAGGAATTCAAATCCTTCTGCAAAGAGCAAGATATCACGCTCAATTATGCATCTGTGGCGCACCCGCAATCAAACGGCCAAGTCGAAAAGGCCAATGGGCTTGTGACGAGTGGAATCAAGAAGCGCCTCCTGGTGCCACTCAAAAGGGCTGCGGGTGCTTGGGTAGAAGAGCTCCCGTCTGTGCTATGGAGCCTACGCACAACACCCAACGCCTCAACGCAATTCACTCCATTCTTCATGGTCTACGGCGCAGAGGCAATCCTGCCATCAGACGTAAGGTTCAACGCACCAAGAGTCGAAGCATACAATGAAGAAGATGCAGATGGCACTCGAAGATGCAGTCGACTTGCTCGAAGAAGCACGCAACACAGCGCTAGCACGCACAGCTGTCTACCAGCAAGATCTACGCAACTATCACAGCCGTCGACTGCGTACCAGGTCCTTCGAGGTGGGTGACTTGGTACTTCGACTGAAGCAAAAGAAGGTGCATAAACTTGCTTCTCCATGGGAAGGACCCTTCATCATCACCGAGGTCATAGGTGGTGGAGCATACAGACTGAAGCATGCGAAGACCGGCGAACTCTCCACAATCCTTGGAACGTTGCGCAGCTGCGCCGTTTCTATGCTTAGATTGCTCAGTCGCATAATGTAATAGGCTCATATGTCGGATGGCTGCAGGTTTCAGACGCGCTCTTTTCCTTACCAGGGTACCTAAGGGGACTGGAAGGTTTTTAATGAGGCGGCCTGCAGCCTAACATTCATAAATGGAATATAGTCAATAAATTCCTCATACTTTTCTGCTACTACTCGCATATTATCAGCACAAACTTAGCCTCACCCGTATGCTCGGGGGCTGAGCTCTCATAACATAAAAGCTTTCGCTCCTTCAAACATAATAATTCAGCCACACTCGAATACTCGGGGGCTGGATAACACAAAGGAAAAAGTTGCTCAACCCCAATCAATCACTCGGGGGCTGAGCCTGCAGGCATAAGTTGAAGCTTCAACTCTCATAAAATTCATAACCTCACTCGAGCACTCGGGGGCTATGTAATTCATGATCTATGTAAACTGTTTTTCATAAACCCCACTCGATACACTCGGGGGCTGCATACATACAAGTGAACAAATATGTACTAAGTGGCAAATTTACACTCGGGGGCTGTTCCCTATACATAAATACCCTAATCTTCTGGTTCATCCTTTGCTGGAAGAACAGGGCCCATAAGTTGCGCTTGATAGCAATCAACCAATGTCCTCGCGTGATCGAATGTTTCGTCAAGATTCGACTGGGACAAAGACGATCCAGGCACGGGTGGACGTAGCTGCAAATTTGGACGTTGACTTCGGAGATACGCCATGGTTGCGTTGGCACCGTCCACAAGCTTCTGGGTGATGAAGCCTCGAATGGAACCTGTTGACCGGAAGAGATCGAGCAACGCGTGGATTCCTTGAGGTTGTGGCCCAGTCGGAAAAACCATCTGGTTGATTCGACTGAAGGCCGACCTGCACAATTCAAGAAGCATAGTGCTCCGCCACACCCGATCTTGCAGAGTCGCAGTATGCGTGCTCGGTGCTTGTCCAATCGAAAGTGCTGGCGGCCAGTCGTGGGTTCGTCAGTTGCCATGTTCAACTGCTCATCCACGCGAGCCTGCTCCGCCTGGAAATCTTGAACAAAACCTGCAACAACACAAGTTGGGTGAACAAAAAAGAACAGGCTGTGAACTCATAAGATCAAGGCAGTCATGCTTACACTCGAGCTGTCTGTTCACGATCTCCATCTCGCCAAGCACATACTCCTCCCGTTGGGTGGGTAAAGCAGGCCTTGCCCTCATCCTTTCCAGCTCGCTTCGGGCACTCGCCAGTTCCTGCTCCTGTTTCGCAAGTCGAGCCTTCATATAACGTATTACCGCGGCATCGTTTGACGCCTGAGCTCGAGATCGAGAAGGGGTATGATGCCGCGACGAACTGGATGAAGTGGCGGCTGGCCGTTTCTGTTCCAAGCATCATAAAAGTTTCATGAGAAACTAGTCACAAAGCTCAGACGAGCAACAACATACAGCTTTACAAACAGAATCATAACGAGGAACATAAATTCATACAAAGGTAGCAAAAGCACATGCATACTCGCATGGTCATAAGTTTAATTACAAGACATCAAAGGCGCGGCTGCCCTACTTCTCAGACATTGACTCTGACCTAGCCCTACTCGCACGAGCGGCGACCTCTTCTGCCCGGCGCTCCATGGTGGCCATAAAAGTTTCAGCCAACTTTGCGGCTGGCTCGTTCAAATGCTTTAGGGACACCAATTTCCCGCCAGGCTTACGAGGGAAAGCAGACAGAGCGGCTTCGAAGTCACCCTCTATCCCATGACCTAAAAGGAGTTTGAGGGTGGTCTCTGAGCCGCGTACCGTCAAAGCGCGAGCAAAGTTCGTCATAGTCGAAGTTCCCGGGCCCAGGACGTCTGCGAAGCCATCCACAGTCGAAGGAGGTTGGCTGGAGGGGAACACATCCTTGAACACGGCGCCGAGCGTGCTCGTAGATTTGGCGAGTGCGTCCTTGGCTTGGGTAGAGACGACATCCAGGTCGCCGATTGCGCGGTCAAGGGACAAATCGACACTCGGTTGATCTACAGGTGTCGATGCCCCAACAGCTCCTTCAAAAAAGCAGAAGTAACAAAAATGTTACATACTATTCAGTGGCAAAAGAAGTAGGCAAAAAGTGAAAGGCTCGACTCACCGCCTACGTCTCGGGTGAGGCTCGCCAGGCGCTCAGCATAATTCTTCTCGCGCAAAGCGGCGGAGTCCTTGGCATCATCCAAGGCCTTCTTCGACTCCTCGCGCTCCTTGGCGAGTGTCTCTTCTAACTCTTTAACCCGAGATTCAGCGTTGCCTTGTCACCTGAGATAGATGGGCAGATGTCATTCACAATCGACAAGGCAAAGACTTACAGAAACCCAAGATACTTACGGGTGAGCTGCTCCATAACAGCGCGCAGATTATCCCTCTCCTGTTCAACCTGGACAAATGCTTTACCTGATTCCACCAGGTTGAGGTAGAAGGGCTGCACGCACACGAAACCAACATAAGCTATACACAAATAGGTCCAGAAGGAAGACTCGACAAAAAGACACTTACGTGTTCAATCCAAGGCGCGGGCTTGGCAGCAGAAGTTCCAATTTGCGGAGTCGATGTACTCGCAATATTGGCAGCCTCAATGGAAGTGGTCGTGGCTATTGTTTTCACAACCTCAGCCGCAACAGGAGAGGCTTCAGGCTGATCTGGAGTCGAGGCTCTCACGGTTGGAGGAGTTGGAGGTCGCACAGTCTCGGCACTACAAGTGACCGAAAGGCATACAACATAAGCAAAAGTACATAACTCACAAAAAATATTATTAAGTGCAAAAAGGAGCAAACCTGTGCTCTTCTTCATCCTCAGTGTCGAGCTCGTCAAAGTTTGGGCCTCCAAAAGGTAGCTGCCCACTCGACTGAGGAGGAGGAGGAGCCGAGCTCAAAGGACTCACGTCCAAGGGAGCAGCTGTGGTCGTAGGAGACGGAGCTGAGTTTCCATCATCCCTCACATCCGATTCCCTCGCGGGTGAGCTCGTGGAAGAAGACAAAACTTGGGCTGCCCGACGGCGCTTGCGAAGAGGAACCTCGCTAACATCCTCACTCGCAGGCTCCTTGCCCTGTGCTTCCTCTACCCCTTCCTCTTCAACCTCTTCTGTGGGTGAAGTGGTAGCCGAAGGTAAAGGCGATTCATCCCCTACCTTCGCTCCTACTGTCACCTCTGTTTCATAAGTTGGCCCATCTTCGGGAAGAGGAGGAAGAGTGGAGGTAGTCGAGTGGCCCTGCATACAAGATATAGCAGTCGAAAGTCAAAAAGATGCACAGAAGGATAACAAAAACAGAAGATCATATACTCGAAAGATTCACTAACCTCTGGCAAAGGCTTTTCAGCCCCATAAGGATCGACTGGGCAGTCGACATTGCAGGGCTCGCTCTGTTTTGTACTGGTGATGGACCGCACATGTGTCACCAGTTCACTCCTCGACAGCTCCTCCTTGCTCATTCGAGTGGAGTCGAGGGGACCTTCGTACTCCCACATTGGGTGGGCACGAGCGCGGAGCGGCCACACCCGCATCTTCACAAAGGTGGCAATCAGATGCACACCCGTGATGCTGTTAAGGAGCCCTCCAATTGTCTCCAGCATAGGCGCTGCAAACCTCGCACAAAATCATGGAGGGGGAGCGAGAAACCCCTAGGCAAAAACTCCGCGAAACAGACGCGCTCGTTAGCGCGAGGCTCGGGAAGTACCTCCTTGGGCGAAGGTGCGCGGACGAGGAGCTGGTCGGAAGGTGGCAGCAATCCTTCCTCGCGCAGCTTGTCCAGCTGCGCCTCATTCAGGGTGGATTTCATCCAATCCCCATTGGTCTTCTTGAGGTCGACGGCGGCCGCAGATGTGCTAGCCGCAGTCTTCTTCCCCTTCTTCGCCGCCGCATCGGGCGCGGCGGCAGCAGTCGAGGCGGAGCGCTTGTTGCCCGCTGCTTTCTTCATCGTCAACGAGCAGGTGGGAGAGCGCGCAAAGCTTTAGCGCAGGAGCAATGGAGGCAGAGCGCGAGGAAGACGATGGAACAGGGGTGGCGCGCAGAGCAAATGGCAGGTAAAAAACAAATGCCAGCGCCGTTCCCCTATTTACCACAAGACAAAAGCAATCACAGCCGTTCAGATCCAAATCGTGCGTTACGCACGCAATCTGACCGTACACGTGGCAAACGCGGAGGGCAACCGTCGCCGGCCACTCCGCCCACTACGCACGTAAAAAGAGGAGCCATCATCACGCTTGCGGAAAAAGTGGGCCCGTATAGTCAAATCAAGTCCAAACGGCACCGTCTTCGGTCAGCTCTGCACAAATAGGCCCACATACGTGTCACGTCCCATCAATCGCAGCATAACGCACGCCACGCGTGTCAGAAATCGCAGTCGAAATAAACGTCATCCCTGACGTCATTGAAGCATCTGTTCAGAAAATACGTTCGAGTACGCTCAAACGCATATTGGTCACTCGATTGCCCTGATTAGTTCGGGTGTGACAAAACTTTCTTAAGGCAAAATTGGTCACTCGACCGTTACTTCGACTAAGTCATATTACTCCCATCGGGAGCGTGCTCAAAAAATTCTTCGACTGAAGATGCTTAGGACAATGATTGAGATTATCCTCCATTTACAAGTAATACAGCATAATCTCGGGGGCTACTCCCATCGGGAGCACTGTCGTGCACCCGATAGAATTATGGCAAAAAAATTCTTCGATTAAACATATGCAGAGTAAGAAGAGTTTTTGAGATTATCCTCCATTGCAAAGCAATAAAGCACAATCTCGGGGGCTACTCCATCGGAAGCGCTGTCGCGCACCCGATAGCATAACATCAAATATCAGTCGACAAAGGGCATGACTCGTCCAACAAAGTTCAGAAATCTTACTCGAAACATTCCCGAGTTGCGCCCGTCGCAAATACCTCGGATGCTGCATGCATAAGTGCAAAGGTAAGACCCGCCGAACTTTCGAACTGGGCTAGGGACCGTTCCAGCAGCGTCAATCCTTATACTTTCCGTGTCAGCAGACATGATGAAAAATCCCGACGGACGCGTTGGGTAAAATTCAAAGTTATACTGCAGATCGACTCAGTAAGACCTCAGCGGCCTAGTCGAATCTGACCAGTTTGTTCCAGATTCGAGTCCGGGGACTCGAGTTTGATTGAAGGCTAGTAAGGTTTTACCCGAATGTGTAGTTAACCAGTCCCGATCCGTCGAGTGTACTGGGCCTGCTAAGCTATTATCCCTTGATCAACATAAAACACAGTCGATGAGATACTCGACATAGCCAAACGTGTGCTATTCATACAGGAATTCCAAATTATATATACAGAATACAAAGCATATGACGTGCACTTACGAAAGAGTCCATGCCCGATTCTTCGAGTCAGCCAAGTACTCGGGGGCTACTGACATGGGTGTACATCTCGTGTACCCTATCATGAGGGTACCTGGTGCACGTAACGACTAAGGCCCAATATCGAAGAGCCTACTCGAAGCCCAAGACAAGAGGCCCAAGAAGATGGAGTACCCTCCAAGACTACACATAGGCATAGTCGGTTTAGGCTTTCCTTATGTGTAAACTAGGTCGGTTACAAACTCCCGAGACCCAGCCTATTTAAAAGCTGGGAGGGGTACCGATCTGGGACCAAGCCATACTCGAACCACCAAAACTCTTGCGAGATCATCAACTCGCCGGAGCTCCCCTGTAATCGCATAATCCACAATCAATACCAGACAAGCAGGAAGTAGGGTCTTTACCTCCACCCGAGGGGCCTGAACCTGGGTAAATCTTTGCCTCTGCTTGTCAGCCGACGAAACTACCAGTACTACCACGTTCTCTCCCCATAATCTCAACCCTAGGTCCTTAACCATGGGAATTGATGAGGGTACACCTCGTCAGCGCCAATTCCGTGATCCATTCGGCCTTGGTCATGCCGTCCGGCTTCTTCCTCGGCTGTCTGGGCTTCCTCTTCTTCACGGCGACGGAGGTGGAGGAGGATGCGGCGACGGCGGCGGCGGAGGTGCGTGGCCCGTTGAACTTCTTGGGCGGCATGGTGGCGAGATCTGGGGGAATGGGGTAAAATGGCGGGAGCTGCGGGATGGGAGGGGATATGTGGAAGAAGATGGCGGGAGAATTGGCGCGCAAAGGGAAAAAGGGGAGGGGGAAAACGCCTCATCTCGCCGACAAGGCTGGCCCACGTCGCCTTTTGCCCCCCCAGGCCGAACCCGGCCAGTTGGGTTTGGCCTGGGAACGCCGGCGCTAAAAACGGCGCTAAACGGCGGAAATCGGCCTCCTGGGGGCGCGACTGGAAAGATTTTGCTTCCGCCGGCGCTAAAAAAGTCGCCTGGGGGGGGGGGGGGGGGCGCTGGGGGGCGGCTGGAGATGCCCTGAGCCACCACTCCTCCAACCGATCATTCTAGACCTTCTCAGTGATGGGCTTAGTGAGTTTCAGCCCTCAAGGCATGTCTTCGCAAGACCGGACATGAGGCACCAGCCTGCCCGTGTTGATTATTTTGCGGAAATATTTCCATGTGCACTCGAAAAATGCCGGGCCCTGATCGCACGGCTCCATGGACAGGTCGGGCACAATCCGGTTTGTACGGCGTGAGCCTGCCGAGTGTGGCTCCGACGACGTACCCGAAGGTTAACCATCCACTGGTGACGATCCTGTCTGTCACGCTCAGCGGGTACATCTTAGCCAGCGTCTTCATGTCGTGCTTGACTTCGAAGAAGCGCTGGTGCTCCTCATGGTAGGCTGACCGGTGCACGCTCACCACCAGGCCGTTAGCGCTCGGAGACGGTCGGTACATCTCCCGGATGCTGTCATGGTACCACATGTTCAAATGTTCAATGGAGGCGGCGGTGCTCCTCCCGCCGCGCTCACGACCACCCCTGGCAGCAAATGCTCTTGCGACGTGCAGGCGAGGATCTGGTCCAAGATGTGCTGGAATGGCTTGTTGCCGTCCAGACCCTGATCTGAATGTCCTGTCCAGTCGCTCATCGGCGTTCTTGACGTAAGTGTCGTAGAACCGCGTGACAATGCCCCAGACGTCGTTCGTCAGGTGGAGAAGGTACCGCGATATGACGTAGAACACCGAATCCTTCTGGGCAAACATCCTGTCGAGCACCTTCTGGTTCACCGGGTTGAGAAAGAAACTCGGCGCAATGTAGCAGTCCGTCCTCAAGATCACACACTGCACCGGTGAAGGAACTGGCGGTGGTCGTCGCAGTACGCGAGCCTATTCGCCGGAGTCGCGGCATGGTCGAGGTGGATGTACACGTAGCGGTGCTCCGACGCTGGGCTGGTACTTTTGCCCAGCGTCACGTTCTCGTAGCTCTCCGCCGCCTGCTCGCCCGGGTCCCTGTAGCCCTCGAGCGGGAAGTCGAGAGGAAGCAGCCACGTTGTCTCCGGGAACGGCTCGCAGAAGAGGTCGCCCATGGTCTTCCCGCTGTCGACGAGCAGCACGCGGTTGGTGAGCATGGCGTAGATGAAAGTCCAGACCGTGGCGAGTATCCGGTTGCCGAGACCACGGTAAGATAGCAACACGAGGTAGCTGCGGCCTTCGACGGTGCCGACGTTTGTTTACCCGGATTTCAGCCGCTCTGTGGCTCTCATGTATGGTTGGGTGCCCGGGCCGCACCGCCGCTGCAGCCCTTCCTGCTGCCGCGGCCGCCTGATGAGATACGGCGCCGGCGAGCGCGTCATGTTCTTGAGGTAGTACACGGACTGGTACCGGCTGGAGCAGGACTGCTCGTCGAATCCTGGAAACAGAAGGCCACCCAGAAGATCGTGGTTCTTGGATTCTGCAAGTGAAATTGAGCAGAACATTAGGCAGAGTAACACAAAAACCTACTACAATCTAGTGCATCGACGTGAACCAAACTGACTGAACGACAAGGCTTCAGGAGTCCGTGGTACGTGTACGTCGCCTTGCCAAAGTCGCTTGCATGCCAACAGTGGCCACAAATTGCAATTACCTCGTCGAGCCCCTAAGCCGGCCACGGTAGACTTGATCCATACCGCTGGCTCGTCGAGGTGGCCACTGTAGATGAGGAGGATTGGTGGCATCATCGCGGTCATGATCAAGGACACCACCACGGCATTCGCCACAGAGCTACATCGTCTGGCATTGACAACGGACGCATTCTTCGTCCTCTTCCCCGTGAACGGCGAGGCCTCCAAAATCCCCAACCAGTACGACCACCCCTCCCTGCTGCCACCGGTGTCCATCTTGGGCTAGCCTCGTCAGATGGTGCTTCAGTTCAGTTGTAGTGGCTCCTAGCTATGGACTTGTGTGGTTTGGTTGTTCTGAAATGCTAATGAACTCTCTCTTTGGCAACAAACCAGTGTTTGCAATACAAACTAAATGAACATCTTATATTCTATTCGAGTGTAGATTTCTTAAGATTGTACTTGAGACAGTGTGATGCTACATTGACCTTCTTTTTTTTAGAAAAGGGTTTTTTTAGAAAAGGGGGTGCGGATCCCGGCCTCTGCATCAAAATGATGCACACAGCCGCTACCGCAATTTATTGCAGGGTATCAAGTGAACATTCGGTTACAATTCAAGGATCACACAACGTGGATACAAAAATCAACTACTTAAAGAAAGCTCTATCCATCGATTCTCTTAGTATGTAGCCACCCACGCCGGCAGAAGATAGCCTGTACGACCATCATCATTCGAGTACATCCGGAATCCATGAGTCCACGCTGCTCCACAGGGAGGAGATAAGACCACATGTGAATCCAGTAGGTCGCTTTGTTGATAACCTGCAAATAATGAGTAGATTGCGCCTTACTAAAAACAACATCATTACGACAGTTCCAAATTGTCCATAGGACAGCCGCTACGCCAATCCTAATTCGTTCTTTCGTTTTTCTATCAATCCCATTCAGCCATGAACCGAACAAATTGCTTATACTAGTCGGAGGGTAGATGTTAAACGTGAAATGTACCAAACGCCAAATATCACGAGCAAATGGACAAGAGATAAACAGGTGCTCCACAGACTCATCTGTATCACAAAAACGCATTTCTTACACCCAATCCATCTCCGTTTAATCAAGTTGTCTTTAGTCAACAAAACTTTTTTGTGTAAGAACCATACAAAAATCGTGATTTTCATAGGCACTTTTAGCTTCCACAAATATTTTCGTAAAAATCTTATGTGGCCATTAAGGAGCTCGGCATAATAAGATTTAACAGAGAACACACCCGTTTGTGTTAGTCTCCATTTGAATCGATCTTGTTCACTCGTCAAGTGTATACTCATAAGACGCTCAACTAAGCGAAACCAAGCCTCACGGACATTACCTACCAAGTGCATGCGAAAAGGCAAATTAATAGGAGTAGTTTCGAAAACAGCTGCAACGGTTGCATTTTTGTTTGTTGCGATGGTATATAAAGATGGGTACTGTTGCGCAAGTGGAGTATCTCCCATCCAAATATCCTTCCAAAATCTTGTAAGATTCCCATCTCCTAGAGTGAAAGATCCATACTTAAAAAAGTCATCCTTAACTCCCATCAATCACTTTCAAAAAGGCGAATCTGTTGGCTTAACTTGTACTTGTGACAACGTTTTATCACTCAAATATTTATTGGTCAAAAGTTCCAGCCACATTCCTTCCTCATGTAGTAACTTAAACAACCACTTGGACAACAAACATTTATTCTTAATTTCCAAATCTTCTATGCCGAGACCCCTTGATCTTTAGGTCTACACACAACATTCCACCTAGTGAGCCCATATTTTTTCTTCTGCTGGTCACTTTGCCAAAAAAAAGCGAGAACGATAATAATCTAATCTTTTACGTACCCCCTTAGGTATTTCAAAGAATGACAAGAGAAAACATGGCAAACTAGTCAAAACCGAATTAATAAGCACAATACGATCTCCGTATGACAACATCTTAGCTACCTAGGATCCTAGTTTCCGCTCGAAACGATACTCTACCGGTTTCCACTCCTTATTAAGGAGTTTTCGATAATGAATAGGAATACCAATATATTTAAATGGAACTGACCCTATGTCACACCCAAAAATATTTCGATACTCATCTTGAACATCTACAGCTTTGCCAAAACAATATAGCTCGCTTTTATGAAAGTTTATTTTTAATCCTGATAGTTGCTTGAAAAAGGACAATATTAATTTTATATTCACGGCTTTCGCAAGGTCGTGCTCTAGAAACATTATTGTATCGTCCGCATACTGGAGGATTGATACCCCACCATCGACCAAGTGTGGTATTAAGCCCCCAACTTGACCATCCTCTTTTGCCCTTCTAAAGGATACTATAAGCCATGCATGCATTTCTTTCCTATAGAGTACTCGATCGGCGCGTCACCAACTCATGATCACAAAGTAAACGTAAGTAGCTAAGATGGAAGAAACTGCAAGTTGCCATGTTGTCCGATGATATAACGGTGCACTGCTAGCTGCTGTGTACTGGCCAATTGGCCTGGATAATTTGTTTGCTCACTTCTCCTGAAGTTTTTTTTTAGATATAAAGGGCCCCGGCCCCGGTTCCATCTATCTATTATATACTAAAACACAATATACGGGATTTTAATAGAGCCACCATATTAAACCACATCATCTAAATTAAACAGACAGTTAGATCTAAAATTTAAATGGCTAGGATTTAATGTGAGATTAGTAGTCATATATTTTTTCGGAGTGCAACGTACATCTAGGTACGATTGCAAAAAAGAAAAAAGAACTAGATCGAACGTGAGAGTCCACTAGAACTACCGATTAAATACCTACGTGCTTCCTTCTATCCTGAATAGGCATGACATCATGGATGACATCAGCAAATTAAAAGGCATTTAGCAATTTATAGTCTATAGATAGCATTTACTATAAATGTGGAGACATACAACCACGTAACATGATTTAAATTGATGGAATCTGTACCGGAACAAAATTCCAAAGATTATCGATATGTGCAGGGTGCTAACTCTCAAACTGATCGGTGATGGAAAAAAAAACCTCCAAAACTGCACCCATGCGTGACATCAGCACATAGGAGTATTACACTAGACATGGTAGCAGACTAGCAGGATAAACGAGAGTCTCTAAAAGTAGATAAGACATGGTGGCAGAGACTAGCAGGATAAAGACACTACAAGAGAACTGGCCCGTAGAGACACTATTTTGGTCCTGTAGAGGCACTTATATTGCCTTTACATAATTGTAGAGGCATTTTACACAATGTCTCAAAAGTGTCACTACGGGCAGTGTCTCTTAAACCGTAGAGTCATTTTGCGAAATGCCTATATATGACATAAGGTCACTTTGTAGAGGCACCAAGTCGTGTATCTACACACATCAAAGCAGTTTAAAGATACACTTTGAATATGTATGTATAGACATAGAGGCACTTTTATGCGGCAATGTGACTTGTCTCTAACATTAATAGAAGCATTTTATTGTGGCATTCTGTCCATCCCTAGAAATATAGAGACACATTTAAGTGAGGCATTTTATTTGGTCTCTCGAAATATAACAACATTGCGTAGAGACATACATATTGTCGTGTAGCAAAAGCTTGTCATGACATTTTGTTCTTATCTTGAGACATTTATATAGTCCCTATAAGGCATCTTGGCATGTCAGAGTCATTCTTATATTTATTTCCTGATATAAAGATGTTTGCTCTCTAAAACTAGACAATATGGAGATTCAGTAAAAGAATAATACACATACATATATTATTATGACATAGGAAGATCAATGCATACTCTTACACTCAATATAGATACATCAAGGGTTCAGTAATCGGAAATAAAATATGAATATGCTAGATACCCATGAAAAGAAAAACAGAAAGCACGAATAAGAACCTCCCCCTGGTGGATAACAACATAAAACCCCAAAACCAATAATCTTACAAAGCCTACACGCCACTAGACCAAACGACCAAGAACTTTAGGGTTCACTTCCGAGCTCTTGTTATCAGCCACCAAATATGGAGTCAAATATAGACCCTGCAATCACCAAATAAATGATACTTCAGGCTAAAAAGAAACATAGGAATGATGTATTCTTCCTACTCCATTAAATTACCATTATGAATACTCAGATTACAAAAATTACTAGCTATTTCCCAAGTGGCATTTTCTTAAGGGAGACACTGCAATTCCAATCTGAATGCTGCACAGAAATTATCGAAGATGTTTCCAAAATTTAATTCCTAAAGAGGAGGAATAACTCTTTAAATGTATGAAATGACCTAAATCTCAAAATTGAAATGAAATTGAAAACAGCATACGCACAAACAATAGAGCATACCCATAGGTTTCAAAAGTCAGATTTTCTTCTTCTTGGTCTTTTCATGGCCTTATACAAAAGTATGTCCAAGTTCTCATGTACACCGAGTTAAGATACAGATTCTAGAATAGGAATAACAAGTCAAATGGGACAACCACACAGTAATCAGAAGTAACAAGGTTAATTAGAGCAGAAAAATAGCGCCTCAGATATTTTTTAAACAAATCAAACTGCTAGATAACTAACCTGATTAAATTCACAGGCCAAAATCACGCTCAAACAATTGGAAGCGTGTATGAATAAACACAAGCACTAGGACAGCAATTGATCAGTACAGTTAAGTGCAGTCCATTAAAGCTGAGGCTATCACCTTTCCAAACAGTACAGGTATGAAATGCAATAAAAAAATGGAAAATATGATACAGTAGCACATGCTTGTAGCAGTTCACGATTCAGATCACAGTCCAGAAGCTACGAGTTGCTATTTCAGATAAGAAACATGCCCACTACACAATCAGAAAACCAGACAAATATATATATCAGTTTATTGCAATCAATAATGGCCAGCGATCGAACTTGTAAATAATTCCGCAAGTCAGTGAGCAGCATGTGGAGGAGTAGTAGACATGAAACAAGAGTACACGATTGTCTTACCGTGGTGGATCGTGAAGACTGTGGACTGTTGTGGCCACGTACTGGAGAAATTGCACGGCAACAGGTCGTCGGCCTTCTTTTTACCGTCCATGCCACCATACAGATTGTTCCTGTCCTTGGTCGTGGCTCACATATTACCTCCGACAGTTCGTGAACTGCAGATGGAAAAATATTGTTTCTCGGGCTCAGAATTGCTAATTAATCGGTGATTAACACATGAACGCATATGAGAGGAGGGAGATAAGAGAAAGGAGCACATAAGACATGCCCATCTGGCTGTTGTTTACAGGTTAATGGACGTGCCTGATCAGTGACCACGCCGAGCTCCACCATGTCCACGCAGCAGAAGGAGAGCCTGCACAGTTTTAGAACGTGACCTCAGGAACGGAGTTGACCAATTACTGGAATCCGCCGAGGCCATCCTCTCCGAAGACGTGGAAGAGCACTGGACGGCTCGAGGGTGGCGGTGCAGCCGTGCACGAAGGGGGTGATCGAGTCGCGGGGGAGGCGAGGGAGGTCCCTGGTGCCTGCAGGTGGTTGTGGACAGGCACGACTCCAGTGCCAGCGAGAGGAGGAGACGACGGGAGAGGTCGCCGGAGTGATGGAAGAGTGAAATACGGAGTAGATCGGATCTGAGAGGGGGTAGCGGTTGGAGTCTGGAGAGGCATATGGTGAGGTAATGCGTGGTGGCGGCAGTTTTTCGCAACTGGTGTTTAGTTCTGGCGCGCTAATCAGCTGTGGAAATATGTCCCGCGTGCCTAAATTCGGTGATTCATATTTCAGTCTTCGCGCGCATTACTCATTTTTTTAGCACCTTATGTTTTCCTGCCGGTGTAGCTGTACGTGGGACCAACCTGAAGTAGTGAATTTTTTTGTTTAATTTTAACAATTAAAAGTTTGAAAAATATGGGATGTTACATGTTTCGTTATACATATCACTTTGAAGGCATCATATAATTTAACTCTCAAATAAGGAGACACACATAATGCCTCTAGAGAATGACTCTATGGTTGAGGCATCTGCAAAGTTGTCTCTCTTAATGTCTTTACGGCGGTGCTAAGAGACATTATGAAGAGTGTCTGTAATGAGGTGTCTCTATTATTAAGTCATTCTCAAGAATGACTCTTACAATGCCTTTACATGTAGACTAAAAGACATTGTGGAGGATGTTTCAAGGTAGATGTCTCTACCGCTAAGTCATTCGCTAAAGTGTCTTTGTAAATGCCTCTACAACAAATTGGAACAGGTTTTAAGAGACATAGTGGAGAGTGTCTTTATAAAAATGTCTCTACTGCACAGTTTTGTTGTAGTGAGAAGTGTCTCTAAAAGTAGACTGATTTGTACAATACCAATACCGCTTGATATATACAAAACTCAAAAGCATAGTAAAACCCGAATAGACCTCATAGGTTTTGAAAAATCGTATGAATCATAGACTTCAGAGACTAGGAGCCAAAAATTAGGGGTGTAAGCGGGATCCCACCAATATTCCACTTGTAGTTCATTTTATCATTTCTATTACAAAATTTGGTCCAAAATTTTGCACTATAAATAGCACAATGAACTACAAGTGGGATATTGGTGGGATCCCACTTGACACCTTACCAAAAATGTCGGACACACTGGATGCAAGACAGACCAAGCTGCCGAGAGAAAAAGTTAGACACGAGAAACCTAGGTCGCGAGTGGTGCTAGAGACACACTCGGTGCAAGGCATAGTGCCAAAAAAATACAAAAGGAATGTGCATGACAATATTAGTGTTGATTAAAAACACCAATACCAAGAATTAGATGGAGGCAATATGGCTTTATTGAGTAGTTTACAATGAACACACTAATATAACATAGCGAAACTACACTCGGAGATTGGTGGGGGTCTCCGTCACCTTCATAAGACTTTACCAATTTTGAAGGTCAAGCGAATTGGGCGCCAAATAAAATAAGTTCTTTCCAATGAAAATTAAAAGGGAGTAGAGGACGTTTGAGGGAAAGGGAATTCTACAGCCAAAGAGGAGGCTAGCATCCATCATGGTCGTAGCATCCGGTTGTAGATCTCACTTTTAAGAGAGAATCTCTTATAATCTATATACACAAGCAGAGTAGTGCATTACCTTATGAAGATTAGTTAGATTTTAGTTTGTAATTTTATTTGAGATTGATTTCACGGTCATGTATAATCTGTAGGCACAACTAGAGTAAAACAAATAGAGTAATGAAGCGAACGGTGTGCATGCAGGTAGAGAATAGGTTGCCGCATATTAAGCATGTGTTTTCTTAAGAGAGAACAACGATATGACTCCAAAGTATAATACAAACAAATTGGGTTGTTGTTATGAGATGTCACTCATAATATTTGCTTTACGATCTAAATTGATTTGTTACCATTTTTATTCAAGAGAATTTCAGAGTCATTGTAACATTTTAATTCTTCGGAAATTCCTATTGAGCTTAATTCTTTGCTTTTGAGGATTATAAATCACAGAAAGTATCTGTATCCATCACACTCAAGTGGAAATAAAAGTTGCTTTAAGTATAACCTTTTGAAAAAATGAGTTCCTATTTCTGATGATGTGATTAAATACATTGTTACGTAAATTTATATGGTTTTTGTTTCTTTCTGAGGAATTTCTTTTTTTCGTATCCTTAAATTTAAGATGACACACCATTGCAATGCTGCCATGCAGGAAAATAGCTACAGATCACGTTGGTAAACTATGGTGTCCATGCAAGCATATATGTTACACGACACACGAAATACAAGTGAGCGATCTCGAGAGCGTATAGTGGATAGAATGAAGAGAAGAGTTAGCAGCTACTCCCTCCGTTTTTTAATATAAGATGTTTTACCGTTTGTCCACATGCACATGTATACAAATGTATGTAGACACATTTTTGTGTGCATGTTCATTCATTTTAGTGTGTAGGTAGACAACATGTGCAATACGTAAAACGTCTTATATTCATGCACGGAGGGAGTAGATGTTTAGTACTGTAAGTACCTTACCTTACATGACACGGAGGGAAAGTACTTCTCACTAAGGACAATTTAGCTAAACGGAACTGGAATAGTTGTAAAAAATGTTGTTTTTATGATCAAGAAGAAACAATACAACATTTGTTTATAACATGCCCTTTCGCAAAGATGGTCTGGCGTTTCGTTCATATGGCTTTAAATTTAACACCCCCAAATAATATTACTCACCTCTTTGGGAATTGGTTGGGGTGAGTCTCCAAATCTTATAAAGTACCGACCAGGGTTTGAGTATGCGTTGTACTTTGGGCCATATGGAACATACGAAATGATTATATATTTAACAATGCAAAACTTTATTCCTTCATGCAGGTTATACCAATGGCTACGCATTGGATCTGTATGTGGTCTTGCCTACAATCAACGGAGAAGCGCAACGTGATGGTTTCTGGGTGCAACCGACTGGATACGGTGGCACGGGACTTGTACACCAGTGCAGTTGGCGTTCTGATCTTAGGATAACATGTTAATGCAGTGTCATGCATGGTTATCTTTGCTATTTAGGTGGTTGATACATTATCGACTTTGTGTGATCCATGAATTTTTGTATTGACTGAATTTTAATAAAGTAATAAAGGCCGTATGCATCAATCGATGCAGAGGCTGGTACTGCCCATTTTTGAAAAAAAAAACTTACATGACATTTTAGATTTTAAGGCAGGTAGAAGACCTTAAATGACATATATAGGTTGAGTCATTGCTCAAGTAAGCCAATCTGAATGTTAGTCTAGCGTAGAATCACAGAAAAACCTATAACTAGCCAACGTCTGAACTATAATTGTATATACCAATTTAACATCATGAAAAAACGACTCATATTGTCATTAATGTATTGTTTCCCGAAAAATCTCATATCATTTATCTACAAATAAAAATGGTTAAAGATGTTTTCTACGCATGTGACATATATTTAGTATGAGTGGTGGTTATAAAATGTAGTAATATTTTAAAACTTCTTCCCCTTTCCCCTCCCTCTCGTGAACAGTTCTGAGAGGCGAAAGGAAAGGCGATAAGATCTAGTGCGCCGCCGACGGCCGGATCGCCGGTCGCCTCCCTCTCCGGCTGCCCTTGTGGTGGCGGGAGGGTGGAGGGGCCGTCGATCTGTGCCCGAGGCCTGTAGATAGTAGGTTTAGTTTCCCCTCCGGCGCTGGCAGGGTGGTGGTGGCGGCGGCGGTGTGGAATAAGGTGGCCAGGGCTTCTTCCCAATCACGGCGAGGCCATGGCTGGCGGAGCCGTGAAGCTTCTGGCGTTTGGTGCCCCCATATCCGTCGATCTGGTGGGAGTTGGTGCTCCGGGCGGGATCTCCGTGGCGAAGGTGGAGATCTTGCTCTTGAGCTTTTGTCCCTCGGTCTCGTCTTCGTCTTGGTAAGGTGCCTTCTGGCCTTGCCGGGGAGACTCTGGGGGTGCGGTGGCTTGCTGGCTGGTGTCGCCGGCCGGTGTCATCGCTTGTACAGAAGGTCTTCTGGGATCTCGGAGGTGCTCGCTGGATTTCGGCGCGGTGACCGAGCCTCTTCTGCCGGCCTTGGTGGCGTGGGGAGGTGTGCGTCGGACAGCGCGCTCGGCTTCATCTTGTCTTGGCTTCGTCCTTCTCCGGCCGGCCGTGGTGGCGAGGGGAGAAGGGGTGCTCAAGGTTTGCTATCGGCGTCGTCTCCGGCAAGCCAGGTTCGTGCTCGGAGCAGGTTTGGTGGAAGAAGGGTGGTTGCGGGGAGATTGCGCCTTGGCCGTGTGCGTTCGGCGTTCTTCGGTCCCGTCGCTTGCGGCGGGCGGCTTATGCGGCCTTCTACAAGTGTGGGGTGCTCCCTTTCCCGGGGTTCGCGGCGGCCTGGGCGTCTTCTTCTCCGGCGGTGTTCGGCGTTGGAGGTCGTCTTCGGGCTTTGCGGAGGTTCAGCGACTTCTGCTGGAGTTGCTGTTGCGCCGGGCTTCGACGGCTTGTTCGACTGCGTTCTTCTGTGGTTTCTTTGTGTTGTTTGTTAAGTTCGCAGTGTGGATCCCTTCAAAAAAAAAAATGTAGTAATATTTTCTATAACATAATCTGAATGTTCAGCATATCTGGTCAATTTGGACAAACTAAAGACAATGCTCCTCTCTCAAAAACAATTAAAGGTGATGCCCTTGCATTGCGAGGGCCACAATGCTAGTTTCATATGAAAAGAGAATCATCATGTCTTACAAGTGACATTACAGCACTCGGAAACGATTGAGTAATCGCCCCAGAAACCAAAATATAAAGCAGCCCACGGATGAAGCAAGGAAACACTCTCAGAGAGCACCAGGCTAGAATTCGACTCAATCCTCCCAACGTCTCCCGCCAACGTCTGATTTGACTGATTATTTGTAATTCGGTGCGATCTGCAGAAGCGTTACTTAGTGGATCGGACAGTGTACGGTGAACTTGAGCATGGGGCGCACGCGCACATTCCGTCGTTGTGGGTTGGTGAGGAATCTCGCCCCCCGGATCAAATAATCCGATATTCCGATCACAGCACAAGGCGCAAATCGTCTCAAAGAACTTGCTGAAGGCCTTGTCAGCAACGGTAAGCTGCCGAAGCACAACGTTTGCAGGTGGTGGGCGCCAGGCGACGAGGAGGACAAGCGTGTCTTCTTCGTTAGCCACATCGGGTGCCCAGTGCATGCTCACACACGATCATTTTGCAAACGTCCGTGCGAAGCGGCGCCATGTCCACCGTCAGCGAAGTGACGAGCCCACGCATGAGTATCGACGACGCCCTGGTGCTGCACGCCGGGGAGTTCGGGTCCTGGCAGCTGCGCCACTTCGTGCTGGTGTCGACGGCGTGGACGCTGGAGGCGATGCACACCATGATCATGATCTTCGCGGACCGCGAGCCAGCCATGGCGTGCGCCGCTGGGGACGGGCGGTGCGGCGACCGGTGTGCCGGTGCCGCAGCCAGCTGGGAGTGGGTCCAGGGGAGCGGCTCGTCAACGGTGGCCGAGTGGGGTCTCGTCTGCGGCGAGCGGTACAAGGTCTGCCTCGTCCAGGCCATCTTCTTCGTCGGATGCATGATCGGTACGTACATGTTTTTGTTGCGGAGATGACGGGTGAGAAAGTGACTGATGGTGTTGCGCCGTTTTGCAGGCGCGGGCGTGTTCGGGCACCTCTCCGACTCGTTCCTCGGCCGGAAGGGCTCCCTGGTGGTGCTCTGCTTCTTCAACGCCGTTCTCGGCGTCCTCACCGCGCTCTATCCAAGCTATTGGGTGTACGCCGGGCTGCGCTTCCTCACGGGCTTCACCACCAGTAGCGTCGGCATATGCTCCTACGTCCTCGCCACGGAGCCCCTGGGGCCCTCGTGCCGCGGCACTGCCGGCATATCTGCCATGTACTTTTTCTCCGGCGGAATCGCGGCCGTGGTCGGCATGGCCGCGATGTTTCAGTCCTCCTGGCGTCTCCTCTACGTTGCCACCTCCTTGCCCTCCCTCGCCTATGTGCTCATTGTCATGCCGTTCGTCTCCGAATCGCCGCGATGGTACCTGGTGAGAGGGCGCGCCGACGACGCAATGCACGTCTTGCGGGACATCGCATCCGCCAACGGCAGGAACATCCCTGACGATGTTACACTCATGCTCGACGACGACATCAATGGCGCCAAAGTCGGTACCGGTGACAGCGTCGAGGAGCCGTCTTCATCCTCCTCAGGTACCATCCTCGACGCATTGCGGTCACCAACAACGCGGGTCAGGCTCGTGTTCTCGGTCATCGTCAACTTCCTCTGCTCGGTGGTGTACTTTGGGCTGAGCCTCAACGTGGTCAACCTAAAGACCAACCTTTACATCAGCGTGGCCGCGAACGCTCTCTCTGAGATGCCCGCGTGCCTTCTCACCACTCTGCTCCTCCACCACCTCGGTCGTAAACCAATCGTCATCGGCATGATGCTGATCAGTGGCGTCTCATGCACCGCCGGAAGTCTCATTACCGGTGCCGGTGCCATTAGGTAATTCATCAAACCCTTCACGTTTTCGCATTATGTATGGCTTGAGTCAGGGAAATTTGCTTCTTCAACCACTTGCTGACTTGCAGGGTAATGAGGACGGCATGCGGGGTGATGGGGATCTTCGGGATGGGGACGACATACAACCTGTTCGTCGTGTACACGGCGGAGCTGTTCCCGACAGTGGTGCGGAACGCGGTGTTGGGGTGCACGGCGCAGGCAATGCAGGTGGGCGCCTTACTAGCGCCCTTGGTGGTGACGCTCGGGGAGCGGGTGCCGTTCGCGGTGTTCGGTGTGTCGGGGATCATCTGCGGCTTGATGGTGTTTTGTCTCCCTGAGACCTCAAACAAGCCCTTGTATGACACCATGGCCGGCCTAGAGAGAGGGGAGAAAGCATCTAAAAGTGAAGCGGATTCGCTTTCATTGTTGGCTTCCTATCGATGAGAACTTCAAAACTAGTCTAGACAACATTCGGGAATTTTTGTTATCAGGATATAACACATAGTAATAAAGATTGCGTCCTACTTTTATAGCAAGTTACCCATGGTTTTAAATAGCCGGCTATAACCTGGATATAGTTCGGATATAGCCTTTAGAGCATCTTGAGGCTAAATAAATTCATGTACAATTTCCGGTTATAGCCCCATTTTGAGGGTTGGGGCTATTTAAAACATTGAAGTTACAAGGTGACAACTGTTAACAACTATTTCGGGCGTTAACTAGCCAAGTACAAAATTCATGCCATGACAAATGATTAGGAGTTCGTTGCGATCTGGAGCAGTTGCGTCTCTTCATTGAGTGGTCCATCGAGTGATGTGTGGACGGGCTGGTTGTCGCGGCATAGGTCAGATGTGCCGGTGATAAATGATCCCTGTCAGGATGTTGGATCAGTGACCATTGGGAGAGCATATTCGATCTACAAATTTGGTTGATTTTCAACATTATGTGCACATGGTGTTAGCGGCGGCGAAGGCCTGACTGCCTAGGGCAAGTGCTGTGCTTTGCGGCCTGCAAGTAGCGCCGAGACCGGTCTGAAATCCACACCAAAACGAAACGAAACTGAGCAAACAAACATGCACGAACCAATCCAGACCAAATTGAAAGCTACGGAATAGGATCCAAATTTGCACCCCTCCCGTGGTAAGATTATTTTGCTATCCCGTGCATACGCATCCATGCTTTAGCAGCCCAGCTGGGTCGCTCGCGGCCAAGGCTGACCGCGCGTCGGCGGTGGTTAGTGGCCCAGCCGGGTCGCTGGCGGCCAAGGGTGTCTCGAGGGAGCAAGGCGCAGCGGGGTGGGCCGAGCAGCAACAGCACCAGGCCGCTTCGACGCCAGGCTTGGATGCGCTCGCTGCTAGCTCACCTGCTGGGCTGGACCTGCAGGATGGTGGCGCTGGGCTGGTCTCCGGGGAGAGTTTTTCTTCACCACAACCTCCCCTGTATGGACTTGCTTCAGCTGCTGCAGGGACGGGTGTGGTCTCGACTCCGACAAAGACTCACCCGCCTCACGCTGCTACATATGTTGCTGCTGCAATGGCCGGGTCGGCTGCTACTTCGCCAATGCCGACCCATGCTATTGCTTCCTCGGAGGCTACATACACGGATGGAGGATCCATCACGCCTTCCACTCCTCCCCCCACTGTGACGACCTTTCCCGATGGGGTCACCCCGACCAGTCGTAGTGAGAGGTTTGGGGTGGGGGTAGATGGGGCTTCTGTGACGGATGAAGATTCCATGAAGAAGGCCATGCGTCGCAAAGCTGCGCGAAACTTGGACTACTCCGGTACGGAAATGAATTCGAAATCTTTTTTTTTCTCCTCAGTCGATTCATTCAAAGCTTACTAGTGT
Organism: Poa pratensis; assembly: GCA_947311845.1. Classification (NCBI taxonomy): domain Eukaryota; kingdom Viridiplantae; phylum Streptophyta; class Magnoliopsida; order Poales; family Poaceae; genus Poa; species Poa pratensis. The sequence continues at coordinate 20,122,590 of CAMZMU010000080.1, forward strand.
AGGAGTTAATCATGGTAATAGTAAAAATCAAGTTCCTGTTTCAACTAATGTCTTGAGACATATGAAATTTGACCGTCTTACGGTTATTCCTAAAGTCTCGACTGGGTTGTCAGCCACCTATACTGATGAAGAAGAAGCGAATGCCACATCAGATGGTCAGCTTCTTTCTCATCTAATTGGTGAAGTGTCGGAGGTTGGTTTGGATGACGACGGTTTGTGCTCATTATTTGAGTTAAAAGCATCCGGTCGGAAATCAAAATCTACCGCCAACAAGTCGTCCCGGAAACGGGCAAAGTCATCCAAATCCCCCACGGTTTCCCAATGAATGGCATGTTCGCAAATAGCAGAGGTCTTGGTGACTTGGCTAAACATTTGCACTTTGCTGGTTGCATTCGGGACCATAATTTGGATTTCTTTGCTATTTCTGAGACGGGAAGATGTGAGTTCTCGCAATCTCTATTGAACCGACTTTCGGGCGGTATAGATTTTGATTGGTACTCGCGTCCTCCCCATGGCCGCTCCGGAGGCATTTTACTTGGCATCGGACTGATACCATGGAAGTGTTGGATGTTACGGATGGTGATTTTCATATAAAAATGCACATCCGTAATAAAACCGACAATTTCATTTGGAGTCTTGTTACCGTGTATGGGCCGGCCCAGGAGGAGGCTAAGCGTCTTTTCTCTGTGAAATGGTAAACTTGGCAAAAGATAACCCTCATCCCTTTATCATTGGAGGGGATTTCAACTTGCTTCGTTATCCATTTGAGAAAAGTAGGGTCGGTTCGACAACCGTTGGCCTCTTTTGTTCAATGCAGTCATTGACAGCTTGAACTTGAGAGAGATAACAATGGTGGGAGACAGTTCACTTGGGCTAATTCTCTCCCTGAACCCACATACGAAAAACTGGACCGGTACTGATGGATACTGATTGGAAATCTAGGTTCCCAATGGTGTTGGTACGGGCTCTTGAACGTATTGAGGATTGTCGGACCATGCTCCCATTCTTTTGACCACTGACATGCCTAGGCCACAGTGTAACCCACGTTTCAAGTTTGAACTTGGGTGGTTGCATCGTGAGGGTTTCCATGAGATGGTTAAAAGAATTTTGGAAAGACCGGTTGCTGGAGATTCGCCGATCCAGAGGTGGAACAAAAGATCCGTGCTTTACGCACACACCTCGTTGGTTGGGCTCGTCATACTACTGGTTTACTTAAAAAAGAAAAGTCACGACTATCCTCGATAATCGATACTCTAGAGGCATTAGCAGAAGTTCGACTGTTATCTACGCAAGAATTCAGCTAAAGAGCCAATCTACACAGATAGCGAAACTACTGTGTGAGGAGGAGTTAAAATGATATCAAAACGATCTAAAGCCCAATTTATCCTCGAAGGGGATTCGAATACTCGCTATTTTCATAGTATTGCCAATGGCAGACACTGGAAAAAGCATATTCATTCTCTAGTCCAGGAGGAGGGAACGATTGCGGGTCATGAACAACTAAAGTCGCATATTACAAATTACTATAAAGGCCTGTTCGGGGCCCCAGAGCAAGGAAATTTCACACTGGATGAGTCTCGAACAGATGATATACCCCAGGTTTCAGATGAGGAAAATAGTCTACTTACTAACCTCTACTCAGAGGATGAAGTGAGAAAGACGGTTTTTCAAATGAAACACGATAAAGCACCTGGACCTGATGGTTTCCCGGCTGAGTTCTACCAAACTTTTTGGGAAGTTATCAAGTTGATTTACTACAACTGTTCGCTTGTCTTCATGATGGACAATTAGAGTTGTTTCTTCTCAATTTTGGTGAGATAATTTTATACCAAGGTTAATGAGCAGAAAGGATTCAACAATTCAGACCTATATGTTCTTAACGTTAGTTTTAAAATATTTACCAAAGTTGCTACGATTCGACTAAACATGTGGCAGATCATGTGGTTCGTCCGTCTCAGACAGCTTTTTGCAAGATCGTAACATCCTTGATGGGGTTGCGATCTTACATGAAACAGTTCACGAACTATATAGGAAAAAGCTGAATGGGTCATTCTTAAAATTGATTTTGAGAAAGCTTATGATAAAGTCAATTGGTCTTTCCTCAGCAGACCCTCAGAATGAAAGGTTTTTCTACTGAGTGGAGAGCGTTAATAAATAGCTTTGTTTCGAGGAAGTGTAGCCATTAAAGTCAATGATGATACTGGCAAATATTTCAAACGAAAAAAGGTCTTAGACAAGGTGACCCGTTATCGCCAATACTATTTAATATAGTGGCTGATATGTTGGCTATCTTGATCGAACGCGCTAAATCTGAGGCCAAATTGAAGGAGTGATTCCACATCTAGTCGATGGTGGTTTATCGATTCTTCAATATGCCGACGATACAATTCTTTTTATGGAACATGACATCGAAAAAGCTCGTAACTAAAGCTGATTTTTCAGCCTTCGAGCAACTTTCGGGTCTTAAATTAATTTCCATAAAAGTGAATTGTTTTGCTTTGGCGAGGCTCAAGAAAAATCGCCTTGTATGCTGAACTCTTTGGCTGTGAGCAAGGACAATTTCCTATCAACTATTTGGGTATTCCGATTCATTATCGGAGACTTACAAATGCTGAGTGGAAAAAGGTGGAGGAAAGACTTCAAATACGTTTAAATAGCTGGAAAGGCAAACTCTTATCCCTGGGTGGAAGATTGGTTCTCATAAACTCGGTACTAACGAACATTGTATGATTTCATTCTTCCAATTACCCAAAGGAGTCTTAAAATGATTGGATTATTTCCGTTGGATTATTTCTGGTTAGATTCTTTTGGCAAGGGGATTGTGAGAAAAAAAATATCGGCTGACTAAGTGGAGTGTGGTTTGCTGCCCTAAAGACCAAGGAGGGCTCGGAGTTCATGACCTTGAGGTCAAGAATAGAGATTTGATGGGTAAATGGCTCTTCAAACTTCTTTCTGAAGATGGAGTTTGGCAAACCCTACATAGGAGAAAGTATGTGGGATCTCAAGCTGTATCTCAGGTTCTTTGGAAACCTGGCGATTCACACTTCTGGGCAGGCCTTATGGCTACGAAGAAGTTCTTTTTCCCACAAGGATCTTTCTCAATTAGGGATGGATCAGAAATTCGCTTCTGGGAGGATAATGGCTAGGCCAATCCACTCTCAGAGAACAATATCCGGCTCTGTATTCTATTGTGCGAAACAAGAGCGACACGATCGCTAAGGTGTTGGGTACCTCCCCACCAAATGTATCGTTCAGAAGAAGTTTACTTGGAACAAGACAAGCATCCTGGAATGCCTTGCTCATCCGATTGGATTCAATCCATTTGTCAGAAGGTCCAGATAAATTTCAATGGAATCTTACGAAGAATGGTAAATTCTCGGTTGATTCCATGTATAGAGCATTAATCTGACCCGAAGTGCCAGCCGATATTAAGGATAATAACAAAATTTGGAAGATGAAGATCCCACTAAAAACTAAGGTGTTTGCGTGGTATCTTTGTCGAGGAGTAATTCTTACAAAAGATAACCTTGCCAAACGCAATTGGCACGGAAGTAAAAAGTGCGTCTTCTGTCAACATGACGAGACTATTACACACTTATTCTTCCAGTGTGAGTTCGCCAGGTCTATATGGTCAGCCATACAGATAGGTTCTACCTTACATCCCTCACGTACCATTGCAAACATTTTTGGCAACTGGCTAAACGGTGTGGATACTAGGTTCAAACTTTTGAGTAGGGTTGGAGCGATTGCCGTTATTTGGTCGCTGTGTCTATGTAGAAATGACAATATTTTTAACGATAAAAATGTTTCTATTATGCAGGTTATCTATCGGTGTACATCAACGTTACGAGCATGGTCGGCCCTGCAGCGTGTGGACCACCGAGACTTGTTTTTTGAGGTGGCGTTGCGTTTGGAGACTGCGGCCAGGGAGTTATTCTCTCGGCATGGATGGCAACATAATCTCCGGATAGACCTACCACCATCTTAGGCGGCTTTACAATTTCTCATTATGATATGTAATTCGCCTTTTATTTATTTCTGAATTGGGTACTCGTGAACTTGTGGCTGTGTGCATCTTAGCTATGTAGAGGCCGGATGTAATACTTAAAACTTTTAAGAAATAAAATCCCTTTATCTAAAAAAAAATCTATGCTTGGTACTTGGGATCTACTGGTATACCTGTGACTGTGAGGCGGCCTCCCATGGAAAGATTATTTCGCTTACGATGCAGATTGATTGCGGCTGTAAACCCTATATAGTTGGACGAAAAGAGTAGATACGATTTATTAGTGATCTAGCAAGTCAGGTTAGTACTTTGCACTATAACTTTATAAGGGAGTATATATGGGTGTAAACCTTTTTAAAAAAGCGATATGTGGGCATGGAAATCAATTCTTTTCGGGAAAAGACACGAGGAATAAGTTGTTACAGACCACACACGCATAGCATTGTATCTTTGCACTAGCTACGCTTTCTCGCATGTGCAGACTTAAGAAGCTCGCGCAAAACGGAAGGGCAGCTTGCCTCCAGTTGATTATACCCCTCGGTCGCCATGACGGCATCAAGGATCTCACGTGTTCTGACGATGAACTCTAAACACTTGGCCTTGAGCAAGGAGCAGTTATGATGTTCTGCCAGAGCGAGAGTCATCGCAGCTGTATCGACGGTAATGCCACCCGAAAGCTTGCACTCGCAAAGGAGCTTGAGCCTGTCCAGCCCATACCTGTCAGCAGCAACAAGCAAATGCTGAACCATAAGCACCGCTGTCGCCGGCTGCTGATCAGCAAGTACCAGCGCCGTATCGGTGTAAATGAAGTGCAGCATGGCCTTGAATGTCTCCGCCTCCATCTGTTTGACCTTGACACACCTAGAGTTCTTCTCCTTCATTTGCCCAAAGAATTCTGCCATGAGCACGGGGGACCGTGCAGCGAGTATGGCCTTGTGGGCAGCAAAGGACTCGCCGGAGACAAGGAATGTGACGTCCGCCCCAGTCTCGCTCTGCAGGAGCTCACCGAGGTACTGATGCAGGTTCGAATATGGCACATCCAGTTCTTTAGCTGAGATTGTTGTGAAATCAGATATTTCCTTGAGCACGATGATTGTACATTGCACGGTATAAGAGTCATCCTTGAGATAGCCAGATGCTTCCAAAGCGTTCATCTCAACAAGCAAAACTGGAGACGATGTTATCTTGTGGGTGCTTGAATGTTCCTGCTTGTCTCTTTTCTTCGGATGGTTTGAGCTTCCACCTAGAATCTACCAGCCGACAACATAAGCTCGCCCTCACGTTGCAGTTGCGGGCTTCACCGAGAAAGACAAGCTTCAGCCCAATCCACCAACGGTAAACGGGACTGGCACCTTGTAACCCTGCAGGATATAACTGAACCTCCCAGTCATACCCGTAGACATTCCACCTAGATTTGATGCAAACCTCCTCCTCGTCCATCTTGGTCTTCCCCATTGTCTTGGTCATGCAATGGCCATTGATCTTGAGCAGCTGCACCGAGCGCACGACATCAGTGAGGTTTGTGCAGGTATCATCCATGGCGATGGCTCTCAACAGTGAACTGGAAAAAGAGGAAAAGTAGGGGAGACGATGTGAGAAACTGAGAATGGCTTTACTTCGTGCGATTTTATACAGGTTGTGCACTCCAAATGTACCGACGACTCCTCTCCTCGGGTAAAGATGCATGCGTGCATACCAATTATCTGACGCTTGAAGCTTTTAATTTTTTTGAACTGGACGCTGGAAGTTGGAAGGGAACAAGTGGTCACTCAATGCAGTATTGCAGTATACCAACAGTCACATTTTGTTGTCACGAAATTATTGACTTTTTTTACGGTCGTTTCATATGGCTTAACCGCTCTAAAAATGTGTACCGAGCCGCTAAATTGGTAGAACAACCGCATGAGCTGGAAACAAAAGGTCGTCAGTTGATGGGCTCCTGTCCTGCTCCTAATGTACCTCCTCTATGTGTATCGGTTCTCATTTTTGCAAGACGAGGATACAGCCTCGAAGGCACAAAGAATCAGACCGAATTGTGCTTCATTTCGAATTCCCTCGGAAAAAAAATAGACAAGCGACACACGGTAGTTCAAAAGAAAACTTGTCAGGCTTATTCAGCCACCTGATGTCTGATGGTCTAGATATTGTTGTAAACTTGGTTGATTAATGAAGGCCATCAAGTTTCCTATAAGAAACATCCAGTAGGATGGCATGAGACTCCTCCTCCACCAGAGGGTTACAGATTACTCAGCCATCGTCTCACATTGGACGGCTATGGCGGGTGGAAGGGAAGTGGTAAAAAAGCGTGCATGACCAAGTCAAAACCAGGGCGGGCGGGCGGTTCCTCCCCTTTCGTTCCACCTCCCCGCTGCGTTAATAAGTGACGGCATTCTAGTCTCCTGCACGAGCCCTCGCGCCTGGCATGTCACGGCGGTCATGAACGGCGCGTGCATCGGCGGAGTTTCATCGTCGGGGAGGGGGGCATTGGTTCTTCTCGCCAGTGTCTATGCCGTTGTGCTTAGGGTGGGAATGGACCCAGTTGGCCCGTTGGGTCCCTGGCCCGACCCTAAAAACAAGGCCGATGGGTCAGTCGGGTCGGGTTCGTACAAAAATCGGGTCAGTAGGGTCGGCACCGAGTGACCCATTTAATTGTTTAGGTCAAAAAAAATGTAATAATATTTTTTTGAGAATATTCTATGTGTAAACGAAACCAAATAATGTATAAAAGATAACATTTGGGTCGTCTCGGGATACCCATTAGACCGGCAAGGTCATTGACCTTTTCAAATTGGGTCTACCCGTGGCCTCTTAAATTGGCCTCGAGTCAAACGGGGCCGGGTCCAAGGCCAGATCCGGGCCGGCGTGCAATGGCTGTTCAACATGTACATAGATTTTATTGTAAAATAACACGAGGTGGTTGACTTCCAACCAAAAGTATCGGGCTTATTAATGGAATGCATCATCATCAACCGTTGAACTAATTGTAAGAGCATCTCCAATAGGTTTTGCAAAATAGGAAATAACCGCTTTTTACATCACCAGGGACAAAAAACCTCTCCAACAGCAACCAGTGATGTAATATTTGGCCAAACTTTTTTAAGGCGCGATGTATATTTTGGCCAATATACATCACCTGTGCTCGTGCCTAAAAAGCCACACGCCACTCTCGCGCGCGATAACTGCCGCGGGGAAGCTTCATTCCCTTCTCATCGCCCTCCCGCCACATCGCATCCAGCCGCCGCCGACGCGCCAAATCCGCCGTCGCCGGGTGCCCTCGTCGCCGCATTCACCAACTCTCGTCGCCGTGCTGCCTCCGCCGTCCCCAATCATGCCACCGCCGCTCAAATCGACGTGTCCTAGCCCCTCCATCAAAGCCGCCGCTGAGCTTGAATCCGGCAGTATCGCCGCCGCCTGCACCGCCGCCTGCCCGTCGACGACCATCTGCTGCTATCGCTGCCTCCGCCGCCACTTTTTGCCGTGCCCCAGCCGCCGCCTCAAATCGGCCCCCCAATCGCCGGCCCAATCCCGCCCTGGCCGCCGGCCCGCCATGCCGAGCTCATCGGCCCACCGGTGAAGAATATGAAGACTCGCGCGGTGAAGCTGAAGAAGGAGCCGACCATCCAGGCGGAGACCGTCGAGGAGGCGATGGCGACGATTGCGCGGGTGAATCCCACGTACGTGTAATACGAGCGGGAGCTATTCTAGAAGCACGACCTCGAGAGGAAGAAGACGGAGTCCGGAGCTAGACCCTCGAAGGTGAATGTCAAGAAGGAGGACGAGGCTGGACCATCGACGGTGATCACCGTCGACTCTTCATCCCCCTCGTTCGATTGGGGCTCTGATTCATCCTCTTCAGTCAACTAGGATGATCTATAGTTTAATGTGTGGTTCAAGCTAGTTCCATGATTTAGTTCTATGTTTAATTTCGAATTTTAGTTCTATGTTCTAGTTCGATGTTTAGTTCGAATGTTTATCAAAACTTCAGGTGTTTGAAGTTATTTTAGGGCAGCTGTTCGATGAGTCGTGCCCTATTTTACATCACCTGTTGGAGTTGGTCGTTCTTGGTGCCCTAAAAACACGTTTTTTGTGATGTATATTTTACATCAGGCCATTTTGGAGTCCTGTTTTGCATCACCTATTGGAGATGCTCTGACAAGGCATTCCACTCTTTCACAGTTAAAGTCTGTCTAAAACCAATGTTTAGTGATGTTTCCAATAAAACATTTAGCAACAGAATCATTTTTCCACGACACGATTGATATGCGACTTTAATATCTTAAGCATCATTCTAATTTCTGAATAAGTTTAACTCCTTTTGTTGTCTAGAAAGGCTAACCTACCTGGAGATGTAATGCCAACGTGCTGCAAACTAGAGTTATTTGCACTGGTGGTCACACAACTCGACAGCTATGTGCACTTAAGTCACACAACTGGAGAACTGAATTTTTTGGTCACACAACTCGTCATCTGGTGCACTTAAGTCACAAAACCCACATGTCAGTCCGTTTTCCGTTGAAGTTGATGCTGACTGGACACGTAATCTTGCAAAAAAAACCCTGTATTTTTGGACATTTAAATAAAAACCAAATCTTTTTAAATGTCCAAAAATACAGGGGTTTTTTTGCAAGATTACGTGTCCAGACAGCATCAACTTCAATGGAAAACGGACTGACATGTGGGGTTTGTGACTTAAGTGCACTAGATGACGAGTTGTGTGACCAAAAAATTCAGTTCTCCAGTTGTGTGACTTAAGTGCACATAGCTGTCGAGTTGTGTGACCACCGGTGCAAATAACTCTGCAAACTACTCTTAAGTTGTCGCAATAGAGGACTACAGTGTGCGTGTACCTTAATGTAACTTTGCTAGCTGCATATGGTCAGTATAATAAAAATTAGTTTGGTACGTTGAGAGGCCAGTATTAGGCCACATCTGATGAGTAATGCTAAGGACATTACGATAAGCTCGCATATTACCACATCTGATGAGTAATGCTAAGAACATTAGGATAAGCTCGCACCAGCGAGTGCGCTTATAATAGTGAAATTTTAATACTCCCTCCGTTTTTTGATGTAAGGTGTATAGTTTTTTCAGAAAATTTTCAAAATGTATGATATAATGAGATGTATGGACAATTTTACCCATCCAAAAATGAATCCTAATTTATAGGGTGCATTGTTTTCAATTTGTGTCTATTAGTAACTCATATCTCTCAATTTTTTCCAAAAGAAAATGAGTACACCGTATGTCAAATATCCATATCTTAATATTCGTGCAGAAAAGTATACACCCTACATTCAGTAATGGAGGGAGTAACATTTTCCTTTCTAGATGTTGACCGTCGTGATGTTAACAAAAAATGACAGCTTGGTCGGAAACGTCGTGGATACAAACCCCTTGGATCGATTCCCAAAAGTTTGCAGAACGTTCGCAGGAGCAGTCCCTGGTTGTTGGCTCGATCCATCCATCGTGCCACCTCGATCATGCCATGATCCAGCTTTTGGTATTGAGACGGGCACTGAAGTGACGGTCGAGGCAG